>CM053576.1:114413736-114597082 GCA_028646485.1 Cryptoprocta ferox | reverse complement strand
TGTGTGTGTGTGTGTGTGTGTGTGTGTGCACGTGTGTGTGCGCACCCCCCTCCCCTGCTCGCGAGCACATGCTCGCTCGCTCGCTCTCTCTCTCTCTCTCTCTCTCTCCCTCTCTCTCAAAACTAAATAAACTTAAACAAAAAAAAAAAGTCGCATGCTCTTCTGACTGAGCCAGCCAGGTGCCCCTATAAGGTAGTTTTTAAAAGTAATTTCACTGAAGCATTAAACATAAAATACTTAAAAATAAATTTAAGATATAGGAAAAACCTCTACACTGTAAACTACAAATCATCGCTAAGAGAAATTTCAAAAGACTTAAATAAAATGATATACCATGTTCATGGACTGACAAACTAAATATTACTACAATATTGATTCTTCCCATATCGACCTACAGCTTTAATAGAATCCAAACAAAATCCCAGGAGGCTTTTACTATAGATACTAACAAGGGGTGCCTGGGTGGCTCAGTCAGTTAAGCCTCCAACTTCAGCTCAGGTCATGATCTCATGGTTCGGCTCGTGAGTTCAAGTGTTGAGTTGGGCTCTCTGCTGTCAGCACAGAGCCCACTTCTGATCCTCTGTCCCCTTCTCTCTCTGCCCCTCTCCAGTTCATTCTCTCTCTCTAAATAAACTTAAAAGAAAGAAATAAACAAACAAACAAACAGGGGCAGACATCTGGGTGGCTCAGTCATTTAAGCACTGAGACATCCAACTCTTGGTTTCGGCTCAGATCACTTATCTCCTGGTTCATGAGACTGAGCACCACATCAGGCTCTGTGCTGACAGACAGTACAGAGACTGTTTGGGATTCTCTCTCTCCTCTCTCTCTGCCCGTCCCCAACTCATGCACAAGCACATGTGCTCTCTCAAAATAAATAAACTTAAAAAAGAAAGAAAGGAAGGAGAGGAGAGAAGAGAAGGAAACAGGGAGCCTGGCTACCTAAGTCAAGAGGAGTGTGCAACTCTCATTTTCAGGGTCATGAGCTTGAGCCCCAAATTACACATAGAGATTACTTTTAAAAGAAAGAAAAAAGAGGGGCGCCTGGGGTCAGTTGGTTAAGCGTCCAACTTCAGCTCAGGTCATGATCTCACAGCTTGTGAGTTCGAGCCCCATGTTGGGCTCTGTGCTGACAGCTCAGACCCTGGAGGCTGCTTTGGATTCTGTGTCCCTCTCTTGCTCTGCCCCTCACCCACTCATGCTCTATCTCGAAGGAAAAGAAAAAAGAAAAGAAAAGAAAAGAAAAGAAAAGAAAAGAAAAGAAAAGAAAAAGAAAGAAAGAAAGAAGAAATTAACAGGCTTATTATAACATTAAAATAAAAATGCAAAGGACCTAGGATATACAAAGTAATCTTTAAAAAGACTAAAGTTGAAGGACTTACATATAGTACCTGATTTCAAGATCAAGACAATGTGGTAATGCTTGGTAAGTGAAACAAAATCCAGAACCAGACCTACATGTATATAGGAAATAAATTTTTGACAGAAGTACCAACCCAATTCAGTGAGGCACCTTTTTCATCAACAAGTGACGTTGAGATACTGGATATTTGTGTACAAAAAAAGAACCACAACTTTTACCTCCCATAATACACAAAGCTAAAACTATAAAACTTCTAGTAAAACACATGGGGTAAAAACCTTTGTAATCCTATGGTGGAAGAAAGTTTCAAACTATGAAAGAAAATGGATATTCTGATCTTCATAAAAATCTGAAACCAATAAAAGATGGACAGTAGATAGTGAGAGCCAGGTTTCTCAATGTCTGAAAGTTACAAAATAAACAAGAAAGGTTACAACAAACACTGTGATACTGGATTAGAGTAGCAGGCTTCAGTACAAACTAATCTTTAGCTTAACATAGATACGAATGGATACAGAAAAAATTATAAATGTGCCTGCATCCATAGGTTAGGGTATATACATACATTATGGCTATCTGAGAGGCCTTGTAGCAACAAACATACACAGTGTCTAGATACTGGCTTCTAAATATTATTCTCCAATAAAAGGAAACAGGGCCCCTTAGTGAGAAGGCTTATCCTAGAGCTGGGGCATGGAATATATACAATGAGCCTAGCACATGTTGTAATGACAGAAAAAAAGAAGTACTCAAAAAACAAAAGGAGGGTGGCATGTAAAAAGGACACAGGAGACAACCTGAAAAGGCTTCCAATGGCTAAACCAGGTACAATTTGAATAACAAAATAACACAGGACTGCATTATAACCCAAAGCATGCATCCATACTGATATAAATGGTTGAATAAATATTTTTTAATGGGAGGATGCCAATGTCTTACAAAATAATTTCAAGTAATATAGGTAGATACTCCCCCCTCTAGGAGATGGAGCTTTAATTCTCAAACCACTACCTTCCCTTGAACGTGTGTAAGACTTACTTGTTTATGTAAAGAACAGACTATGGAAATGGAAAAATCGTACCTTTACAGTGGAGAAATGTGGCAAGCATGACTCTAATCAAATGATAAAGGTTAACTTAACATTATCAGTAATGTCATGTAGATATGTTTCCCCTTGATGTGATAGAACAAGAAGGACCCTTTTCTATCTTTCCAAAAATCCCTAACCTCAGTCTAATAAAGAGGAAAAGGGGCACCAGGGCGGCTCAGTCGGTTAAGCGTCCAACTTCAGCTCAGGTCATGATCTCACGGTTCGTGGGTTCGAGCCCTGCATCGCACTCTGTGCTGACAGCTCAGAGCCTGGAGCCTGCTTCAAATTCTGTGTCTCCCTCTCTCTCTGCCCCTCCCCCACTCATGCTCTGTTTCTGTCTCAATAAGAAATAAAAACATAAAAAAAAATTTTTAAAAGACCATAAAAACTGAACCAAAAGTAAGATAAATAACAGAACTAAAAACAAACAACAGTCACATCAACAAATGTAAATATATGTAACACAATTATAAAAATAAGATTTTTAGACTGAATCTCAAATCAGAACATGGCTCAGGGTAGCTGGCTGGCTCAGTCGATTAAGGATCTAACTCCTGGTTTCAGCTCAGGTCATGGTCTCACAGTTCATGAGATCAAGCCCCTGCATCAGGCTCCACACTGAGAGCATGGAGCCTGCTTGGGACTGTCTCTCTCCCTCTCTTTCTCTGCCCTTATCCCATACATGCATACATGCACGCTCTCTCTCTCAAAATAAATAAAACTTTAAAAGCAAAATCAGAACATGGCTCTATGCTGAAAACAGGAGATATTATTTAATGTGATTCAGAGAGATGGGAAATAAAAGCAGCAAAAGTATACAAGTCAAACAAAGATATGGGTAAAAACAACATCAGACTAAGCTACCCATGAGCTCCAAAGGGAGAATATTTTCAAAGGCAAAATGACATAATTCATAATAAAGTTTTGAGTATAAGTAGTTACGGACAACTTAACACAGCAACAATAGCCAAAAAGCAAAACCTATAGCATGCAAAAGGAGAAAGGGATATAGACATCCTAGAACTAGGAAGACTTTAGTTCATCCTTTCTGTCTACATCAAAAGTGAAAAAAAAGTTAAGAATACAAAATGAACAAAAGTGTAATAATAAAGGCAACCTAAAAAATATAATAGCATACTTAATTGAGTTTCAACCTGTGGTTTAAAAATAAAGAACATTTCTTTTCAAATGCCTATGGAACAGTTACAAAAATAGACTACATATTCAACCACAAGGAAACTTCAGTAAGTACAACAGTACAAACAACATTCTCTAATCACCATACAACAAATACAGAGATTACAAAATTAAAAAACTAAAAGCACTTGCATCTAAAAGATTCAACATTAAGAAACCTATTAAATAATTAATAAATCCTATTGATAAAATAACTCCATAGAACTTAACAATTTATTTGAAAGCAATCAATTACTATTCATTCTTGTTTTGATTTTTTTTTTTTTTAAGAAAATTCAATGATTTGGGGCGCCTGGTTGGCTTGGTCAGTTAAGCGTCCGACTTTGGCTTGGGTCATGATCTCACAGTTCGTGAGTTCAAGCCCCACATCGGTCTCTGTGCTGACAGCTCAGAGCCTGGAGCCTGCTTCGGATTCTGTGACTCCCTCTCTCTCTGCCCCTCCCCCGCTCAAGCTCTGTCTCTCTTCTGTCTCTCAAAAAATAAATAAACATTAAAAAAAAATTTAAGAGAAAATTCAATGATTTAAAAAAAACACATAAATCTTTGGGGCACCTAGGTGGTTTTACATTAAACATCTGACTCTTGATTTCAGCTCAGGTCATGATCTCACGGTTCATGAGTTTGTGAGTTCCAGCTCTGGCACTGACAACTAGGAGCCTGCTTGGGATTCAATCTCTCTCTCTCTCTCTCTCTCTCTCTCTCTCTGTCTCCCTCTGCCCCTCCCCTGCTCATGCATGTGCTCTCTCTCAAAATAAATAAACATTTTTTTAATAAATGAAATAAAAAATAAATCTTTAATATGATAAAAATACATCTTTCTTAAGCATCAATCATAACATGGACATGCTAGGAGAATCCCCAATGAAGAAGAGGGGTACACAAAATTAATATGCTGAAATTAACTGTTATCATATATACAAATCAGAGATAAAATATAATGGAAAAATGAAAAAAAGGACAAGGGAATCTTTCACAAAAGCAACAGAAAAGGTAAATTACATAAGAAAAAAATTAACAATAAATTTGCAAGAACCACAGATAACACTTTAAAACATAACATCAAAACATAACATTAAAAACAAAAATAACACAAATAATGGAAAATCACATTCAAAGGAAAATTTAAGGGATTAGCAGTTATAAATATTACACCATATTAAAAAGCCTCAACAACTTAAACAGTACTCAATATGAATGGAACAAATATCCAGAAGCAGACCAAAACATAATTTGATATATGATAAATTTGGCAAAGAGAATCAATGGAGAAATCACAAACTGATTCAATAAATGAGACTGGGAAAACTCACTTTTCCATCTGTGAAAAAAAGTTGGATCTGTACTACAAATCCTAAACCAGGATAAAATTCAAATGGATCAAAATTTAAAAGTAAAAATGATACCATAAAAAAAAAACAAAGATGAACTCCTTGAAAACTTTGGATTTGGGTAGGTTTTTCAAACTATGATTTCGAATCTAGGGGCATCTGGGTAGCTCAGCAGGTTAAGTGTCTGACTCTTGATTTCAGCACAGGTCATGATCTCACAGTTTATGAGTTTTAGCCGCATATCAGACTCCACTGACAGTACGGAGCCTGCTTGGGATTCTCTATCTTCCTCTCTCTCTGCCTCTCCCCTACTCCTGTGTGCCCACTCTTTCTCTT
Source organism: Cryptoprocta ferox (assembly GCA_028646485.1). Taxonomy (NCBI): domain Eukaryota; kingdom Metazoa; phylum Chordata; class Mammalia; order Carnivora; family Eupleridae; genus Cryptoprocta; species Cryptoprocta ferox. The sequence continues at coordinate 114,591,768 of CM053576.1, read as the reverse complement.
TCAAAAATATTTTTTAAAAAATAAAATAAAATAAAATATAAAAGCCTAAAAAAAATAGACTGATAAATCTGACTACATAAAAATAAAAACCTCTGGTAAAGACGACTGAAAACAATGTCAAAAAAAAAAAAAGACAAAGTTTGAACCAAGGAGAAAGACTGGCAATTTATGATAAAGGACTAATCTTCTCAGAATATAAGAAACTACTGAAAGTATAGAAAAGAGTAACAATCTTAGAAAAATAGGCAAACTTTGCTACGTTTCAGAAAAAAGGAAAAACAAATGGCTTTAAACATATGAAAAAATACTCTGATAGGAGATACAGAAATTTAAAATAAACCCAGATCTCCTTTTCAACTCTCAGACTGGCAAAAATGCTAAAGCTTGAGAATACATTTTGTTTGCAGGAACATGGGAAAATAGACCCTCTCGTATACTGCTGGGTGGTTTGCAAACTAATCAAAGTTACAATCTCAAATTCCCTTTAACTCTGTCCCACTTCTGTGAATTTATCCTACAAATACATTTGTAAATATGTAAAATGAAGATTGTGAAAGCTGTTCATTATGTTACATTTTGTAATAGCAATGACTGAAACATCTCTCAATAAAGGACTAATTTAAAAATTATATTAGGGGCACCTGGGGCACCTGGGTGGCTCAGTCAGTTAAGCATCTGACTTCAGCTCAGATCATGAATGATCTCACGGTTCTTGAGTTCGAGGCCCAAGTCAGGCTCTGTGCTGACAGCTCAGAGCCTGGAGCCTGCTTCGGATTCTGTGTCTCCCTCTCTCTCTCTGCCCCTCCCCTGCTCAAGCACTGTCTTTTTGTCTCTCTCTCTCTCTCTCTCTCTCAAGAATAAACATCAAAAAATTTTTTAAAAATTATAGTGTATCTATAAATAGGTAACTATAAACATAAATGTGAAATTTCACTATATAGAAATGAAAAGACAGTTAAAATGAATTAAGTGAAAAAACCAGGTATAGGACAAAGTGCACAGTATATCTTGTGTAAAAAGAGGGACTAACAATCGATGTGTATGTACGCATACATGTATATGAACATATTCTCTAAGAATATACTCATGTTACTATGAGAGAGTGGGAGACTACTAAAACTAGAAAAAAAGAAGCTTTTCATGTCTATTTTAAATTTTTTATTAACTGTATATTCTATGCTGAATACACTACCTTTTCAGAAAACATAATAGACAAGACAGTTTCAAAACCAGTGTCCTTTGTACCTGTGTATAAGAGAAAGGGCAAAGGGGGGAAAAAGGGTAGGAAAGACTAACTGAACAAGTGTTTTCAAATGAAAGCAATGTGAGTGGTTTAGATTCAACTCAACCAAGAGAGCAGAGCACTATGTAGCAATAGGGAACATAATTGTTAAAACAGTAACTATTCCAGGCAAACTAAACCAGGAAGAAAATAGTCACATGTAAGATAGTAACTACTAGTCACTAATTAAAAAAAGAAAGATACCATTTAGTCCCTCGCTGGCATTATTAACACCATCAATACCTATATGCTAATTATAAGGCATTTCGTTATGTATTTTTTAAAGGATATATCTAAATGACAGACAGAATTATTTCTTCCTTTTGAAAACCAACAAAACATACCTGATGTGGCTTCTTCTTGCTGGAGATCTGTGAATATCAAACAGCGTGTTTTCTCTCTTTTTTTGATGAGCTGGGACTTAAAGGGAAAAAAAGGATGACATAGAAATAACTAATAACAAATTGATAAATTGATGTAGCAAAGGAATAGAAATTACTTCTGTTAACTTTCTGAATAGAAGCTAGTCGCAAGTGTTCAAGTTCCAAATACTATCTAAAAGGAGCACAACAAAAATAAAAACTTTGTGGTAATACCTTAAAGTTGCAAATAAACACTCTAAAAAGATGTTAAATTAAGTATTTGTGACTTTTGGTTAAACAAAGATTTTTTAGTTATCACACCAAAAGCATAATCCATAAAAAAAATTAATAAATTGGAGTTCATCAAAATTACGAATTCTACTCTTTGAAAGACAGACTATTAAGAAAAAAAAGAAATAAGCTACAGGCTGAGAAAATATTGGCAAATCACATATCTGATAAAGGACTGATATGCAGGATACATAGTGAACTCTCAAAAAACTGAATATTAAGAAAATAAATGACTCAATTGGAAAAAATGGGCAAGAGACTTGAAAAGATAGTTCACCAGAGATAACACTGGCAAATCAGCACATAAAGATCCTCGACATCACTGAGGAAATGTAAATTAAAACTACGATAACTATGTATTAAAATAAAATTTCAAAAAACTGACTGTACCAAGTGTTGGAAGAGAATGGTGCGACTGGACTCTCATACACTCTTAGGGAGACTCTAAGTGGTACAATAACTTTGGGAAACAGTCTGGCAATTTCTTAGCATATTAAACATACACCTAATCACAAAACCCAGCCATTCCACTCCTCAGTATTTATAAGAAAAATGAAAAAACATGCCCAAAGACTTGCACATGAATGTTCATAACAACTTTATTTATAATAGCAAAATACTAAAAATGTCAACAATCCAAACATCTACCCACAAATGACAGTATAAACAAATTATGGTATACCCATCCAATGGAACGCTACTCGGTACAAGAAGAAACTCATTACTGTTATGTTCAACAACATGGATGAGTCTGAGAATTATGGTGAGTGAAAGAAAGACAATGAAGAGTATATATTGTACATAAAATTCAAAAAAGTGTAAACTAATCTATGGTTAGAGAAAGCAGATCAGATCAGTGGCTGCCTCAAGATTGGGATGCGGACAGGGGGCGCCTGGGTGGCTCAGTCAGTTGAGCGTCCGACTTCGGCTCAGGTCATGATCTCGCAGTTCGTGGGTTCGAGCCCCGCGTCAGGCTCTGTGCTGACAGCTCAGAGCCTGGAGCCTGCTTCCGATTATGTGTGTCCCTCTCTCTCTGCCCCTCCCCTGCTCATGATCTGTCTCTCTCTCTCTGTCTTTCAAAAATAAATAAATGTTTAAAAAAAAAAAAAAGATTGGGATGCGGATGGCACGAGAAGGTTAGGAGGAGATGACAAACAGGCAGAAAGGTGTTTTGGAGCCTGATAAACATGTTCATTACCTTGATGGTAATGGTAGTTTCATAGGTATATATCTAAGGTATTTCTAATTTGCCTAACTACATGTTAAATATGTGCAACTGCAGTAGACTGTATTTCAATCATACCTCAATATTTTTTTAATCTAAAAAAATGATTCACAATCCTTTTTCTATCTGTACACATCTTCCCCATTATTAACAGGGCTATCTGTGATAATGGCTCCTCACTGGAGTAAGGTCTGCATACCTAGGCTGCATATACTAGGGGGCTTGCCACAGTAACTCTGATTCACCCCTCCCAGAGAATCAAATATCATTTTAGAGCATAGGAGTTTAAGTATAAATCTCTCATACAAATATCTCGGTCCTTCCTTAAATACATTATGCTAAATCAAAGAAGCCAGACACAAAAGGTCACATACAGGCAAATCTATAGACAGAAGTACGTTAGTGGTTGCCAGGGGCTGGGGGGATGAAAGTGTAGAAGTAAAAAAATGTTCTCGAATTAAACAATGGTGATGACTGCATAACCCCTGTAAATATACTAAAAACTAGTGAATTAGGGCACCTAGGTGGCTCAGTCAGTTAAGCATCCAACTTCGGCTTGGGTCATGATCTCGTGGTTCATGAGTTCAAGCCCTGTATCAAGCCCCACATCAAGCCCCACGCTGAGCTCCACACTTCCAGTGTGGACCCTACTTGGGATTTTCTCTCTGCCTCTCCCCTACTCGTGCTTTCTCTCTGTCTCAAAATAAATAAATAAACTTAAAAAAATAAAGAGAAAGAAAGAAAGAAAGAAAGAAAAAGAAAGAAAGAAAGAAAGAAAGAAAGAAAAAAAAAGAAAGAAAAATCTTTAAACTCCACAACACTAATATTTTTAAAGGGGTGGAATAGATTAAGCTACTCAACTACAAAAAGAAGTTATTCAGCATTTCTTACCGATTGGAGGTGCTTGGTATCTATCCACTGTTTTTCTTTGTCTCAAATTGTATGGTCTATCATTTTCTTCTCCTTCTGCCTCCTCAACTTCTATATCTCCATCCTCCTCTTGAGATTCTAGTTTCCCCCGACACAAAAGAAAAGGAGAACTGTTTTAATCCACAAGGATTGGTTCACTCTAGAACTGAATATTTACATTTTATCTTTTACTCTTTCTGCACAGGTAACATTTAAAAGTGTCAACATTTTATGATACAACATATATCAACACAATTAAAAACCAACCTAGATAGATGTAAAAAAAAAAAAAAAAAGATAAAAAAACCTTCCCTACAAATAATATAGTTCTCTGCTAAATAACCTAGGTGTACTTATCTTTCAATCTCTTTGGTCATACAAAGGTACAACAGAAGACAAATCAAAATTTTACTATAGCAAACTTCATTTTAATGCCCTGTTATCCACCAGTGATAAGGTTAGTATTCAAATACCACTTGGTAGTTCAAAAAAATATGCTTACAAGATAATTACTAATGTTACAGCAAGAGCAATTTTTGTTGGCAATACAATGGTTTGTTAGGCCTGCTGACAATAGATAAGCACAAATTAGTTCTATTTAGGTAGGAAAATGCAGGTAGGAATTGGGAAGGAGCATGAGGCAGATTTCTGGGGTGTTAATATGTTTATTTCTTGACATAAGTGATCACTTTATAATTCACCTAACTATACACTTTAAATTATAATGTACATAAATCCTAAAGCTTATTTAAAAATAAATTATAATGTATATAAACCTAAAAGCTTATTTTTAAAAAATGGTTTGGCTATACCTATGATATGACACCCATTTATGGTTTAAAATAAAAGTCTGAGGTGCCTAGCTGGCTCAGACAGTACAGCATATAACTCTTGATCTCAGGTGTGTGAGTTCAAGCCCCATACTGGGTATAGAGATTACTTAAAAATAAAATCTTTTTAAAAATTAATAAGTCTGATGAAATTTATTGATTTATGGTACCCAAATGCAATATACTTTGTGATTAACTTTTTAACCACAGGAATTATCAATATAACACAACCATATTAAAGCATAGGAAAAAATGTAAAACCACTAGTGATACTGAGTGAAATAGGAAACTAAAAATGCAAAGGACTTTATATTTTAGTCATGACATCTGAAAGTTTATTCTAAGTTTATAAGTATCTTTATTAAGTTCTCGAGAAAAATCACCAAATATAATATTACCTAAATTACTCTTACCCAAATAAATCTCTTTAAGCCTTCAAAAAATACTGCTTTTTGAAAAACACCTGCACAATAACACACTATTTATTATGGGAAGAAATTCTAAATATGGCAAATCTACTTTGAAAACTCTACAAAGGTGTTCAGTTAATGAAAAGGCAAAAATCACATTATAAATCTGTCTCACCTATACTGATTTTCTCCAAAGGAAGCAATATAGAGGCTCTAGCTGTAACAACAATAATATTTGCTCAATAAAGCACCTTCATTAGAAATATCAGCTCTTTAAAACTTGCTAATAATATATTAATTAGAAAGTTTGAGCAATAAACCCATTCATCTCCATCAAAATTACACACATAGTAGGAACTAGTAAGATCTCCTGGTAAAATAAACCTATCCTTCATTTACAATACACCAAATCTTCTGAAAATCCATTTCAATAAAGATTAACACCTACAGAATTAAATCCTATAGATGTACTAGTCATTGATTTATAATCTTTGGGGCAAATGTACTTTCATCATGTTCCTAGCTGCAGCCCTACAAATTCAGTTGGGCTTTTTCAGTCAGAACCCAGACAAGCCTTGGCAAAGATCAGCACCACCCCCTCCACTAGAATTAGCAGTCCCTCTTTCTCTAAACTATACCACTTACTCCTCAGTTGGTAACTATATTTGGGACCCAAATAATCAAAGATTCAGAGAATATGGGTAGAAGGTAACTGTGGATAGAGGCTTCCAATTAGAAACACAAAAGAGGCCTCACCTAACAACAAATCTGCTCATGGAAAATGTCACAACAGATTAGATAAGATGACAGGAGGGCTACCAATAGCTACTAATACGATAAATTACATAATGATGTATAGTATAAAGGCATTTTTCCAAATGAAGGTAAAAACTCAGAATGCCAATCAAATAAAAATTATTCCAAATTACACAATACAGACCCTAAAGCCAAAACTCACCCACTCAGTAATATTACACAAGTATTACTTGTATATAATTTTCTTCCCTCCCCCCTGAACTTTGTAGTATTTATTTCATAAAGTGCTTTACAAACCTTCTTCTTCACCCTCAGTAGAGACTTCATGATGATTTTGTATCCCATAACTATTTCTTCTCAGTGACTTTCTTCGCCTTTTCACTCTTGAATACATATCCATGTTTTCCTTTTAAAGAGAAAAATCTGTCAAATATTAACATGGAATTTATTCCTGGCTATAAATATCATTAACTTAATGGGACATGACCACTCTTGAAATTTACTGACCACCTATTTCCAAGACACAGATTCATGAAAAATGGAGCTTCTTCAATTCAATAAATGTAAGGGTCAAGAGGCAAAATAAAACAAACTTATAAAATATTTGAAAATTCAAAACTACAGTGCCATGAACACACTTTCTCCCTTAAGCAAATTATAGCCTAGTAGGATGGAGTAAGATAAGTCACAGGTAACTATAAAACAAAGGAAAGCAAGTTAAATGTGATAAAGAAAGGTACGATGTAAGGGTGCCTGGGTGACTCAGTCAGTTAAGTGTCCAACTCTTGATTTCAGCTCAGGTCATGATCTCATAGTTCACGGATTCGAGCCCTGCATCAGGCTCTGCGTTAACAGCGCAGATTCGATCTCTTGGGATTCAATCTCCCCCTCTCTCTCTGCCGCTCCGTTGAGCATGCTCTCTCTCTCAAAAATAAATAAACATTAAAAAAATGCTTCAAAAAAAAAAAAGAAAGGGAGAATGTATTCTAGAATTCAAAGAGATGATCCTCTTGTTGCTAAGGATGGGGAAGGGAGGCAGCATTTGAGACGAACCGTGAAACAAAGGTAGGACTGCAGCAGCCCCTAACCGAAAATATTACCAGAAGTAAAAGATAAAGGAACAAGAATGATTTGTTTATACTTGGGCAATAGTGTGTGAGAAGATAAAAGTTGAATCCCAGCTACAAAGGTCAAGGTGTTTTTAATTAATTCAGGACACAATAAAAAAAAATTAAAGGTTCAGATCAGAAAAGTAACAGAATCAGAGCTGTACTTTAAGATAACTGTTGTGGCAAACGTGTAGGGAATCTTTGGGGAAAGGTTGTGGCAAATAGAGTAAGGACAGAAGAAAAGAAGATAAAATCCCAAACTAAAGTGGGAACAAAGAAAAGGAACAATTCTGTTAATTCAAGAAAATCCAACGCTGCTGCTCACTCTCCCTCTGAAACCCTCAACCAAAATAAAAAATATTTGCAAAGGTTGTTAAAAGTAAATATACTCACAAACTCTGTATCCGTCCACATTCTAAGCCGTTCTACTTCTCCTGACCGACGATTCCGTCTGATGTTAATGTTGTCCATTTCCTGCAGCACAGCTTCAGCGGTACTACATCACATAATAAAACTAGGATTTAGACAGTTGTGAGACCACGTGTGTCATACACACGCAAGAGCGTTCTTCATCAAGGCATAATTAAATTATCTGATATGTAACTGCAGGTAGCATCCTAATCAAATATCTTTCTGAATCAGCACCATCAGAAGATAATGCCCCCCGAAAAATCCAGAACATCTTCCACCTGAATATATTTAAAACTTATGAAATAGAACTTTTGTTCATAATACTCCAAATATTTAACTCCACAATGCCACTATAAATAACTGACTACTAGATCCAAGGCAATGAAAAAAAAATAGTAATTCAATCTTTTTATTTGAAGATGGTGTTAAGAAAATTTATAGGATAAAGAATCAGTAAAAAGTTTAAAGCCAACATAAGGTTAACTGAACAAATATTTTTAAAAATTAGAGAACACTGACCTCCATGAAATACAGGCTGGCATTACCACATTTTACCTTTTAAACACAGTCATATAGTACTTACTATGTGTCCAGATAATGATCTAAGTACTTAACAAATAATAACTAATACTCAAACTTGACATTACCACTATAGAATATAATTTCCTCTCTTGTAAAATGGTATTGTACTGACCTCCCCTCTCAAGGCCACTGCAAAGAGTAAGTAGGATAATTTATCATCTGAGAAGAAAAGTTTCATTGCATGTAGATACTGAGCAATCTGCTAGGCTCATTCATTAGCTATATATATCCCATATGCCCAGTCTCAAAAAACCTTTAATTCAAAATCTTGACTAAGCAAAACTATCCTTACTACATATTAATAATGGAACTTAATGTTGCTTGAAAATTGTCAAAAACAAATTAATGAACAAATAATAAAGGACCAGAACGGTGAAGACAGAATAAAACTATTTTCTACATTATTTACACACAAGAGCTTAAAAAGGAGGAGAAAAATTTAGCTATTACAGAAACTATTAAAACTAATAAACTGACTAGAAACTGATAATTATTGCTAACCACTGTTAATTCAAATTAAGTTTTAAAATAATGGCATTATTGCTAAGTCAGTGCTTATTTCTTAAAACATAAAAAGCTTAAAAATCAATTATTTTTTTCAAATCTGATTTTGAAACTTTGAAATCTGAAAAATCAAGTGAATAAATTAATTAAATGAAACTGCTTACTGCACAAGCATTCATACCTATTTACTAGTTGATCAAATAACAAACTCTGGTTCACGCTTTCAAATCTGTTTTTCCTGGAACGACAACTTTTTCTGACTTCCATGTCACCATTTATACAAGAAAGGTCCCCATCTCCTTTCTTTTCCCCTCGAAGGGGATGGCTTCGAAGGGCTACAAGAAGAGAGAGATTTACATTTCAAAGTACAGAGTATAAAAAGAAAAAAAGAAAAAATACATTAAAAATTCTTTTAAAAGACTACAAAAAATTTAATATAACCTCTTAAATGGTTTTAATCTCCAATAATCTAAAATTTTGATAACTGTTTATAATCCATCATAATAATTTAAATTATTTCATTTGTACTGATTTCTAAATGTTTAACAATTACATAAGTATTCACTATGACTGAAATCCAGTCATTCCAACGGTATGCTGAACATACTAGTAAATCACGGTTTTACCCCACTTTAACACTTACTCTAACAACATTAGTAAGAATTTCAATACTAACCAGTTTCATAACAGAATACTCACATAAGCTACTATGTCCGTTTGGTAATGTAGCACCAGGCTGAGAAGTTAACCTAGAACACAATTATATTTAATATGCAAACACATCAACATTCATTTAAAGAAGCAAGAAACGCAATACTGATGGAATCATTTTAATCTTTAAAATAGCAGCAATATTACTTGTTTAATAGTGTAGACAACACTGTTTTACTCTAGGATGGGTAATGTACCAGGTAATAAAATATACTAGCTAGGAGTCATTTCATTACTTCAAGAAGAGCTTTAATAACAGATTGCAAACTGAACGTACTGTGTCTTCAACTCTATAAAGCCCAAAGGAGAGGCTTAAGTTTAACACGTAGTATAAAGTTAACTGATATTATAAGCGGCAATGGTCACAGACATTTATTACTGGTTTTGGTTAACAAAATAAAACTCAAACAGTGACAAATTTATGCAAACAATAATCTGTAAGGAGAAAAAAGTCTTTGATTTTTACTATTTAAAAATTTCTCCAATGTATTTATTTCACATTCTAACCCAACAAATGAAAACCTTGCTAATTTCTCAAAATTACAGAACTGTACGATTCTCCCCTTTGGGTGGAGGAAAAGAAATGTTAATTCAGTAGGAAGATATTTAAATAATCATCAAAACATCAAGACTTAAAAAACTCACAGTATGCTTTGTGAAAACAAAAATTAAATTGCTACATGATAAAAGAAGTGTTGATCTAAACTCACTACGGTATTTCTAAAATACCCAACAATTATTATTTTCAAAAATTGAGAAAAAGGGAAAGGACGTTCAGAAAAAGGTAAATACATGATCATCTTCTGTATGGTTTGCACAAAAGTTCCTTTTAATGGAAGTACACTTGACACACAATATTATCTTACTTTCAGGTGCATAACACGGTGACTGGACAAGTCTACATGTCATTCCGTGCTCGTTACTAGTGTAGCTACCATCTGCCACCACACAACACCGCGATACCATTAACTATATTCTCTGCGCTGCACCTTTTATCCCCATGACTTATCCATTCCATAAGTGGATGCCTCTATCTCCTGCTCCTGTTTGCACAAATGTTCTTAACAAAAATATTCTAATGGTTTTGATTATTCCACAGCACTCTTCGTGTTAAATTTTAAATGTTAATTATATATGCCCCTGCCTAATAAAGGTGATGGCTCGGATGATCAAAGGATATGCACAAAAACTCAAGCTGTTACACGTACACATACTGTCAAAACACAAAAACAAAAAAACCCCAGCCCTCCTTTCCCCCAGAAAACAACAAAACTACCTTGCTCCAATATACTCCACCTCTTGGAAAGTACTTCATTTTTAGCACCTTTGTATACAAAGTACATTATAAAGTAATGAAATTGGTATGTTACCAGGTCTTTCCTTGGAAGATTATACATGTCAAATTCTCGGGAACCCACTCAAAACCACATAGAAAAGTCAATTTTACTAATTCATAAATCTACTTGGACTTTGAACCCAACATAATACTAATTCAGTATGATGAGTTTATTTACAAGTCTTGGCTCCAAATGAATTTTAGCATATGCAAAAACCAAATGATTGAAATTTTACATGTTTAAATTATTCAAAAAAATAAGATGCTAACCCTGGAATCATTCTACAAAAGAAATTTAAAACTTTCTGAACAATAGCAACATCACTGGAAAAAAAGCACAATAAACCTTTTGTCCCTCTGAAGAAGACAATGCTTACTTGGCTTTTAATTCATTGCTAATGAAAGATGTTTTAAAAGGGAAAAATAAAAACTTATTCTTCAATCAATACAATTATCTTACAATCATAGATACTGTCATCATTTTTCCATTACCATTTCTCTTTATGAAGATGAAAAAGAGCAAAAAGCGTATAGAATATTAAATATCTGGATATGGAAAGAGAGAATACTAGAATTTTTAAGAGTTGGTCTGCCTATATAATAATACATAAGCCTAAAAAATCTCTTGAATCAAAGTTTCCAAAAGTTAATCACTTGAAACGTAACTAGGTGAGTTCACTTTTAAATGAAAGTTCCTGAAGCACCTGGGTGGCTCAGTCCGTTAAGCGTCGACTTGATTTTGGCTCACGTCATGATCTCATGGTTCATAGGATTGAGCCACGCATCAGACTCTGGGCTGTCAGGGGAGACTATTTGGGATTCTCTCTCTCCCTCTCTCTCCACCCCTCCTCCTCCTCCTCTCTCTCATGCTCTCTCTCTCTCTCTCTCTCTCTCTCGCTCTCTCTCTCAAAATAAATAATCATTTTAAATAAGTAACTGTTTCGCCAATCAACAGTAATTTCTTTAAAATATTTAGTAGTCATTACAAAATCCTTTGGCATTCATTATTTTTCATAGTTAATACTAATTCTTATCTATATTCACTTTTCCCCCAAATGAATTATATTTGTAGCACAGTATTTTTGTGAAAGAACTTTAATAATTTTACTTTAGATGCTCATAAGATCATAGATTATCAAAATAAAGGAATCAGGATTCTTAGGCTCATAACATAAAAACAAACAGAAACCTTCAAATAAATCCTGATTTTCCTTTTTACACTATTTCAAAATCTAAAGTATTTACAAGGTTTCCTTAAAATTCAATTCTATTGAATCTAATAGGTCAAATGGCATTTTCTTTTCGGGTCATCTGAAACACCAAAATAGGGGCGCCTGGGTGGCTCAGTCAGTTAAGCATCCAACTTCAGCTCAGGTCATGATCTCACGGCTCATGAGTTTGAGCCCCCAACAGGCTTTGTGCTGACAGCCCAGAGCCTGGAGCCTGCTTCGGATTCTGTGTCTCCCTCTCTCTCTGCCCATCTCCCACTCTGTCTCTTTCTCTCAAAAATAAATAAACGTTAAAAAATTTTTTTTAAAAACCACCAAAATATTCAAATGCTGTAGCACTTATATTTCTAGATGAAACTTTGACTGAAAAAAATTTTTAAGTTGCTATTCTGCCAAAATATGAATAATAAATTCTGTTGCTATTCATTATTTCTCAAGATTTTTATTCAAGATATACTTAGTATTTTTTTTTAAAAGGAATATCACACTGAGGTACCTAAATGGAAGCAAATTATCTCCCCAAAAAAATTTTTGCGAACTTTTTTTTTAACAAAAGACATGATCAAGATCAATTTACATAAAGGCCTTTGGAGTGGCTAAGATATAGAAAATCTACTCTCCTATATACACAAACTTAAAATTATCTTACAGTTAAAGGTCAAACTTGAACAGTAAAATAACATTTTTAAGAAACATTTATCTAGAAAAAGAAGCCTGATTCACTCATTTAATAAACATAGGATACAGATTACAACAGGTAGATCAAGTCTATAAGTGTAATTAAAGGGCAGTACTCATTTTAGTAACATCATTATAGTGACCTGGATCTGTTTTATCTCACAGATGATGAATGAGTATGGGAAAAGAAAAAGAAAAAAAAAAAAAAAACAGGCTATGATTCAAGATCTTCCTACTTAGTTCCCAGACAACGCAAATAAAAAAAGTGGTTCATCTTCTGGAACATACTGAAATACAGACTCTTTAGACACCAGTAAATATATACTGCCTATGAAAGTCTATAAAACCCCAAAGATTTTATTTATCAAAGAGTAACAGTATCCAGGGGCACCCGGGTGGCTCAGTCAGTTAAGCTTCCGACTTAGGCTCAGGTCATGATCTCATGGCTTGTGAGTTTGAGCCCCACATCAGGCTCTGTGCTGACAGCTCTAAGCCTGGAGCCTGCTTCAGTTTCTGTGTCTCCCTCTCTCTCTGCCCCTCCCTTGCTCTTGCTCTGTCTCTCTCTCTGTCTCTCAAAAACAAACATTAAAAAATTAAAAAAAAAAAAAAAAGAGTGACAGTATCCAGAATTTACCTACACATACAAAATCAAATAATTTTTAGATACTTGAAGGAGAAAAGAAACCAAAGGATTTTTCTCTTATTTTGTTTGTAGTCCACACATCATCAACACTTCTATATCAAAGACTGGAGAAAAGAGAAGCTAAAAATTATGAGTTCAAAGCTTAAATCTTTTCTGTGTGTATACCTATCCTATCTACAACAAATTATTTCTACTTACGACGGTAAGTATGTAAACATACGTTTTCCTGATACATACTGAACAGACACAAAGTAAATTTAAACTGAAAACAAATGAAAAGATTTCTTTAAAAATTAAATTTGATTTTATTACATTTGGTGTATCAATTCAAATGTAATATTTAATAATTTTAGGAAGGTGAAATTTTACTTTCAAATAAAAATATAATTCTGATCAAATGTCTTTAAAGTTTCAGTATAAATATGTATGCATATTCAAGACCTATCCAAATTCTTACTATTTTAGAAATAATGCTTTCTATGAAATACTATATATTTTTATAAAACATATTTTATGTCATATTTAGAGAAAATGAAAACATAACAAAAATTATAAAATAAGTTTAAACAATTTACAAGTATTTCTAGACACTAGTGGCTTTATAATTTAAGAAAATCAGCACTGATAGGAGCCCTGAATCATATCAAATAATTCATGAAAAAACAATGGGTGAGTTCTCACTTCTCACCTGGCCTGTCCGGTTGATATATTCCATTCCTCTCTCTGACCAGTACTTCGTGATTTTGATTTGTCTTTGCAAACAGAATCAGGTTGTTTCAAAGTGCGTTTGGCTGGAGGAGACACGTGGCTATCACTTAAACTACCATCAACTTCAGCTTTCTGAAAGACAAAGTTAAAAATGTATTTATTATCCCTATTAAAAAATATAGAAGTCTTAAATTTTTGATAAAGTATTTTTTCAACTAATAAACATTTACTAAATGAATCTCCCTGTAAGTATAGCAAATGTAGTAATCTGTAAATATAGAAACAAGGGAGTTGGAAATATTAAATTTATAGTTGGAAAAGTATATAGTTTCTTGTTTTTGTTTTAAAATAGTTTCCCTAGGAATAAACATAACCAAAGAGGTAAAAAATCTCTTTGATTTCTTTCATAAGCTTTCTGAAAACTACAGAAAGCTTATGAAAGAAATTGAAGAAGAAACATAAAAATGGAAAAATATTCCATTCTCTGGATTGGAAGAACAAACATTGTTAAAATGTCAATACTACCCAAAGCCATCCACATATTCAATGCAATACCTATCAAAATAACACCAGCATTCTTCACAGAGCTAGAACAAACAATCCTAAAATTTGTATGGAATCAGAAAAGACCCCGGATAACCAAAGCAATCTTGAAAAAGAAAACTGAAGCTGGAGGCATCACACTCCCAGACTTCAAGCTGCATTACAAAGCTGTAATTATCAAGACAGTATGGTACTGGCACAGAAACAGACACTCAGATCAATGGAACGGAATAGAGAACCCAGAAATGGATCCACAAACGTGTGGCTAACTAACCTTTGACAAAGCAGGAAAGAATATCCAATGGAACAAAGACAGCGTCTTCAGCAAATAGTGCTGGGAAAACCAGACAGCGATGTACAGAAAAATGAACTAGGACCACTTTCTTACACCATACACAAAAATAAATTCAAAACGGATGAAAGACCTAAATGTAAGACAGGAAGCAATCAAAATCCTAGAGAAAGCAGGCAAAAATTTCTTTAACTTCCGCTGCAGCAACTTCATACTCAACATGTCTCCAGAGGCAAGGGAAACAAAAGCAAAAAATGAACTATTGGGACCTCATCAAAATAAAAAGCTTCTGCACAGTGAAGGAAATAATCAGCTAAACTAAAAGTCAACTGACAGAATTGGAGAAGATATTTGCAAATGACATATCAGATAAAGGGTTAGTATCCAAAATCTATAAAGAACTTATCAAACTCTACACCCAAAAAAACAAATAATCCAGTGAAGAAATGGACAAAAGACATGAATAGACACTTCTCCAAAGAAGACATCCAGATGGAAAACAGACACATGGAAAAATGCTCAACATCACTCATCCTCAGAGAAATACAAATCAAAACCACGATGAGATACCACCTCACACCTGTCAGAATGGCTAACATTAACAACTCAGGCAACAATAGATGTTGGCGAGGATGTAGATAAAGAGGAACCCTTTTGCACTGCTGGTGGGAATGCAAACTGGTGCAGCCACTCTGGAAAACAGTATGGAGGTTCCTCAAAAAGTTAAAAAAAGACTACACTATGACCCATCAACTGCACTACTAGGTGTTTACCCAAGAGATATAGTTATGCTGTTTCGAAGAGGCACATGCACCCCAATGTTTATAGCAGAACTATCAACAACAGCCAAAGTATGAAAAGAGCCCAAATGTCCATTGATGGATGAATAGATAAAGAAGATGTGGTATATATACACAATGGAGTATTACTCAGCAATCAAAAAGAATGAAATCTTGCCATTTGCAACTACGTGGATGGAACTAGAGGGTATTATGCTAAGCGAAATTAGTCAGAGAAAGACAAATATCATACAACTTCACTCATATGAGGAACTTAAGATACAAAGCAGATGAACATAAGAGAAGGAAAGCAAAAATAACATAAAAACAGGGAGGGGGACAAAAGATAAGAGACTCTTAAATATGGAGAACAAACAGAGGGTTGCTGGAAGGGGGATGGTCTAAATGGGTAAGGGGCATTAAGGAATGTACTCCTGAAATCATTGTTGCATGTTATGCATTGTTGCATAGTTTACTAACTTGGATGTAAATTAAACAATAAATAAATTTCAATAATAAAATAAAATAAGAGTTTCAAGCCTACAGAAAAGATGTGTGTATGAATCTTTTTATGACATGATTCCTCATTCTCTCCTAAATATTCCAGTGCATACATCCCAAACCAAGGATACTTTGATACATTAGCGTCATATAACCCTCCCAACAGGAAATCAGCATTGATATAATGCAGAGCCAATCCACAAACACATTCAAACTTTACTTGATCCAGATATAGGATCCTATCCAAGAACATATACTGCATTTAGTTATCAGATCTCCTCAGTCTCCTTCAATCTGGAATAGTTCTTTAGGCCTTCCCCCATCTTTCATGCCCTTGACTGTAAAGAGTACAGGCCTTTAGTTCTCTAGGATGACCCTCAATCTGGATCTAATGCTCCTAATAACCACGTTCTTGGAAAGAATATAAACAAATGATACTATGCATGCTTTACTTACCCATCATTACGTGTAACTTTCATCACCTGGTCAATTTGGTATTTGCCAGGTTTCTCCACAATAAAGTCACTATTTTTCCCTTTGTGTTTGATTAGACTCAATGTGGAATTATTCTGATAATTCACCAATATTCTGTTCCTCATCAAACCTTCACCATCTACCCGCCATTAGCATCCACTGACTATTTTTGTTTTGATCTAATACCATTGTGATGGTGATTACCTAATCCCATCATTCCTTGTACATTTTTTTAGTTGGCATTCTACTTTAAAGAGCTTTCCCTCCATCCCCTTGTCAGAATTTACTCATTAATTTTATCAATGTAGACTCATGGATTCTTATTTTATACTATAGTTTATAATCCATTATCCTATTTTGCTGCTCAAATTACACAAGATTTTGGCAATCAAGGGCCCTTTGAAAGTGGTTCCTGTACCTTTTTGACATGTCCCCCTCATTTAAGTACTTCCTTGATTTCTGACACAAAAGACATCTCTAAGTTCATCTTATACTTCCCTCCCTGACTCTAAAATTACCCATTTCTCCAAGTGGCCCTGATTCCTTTTCGTCATGAAAAGAATTTAGAAACCAAGATCTGGGCATTAGGTGTGCTCATTGTTACTAGGATTTCACAGCTACTGAGTCCTCTCAGCAAAGAGCAGGAAATATATGAATATACATATACACACATATAAATATACACATCTATACCTATTTCTTTATCTGTGCATAAATAATAATATATGCATATACACCAAGGCTTCTAATTCTAAGTCCACATCTTAAGTTTCTTTCTAGACTTTCCCTTTTTATGTCTGTAAGCACTTCTCGGGGAGAAAGCTGGCTTCCATTATCTTCAATACATTTATTTATTTGTTCTTTCAATTAATTTGCTTAATATAATCAATTTCTCAACCAGAGATGTCCACCTATCACACTTCCATTACTCCCTCCCCAGCCAGGTGTCCTCTGACTACAGAAAGGTCAGTATCTGCACAGTAGCTCTCCTCTTCACCACTCAACTCTCTGGATACTAGGCAAATGGATAAGAGAATGGAGTGAAGATTAACCTTCCCTTTAGAGAAGATTTAATTCATATGCTAATGCTTTATTACTTGACATCATAAATCCGTATTTCAAAGGTATATATGACCATTTTCAATATGCTACCATATATATTGGTTTATTTCCTTTTATGCCACGAATTTAAAAAAAATAAGAACTATTTATTTCATAAATGCACATTTTTAAATCATATTTTCCCAAAGCAAGAAACTACATTACACAAATAACTAGTCAAAATGTAGCCTAACTAACAAACTTAAGAAATGCAGGTCAGAGCCTGCTTAGGATTCTCTTTTCCTCCCCCACCCTCAAAATAAATAAATAAAAACTCAAAAAAAGAAAGAAAAAAAAGAAATACTTGTAAAAGGGGCACCTAGACGGCTCAGCCAATAGAGCATGTGATTCTTGATCCTACTTAGGGTCATGAGTTCAAGCCCCCTGTTGTGCACAGAGCCTACTTTACAAAAAATTTTTTTACAAAAAGATCAGTTTCTAATTTTGTGCTGTACTACAATTTGCCATGAACTACTTTTAAAGCTACAAGACCAGGGGCACCTGGGTGGCTCAGTCAATTGAGCATCCAACTCCTGATTTCAGCTCAGGTCGTGAACCCAGAGTCGTGGGATTATGCGCCCACGTCCGGCTCCATGCTAAGTATGGAGTCTGCTTAAGATTCTATCTCTCCCTCTCCCCCTCTCCCTGACTTGTGCTCTCGCTCTTATAACAATAAATAAATAAATAAGCCACAAGACCACACTCATACTGAAAGAGGCAAAGGGAAAAGCAACTAGATATTCAATCAGTGTCTATAATTAAGGAAAATAAATATATTAGTTGTGTAACATACAGCACTACTTATTAAAATTACCAAGAAAAACTGTTTAGCTTCTTCCAAACTATCCTCAGTAGAGGGGGAAAACTATTTAAAATATAATTCAATCATGTAATAGTACTTTATCAATAAACATGCTTACTGTACTTAACAAATGAGTGCTTTTTAAAATTGTACTTTTTCACTTCCTCAGGCTCTTGCCATCTCCAACCCCACCCTTTTCAGAGTACATTAACTAACTAGCCCAAGATCACATGGCTAACAAGTGAAAGAAGAAAAAAAAAATTAGGTCCTGCCATTCCTAATACACAACTCTTACTACTATCTCAAACACTCTACCTTAGATATTTATAAAACTACTAAGGTTAAAGTATGTCTTAAAGGTCACCTAACTCAACTACTCATCCAAGACTTAGTGTCGACATTTGTCACTGCAACTATGCTCCACCCTAAGTCTAAATAATCAGAAACCATTTTTTTACAAGATCCTCAGGTGATTCTTGTGCACATTAGTGTCTGAAAAGCATTATTATATAACACATTCATCAAGTAGTCACTGAGAAAGCCACGTCATGTGTTCTAAGCTAAGGCACGTTTGTGAATACAGAAACAGAACAGATACCTGTAAACTACTTCAGCAATTTAGACAGTCCAGGCCAGTATTATTCCTCCTAGTCAAATCCCATCACTCATCCTTCAAGACCCATCTTTTCCTGGGCACTTGGCTGGCTCAGTTAGTAGAGCATGAAACCCTTGATCTAAAAATTGTGAGTTCAAGCCCCACAGTGAGCAGAGCTTACTTTAAAAAAAGGGGGCGGGGGGAGTGCCTGGGAGGCTCAGTGTGTTGAGTGTCCAGCTTCGGCTCAGGTGATGATCTCACGGTTCGTGGGTTTGAGCCCCGCGTCAGGCTCTGTGCTGACAGCTAGCTCAGAGCCTGGAACCTGTCTTCAGATTCTGTGTCTCCCTCTTTCTCTGAACCTCCCCTGCTCATGCTCTCTCTCTCTCTTTCTCTCTCTCTCTCTCTCTCTTTCTCTCTCTCTCTCTCACATAAATAAATAAATAAATAAATAAATACAACCCATCTTTTCCTGAAAATCTTATCTAAAGGATCTAATATAAATTGACCTTTTTCCTCTACTAGCTGCAACTCTATTACATATTTTCGCATTTGATTATATTCAACTTAGTATAATATGTTTACCATCTTTAAAATGTCATATTCTAAGTCTTGAGATTCTAGCAAGATTTTATGTTCTCATTTACAAAAAAAAATACTTCATTTCTTTTAAATTGCACACCATACCGAGAGGGGGGAAAAAAGCTCAAGATTTCCCAAAGTTAATTCAGTAAATTATTAATAGGAACTGTTAGGAGAAAAAAGGAAGGTTCAGAGTCAAATAAGTTTGGAAACAATGAGGTTCAAGGTCCTTTGCTGGAGAACTTATAAGAGTCTTATTTAATATGTTAAAATGCACTATAAACGTCTAAATATGGAGGACAGTATAGAACATTTCACAAACTTGATGGAACTCTTTTCTCATGGAGTATCTATAGGTCCTGAAGTTTTACAAACATACTCTGGGAATAAGTACTACACACTTATTGAATTAAAGACAACATAGTAAAATATCTGAAGTCTAGTCATTTTTTAAGTAATTTGGGTTACTACATAACTCTTTGAATACCAATTTAATAATTTTTTAACATTTTTGAGAGAGAGAGAGAGAGAGAGAGAGAATGAACGGGGGAGGGCCAGAGAGAGAGGGAGACACAGAATGTGAAGCAGGCTCCAGGCTCTGAGCTGTCAGCACAGAGCCTGACACAGAGCTCGAACTCATGGACTGTGAGATCATGACCTGAGCCGAAGTCGGATGCTAACCCGACTGAGCCACTCAGGCACCCCTGAATATCAATTTAAATGAGTTTGTAGGTTTATTTATTGTCCATTCTCTCATATTCTACTAGTTTTTTCAGCTCCATTCAGGAGGGTCTCTCAAAGTGTTATCCACACACTAACTGAATCAGAAATTACCTGATTTCGCATTAAAGAAATATAACCTGCTAAACTAGAATCTCTGGAGTTGGAATATTTTTTAATGAGGGTCTCCAAATGATTCTTAGTATCCAAAAGTTTGAGGACCTCTCCCATATAGTACAGTTTAAGTATATGAGGCACATCATTCTAACTGCTGCACTATTCTGTATTTTTCTTATTATGGTAGGGTTTCGATCTTGACTTGCCTCTATGACAGAGACCTCAGAATAAGTAACATTATAAAAAGCTCCTTCCCTCCAAAAAAATCTAGGGATTTAAGCAAAGCAAATAAATAAAATGTAAATACATACAAAATAATTACTTCACCATTTAATTAACTTCAAGCTTTGGGAAAGCTTTTACCTACAAACCTGATGATACTAACAGTTCACCTTTAATAAGATGATCATAATGCTCAACTTTAATTTTTTCATCTTCAAAGCATTTCACTAGTTAATTATAACCTAACCCTTTGAGGGAAGGCGTTGCCAGTTTCAGGACAAAGATACTTACGAGAGATTATGCAATCTACCCACAGTCATTTAGCAATGTGTGTCAGAGTGATTACGATCCATGAGTAAGAAAGGCATCTCAGACTAAGGGAATAATTTCATTTAACAAACATTTATGGAGGACTGTACTGTGTATGTAAGACTTGGAGGACAATGGTAAAAAAAAAAAAAAAGATTAAGACCTATTTGAACTCAATACAAAATCTGCTGGGTTGACAGTCACAATGATGATATATGGCATATTATAGTGAGTACTACAATAGAAGAACACAATTCTCTGAAACCAAAAACGAAAAATGGTAACCCAATAGACACGAACAAAGATATAAATGATGTGAACTTTATTTTATAAAAACATAATAACATAACAATGGTCAGGGGAATATGATTCAAAGATGAGATAACTTCCAAGAGAAGTATAATAGTAAATGCCAAACGCTACAGAAAATAAAACTACAATGAAAAGATAAAGTCATTCCCACCTAACGGGGAATTCTAACCCTAAAAAGAGTTAAATTTTTCCAGTTAGCAAAAATCATTTTCTCCTTGAGTCTCAGAGGCTCGTAAGCTGTGCTCATCAGCTACCACAAATACTGGCAACTATTCTACCACAAATCTCCTAAAACTAGGCAAAAGAACCTGAGAATAATAAAGCAGAGAACTCATGCTGCTCTACTTTTTAGGGAAGACTTTCTGCCCAGATCAGAATTTGTCAGAAATCTAGAACTTAGGATTTTAATGTAAAGACAAAAAGAATATATCCAAGAATAGCATTAAAAGAATGAGACAGTCAAGGAAATAAGTGAATTAGCAGACCATGAGATTAATTCAAGCCTTGATGATGGCCTCATGTAGAATTGTGAAAGGAAAATAAATTGATTCCAGAAAGCAGAGTAACTGAGGAATTAGTGACACCAGTATTCAAATAAACACTGCAGGTTAGTAAAAAGTAGTTGTTATATTTTTTAGTGAGTGTGGGGAGAAGCCAGAGGACAGATGTTAAAGGAAGAAGTATAATGCTGAACTCTAATTTCAAAAGTTAAGTTTAGAATTCTAGCCAGAAATCTAGGGAGAGGTCTATCAGGCTGTGGGAAATGCAGCCCTAAGACAAAGTGAGGTGAGGACTAGGGGATAGATATGAAATGGCAATAAAAGGATCACAAATAATATACAGAATGAAAAAAACAGAGGCCAGAAGTAAAAATCTTTAAAAATGCCGACGTTCAAGCAATAGGCAGACAGGATCTTGCATAAACTAGAGAAAAATATAGTCTCTTACTAAAACAGGGGAACAGGGGAGCACCTGGGTAGCTTAGTCAGTTGAGCGGCCAAGTCCTGATTTCAGCTCAGGTCATGATCCCAGGGTCGTGGGATCAAGCCCCACATCTAGCTCCATGCTGAACTTCTGAAGCCTGCTTGGAATTCTCTCTCTCTCCCCCATGCTCAGGCTCGCTCGTGCTCTCTCTCTCTCTAATAAGAAAATAAAATAAAAATAAAAAACAGGGGAATGGAAGCTTGTTCCAAAACAACTGAATGGAAGAAAAGCTGATAAAACTGTGGGTTGGTAATTAGAAGGTCACTATAGGAGCATCTGGATGGCTCAGTCAGTTAAGTGTCTGACTCTTGATTTCGCTCAAGACATCATGGTCTGATGGTCTGAGAGAGGGAGCCTCACTTCGGGCTCTGCATTGACAATGCAGAACCTCCTTAGGATTCTCTCTCCCTCTCTCTCTGCCCCTCCTCTCTTCTCAAATGCACGTGTGCTCTCTCTCTCTCTCTCTCTCAAAATAAACAAACATGAAAAAAAAGGTTACTATAACTTCTGACAGGGCAACTTCTGTGAAATGCAGGGTGGTAACTGCTAGGTGAAGAACTAAGTACACAGTGAGAAAGTACAGAGGATAACTACAGAGCTACTCTTGTAAGTGTCACTGTGAAGAAAGAAGAGACAATAGTCTAAAGAGGTTACAAAGTCAAAGAAGTCAGGGAAAAATTTTATTTTATTTAAATGCCCCTTTATTTTTTTTCTCAAGTATAGTCTACTCCCAACATGGGGCTCGAACTCATGACCCCAAGATCAAGAGTCACAGGCTCTACCAACTGAGCCAGCCGCGTACCCCAAGAATTTTCTTTTTTTTTTTTTTTTGAAGTTTACTTACGTATTTTTGAGAGAGAGAAAGCAGAGAGAGAGGGAAAGAGAGAGAATCCCAAGCAGGCTACGCACTGTCAGTGCAGAGCCCAATGTGCAGCTCAAACCCAGGAACCATGTGTGAGATTATGACCTGAGCTGAAGTCAGATGTTTAACCAACTGAGCCTCCTGGGCACCCCAAGAATTTTATTTTTTAAAAAGATAGGATGACTTTGGGGGCTCAGTCAGGTAAGCATCCAACTCTTGATCTCAGCTCGGGTCTTGATCTCAGGGTCCTTCAAGCACCCCACACAACCCACCCCACTGGGCTCCAAGCTGGGCGTGAAGCCTACTTAAATAAAAAAAAATGTTTTTAAAAGATAAGATGACCTGGTTTCTTCCAAATAGAAGCAAACAGAAGAGAATAAAATAAAATTTTAAAGAGTAAGATAACTGATGAGAAAAAGATTCTCAGAGACAAAACATAAACAAAAGATGAACATTATCACCTACGTTAGATCAAAAAGTGTATGAGTACAATCAATCTTTTCCAGTTTCCTTTGTAAGACACTCTTTTTTCCTACCTTTTTAAAAAATAAGTACTCCTGCTTTCATGAGAAAGCTTAGAAGTGCGTTCAATTTCTTTTTCTTTCAGCAGTTACCATGACTGCAGAAAACAAAACTCACACTGCTATTTATTTGCTTAGGGCCAATAACTATTCTACAAAGTCTTCAAATTTCAGGCACACAAAAGGTCCTACATTTTCCTCAAACATCCCAAAAGCAATGGCTTACTAGTTTAACATTACTAAGCAAGAATGAATATGTGAGAGAATTTACAGATAAAATATATAGAAGTGAACTGAGAAACTGTAAAAAAAAAAAAAAATCTATTATAAGTTATACTGCATTTTTCTTCCTGGAAGATAATTTTCAATCTGAAAATACTACATTGTACTTAAAATGAGAAAGAGACATGGGCACAGAAAAATGCCACAAAATTTAAATATTGGACAGGACCAGTCTTCTCTTGCAGCACTACCACTGTAATTAAAAACTACCATTTACCTCATAAGACTGTTTAGAAGAACAAGGTGAGGTAGTAGAAGTAACAAATATCAAACTTACAGCCTGACAGTGGATACAGCCTGAAGCAAGGATACTTGCTTGGCTTTCTAGGATTAATACAATCCCATAAGCTTATTAAATTCTCTTTAGTGATTCGTTCCTTTCACAAACAAAATTTATTAAACACCTATTATCGTGTTAGATACTAAAGATACTCGATGACGAGATAGTCTCTGCCCTTCAAGAAAGTTAAAGCCTAACTCCCTAAATTTGCCTGTAAAAGGTATATAAGAATAGTGTTGAGAGTATTGGGGAGGGTGTGCATATTGATTTTAGCCTGTTTAGGGGACAAGCTGAAAAAACCTATAACAATTTAAAATACATACACCTTTAACCCAGTAATTCCACTTCATCTGAAAAAAAAGTAATTTTCTGCTACATTTTTATAGTATTAAAAACATGGAGGGGCACATGGGTGGCTCAGTCCGTTGAGCCTGAGAGCTCAGCTCAGGTTATGATCTCACGGTTCAGTTCATGAGTATGAGCCCGGCATCGGGCTCCCTGCTGTCAGTGCAGACAGGGCCTGCTTTGGATCATCTGTCTCCCTCTCTTTCTGCCCCTCCCACTCTCTCTCTCAAAAATAAACAAACATTCAAAAAAAATTTTAAACAAAAACATGGGGACAATATGTGTACTGATAGGGAAGTGATGTTATAATGACACAACAAAATATTAGAAAATCATCAAAAAGAATATACAAGAATATACATGATACATAGTTTACTATCATAAATAGCATATAGATTATAATTCCATTTATTTAAAATATACACATATAAATTACCCATAAATACATATACAATGGTCTGGAAAGATGTACACAAAACTTTAACAGTGGTTATCCTAGGAAGAACTAACCAGAGGAATTAAGGGAGCAGGGGAAGGTCTTTTATTTTTTTCTATGTACTTCCTTATTGTTTGAAATATTTATAATTTTTTATTTCATATTTTTTAAATAAAAATAAAATATTTCGCCAAAGATCCCAAGTCCCAAGTCTTGCGGTGCCCTTTATGTTCAGTGTTTGTCTGGTACACAGTGTACTCAACTAGAGATATTAAAGAATTTTTAAAATTTTCCTGGGGTGCCTGCCTGGTTCAGTCAGAAATGCATGCGACTCTCGAGCTCAGGGTCATGAGTTTTAGCCCCAAGTTGGGTGTAGAGATCACAAAAAAAAAGAAAAAATCTATTTTCGGTTGAAATGCTGCTTCTCAATAATTGCATGCGCTTGAGCAACTATCACTTCCCCTCAATTCTTCCATCTAATAAATTCGGAGGCTGAATTAGAATAGTAAAAACTAAAAAATTAAAATTAAATTAAAATTCTAGGGGTGCCTGGGTGGCTCAGTTGGTTACGCATCCAACTTCAGCTCAGGTCATGATCTCGCAGTTTGGGAGTTTGAGCCCCGCGTCGGGCTCTGTGCTGACAGCTCAGAGCCTGGAGCCTGCTTCGGATTCTGTGTCTCCCTCTCTCTCTGCCCCTCTCCTGCACATCCTCTGTCTCTTTCTCTCTCTCTCAAAACTTAAAAAAAAGTTAAAATTTTTTTAATTAAAATTCTAAATTTTAAAGTATTTTCAATTTTTTAGCCTAGAACCCACCCACCAGCTCATGAATTTGTGCCACTACCTCATCTGTGTATACCTGCTGATGAAGCGTCACCTGTTCCTATACATACATTTAAAACTTTTATAAGTTTTATTATAATTATATATATATATAATAAAAATTATTATATATATATAAAATAAAAATTACATATTTCCTTGATTAAAAAGGAAATATAGCTCTGCAGTGGGGTTTGGTTTTTTAAAAGTATCTTTCCCTTAACTTGCACAATCATGTATACAACCACAACACTCATTGGAAGTGTAAGCATTCAAGTATGCTCTAGTTAAAGAGTGTTAGTAAGTTGTAAAGGAAATGAACTTTTATCAAGCAACTTCAAGGCTTTATCCCAACAAATGGGCCACTTTACACATAGGCAACAGGAGTCTGTCAAAAGAAGACCACGTGACACAAGTAACTGTCAGTTTCTTGTTTACTCAAGTAACTATCAGTAAATTTCTGCAGCATACCATCAAAAGTGCTTAAAAATTATCTATTTAGGGACAAAATTTTTCTAGGTGTCAACATCTGAATATTATGAGTTCCATAAGGAATGAAAAGAGAGAGCAGTAATTTTTTTTAAGTTTATTTATTTATTTTGAGAGAGAGAGGGAGCACATGTGAGCAGGGAAGGGACAGAGGGAGAGAGAAAGAGAATCCTAAGCAGGCTCCACGCTGTCAACACAGAGCTGACAGCTCAAACCTAGAAAACGTATGAGATCATGACCAAAGTTGAAACCAAGAGTCAGACACTTAACCAACTGGGCCACCCAGATGACCAGAGAGGTTAGTATTATTTGAAGAAATGGTCATTTTAAATTATCATTAAGAAATGAAAAATTGGGGGGCTCAGAAAAGCATGAACTCATGATCTTAGGGTCATGAGTTGGAGCCCCACATTGGGGGTAGAGATTACTTAAAAATAAACTAATTAATTAAAATAAAATGACATGATAAACTGACTTCAATCTAAAAAAGATGAAAGACCACAAACTAAAAGAGCTAATAGTGCCAAAAAAGAGTAAAGGAAAAACCCAAGCCTAAAATAACAAAAAACAAAATCCCTATAAGCGTCAAAAGAGAAAAAATACCTACAAAGAAAAAGAATCAGACCAACATCAAACTTCAAAGGTAACACTAGAGACAAGATGACAATAAAGTCATATTTTTTAAGTATTAGACATACAATTTTACATCCAGCCAATTTTTTACTTAAATGAAAGAACATAATGAAAATATTTTCAGCCATGAAATGCCTCAGAAAGTTTGTAACAAAAAGTCCCAAACTGAAAATATTCTTGGAGGAAGTACTTACAAACAAGAGAAATAAAGAATAAGATGAGACTAAAAAGTAAGATAATCAGGGGCACCTGCGTGGCTCAGTCAGTTAAGCGACCAACCCTTCTTGATCTTAGCTCAGGTCTTGATCTCAGGGTTGTAGTTCAAGCCCCGCACTGGGCTCCACACTGGGTGTGGAAACTACTGAAAAAACAGGGGGATAAAAGGTAATCAAATTGGCACTTTTGAAAAATTTATTGTTACTAGAAAAAAATTCCAAATTAAAGAAAAAAACAAAGTACTTATATCCATAAAAATCTCAGAACTAAAATTCTAGACAATACAGCATAGGGAGGAAGGTGGAACATTATAAGAGTATGTTAAATAGTATGTGGTTTTAATGAAAAAAACACAGAACTCAATAAACAGAAATTTAGGTTTTGTAAGTAATAAAACACACACACACACACACACATAAGCACAGAATATTTAACTTTAAAATCATCAGAAGAGATGTGGCACCTGCGTGGCTCAGTGGGTTATTCTCCTCAGGTCATGAGCTTGACTTCGCCTTAGGTCACAACCTCAAGCGCTGACAGTGCAGAGCCTGCTTGGGATTCCCTTTCTCTCTGCCCCTCCCCTTCTCTTCTCTCCTCTCTCTCTCTCTCTCTCTCTCTCTCTCTCTCTCTCAAAAATAAATAAAAACAAAACATTAAAATTTTTGAGTAAAATATCAGAACTCATCCCATGGAATATGTCATTCATGTAGCCCCTACCTTGAACTGACTTGCCTTGTTAATAATTTCTTACATGTATACTATGTGCATACTTATACTCCGAAAGGTAGGGACTGTGTTTTTTTTTTAATCTCTATTTTCAAAGTCCAGTCATGATTTTCACAAAATAGATTGGCTCCTTAACAAGCTAATCACTCATTAACAGCTATTTATTAAGCATCTTCTATGCATCAGATGCTGCATTAGGCTCTGGAGATACAGCAGTTGGGGGAAGATAAAATTTAGTGCCTACCCGCATGGACCTTACAGCCTACTCTACTAGAAGAGTCTAGAGGAGAATTTTTTTTGTTTTTATGCATGGTAAACAAACATTTTATGTGTGACTTTTCCCCTTTGTACTTTCATAGAACTGTTTATCTAAAAATCCCAAATACTTTTCACTCAATAACTCACTTTTCACAAAATCCTCCCCCAGCAGAGAGCCATAATATTCCCAATACAAGACCAAAAACTCAAATATCAAGAAATCAACCCAGCAATGTACACAAATGAAACTTCATTGTGTATATCTGAAAAGAAATGCCAAATAGACAATTCAAAGTAATACAGCACTTTTCTGAAGTGGATCCTTGAAGAGATGGGATCACTCTCCATTCAGCTGAAGTCACTGGTCTGGTCCTTAGATCTCCTAACAAGCAGTAATCCTATCACCTGTCCAACTGGTTTCCAGAGGCGAGAGGTTTATCCATAATTAGGTATTTAAGAGACAAGAACTGAAGGACCTATCAAAGAATGGTTACACAGACTACTTGCCAGGGAAAAGAGCTTAAGAAATAAACAAAAAAGGGGAGGGGACACCTGGGTGGTTCAGTTGGTTAAGTGTCCAACTTCGGCTCAGGTCATGATCGCAACGCTGGTAGGTTCAAGCCCCACATCGGGCTCTGTTGCTGACAGCTCAGAGCCTGGAGCCTGCTTCAGATTCTGTGTCTCCCTCTCTCTCTGTTCTTCCCCCACTCACACTCTCTCTCTCAAAAATGAAAAAATGTTACAAAATAAAATTAAATAAAAATAAAGTGTTTAAAAAAAGAAATGAACATCATTCACTTCTACAAGTGTTGTAAATTTCATCTAAGACCTTAAAAACTGCAAGTTTGGGCACCTAGGTGGCTTACGCGATTGAGCATTCGACTTTAACTCAGGTCATGAGCTCCTAGTTCATGGGTTCCAGCCCCATGTCGGGGTTTGCACTGGCAGCACAGAGCCTGCTTCAGAGTCTCTGTCTCCCTCCCTCTCTGCCCCTACCCCACTTGCACTTTCTCTCTAAAATAAACATTTAAAAAACAATTTTTAACTGCAAGTTTGAATATCTAGACTGCAAAAATGATCAGTAATTGAATTTTTGCATTTTCAATTGGTTACCACAGATAATCCTATGAACTCCACAGCTACCAAATTTGATTCAAAGCTGTGAAGGGATATTGTTTACATTACTCAAGATACACACGAATACGTTTATGCATCTATGTGTGTATATATATATGTCCATAATACACATAAGGAAAAACTTGCTCTCCTCTGAAGGACTTGTATTTCTCCCTACTTATCTCAAAGTTACATATTAGATACATTATTACATTTTGCTGTCTCAGATTTCTTTTCCATGTTTAACCATCAACTACAGCCACTCTGCTTGTATTATGTCCGTAAATGCATGGGTGTTGGAAAAGAGTAAGTACAGGGTGATAAAGGAGCATACTGCAGAAGGACCCAGAGTTTGTTTTTTTTTTTTTTGAAATTATGATAAAGCAAATTTACCTATAAAGTTACTCAAAATACTTATTTTGGCCCTCTCAACTAAGATGTGGACTCAGAGAGTAGAATATAACCTTCTCAGAAAGCACAAAAAGCTAGTGATGAAGCCAAAAGCTAACAGGCCTAATAGAAAAAAGAGTTGAAATATTTTTCAAAAACTGCTTTCCAAGTCTATGAATACAATTACTAGTTTGCTGAGAGTAACTCTTTGGGGGTGCAAACAAATGCTAATTACTGATCATCAGATTAATTGACCTAAAAGAGGTCACACTTTAAACATACTAAACAAAAAAAGCCAGGAATGAGAGTAGTTACAACTAACTGCATAGCACAAGTCAGCTTGACATTTAAAAAGTGTGGGTTCAAGAAAATCATTCCAATAACCTAGTAGGGAGAAAGGCAAACTCTACACACAGCTCAGGTCCTATGGCTTTTTAAAGCA
This sequence comes from Cryptoprocta ferox, assembly GCA_028646485.1. Lineage (NCBI taxonomy): Eukaryota > Metazoa > Chordata > Mammalia > Carnivora > Eupleridae > Cryptoprocta > Cryptoprocta ferox. The sequence continues at coordinate 114,561,647 of CM053576.1, read as the reverse complement.
AATGAAAATATAGACACAGCCCATGAAATCTAAAAAGAGGGACGCCTGGGTGGTTCAGTCAGTTGAGGGTCCAATATTGATTTTGGCCCGGGTCATGATCCTAGGGTCGTGGGATTGAGCCCCGAATCAAGGCTCTCCACTAAGCGTGTGTCTGCTTGGGATTCACTCTCTCCTTCTGCCCCTCGCCCCTGCTTGTGCACTTGCTCGCTCGCGCTCTCTCTCAAGGAAAGAAAGAAAGAAAGAAAGAAAGAAAGAAAGAAAGAGAGAAAGAAAACTAAAAAGAATCCTGGGGGGCAGAGAGAGAGACCAACATCAAGTGTGAAGATCAACATCAAGTGTAAAGAACACAATACAAAAGTAGAAAAAGGAGAATCTCCTCAATTATGTATCTTACAAAGAGGAATACATTTCTTCTTACAAAAATAAGGGTCTCCTAAAGCAACAGCATGAACAACCCCATTTTCCATCAAGTAACTCTTCACAGATACCAGCAAATGTCTAAAACTCCAAAGACATAGAGAGGGCCCTTAAATACACTAGACAGAGGATTAATTTCTTGTAATTCATAAAACCAACTTGAGAAGAAGAGTTTACCAGACTCAAATCAACCCATTTTAGAAATATACAGCAAAGAAAAATACACAGATTTCTTCATAAATATATAGTCCATAAGCTTAACAAATTCAGAATTATAATTTTTCTTCTTTTAAAGGACCAATCATAATATAGAATTAGTAAATCCTTTAAATTGCTCAGAGAAAGCCATTAGATCATTCTATCCCCTACTACAGTCAGAAGACAAATCTTCTTAAAACTGAAAAACAAACATTTTAAAGTAAATCTTCATTAGCCTATTATTTATGACCTTTTAAAACATTCTAAAAGGATCCTTGAAACAAGTTTCATTAGCATCCTTCTAGAAAAAGCTCTAATATCTTTCATTCCTCCAGCAATTTAAAAGCTACCAAATGTTCATTTCTACATTAGATTATTGATTCCTTGCCTTTTAACATCTCCATAACAGCTGCTTGACAAATTACTTCACCTTATTCCTCAGGGGATAAGGACAGCATGATATCCATGAATTCCAAAATGGGACCACAAACTGATCAGTGACAGCCGAACTAATTGCTTCGGATGAATTAGACACTGCTCTAACAGACTAGATATTCATACCATTATACTACAATTAAATGCTTACACTCTAAACATTTTATTTATACTTAGGTGTAGAGAACAGACCTTCCTTAAATTTATTTTTATTTTAAAATATATGTTAGCTTCAGAAAGCCAATAAGCTTGTACACATTTGGAATAATCTCTACAAAAAGCCAAGTTTTCAGAAAAATTATTCTAGTTTGCACAACTTTCAGATCCAGCTTTCTTATTTTAACCTAAGAGATCTGTTACCCCCAAACAGTCTACTAACAGGACAGTTTTTAAAGTATTTTCTTGACTTTTGGCAAAATAAAAGCCAAATCTATTTTCAAAGATACAATTAAATACATTTCAATTAAATGTATCTGTTGTATTTGCCTCCATTCATTCTGATTAGTGTCAGAACAGTATGAGATACAGAGAAAAAGCACACACAAACCATAATCTTGTAGACTCCATAGAAAATAAAATATTGCTTCCCTCCCACAAGAATAACAAAATGGTGTGAATTTAAAGGAGCATTTTAAATGAATGGCAACTCCCAGCCAAATTACTCTTGGTAAATTAGCCTCTTGCTAGACAGAAGCAATATTCTTTTCTGAATTCATAACCAATCTTATAACACAAACTTATCAAGTCCCTTAAAGTGCTAAAACAAGTGCTAGCTTGGAGTTTTATACTATAATGAAACTTCAAGATCTTTCAACCACTTTAAAAAAAAAAAAAAACTAAATCGCCAGCCTTCTTCAAATGTCATGTTTGCAATAGTGTGACAACCATGGTGTTAATTCGCCTTTCAATAAACTATCCCCATAACAAAAACGCACACATCCAAGGAACCGGACAATTTGGAAATGGTGTCTATTCTCCAACACATTCGACATGCCCCTTCTGTGACTTGAAAGCTCTACTAGAAGGCTCTGCTAGGTCTCTACTAGAACCCTGGTTAGCTAGCTGGCTGACTCTGCAACTACAAAATCATGCTTGATCTCTCCTGCCTGGAGAGGCGATAGCGTTGATTTTGTTTTTAAAGTTGGTGTCAGAGCAGCTACAAACTTTTTTCAGCATCCCTGCCTGGCTGCCAACTGGAGCTCTCCGTTCACTTCCTCACCAACTTGAACCACCCCCAAACAGTTTGAGAGTAAGCTGGAGTTAGACACCGGCAGGAGCTGACACACTTACAAGAAGGGTTTGACACCGCAGAAAACTTTCACTTCTCTTCTCCCAGCCCTTCCACCCGGGGACTCCGGCCTTTCGCTCTTGCTCCCCTAGAATTCCCCTCTACCGCAGGGCAAGGACACGGAAGCCAGACTGTTCGAATGTCCCTGAAAAGACCCCCCCCCCCGGACCCCTCTCTCCCAGACCCCAGTCCTGTTCTTCACACAAAAGAACCAGAGCAGCAAAGCTATCGCAGCCCTACCTAACCGGGTGCCATCCTTCACCGCGCCCGCAGACCCGGTCCCCAGCCGCCCAAGCGGTCTCCACTGGAGGCTTCCTGCCCTAACCCGGCCAGACAAAGCCCCGGCGGCGGGGCCGGCGTTCGCAAGCCTCCGGACTCGGGCCGCCGCGCTCTTACCCGGGCCTCTTCCAGAGCGACGCCGGCGCCACCGCTTCCCCCGGCCTTAGCGCCGGGGCAGCTGGCAGCGCGGGTCTTGGAGGAGCGGGTCCGAGAGGAGATGAAATGGCTGCTGCCTCCGGTCGCCCCAGGCTCTGCTCCGGCCCCAGGCCCAGGCCCGGGCCCAGGCGACTTGGACCCGAGAAGACGCAGAGAGCTCTTCCGGGTGTTCACCATGGTCCAGCCAGGAGGACGGGGTCCACACAGCGCCCGCCGCGCCTGGGAGAGCCGAGGAAGGCCGGCCCGCCGGCCGGGCACTCAGGGCCAGTGGAGCCGGGCCGGGAGAGACGAGCCGACCCGGACTCTGCGGAGCGCAGACGAGGACAGGCGAGAGTAGGGCAGACGAAGGGAAGTAGGCGTGAGAAGGCAGAAAGCGGGAGGCGGGAGCGATGCACCAGGCCGACAGCTCAGACCCTCCACCGGCTTCGCCTTGCTCAGCGGGAGCCGAGCGGAGCCGCCATTTCTGCCCCTTTCTCTCTCGATCTCGCTCTCGAGCTCCGTGCGTCAGGGAACCAGCGCCGCAGGGCCGACGAGACTGCTTCCGGCCGTGGCCGCTGTGGGGCGCTGCAGGGCCGGCCAGCCCTTCTCCTGTCGGCTCCCCCTCCTCTCCCTCCGCCCTCTAGTAGGCCCCGCCCAGCGGCGCGGCGTCAGCGCTCGGCGGCGGGGGGAAGGGACGCTCTGGGCTCTAGGAGCTCTATGATTCACAGGTCTGGCCCCGCGTCTAGGAGGGGGATGGGAATAACCAGAAAGGGCGCGGGACGAGCTAGCGCGCGGAGTTGACCCTGGAATTCTCACCCCCTGCGAGGCCCGAATACTCTAGCATCTCCACCATCGCCCCAGGTGGCCGGGAGGCAGCCAGGAATGACCCGAAAAGGCGGGGGAATACACGGGGATCAAGGGAGGACGAGGGCGCGGTGACCTGAGTTGGAATCCCAGAGGTACCTGAGGCAGGACACCGAACTTGAGTCGCACTTTTCGTGCCTGTGAAAATGAGAATATGATAAAATAGATCTGTGCGGCTTCTGGCACATGGTAAGTTTAAGAAAGAACAAGCGCTAGACCGCTGTGTCTTTAAACAAAGCGAGAAAGGGTCGTTTTCTATAACCTTAGCCAGATCTAAGGCGGAGTCACAAAGAATGAATTCTTTTCCTAAGAGTCTCCCTCTTAGTGCCGCCCGCGCAAGAATTAAGAATACAAAAAGCTGCACACAAAATATAAAATTTGTGATTTAACTTTCAAGAATTAAGAGAATATGAAAAGCTCTCCTGTAAAAGAGAAATTATGTTAATTTCACCAAAATTCTTGGTACATAAGCAATAGAGAGCGAACTAGTCATTGAGCAAAAGGTTTTTCCTGTTTGCTGCACTAAGAAAAATGGAAGGCTCAAGAAAAGTCTTGTAAAATACCCTAGCTGCATCTAAATTAGAGCATTCTAGCCATCCAAGCTACCAATCATTCGACAAAACTGCGTGCAGCACTGAGAATGGAGGTCATTTTTCTGTTTGGAAAGAGGTATGGATTCCAGGAAAGCAGGCAAAGCCCGCTTACATTAAATTGCAACGCATCACCCACCACTTAAAACCAGACTCGTACGGGTTGGAGACCTCATAATGGAAGTAGACTGGTTTTCCTGATTCCGTTAGCTATGAATGAGACCACTGAAGAGAATAAACAGTTTTCCTACAGACCGAGGCTGGTTTTCAATTGTATATGAAGTGTCTTGAAGAGGTGTATAGCATGCAAATTAGGATATAAAGGATTTGTGTGCTTTCCTCCTTTGTTTTCTGTTTGTAGTCCTAAATTGAGACAGTCAAGTTATTATGATTTGGGTCATTATAACTGATGAGAGCAAAAGGCAAGCTGAGTGCAAAACACGGAGCTGACAGCCGGCAAACCTTAAAGTGGGACATAGATCCTCTGGCACTAGTAAATTACCTAAGAACAAAGGCAGGGAAAAAACAAATGGTCAACTGATAAAGATCACAGTCTTGTAGGATGTGAAATTCCACTATGGTTTGTAGCTGTCTTAATGATTTACAAGAAAAACACAATCTTGGGACACCTGGCTGGCTCACTGGGAGGAGCATGCAACTTTTGATCTCAGGTGATGAGTTTGAGCCCCACATAGGGTATAAAGATTAAATAAATAAAACTTTAAAAAAAAAAAGAAAGAAAAGACAATCTTAATAATAGACCTCCAGGAACCTATAAAGTCAATTTCCTGGAGCGCTAAGGTCACCTGCACCTCTGTAGGATAGACAGCCCTATATAATCAGTCATTCCTTGCAATCACAATGCAGCTCTCTGCACAAGGGTCCTGTCCCTGTGCTATAATAAAAATAGCTTTTTGCACCATAAAATGTCTCAAGAATTCTATCTTGACCATTGGGCTTGACAATCCTGCATCAATAAACTGCATCATTTACTATCAACAAATGTTTACTCTAAACCCAACTGGCGTTTGGTACTCTGCCAGGCCAGGAAATAGGGAATTTTTTTAAAAAAACAACACACAGTACTTACAGACAAGACAGCTGGAGACTGGCAAGAAACTATTGAAGCAATTGAAGCAAGCTTCAATACAATGTGATGAAGAATGAGGCACAGACCTCTAACTCAAGCAGGGATTTAGGGAAAGCCCTGAGATGCATCTTGAACCACAAAATGGAATAAGGGAACATTATGGACAAAAGAAAGGAAAGCCTGAAGAAGAAATGAAAGAGTTGCTTGTTTTCTGCAGTATGAACCAGAACAAATAAGTCAATAAAATCTGTTTTTAAACTTTGCTTAAAATTACATGAGCTATGGGGCTCCTGGGTTGCTGAGTCAGTTAAGTGTCCAACTCTTGATTTCAGCTGAGGTCACAATCTCACAGTGGTGAGATCAAGCCCGAGAATTAGGTTCAGCCTAGGTGTGGAATCTGCCTAAGATTCTCTCCCTCCTTCTGCCCCTCCCCCATTTCTGTGCTTGCACAGAAGCACAATCTGTCTCTCATCTCTCTCAGCTCTCTTTCTCTCCCCCTCACTCCCTCTCAAAAAAAAGGAGGGGGGGGCACCTGGGTGGCTCAGTCAGTTAAGCACCAAACTCTTGGTCTCAGCTCTCAGGTCATGATCTCACAGTTCATGAGATCAAGCCCCAAGTCGGGCTCTGCACTGACAACACTGAGCCTGCTTGGGATTCTTTCTCTCTCTGCCTCTCTCTCTCTCTCTTTCTCTCTGCCCTTCCCCCACTCTCAAAATACTTTTTTAAAAAAATGTATGAGCTGGCAAGATACCAAAAAATACTTAGACCAAAAACAAAGTCACTGCAGGAACCCAGACCAGTGATATATTTTCAATGCATTTGCTCAACCACAGTGAACTTGACCTTCTTTTTTCTGTCTTCAGGAGATAGACAAGACAAGAACCTGCTCAAGTTACAGTCTGATGCAATCACCCTGCAAAATCCTAGTAAAAAAAGGATACATCTAAGGATGAATTAGAAATAAACCTGCCAACCTTCGCATCATTCATCCCCAGGAAACTGCAAGGAAAACTGCCTTTTCCAGCATCTACACTAAGAATGAGGGGCAGAGGTACCTGGATGATTGAGTTGGTTAAGTGTCTGACTCTTGATTTCCTGCTCAAGTCATGCTCTCATGGTTTGTGGGATCAAGCCCTGCATTTCGCTCTGTGCTGATAGCTGGGAGCCTGGAGCCTGCTTCAGATTCTGTGTCTCCTCCTTTCTCTGCCCTTCTACCATTTGTGCTCTGTCTCTCTCTCTCTCTCTCTCTCTCTCTCTCAAAAATAAACATTAAAATAAAATAAAATAAAATAAAATAAAATTTTGCAGCACCTGGGTGGCTCTGTTGAGTGGCCGACTCTTGACTTCAGCTTAGATCATGATCCCAAGGCCATGACATGGAGCACCACATCAGGCTCTGTGCTAAGCATGGAGCCTGTGGGATGCTCCCTCTCCCTGTGCCCCTCTCCCTCACCCATGCTCTGTCTCTCTCTAAAAAAATTTTAAAATGAAATTTATATGGAGATGTGCCTGTTTGGTTCAGCAGGTAGAGCTTGCAACTCTCAATCTCTGGGTTATGAGTTCAAGCCCCATATTGAACAAGGAGTCTAATTAATTAGTTAATTAATTAAAAATAAAAATTTATATGGAGATACAAAGAACCCAGAGTCTCACACACACACACACACACACACACACAATTACCAAAGCAATCAGGAAAAAAATAAAAGTGGGGAAATTTACACTATCTCATTTCAAGTCTTATTATTAAGTTTTAATAATCAAGGCAGCATAAGTATATAGTCATACAGCTCAATGGCAAAGAATAGAAAGTCCAGAAAGAGACTCACACACAACGGATTTTTGTCAACTGGCCAAAGTGATTAATAGGTAAAGGATATTCTTCTCATAAATGATGCTAGAACAATGTATATCCCTAAGCAAAATAAATAAATAAATAAATAAATAAACCTTGACTTTTACCTCATACTAATTAAAAAGATTAACTTTAGATTGATTAAACATAAGGCTAAAACTGTAATTTTTTTAGAATAAAGCATAAAAGAAAATCTTTGTGACCAGGGGGTAGGCAAAGATTTCTTACCAAGGACATAAAAACATAAACTATAGAAGTTGATAAATTGAGCTCTTTGAAAGATTTTTTTTCTTAGAACTCAAGCAGGGGAGAGGGACAGAGGAAGAGAGAGAGAGAGAGAGAGAGAATTTTAATCAGGCTCCAAGCTGATTAGACTCACAACCCAGGGATCATAACCTGAGCTGAAATCAAGAGTTGGACACTTAACCGACTGAGTACCCAGGCACCCCTGAAATGTTTATTTGAGAGCGAGAGCGAGAGAAAGAGAGAGAGAGAATATGCATGGGTGAGGGATGGCAGAGGGAGAGAGAGAATCCCAAGCAGGCTCTGCACTGTGAGCATGGAAGTCCAACACGGGGCTCAAACTCAACAACCGTGAGATCATGATCTGAGGTGAAATCAAGAGTTGGACACTTAACTGCCTGAACCACCTAGGCGCTCCTTTTTGTTTTTTAATTTTACTTCTGATAGAGTTTAGGTAAGACACTACAACTCCAGAAAAAGGTCCTCTGGGAAGAGATGATTCTGATCCAGTAGGCACAGGATGAGTTCCAAGAGGCTATACTTTTAGGAAGCATGACACATTGAATAAACACTGAATCATGAAACAAAATTAGAATTGGTGACATTAGAATTCTGTACTGTCCAATGTGATAACTACTATCCACATACAGCTATTTAAATTTAAATTAAAAAATTAAAAATTCAGTCCCTCAGATACATTACCCATAGTTCAAGTATTCAGTAGCAAAATGTTGTTAGTACTTAATGTATTAGAAAGTGCAGAAACAATTCCCTCATCTCAAAAAGTTCTATTGAACAGCTTAGTACTAGATATTCATCTTGAGGTAGGGAAAATGTGTGATCACTGTGTTTGTAACCCGAACTGGATGACTGGAATGGATCCCAACTAAAAAAGATGATGCAAGGTCAGGAGCTGATTCCTGAGGGTCACCTGTTATCTTTCCATGTCAATTCAAGAAGCATTTACTGCCCCCCTAGTACAGATCTATGTAATACCTACTGTATAAAGTATTCTGCAGAATATGTAACAAATATATGATTCAGTTTGAACCCTTAAGGAGCTTACAGTGCTGTTTGAGTGTTTAGACTTACAACTAAAAGGCCAACAGGTTCAATCCTGGGTTTTGTTACCCCAAAACAAACAAACAAAAATGTAACAGAGAAAATAATTAGAGAAAGAGCAAATGAAACCCAAAAGCTAGTAGAAGGAAGGAAATAATAAAGATTAGAGATAAATAAAATACAGAATTTAAAAAAAATGGGGAGGAATACCTGGGTGGCTCAATTGGTTAAGCGTCCGACTCTTGATTTTGGCTCAGGTCATGATTTCAGGGTTGTGGGATCAAGCCCTACATCAAGTTCTGTGCTGAGAATGGAGCCTGCTTAAAATTTTCTCTCTCTCTTTCTCTGCCCCTCTCCCCTGCTCATGGTCACTCTCTCTCTAAAAAAAAAATAAAATAAAATCTTAGGAGCACCTGGTGGCTCAGTCAGTTAAGCATCTGACTTGGGTTCAGGTCATGATCTCACAGGTCATGAGTTCAAGCTCCAAATTGGACTCTGTGTTGAAAGCTCAGAGCCCGGAGCCTACTTCAGATTCTGTGTCTCCCTCTGTCTCTGCCCATCCCTCACTTGCTCTCTCTCTCTCTCTCAAAAATAAATAAACATTAAAAATTAAAATTAATAAAATAAAAACAAAAAAAATAAAATCTTAGAAAAAAAGCAATAATCAATGAAACCAAAAGTTGGTTCTTTCAAAAGAGTAATAAAAATGACAAACCTAGCTAGACTGACCAAGAAGAACACAAATTATTAAAATCATAAATGAAAGTAGGGACATTATTACCAACCTTATTGAAATAAAAGAATTAGGGGTGACTGGGTAGCTCAGTTGGTTAAATGTCCAACTTCAGTTCAGGTCATGATCTTACAGTTTATGAGTTCGAGCCCTGAACTGGGCTCTGTGCTGACAGCTCAGAGCCCGTAGCCTGCTTCAGATTCTGCATCTCCCTCTCTTTGCCCCTCCCCTGCTTACGCTCTGTGTCTCAAAAATGAATAAACATTAAAAACATTTTTTTAGGGGCACCTGGGTGGCTCAGTCGGTTAAGTGTCCGACTTCGGCTCAGGTCATGACCTCACAGTTCGTGGGTTCGAGCCCCGCGTCGGGCTCTGTGCTGACAGCTCAGAGCCTGGAGCCTGCTTCAGATTCTGTGTCTCCCTCTCTCTCTGCCCCTCCCCAACTCATGCTCTGTTTCTGTTTCCGTCTCAATAATAAACATAAAAAATTTTTAAAAATAAATAAACATTAAAAAGTTTTTTAAAAAAACATTTTTAAAAAAGAATCATAAGAAAATACTATGAACAATGTATGATAAATTAACTAATATAGGTGAAATGACTAAATTTCTAGAAACACACAAATGACCAAAACTGACTCAAGAAGAAATAGAAAATCCAAACAGACCTACAATAAGGGATTGAATCAGTCATCAAAAACCTCCCAACAAAGAAAAGCTCAGGACTAGATGACTTGATAGTTTCTACTAAACATTTCTACCAAGCACTTAAGGAAGAATTGATACCAATTCTTCTCAAAATATTCTGAAAAATAGAAGAAAAGGGAACGCTTCCTAACTCCTTCTATGAGACCAACATTACCTTGATACCAACGGTAGAAAAAGATATCACAGTAAAAGAACTACAGAGCAAAATCCTTTATGAACAGAGATGCAAAAATCCTCAACAAAATACTAGCAAACTAAATCCAGCAGCATGTCAAAAGAATTCTACATCATAACCAAGTGGTATTTATCCCAAGACCATTAAATGGGGAAAGGATAGTCTTTTCAAAAAATTATTCTGAGATGGGGCACCTGGGTGGCTCAGTTCGTTAGGTGTCTGACTTTTAATCTCAGCTCAGGTCATGATCTCAGTTTGTGAGATTGAGTATCCACATCAGAGCCAGCTTAAGATTCTCTCTCTCATCTCTCTCTGCCTCTCCCCCCACCCCCAATTCAAGCGCACTTGCACTCCCTCTCTGTCATCAAAATAAATAACATTTTTAAAATGGTTCTTAGAGGGGTGCCTGGGTGGCTCAGTCAGTTAAACATCTGACTTTGGCTCAGGTCATGATCTCATGGGTTTATGAGTTCAAGTCCTGCCTTAGGCTCTTTCCGTCAGCATGGAGCCTACTTCAGATCCTCTTTCCCCCTCTTTCTGCCCCTCCCCCCACTTGCACTCTCTGTCTCTCTCAAAATAAATGAGTAAACTAAAAAGTTTAAAAATGGTTCTAGTAAACTGTATATCCACATGTGAAAGAATGATGGACTCTTATTTTACACATGCACAAAAATTAATTCAAAATGCATCAATCATCTAGTGTAAGAGCTAAAATTATAAAATACTTAGAAAAAAACAGAATTCTGGGGGGCGCCGGGCTGGCTTAGTTGAAAGAGCATGCGACTCTTGATCTCAGGGTTGTGAGTTCTAGACCCATGTTGGGTGTATACATTACTTACATAAATAAAACTTAGGAATGAAAGAAAGAAAGAACGAAAGAAAGAAGGAAAAAAAGAAAGAGAAAAAAGCATTGAGTAAAATGTTCATGACATTGAATTCGGCAATGGTTTCTTGTTTATGACTCTAAAAGCATAGAGGAAAGAAAGGATAAATAAATTGAGCTTCGTCAAAATTTAAAAATTTTGCATCTCAAAGGACACTATCAGAATGCAAGGACAACCCACAAAATAGGAGAAAATATTTGCAAATTACATCTATGATAAGGACTTAATCTCCAGAAAAAAAAAAAAAGAAAACAACTACAACTCAACAACAAAAAACAATCCTATTTAAAAATAGGCAAAAGCTGGGGTGCCTGGGTAGCTCAGTTGGTTAAGTATCCAACTCTTGGTTTCAGGCTCAGGTCATGATCTCATGGTTCATGGGATGGAGCCCTGAGTCAGGCTCTGTGCTGACAGCTTAGAGCCTGCTTGGCATTCTCTCTCTCTCTCTCTCTCTCTCTCTCTCTCTCCCTCTGCCCCCTCCCCCCACTCACACTCTCTAAATAAATAAACCTTTTTTTTTTTTAAAGGGCAAACGCTAGGATGGTGGCTCAGTTGGAAGAGCATCGGACTCTTGATCTCAGGGTTGTGCATTCAAACCCCAGGTTGGTCATAGAGTGTACTTAAAATAAATAAATAGATAACAATGGGCAAAGGACTTGATTAGACATTTCCCCAAAGATATACAAATGATCAATAAGCACACGAAAAAATGTCACGAAGGAAATAAAAATGAAAACCACAATGAATACCAACCACTCCACACCAATTAGGATAGCTCTTATAAAATTTTTTCAAAAAACAAAAATGGAAAATAACAAGTGCTCTCAAGGCTATGGAGAAACTGGAATGCACATGCATTACTGATAGGAATATAAGATGGTATACTTATTGTAGAAAACAGTTTGGCAGTTCCTCAAAAAGCTAAACATAACCCACATCAGCCAGCAATTCCGCATCTTAGATATATACTAAAGAACTGAGAGCAAGAGACTTAATCAGATACTCGTACACCAATGCTCACAGTGCCATTGTTCACAACAGCCAAAAGGTGGAAAGAATCCAAATGTCCATCAGCAGATGCATGGATAAACAAAAAATGGTATACACATAGAATGGGATATTACTCAGCATAAAAAAAGAGTAAACTCTGATACCTGTGCTATGGATGAACCTTGAAAACATAATGCTAAGTGAAATAAGGCCAGACACAAAAAGACAAATATTGTATGATTCCACTTATATGAGGTACCTAGACTAGGGCAGCTCCACGAGGAGGTAGGGGTGACTATACCTACAGGGGAACTCTTGACCTTGAGATCTGCAACTGTCTCCAAGGTCGGTCAGGAAAGGGCTTTCCTCTCACAGGGAAGAGGGAACAAAGACTAGAGAGACCTGGGGGTGCGGAACAGGTGGAGGTGATCACACAGCACTTCAGTGTTTTAGTCGGACGGACGTGCTGCCGGATTTTCAGGAGTGGCGGATTGGAAGGGGCTGTAGACTGGCTCGGGCTGAGGGTGGGTCAAAGTTTAGGGGCCTGGTGGAAGGAGAAAAGCTTCACTAAAGTTTGGTCAAGTAGAAGGTAGCTGGTATTTTGTCCAGACTGCTCAGTGAGGGCAATCGGTTCAGCTAATTATTTATGAGGCAAAAAAGAAGGGAATTTGGAGGGTCTGTGTCTGACCTGTCAGAGGTGAACAAGGGGGCACGCGTGAGTCATATCTAAGTCACACAGGGAAAGGTGGTTCCTTGCAGAAAACCCTTTCAGGAACGCAAAAGGGTGGGGGGATTTCTTTAACCGCCGCTTTCCAGAATCACAGGGCTAAAGTTCCACATTGTCAGAATGCAGGGAAATCTCTTCGCGGATTCAATCAGAGGCTGAAGAGGTACAGACGTAAGCGGGCGCTGGGTTCTCGGTTGAGCCCACACTTCGCTTCGAGCATGTTCCAGCCGGTGGAGAAGGCAGCCGGCGGCTGCGCCGGCTGGAGGCAGGGGGCAGCCGCCATGAGCTCCGGTAACGCGGAGACCGGCGGCTGCGGCGGCGGCGGCGGCGGCCGGCCCCGCCCCCCGCGCGCGCTCTCGGGGCTGCGCAGAGCCAGTTCGGCGCGCGCTCGGCGCCCGGCGGCCGCGACCCTGGGAGGCGGGCCGGGTGCCGGCTGCGCGGCCCGCGAGCCTCAGCGGGTCTGAGGGCCTTCAGCCCGACAGCAGCGGTGGCGCCCGCGACCCCTAAGCCAACTGAGGACGAGGCCGCGAGGCGGCCCCGGCCGAAGGTGAGTGTGCTGGGGCCGCGCCGCGTTCGGCCGGGTGAGGGGCTGGGGCATCCGCCGGCCGCCGGGCGTGGGCCGGCGCTTCCCGGGCGGGGGCGCTGGGGTCGTTGGGTCCGGCCGAGCCGTGGCGCTTGTGTCGGTGTCGGTCTCGGTGGGCCCAGGATCCGGGCGTTTTCGGCGACGCTGTTGGCGGAGGCGGTGGCCGGGGCGAGACTCCTGGCCAGGTCAGGTGAGCCGCGACTCGGGCCTGCCGCCTGCGCTTGCTTCCTGCGTGCAAACGCGGCGGAGGGCTTCCGTTCTGACGGCCCTGGGAAACTTGGAGTTAGGCGCGTTTGTTTGGGGTGGCCATTTCTTAGGTAGCTTCGTTACCAGCCTCCCACAACACTCTTTGTGTAGGTTTCGTGTTCGCTGTTTTCCAGGTTTCATGTTTTTTTTTTAAGTGTGGGTCTTTTTTTTTTTTTTTTTTTTACTCGCAGTTTCTTGTTAGCAATAAGGAACGTTAGAGTGGTGTCCAACCTCGATTTCTTCGTACTTAATTTGAGATGATGGAAAATCAACGTAGGAAACTGACAGTCTTTATTGATGTCCAGGTGGAACTGTAAAGTATGACATTTTGTAAACGACGGGAACATCGGCCTCCTTGTTTCAAAGTCGTGGCTCAAGTGTGTTCGGGGAGCGTTTATACGTTTTTGAATTACAGTTTGGTTTTTAATGGGGAGAGCTCTTTAAGCTGATGTTGTGCCTTCTATGTAAATACGCTGAAAGGCATATTGATTTTAAAGGCAGTTAAATTCAGTGAACAGTGAGCACCTATTAATACCACTGAAGTTAGTGCTAGCCGGTGTTGGCATCCAAAAACGGGTAACAGTGGTGTGCAGGATGGAGGGCGTGATTAAGCACGCAAGTAATAATGATACAAGGCAAAACACGGTATTAACAAACTATTGAGTCCTGACTCAGCCCGGCACTGTGATAAATACATGGGTACTTTACACAGTATTTAATGTTAATTACTTACTTTGTCATTCAGAATTTTTTAGCACCTACTGTATGGTGAGTGCCCACAATACTATGGTGACCCCTATAGATTTTGTTTTATGGACTTTACATTGTTATGGGGGGGGGGAATATTAAACAACTAGTCACACAAGTATCAATGGGCCCTTGAACAATGGTGAGAGTGTTAGGGGTGGCAACCCCCACACGGTGGAAAATCTGTATGAATTCTGATTGCCCAAAAACTTAACTACTACTAGTTGACTGAAAGCCTTACCAATAAACAATTAACACACATTTTGTGTATGATCTGCATTATGCTGTCTTCTTACAATAACATAAGCTAAAGGAAAGAAAATGTTATGAAGAAAATCATAAGGAAGAGAAAATACATTTACAGTAATGTACTGTATCCAAAACAAACTGCATATAAGTAGTCTTGCATAGCTCAAACCTGTATTGTTCAAGACTCGACTGTAGATACCAATAAACCTTCGTAGAAGCTTAAAAAGAAAGGATGTTGCAGGTTGTGAGAATATGTGTGTAACAAGTGGATAACCAGCGGGGGGAGTCTGTTAAAGTTTTCTTAGGAAAGCAGTCTTCCAGATAAGATGTTACGGGGTAAATAGGAATTATGTGAAAGTGACTCCCAAAGGAGGGAAGAAGGTGGAATCTATTTCACTGAAGGAGGCTAGGGAAGTTTACGGAACTGAAAGGTCACAGCAGTTGGATTGAGTGTAGAATGCAAAAGGGAGCCAGAGAGATGATGCCAGGTCTTTTAAGCAGCGTTAGGGATTTGGGACGGGCTGTTTATTTCTTTCTCTTAAACTTTTTTTTTTAATTTGTTTTAATGTTTATTTTCTAGAAAGAGAGCATGAGTGCTGAGCAGGGGAGGGGCAGAGAGAGAGGGAGACACAGAATCTGAAGCAGGCTCCAGGCTCTGAGCTGTCAGCACAGAGCCCGACGCGGGGTTCGAACTCACAAAGCGCAGGATCATGACCTGGGCTGAAGTCAGCTACCCAACTGACTGAGCCACCCAGTCACCCCTCTCTTAAACTTTCAGAGCAAAATTTTCAAACCACTCAAATGTAGTGAGAGAAATGTATTACCGTGAACTCTGTAGTATTACCCAAAATATGTGGACCTTATTTGAAGAGTGTGGGTGGTCATTGAAGGGTTTTAAGCAGGTAAGTTTCAGTCAATTTTTTTAAGATTTTATTTTATTTTATTTATTATTTTTAAAAAATATTTTTATTTTATTTTTGAAAGAGACAGAGTGTGAGTGGGAGAGGGGCAGAAAGAGAGGGAGACACAGAATCTGAAGCAGGCTCCAGGCTCTGAGCTGTCAGAGGCACAGAGCCTGATGCCGGGCTCTAACCCACAAACTGTGAGATCATGACCTGAGCTGAAGTCAGAGGCTCAACCGACTGAGCCACCCAAGTGCCCCTTATTTTATTTTTAAATGTTTATTTATTTTTGAGAGACAAAAAGTGCACAAGCAGGGGAGGGACAGAGAGAGAGGGAGTCACAGAATTCAAAGCAGGGACCAGGCTCTGAGCTGTCAACACAGAGTCCGACACAGGGCTTGAACTCACAAACTGTGAGATCATGACCTGAGCTGAAGTCAGATGCTTAACCGACTGAGCCACCCAGGCACCCCAAGATTTTATGTTTTAAGGAATATGCCCAGGGCAGGGCCAGGTGCCCCTCAGTCAAATTTGTATCTTAAAAAGTCCACCCTGGGAGCTCCTGGCTGGCTCTGTGGTAGAGCATGGGAACCTAGATCGCAGGGTTTTGAGTTCGAGCCCCATATTAGGAGTAGAGTTTACTTGAAAAAAAGAAGAAAAAGAAAAGAAAACTGTAGAAACTGCAATGGATGGGAGAAAACCACCAAGAGGTAATATTTGGGCCTAGAATTGTGACTGTGAAGACAGGATATGTTCTAAGGGTACATAGCTGATCTCTCCTCTCTCTGTTAATAATTTTATGTTTACATGTTTCAGAGTAATTGTGGAAGGTTTTCTAAAAGAGATTGTATTTGAGCTGGGTATTGAAAGGTGGATAACACTTCAGTATGGTGCCCTGGAATGAGAATGTCTTGATGTCTAAGGATAGCTGCCTCAGTGACCTTGACGACAATCTCTGCCAAAGTGTCCCTTTTTCGCTAGGATTTCTCATTTAAATTATTTTTGTCACTATCACTTTGGTCCTTGGGAGCAAAAAACTTCCAGATTAACAATTTTTGCAGAAGACAAATATGTATTTTTTTCAAGTACTGTGATTGCAACTAAGATAAGCTCAAACTTCCCGTAATTTTTGAATTTTTATATTATTTAATAGTTAACTAGAATTCATTAAGTACACAAATGAACTGTCTTTTAAAGTGTTTGATTTTGATGCTACCATAGTTAGTTTGCTCTTGGAGGTTTGGAGACCTACTTTCATTCCATGGAAGAGCTAAGTAAAAAAACACATGGAAATGTGACCTGTCGGTTCTTTGCCCTGTGTTTAATGCCAGGAATGGCTTTATCCTTAAGGAGAAACTTCAGCTTCTACATAAAGATAACATACCCAGTGGTATAACATCTTGATACAAAACCATAATCTTAAAAAAAAAATGTAGCCTGTCATGTATGTTTACAAAACATAAGTAAGATCGGTAATATGCAAATTATTTCTATTTGAATTTTAATGTATACATTAAAAAGACTATTTTTCTTAGTAGTCTAACTCTATTTGACTGGATTTTCCTTTCAGTGGATATGTTCCAAAAAGCTCAATCTACTCTGTCTCCTGACTGATTTTATAACTGCAGTTGTTGGGAGTAAGTGGGATAATAATTGGGAAGGTGTTTGGTAAACTGTGATACACAATACAAATATAAGATGGTAGTGGTACTAATTGGAAGTAAACTGAAGCAAAATGAAGGAAATTCTATTCATCTGTCCCTTCTGATGCTGAGCTTCATGCTGGTGACTTAGACATTTGTCGGGTGGCTTTTTAAATTCTCTGTAGTATAGTACATGACTTCAGTTCACTGTGTCCCATGACCGATGATTGTAGAAGCTCAGTCAGTTGATATAAATAGATTTTACATGGCTTATTTACATATTACTAATTTATGGTAAGAAATACCTGGAATACCGATGCCTTTATGTCTATCTTAGATTCAGTTTTTACTTCATAATTCTATTCCATGTTTGCAATTAGTAATTCAGTATATTTGTTTCTTGTTAGTCTGTAAATTCTCCAATAATGGAGACTCTGTCTCATTAACCCTTCTTTCATTAATTCTAAACCAGGGCCTTGTGCACAGTGGTGGAAGGTTCAGTAAATATATAAATGTTTTTCATAGTTTCATTAGTGAAATCAAAACTAATTTCATAGCCATGTTGAAATTAAAACTTAAGACAAAGCCTGAAAATGTTTCTTACCAATCCTGGTAACAGATTATGACAGAGGGATGGGAAAAGAGAAAGGAGCATACATTATTGTATTATTAGTATTGTACTCCTCAAAACAAGCTTGTGAGGATGTCAGTCATCCCCATGCTACAGGTTTAGGCAACTGGAGCTCAGAGAAGGTAAATAACAATGAAGTCACTCAGCCCAAAAATGATGTACCCAGTCCTCCAGTAAAAGTCAGTTTGCATACAAGGTCTTCATTCTCTATAGCTGTCATAAAACAAGCAAAAACAATTTATTAGTAGCATATAACTATGCAGTGATGAAAAATATTAGCAGTTTGCTAGGGAGCAATAGCTGTTAAAGGGAAACCTAGTGACATACTTTAGGGATGGCTCCTCTTTGGTTTGCACTTAGCTAGCACTGTGGAAGAAACACGAAATGTGTAAGTCACCATACCTGTCCTCAAGGATCTTGGATCCAGTAGAGGTTGAGTGTCCGACTTTGGCTTAGGTCATGGATCTCAACAGTTCTTGAGTTCGAGCCCAGCATTGGGCTTTCTGCTGTCAGCCAGAGCCTGCTTTGGATTGTCTGTCTCCCTCTCACTCTGCCCCTCCCTCTCTCGTGCTTGCTCTCTCTCAAAAATAAACATTTAGAAATATATATTTTACCTTTATGGTAGACATGGATCTTGCACTGTGACTTGAAGGATAATTAGGGTTGGGCCCACAATTCAGCCCACAAGGTTGAATGCCCACAAGGAAGGTTACATATGAACAAAAAAGTATAATTAACATGTGATGTTTATGAGGTAATAAGGATCGTATTCAAACTAAGGGATTATTTTAGAGTAGTTGAAAATAATGTTGGAAAACTGTCAAGTGAAAAGCAATAGCACCACCAGGATGTACTGTCCACAAGGGTTGGAATCTTTGGTTCTACACTTTTAATGTTTTTAACAACTTTATTTAGGTATAATTAATATGCAATAAGAAGTAAATAAGTCCAAATGAAAATTTTCCTGACCTCTGAATGGCTGGGATGGGTGCTTATGTTTTTCTCTATTTTCTATATGTTTATTATTTATTTGCTTATTTATTTTGACGTTTATTTATTTTTTAGAGATAGAGACCATGAATGAGCAGGGGAGGGGCAGACAGAGAGGGAGACCCAAAATCCAAAGCAGGCTCCAGGCTGTGAGCTGTCAGCACAGAGCCTGACGCAGGGCTTGAACCCACAAACCGTGAGATCATGACCTGAGCTGAAGGCAATGCTTAACCGATTGAGCCACCCAGGCACCCTTATTTTCTGTATGTTTAAAAGGGAAGAATTTTTTAAAGTTTTTTTCCCCAAATTTATTTATTGAGAGAGAGAGAGAGAGAGCGCGTGCGCATGTGAGCTGGGGAGGGACAGAGGGAGAGAGCAAGAGACTCAATCCCAAGCAGGCTCCATGCACTGAGCCTACGTGGGGCTTGATCCCACAGACCACGAGACCATGACCTGAGCCAAAATCAAGAGTCAGATGCTTAACCCACTGAGCCACCCGGGTGCCTCAGAAAGGGAAGAATTTTCTTTTTTTTTTAGTTTGTTTATTTATTTTGAGAGAGAGGGAGAGAGTGCATGCACGAGTGGGGGAGGTGCAGGCAAAGGGGGACAGAGGATACTAAGCTGGCTCTGTGCTGACATCAGAGGACCCAATGTGGGGCTCAAACCCACAAACTGAGAGATCATGTCCTGGAGTTGGAAGTTGGAAGCTTAACCAACCGAGCTACTCAGGTGCCTGAAAGGAAAGAATTTTTTTTAAGGGAAGCAATTAGATAGTTTTAGAAATATGATATTTGAAGGACAAAGTCTTAGAAAAAATTAGTGAACATGAACTAATAGTTTTCTGAATGTGTTTTTAATTTGTTTTCTGCTTTTTATTTTTATTTTTATTTTAAAAAATTTTTACATTTATTTATTTTTGAGAGACAGAGAGAGAGCACAAATGGAGGAGGAGCAGAGAGAGAAGGAGACACAGAATCCGAAGCAGGCTCCAGGCTCCGAGCTCTCAGCACAGAGCCTGACGCGGGGCTTGAACTCACAAACTGTGAGATATGACCTGAGCTGAAGTCAGACGCTTAACTGACTGAGCCACCCAGGTGCCCCTGTCTTCTGCTTTTTAAATAAAAAAAATTTTTTTAAGTTTCTTTATATTGAGAAAGAGTGCGAGCATGTGGGCAAGTGGAGGAGGATCAGAGAAGGAGAGAGAGAATCCCAGGCAGGCTTGATACTGTCAGTGCAGAACCTGATGCGGGGCTTGAACTTACAAATCATGAGATCATGACCCGAGCCAAAGTGATATGCTTGACTGACTGAGCTACCCAAGTGCCCCTATTTTAATTTTTTTAGTCAAAATAATATATACACATAGTTTAAAAGACAGTAGTAGTGTTAGAAACCTAAATATGCACTCATTCCCTTTCTCTAAGTACAACTACTTTGAACTCATAGCTATTTCTCCGGTTATGTACAGTCATATTTCTTAACAACGGTGTACATTTTGAGTTACTAATTTTGAACATTGCCTTTCATATTGCTATTAGGATAGATAACCATTTTAACTTTCTTAGGTTTATCCCCTTTACCTTCTCACATTCTTTTAATAGTTTTAGCTTAGTTTTTTCCATACAATAAGTAAAAATAGACACTATATATTTTTTCCCCGTTAGACCTCAGGTTCATCCTTGATCCAGAGATGGTATGTTTACATTTATCTAATAACTGTAATAAACATTGTAAACTCAAAAGAACATTGACAATGTTTTATTTTATATTTAACAATCATTTTTAACTATGTTTATTTATTTATTTATTTATTTTGAGAGCGAGCACGTGCGCACAAGCAAGGGAAGGTCAGAGAGAGAGAGAGAGTGAGAGAGAGGGAGAATCCCAAGCAGGTTCTGCACTGTCAGATCAGAGCCTGACATGGAGTTTTGTCTCACAAACCATGAGATCATGACCTGAGCCAAAACCAGATGCCTTACCAACTGAGCCACCCAGGCGCCCCTAACAATCATTTTTATGGCTGTATTCTTAACACCTGTAGTTTACTCATATAATCTATTTAAGATATTATGAATTAATGATATAAAAAACTTTCTTGGGGCACCCGGGTGGCTTCATCGGTTAAGCGTCTGACTTCAGCTCAGGTCATGATCTCATAGTCCATGGGTTCGAGCCCCGCGTTGGGCTCTGTGCTGACAGCTCAGAGCCTGGAGTCTGCTTCAGATTCTGTCTGTCTGTCTGTCTCTCTCTCTCTCTCAAAATAAAATAAAGACATGAAAAAAGAAAGGACAAGCTGATTTAAGAAAATAAAAAAGAATAAAAAAATAAAAAACTTGTCTGGTTTATTACTTTGTAAATCTAATGCCTAATTCAGTACCTTACATTTAATAAATGTATATTTTTTAAATTTAATAAATATTGACTAAGATCCTTTGAATAATATAAATGAACAACAACATAAGCTGTATACACAGAATTTGCCCACCACAGCCTTAGGTCTAGGGAGTAATTTTGAAGAGCATTACAGGAAGGATTAAGAAGTCTTGGAAATACAAAATAACTCACTTATGATAGTAGAGTCATTCAGTTTGCCTTAGTCATTGGATGGCATCCTCTCGGATGGTGTGACATTCATGAATCCTACCTTGCCCTCTAGCTACAAGGCAGAGTCTGAAGTTAACCATTGGGGATGCCCTTGAAGGTGCTGTGCCTTGCTTTATATTCTGTACTCACTCCTCAGCCCCATTGTGTTTCCTCCTTTTTCCTTCCCTTTCAATTTCCCCTTGTCTTACAGAATTTTTCAGTTTTCTCATGACAAGGCCAACACATAAATTTGCTATCAATTTATAGTCAATTCATAATTAAAAGTAGAGGTTTTCTTTTTTTTAACATTTATTTATTACTGAGAGACAGAGAGAGAGAGCACTAACAGGATAGGGACAGAAAGAGGAGGAGACACAGAATCCTAAGCAGGCTCCAGGCTCTAAGCTAGCTGTCAGCACAGAGCCTGACGCGGGGCCGGAACCTGCGAACCACGAGATCATGACCTGAGCTGAAGTCGGTCGCTCAACCGACTGAGCCACCCAGGCGCTCCAAAACTAGAGTTTTTTAAAACAACTTTCAATGATAGGATATTTTCCAGAGCAGATTCCACTATCCTACTTTAATTCCTAGCAAAACAGAGGCTAAGTTGGAATTAGTGCTCAAGACAGTTGCTGTGGTTATGGGCCCAACTCCTTTAGCAGCAGAAGTCAGACTGATTTTATCTGGCTGCTGCCAGATCCCAGTTACCAGATTAAATTCACCTTGAGATACTTGGGGGAGATTTTTAGGACGAGTCTGGTGGATGGATCTTCAGTGGCTATTAGCAGGTTTGCCTGCTATTCAGATGTGCTTAAATTTTTATTTTATTTTATTTTTATGTTTATTTTATTTATTTATTTTTGAGAGAGAGAGCAAGCAGGGACAGGGAGAGAGGGGGAGACAGAGAATCCCAAGCAGGTTCCATGCTGTCAGTACAGAGGCTGACATAGGGCTCATACCCACAAACCATGAGATCATGACCTGAGCTAAAATCAAGAGTTGGGCACTTAATCAACTGAGCCACCCAGGTGCCCTGTGTGTGCTTACATTTTAAAATAGAGGTACGCTACTTACATGTTGCAGAAATACTCATCTTTTGACTCTGATTTTCCACATTTCTAGGAATTTAAAGGAACAACAAAGTAAGCTGTATTTGTTAGGAAAAAAATAAAGTGAACTAAGTGCCCAATAGTCATGGTATAACTGCCTGATGGGATAATATGTGTCATTTTTTAAAATATGTATTCTTAAAATATTTACGAAGCAGTTTATGTAGTCAAATGGAAAAAGATACCACATAAATGAAAAATACAGGAAGGAAGAATTATTAATATACTAGTAATGCATTTGTATATGAAGAAACAGAGAGGCAAAAGTTTAAATAGTTATTGTTGGAGGTAATAAAATTATGGATTATCTTTTCTTTCCCAAACTTTCTGTGTTAACTGTTTTGCCTTTATAACAAAATATTGTAAGAAACAAGCAAACAGATCAATGTTTAAAGTAGTCCAAGCTTTCTGTCCACTGAGAGGTCCTGGAAGCACTGACACACTGAAAGCAACAAACACTCACATCTTGGTTTCTTAATACAATTTTCCAACAAAAAAAGTAACCATGGCTCCTTAGAGAAAAGTCTGATTCCAGGGCTGGGGCAGAGAAAGAACAAATGATCCTGAAGCAACTTCTTGCTGGAGAAAGTAAGAAGGTACTCAAAGAATGATGAAGATGTAGCAAAAGGACATTGAAGTCACCCTAAAGGGGCTACCACTGAACAAATCTAGGAAATGGACATCAAAATAAATCCTATTAATGAATTACAACTCATTGAAAAACAAAAACCCATGAATCCATACTGTTAGATCTGAAGAAAAAATCAGGGAAAGATGGGCTTTTATTGTATTGTATTTTTTCAGGAAAAGATAGACTTTTTTCTTTAAGTTTTAATTTTTATTTTAGAACAAGAGAGCATGTGGGAGCAGAAGAGAGGGACAGAGGGAGACAAAGAGAGAATCCCAAGCAGCCCCTACACTCAGCGTGGAGCCCAACATAGGGTTCCCAAGACCCTAGGATCATAACCTGAGCTGAAATCAAAAGTGGGATGCTCAACCGACTGAACCATCCAGACGTCCTGGGAAAAGATGGATTTTTAAATAAAAACACTCATGTTGGAGTCACTGTAACTAAGATAAATTCCAAATATAACTCAGATTAAAATTTTTTTAATTAAAATTGAGGGTCATGTCAGCTAAATGGCAAGATGAGCAGTTTAAAGCTCATGTTCCCACACAAACATTGAAAAACAAGCAACAACTGTTAGATCCAATTTAGAACTCGGGAAAGTAATCTGGGGTGTGCAGCAGCCAACCAAATGGTGAAATCAAGAAAAATGCAACTCACGGTGCCTGACTGGCTCATTTGGTGGAGCATGTGACTTTTGATCTCAGGGTTGTGAATTCAAACCCCACATTGGGTGTAGAGATTACTTAAAATATTTAAAAAATTTTCAACTTAAATACAGTGGCAAAAATAAATAATAAAAACAGACAAAACAAATAAAAAATGGGTAAATGACGTGAATGGACCTTTTTCCAATGAAGGTATAGACAAATGACCAGTAAGCACATGAAGAAGATGCTCAACATCACTAATCACAATGAGGTACCACTTTAGTAGGGTGGGTGTTACTTAACAACCCAAAACAGCAAGTATGGGGTACCTGGCTGGCTCATTACTAGAGCATGTGACTCTTGATCTCGGGGTTGTTAGTTCAAGCCCCATGTTGGGTGTGGAGATTACTTAAAACAAATAATAAAACAAGTGTTGACAAGGATGGGGAGAAATTAGAACCCTGGTACATTGCTGGCAGGAGTGTAAAATTATTCACAGTAGCCAAGAAGTGGAAACAATCCAAACGTCCGTCAACAGATTAACGTGTAAACAAAATGTATATACATACAATGGAATATTGCTTAGCTGTAAAAAGGAATGAGTTAAGTGAAATAAGCCAGACACAAAAGGACAAATATTGTATGATTCTATTTATGTGAAATATAAGGCAAATTCATAGAGATAGAAGGTAGAATAGAGATTACTAGGGACTGGGAAGAGTGAGGAATAGAGAATTATTCTTCAGTGGGTACAGAGTTTCATTTTGGAAAGTTGAAAAAGTCTTAGAAATGAATAGTGGTAATGGTCATACAACATTGTAAATATAATTCATGCCAATGAATTGTATACTGTACATGTTGTCAGTTTGCCTCCCCAAGGAATGGTAAGAATGAGAATCAGAATGTTACATTTTTGCTTGTTAAACCAAAAGGCACTTTATAATTTTTTGTCATCATTTTTAAGAAATATTTCTTTTGTTGGAAGATTATTAGACTCCAGAATTTATTTTTTATTATTTTTATACTTTGTAGATGAAAATGAGAGTTTCAAGTTTGGTCACTTGGGTTCTCAAGACCCTTGCAGTGCTGCTTTAGGAGTAACTAATAATTTATGGTAAAGAATATTCATGCATAAAAATATATGTATCTAAAATACTAGATTGAGGACTTTAGCTTTTGTCTATTTTTACTTTTACAGTAAGGCAAAAGAGAATGAAAGAAGTAGATAACCTTGAAAGTATAAAAGGAGAATGGTAAGTTAATTTGAATTTTCTCTGTTATTAATGCCTTTCTTAGTTTCCTTCTATTTTTACTGCATTTCACTAACTGATATAGTATTCATTATGGTTCTTTCCGTTAAAGAACTAATGGTAATGTATTTTAAAATAATTTTTATTCAAAGCTGCATTGAATGGATTTTAATGAAGTTACTGAATGTTTTCATTATTAATAAAAAAAGTGTTAAATTTCTCTGTTCGCATATTACTTCTGTTGTTTAAGTGAGAATTCAAGTAACTGATGCCTTTTTTAGCCTCTTGGGTTGTACTATCTTAGAGTCATACTGGAAATGTAAATGGCTCTGGAGTCAGATAAGCAAGCCCAAGTTTGAATCTTTTCTGTCTTTACTATCTCTTTGGCCTTTGAGCAGTTTAAGTGAAACAGAGGTGGGAGTGGGATGGGGATGGGTATAGCGGGCACAGTGCTTGGGTGGCTTCCTTGGTTGAGTGTCTGACTCTTGGTTTCGGCTTAGGTCATGATCCCAGGGTCATAGGATCAATCTCTGCGTCAGGCTTTGTGCTGAGTGTGGAGCCTGCTTGGGATTCTCTCTCCCCTCTCCCCCTCTCCCCTTCTCTCCCCCTCTCCCCCCTCCCTCTCTACCCCTCTCCTTGGCTTGCGCTCCCTCTCTCTAAAATAAAATTAAATTAAAATTAATAAGTAAAAAATAGAGGTGGGGGTACATAAATGTATATACCTGAAAGATATGTATGTATTTATTTATTTTTTAATTTATTTTTATTTTAAAGAGAGAGTAAGCAGGGGCTCCATAAATGGTAGGTACAAAGTCTATGGTTCTTTTTTTTTTTTAATCTTTTTTGGTCTTTATTATTTTATTTTGAGAGACCGACACAGAGAGTGAGCTGGGGAGGGGCAGAGGGAGAGGGAGACACAGAATCTAAAGCAGGCTCCAGGCTCTGAGCTGTCAGCACAGAGCCCAAGGCGGGGCTCCAACCCATGGACTGTGAGATCATGACCTGAGCCGAAGTCGGATGCTTAACCAACTGAGCCCCCCAGGCACCCCATGTCAGGGGCCTTTAAAACCACTCCCAGGTTTAATGATTTGCTGAGAGTATGCACGGGATTCAGCATACAGTCATACTAATGGCTATGATCATTTATAATGTAAGGATACAAAGAAAAATCAGCTAAGGGAAAAAAGCACATGGAGAGAAGATCAAAGGAAACCTGGCACAAGCCTTCAAGAGTCCTTGCCCAGTGGAATCACCTGGGATGCACTTAATTCTCCCAGTGATAAGTGAAGAACAGCACATGTGAATTGTTGTCTACCCAAAGAAGTTCATTGGAAATTAGCTTAGGTTGTTTTCTTCCCCCCCCCCCTTCGGTGTAAAAAAAGGTGGTTTTATTAAAGCACAGGGACAGGACACATGGACGGAAAGAGCTGCCTAGCCTAGGGATTTTATGGAAGCTAGTCATATACTAAAATTCCAGACTCAGGGGCACCTAGGTGGCTCAGCTGGTTAAGTGTCTTGAGTCTGATTTCGGCTCAGATCATCGTCTCACAGTTCATGAGATCGAGCCCTGTGTTGAGCCTTGGGCCGACAGCATTGAACCTGCTTGGGATTCTCTTTCTCTCCATCTCTGCCTCTCTCTTTCTCTCTCTCAAAATAAATAAATAAACTTAAATTTTTTTTTTCCAGAATCATAAGGAAAGTAAGCAGACCTTTCAAAGGATAGCAGTCAGCAGTCAGGCTTGCTGTATTAACTCTTTCTTGGACAAAAATAAATTGAATGACTGATTTTAACTTAGGACTTTTTCTTCCCAACAGCTTTATTGAGACGTAATTCACATACCATATGATTCATCCATTTAAAGTATACAATTCAGTGGGCTTTAGTACATTTACAGAGTTGTGCATACACCACCACAGTCAATTTTATAACGTTTACATCACCATGCCCATTAGTAGTTGTACTTCATTCTCCTACACCGTGCCCCCTGCCCCCGATAACCACCCGTATACTTTCTGTCTATAGATTTATCTATTCCGGACATTTTTATTTTATAAATGGAATCATACAATATGTGGTCTTTGTGATTGGCTTCTTAAACAATGTATTCAAGCTTCATTCATGTTGTAATATGTATCAGTACTTTGTAATTAAATAATTAGTAAGGTATCTACACAAAAAGATTAAGAATAGATTTTATAATTTTCTTTGTAACAGAGATTTTTGTAACAAAAATAGATTTTGTTAGAAATAGCAGTCCAGGGACACCTGGGTAGCTTAGTTAAGTGTCCGATTCTTGACTTCAGCTCAGTTCATGGTCTCAAGGTTTGTGAGTTCAAGCCCCAGATCATGCTCTGTGCACACAGCATGGAGCCTGCTTGGTTTCCTCTCTCTCTCCCTCTCCCTCCCTCCCTCTCTCTCTTTCTCTCTCCCCCCTCCCTCTCTCTTTCCCTCTCTCCCCCCTCCCTCTCTCTCTCCCCCTCCCTCTCTCTCTCTCCCTCTCCCTGTCTCTCTCTCTCCCCCTCTCCCTCTCCCTGTCTCTCTCTCCCCCTCTCCCTCTCCCTGTCTCTCTCTCTCCCCCTCCACCATCCCTCCCCCTCTTCCCCTTTCCCCCCTCGTGCTCTCTCTCCTACCATTCCCTCTCCCTACCCACCTCCCCCTGCCTGTCTCTTCTCTCTCTCTCTCTCAAAAATAAATATTAAAAAAATAGCAGTCCAGTAAAAAAATGAAGACTGATTTCCTAAGTATATCAATATTTCAAAGGCTAAAATGGTGAAGATCTGTATTTACTGTGTGCTACCAAAGCATACACAAATGCAGATAGATATTTCACCCATTTGAACAGCAGCTAGCTGGTCACCATACATTCAGAACACAGTAGTGAATGAGAAAGTCTGGAGCCAAAATAGATGTTTAAAAGTCCCTTTCCTGAACTTGTATGCTTTCTTTATTAAAGGAATTCCTGAAACTTCAAGACTTTTTACTTAGCTATAACAACTTTGATAATCTGGTTTTTGCATTATGGAGAGGAGTATTGACATATGTATCATAAGAGGATAGCAGGGAAAAGGGTGACAGAACAGAAAACATATATGAAATAATAACATTGTCTAGATATTTTTAGTGTTAAAGCAAGTCCTTGTAAATTCATATGCCCATGGGATTTTGCTGCTTATAGCTTTAGTACAATATAAAGAGATTTCCTGAATTATAAGGAAAAATTAAATGTGTACTTCTCATTTTTTTTTCTGTCCAGGAATGTCTTTCATATACTATTTTTTTTACAATTTTTTTTATTTTTTTATGTTTATTTATTATTGAGACAGAGAGAAACAGAGCATGAGTGGGGGAAGGGCAGAGAGAGAGGGAGACACAGAATCTGAAGCAGGCTCCAGGCGCTGAGCTGTCAGCACAGAGCCTGATGTGGGGCTCGAACACACAAACCGTGAGATCATGACCTGAGCCGAAGTCAGACGCCCAACCGACTGAGCCACCCAGGCGCCCCCATATACTATTTTTAAAAAGTATTATTAATAAACTTTGTTTTGGGGGGCACCTAGGTGGCTAGGTCGGTTAAGCATCTGACTGTGGCTTAGTTCATGATCTTGTGGTTCCTGGGTTCGAGCCCCACATTGGGTTGTATCTGACAGCTCAGAGCCTGGAGCCTGCTTTGGAATCTGTGTCTCCTTCTCTCTCTATCCCTCTCCCACGCTCGCTCTGTCTCTCTCTCTCAAAAATAAACATTAAAATTTTTTAATAAGCTTTTTTTAAGAGTTTTACATAAATACTGAACAGTGCATACTCAGTTCCCATATCCCCTACCCCACCCCACTCACAGTTTCCTCTATTAGTAACATTTTGTATTCGTGGAGTATATTTGTTACAATTGGGAACCAATGTTGATACATTATTATCAACTATAGTTTACACTTAGATTCATTCTTTGTACTGTACAGTTCTGTGGGGTTTGAAAAATGGTGCTGATGTATATAGTGTTCTAGGTGTTTTTTTGTAATGTTTATTTATTTTTGAGAGAAGGAGAGAGACAGAGTGGGGAGGGGCAGAGATAGAAGGAGACACAGAATCCATAGCAGGCTCCAGGCTCTGAGCTGTCAGCACACAGCCTGACATGGGGCTTGAACTCACAAACCACAAGATCATGACCTGAGCCAAAGTCAGACACTTAACCGACTGAGCCACCCAGACACCCCATATAGTGTTATACTTTTATTTGTTTGTTTGTTTATTATTTTTAATAATCTCTACACCTAATGTGGTGCTTGAACCCACAATCCTGAACTTGAGAACTGCATGTTCTTCCAACTGAACCAACCAGGCACCCCTATTGTTGTGCTTTTAATTCCATATACACTCATTATTGCTGGTGTATAAGAAAGCACTTACTTGACTTTTGTATGTTAATCTTGTTTTCTGCAACCTTGTTAAAATTACTTATTAGTCCCAGGAGTTTGTTGTTGATGATGATTTGGGGTTTTCTGTGTAGACAATCATGTCATCTGCAGAGAAAGTTTTATTTCTTCCTTCCCTATCTGTAAACATTTTATTTCCTTTATCTGTGTGTTAGTGATTTAGCTAGGATTTCCAAAATGGCATTGAAGAGGAGTGGTGAGAAGGGACATCTTTGTCTTATTCCCAATCCTAGGAGGAAAGCATCTAGTTTCTTGTCATTAAGTATGATGTTAACTATAGGTTTTTGTAAATTTTCAAGTTAAGAGAGTTCTTCTCTGTTCCTAGTTTGCTGAGAGTTTTTATCATGAATGTGTGTTGGCTATTGTCAGATGCTTTTTCTGCATCTGTTGATATCATGATTTTTCATCTTTAGTGTGTAGACAATTTTGATTTTCTCATGGTGAATCAGCCTTGCATATCCGAAATAAATCCTGCTTGGTTGCAATGTATAATTCTTTTTACATGTTGGATTAGAAATGCTAATATTTTGTTGGGGATTTTTGCATCTGTATTCACGAAGAAATACTGTTTGAGTTTCCCTTTCTTGAAATGTCTTTGTCTGGTTTTAGTATTAGGGTGATGCTGTCCTTATAGAATGAATTGGAACCATTCCCTTTTGCTTTTATTTTCTGAAAGAAATTGGAGAAAATCGGTATCATTTCTTAAATGTTTGATAGAATTTGATGTGGGAAACAAAGGCAGAAGGAAATGGCAGATAAAATTAAATTTCCTTATAACCTGCAGCCCTTTGACAAATACTTGAGGCTGGCAGAGTAAAAGGTTTCTCCGGGAACTCCCTACTGTCTTAATGATAATGCTTTGCTAGAGGGAAACATAACCTTAGCTTGACAATAGCTAGGCCTCCTCTATCCTGTGAGTCTTCTTTAGCATATGAAAATCTCATTGCAAACTTCCCCTGGACTTTACCTCCCCCAACTCCGTAGTATATAACCATCTCTCCTCATGGACCCAGGGCAGCTCTTCCTGCCCATGGCTCCTGTCCCTGTGCTTTAATAAAATCACCTTTTTGCACCACGGATGTCTTCAAGAATTCTTTCTTGGCCATAGGCTCTGGACTCCATGAACCACACTATCACCCCAAAACCTCAAAAGAATTCACTAGTGAAATCTTTTGTGCCTGGGGCTTTTTGTTTTGGAAGATTATTATTGACTCAATTTTCTTTCTTTCTTTCCTTCTTTTTTATTTTAGAGAGAGCTCAAGCAGGGCAGAGGGACAGAGGGGGAGAGAACTCAAGCAGGCTCCACACTCAGTGAAGAGCCCAATGCCGGGCTCTATCCCATGACCCTGGGATAATGACCTGAACAGAAACCTAGTTGGACACTCAACTGATGGAGCCACCCAGGCACACTGACTTTTTTTTTTTTTTAAGTTTATTTATTTTGAGAGAGAGAGAGAGAAAAGTCCAGGTACACATGCCCTAGCTGGGGAGGGGCAGAGAGAGAAACCCAAGCACGATCTGCAGTGTCAGTGTAGGCCTGATGCAGGGCTCAATCTCAGGAACCAGGAAATCATGACCTGAGGTGAGATCAAGAGTCAGATGCTTGGGGCGCCTGGGTGGCTCAGTTGGTTAAGCCTCCGACTTCAGCTCAGGTCATGATCTCGTGGTTTGTGGGTTTGAGCCCTGCACTGGGCTCTGCGCTGACAGCTCAGAGCCTGGAGCCTGCTTTGGATTATGTGTCTTCCCCTCTCTCTGCCCCTCCCCAGCTCATGCTCTGTCTCTCTCTCTCAGTAATAAATAAATGTTAAAAAAAAAAAAAAAAGAGTCAGATGCTTAACCAACTGAGCCACCCAGGTGCCCCTCAATTTTCTTAATATGATAGAGCACTGTTGCCATTCCAGCAACCAACGGGACAAGCCCCGCCATCTCAGAAAGCTCCACCTTTAGGCTTCCTGCTTCTAAGCTTCTATAATCCCGCCTGCCCTGCTTGCTATGAAAGGCTGCGCCCGCTGTTAGGGGCCCAGAATTTGGAGGATTGCTCCTCTGGGCCCGCATGCGTAAATAAAGGAGTCACTTCACTTCCTCCGGTGTTCGGTGTTTGGTCTGAGTCATTTCCCACTACAAATAGATACTAGCCTTTGCATATTATCTTTTCCTCCTTATGTAAGTTTTGGTAGATTGTCACTTTGAAGGAATATGTCCATTTCATCTAAGCTATCAAATTTGTGGTCATAGAGCTGTACATCTCTACACGCTGTTCTCTGAACCCCTTCAAAACCTAGACTATTTCTTACTCATCTTTGTGTCCCCTACCACTTACCATATAGTAGGTACTCAATAAATATTTGAATGACTTAAATTAACATAATGAAGGTTAGTAGAATTTACATATCAAATAGATAAAGGACTAAAGCTGCTTTAGATACTCAGCTTTATTGGCTTTGTACATAGTAATCAAATATAAACTGCTTTTTTTATAGCCTAGGCACAGGGGTCCCAAACAAAACAGGATTGGCCACTGGCCACCAACAAAGTCCAAAGGCAGAGAAATGAGTGGTTGTGAAACAAGAGAGGAATTTATTTTAGTGAGGCCAACCCCTGAAAGACAGCCAGGAAAGACAGCGTACTAGCATCTCAAAGACTGTCTCCAAAGTGGCAAAAATACTTCCAGGTTTATATAAGGAAAATGGGGGGCAAAGGTGGGTGGGTCTGGGCAGGTAGGCAGTGAAGGTCAAATCCATCCTTGTCTTGGAGTCAATCACAGGCAGGGGCTTGCTGGCTCCCGGCAGTCCTTGTAGCTTGAGGGGTAGCTTCAGTTCCAATCAGGGGTTGCATTGCCCTCAGGATCTTTTGCAAGAGCTTCCAAGAGCTAAGAGACCCTTTGGAAAGAACCCAATTAGAATGTGAGGTCAAGATGGAGGCACCCAAAGTCCTCTTTCATTCTGAACAGAATAAAACAATTACCAGAGAGGATTAAGTGGTCATAATGATATTTTTATCTAATATTGTGTGCCAGTGTGTGTACTGATAGAAACTATATCAGGTATAGGTTTTCGTATGTGTTTGCTTGTAATCTCCACAGCACCATGTAAGGTAGGTGGTAGTGCCTGCATTTGCAGATGAGGAGGCCCCATCCCAGAGGGGCTAGTAGGTTTCTCTCCCAAAAGTCAGTGTGACTCAGTTCCTAAACACAACACCAGAGCCTCAAGTTTTAGACAGTATCCTCTACGGCTACACAGCTATACTGACTGAAGAGAGGGGAAAATCGTTAGTACTGTGAGAAATCACCTTAGGAGGTGATTCTTTTTATGTAAGAAGTATCATGTCTGAGAAAGGCCCTTCCCCGCTCGCGTGCTATCTCTATCTCAAAAATAAATGAACATTAAAATTTTTAAAAATATTTCTTTCATGACAAAACAAATGCAAAATAAAATTAATACTTTGTGAAATGAAGTATCTTAATATATAGAGATCACCTAGAAGAGTAAAAAGAGCGTGCCTAAATTAAAATATTGCTCTGAGTACCAGCATTTTTTAAAGGTTATTTATTATGTTTT
Source organism: Cryptoprocta ferox (assembly GCA_028646485.1). Lineage (NCBI taxonomy): Eukaryota > Metazoa > Chordata > Mammalia > Carnivora > Eupleridae > Cryptoprocta > Cryptoprocta ferox. Next base: position 114,528,780 of record CM053576.1, on the reverse strand, counting down.
ATGAAGTAATCTTTATTCCCAACATGGGGCTGTAACTCATGACCCCAAGATCAAGAATCACATGCTGTAGGGGCGCCTGGGTGGCTCAGTCGGTTAAGCATCAGCTTTGGCTCAGGTCATGATCTCACAGAGCCCCGCATCGGGCTCTGTGCTGACAGCTCAGAGCCTGGAGCCTGCTTCAGATTCGGTGTCTCCCTCTCTCTGCCCTTCCCCTGCTCACACTCTGTCTCGCTCTTTCTAAAAAATAAACATAAGAAAATGTTTTTTTTTAAAAGAATCACATGCTCTACTGCCTGAGCCAGCCAGGTACCCCAACATTTTAATAATAATATAGTGACGACTATTTTGTCTAGGACAGTGATTAAAAGCACACGCATTGGATGCCTGAGTTCAGTTTCCAGCTCTGCTTTCGAATAGCTTTATGATCTTGGGCAAGTTGCTTAAGCTTTTCCTTGATGTATTAAACGGGGATAAAAACAATACATCCTTTTAGGTCAGTGTGAGGATTGAATGAGTTAGCTCATGTAGAGTAATCAAAATAATTCCTAAAATATATTAATATATGCTCAATAAATGTTAGGTATTAAGAGAAGCTTTATAGCATATTATGCTTAGGTGCATAGATGTGGAAGGCAGATTAACAGGGTTTGAATTCTGTCTTTGCCACTTACTAGCTGTGTAAACTCATGTAACTTAGCCTTTCTGTGACTCATTTTCCTTATCTATAAAAATGTGGATAAAAGTATCTACCTTACAGTTCCTAGCACAGTAAGAGAGCTCCAAAAATGTTATTATTTATGGAATCTGAGAAATTATATTTCAGTACATAGATGAATTTTCTGTATGACTAAAAAAGAATTAAACCAGCAACCATCTTTTCTTTCAAACAAAATCTTCAGTAATATTTCTTTTATGACAGGGGCGCCTGGGTGGCTCAGTTGGTTGAGTGTCCGATTTTGGCTCAGGTCATGATCTTGTGGTTTGTGGGTTCAAGCCCCACATCAAACTCTGTGCTGACAGCTCAGAACTTGGAGACTATTTAGGATTCTGTTTCTCTCTCTCTTTACCCTCTCTGCTCTCACTCTATCTCTATCTCAAAAGTAAATGAACATTTTTTAAAAATTTAAATATTTTTTACAAAACATAATGCAAAATAAAAATACAGAATAAAACATATATGCAGAATAAAACATATATGCAGAATAAAAACCAGTGGATGGGAATAGCCGAGATGGATGAAGGGAATCAAAAGGTACAAATTTCTAGTCATAAATAAGTCATGGGGATGTACTATACAGCATGGCAACTATAGTTAATAATATTCTATTGCATATTGGGAAGTTGCTGAGAGAGTAAATCTTAAAAGTTCTCATCACTGGGGCGCCGGGGTGGCTTAATCAGTTAAGCATCTGACTTCAGCTCAGGTCATGATCTCACAATTCATGAGTTTGAGCCCCCTGTTGAGCTCTTTGCTGATAGCTTGAATTCTGTGTGTGTGTGTCCCTCTCTGCCCCTCCCCTGCTCACCCTCTGTCTCTCTCAGAAATAAATAAAACATTAAGGGGCACCTGGGTGGCTCAGTCAGTTAGGTGTACAACTTTGGCTCAGGTCATGATCTCAGGGTTTGTGCCCTTAAGCCCCGCATTGGGCTTTATGCTGACAGCTCAGAGCCTGGAGTCTGTCAGATTCTGTGTCTCCCTCTCTCTGTGCCCCTCCCCCACTTGTACTCTGTTTCTTCTCTCTCACTCTCAAAAATAAATAAAACATTAAAAGGTTTTTAATTTAGAAATAGGTCTAAATTGTGGACAAGGAAGCATCTCAGTTCAAGATCCCTTAACTAGAACAATTCATGTAAGTTTTTGGAAAATTAGTAGTCAGTACTGCTTATTTTTCTTTTTTTGTGTGTGTAGGGTCTGTGAAACAGGATCTGAAAACCAACCTCTTAGTGATGATCGACAAACAAATTGTGAATATTTTGTTGACAGCCTTTTTGAGGAAGCTGAGAAGGTTGGTGCCAAATGTGTGTCTCCCACTGAACAGAAGAAACAGGTAAATGTCCATAACTTTTTTCTCTTCCAGTGTTTCTCAAAATAGGGACCATGTGTTTTCATAATAATTGTAAGTTATTATTACCTTTTACACTGTGTTGACGTTGCACTAATACCACAAAAGCAATGTGGGTTAAACTCCTGGTGCTTTAGGAGGAATCAAAGCAGTGGCACCAAACTGTACTACTAATTACATATTTTTTACTTGCTCTTGGTGGGGGGGATGCTAGTTTTACTGAAGAATGTCCTCGATGAAGCCAGTCTTGGGATAGCTTTATAAAACTGTGTGCATGAGAAGAGTGCATTGGAAATAGATGGCTTAAAACCTTATAAGTCTAGGGGTGGCTGGGTACCTCAGTGCATCGAGCATCCTTTGATGCTCAAGATGACTCTTGATTTTGGCTCAGGTCATGGTCCCAGGGTGCTGGAATTGTGCCCCACGTTGGGCTCCAAGCTGAGCATGGAACCTACTTAAGGTTTTCTCTCTCTCTCTCTCTCTCTCTCTCTCTCTTTCTATCTCTCTCTCTCTCTCCTTTGTTCACTTGTTTGACCATGAATACTCTCTGTAATTTAAAAAAAATAGCCTTGCAAGCCTAAGTGTGCCTTTATTCTGCCTCCATACTTGATTGATACAGTGCCATTCTGAGATTTGTATGTGGCACATTTTTAGTCCCTGAAAGCTTTTAAAATTTATTTTAATGTTTCTTTTTTGAGAGAGAGAGAGAGACAGAGAGAGAGAGAGAGAGAGGGAGGGAGACACAGAATCCGAAGCAGGCACAGAGCCTGATGCGGGGCTTGAATCCATGAACCGTGAGATCATGACCTGAGCCAGTGTCGGATGCTTGACCAACTGACTCACCCAGGCGCCCCTCCCTGAAAGCTTTTAGAATTTTTAATGCTATGTTCTTATGGCCTTGATGTGGGTCCTTTTTTATTCATTTAATCTAGAAGCTCATGTTTTACCATTCTAGGACATTTTCTTTTCTTTTTTTTTTTAAGTTTGTTTATTTATTTTGAGAGAGTGCCAGCAGGGAAGGGGCTGACAGAGAGAATCCCATGCAGGCTCCACACTGTCAGGGCAGAGCCTGATGCACGTCTCGAACTCACAAACCATGATCTTGACCTGAGTCAAAATCGAGTCAGCTGCTTAACCCACTGAGCCACCCAGGCACTTAGTTTTTATATTATTTCTCCTATTTTCTACCTCTTTGTTGTTTTGTTCTATCTTATTTTAGTGTTTTTAAAAGATTTTTTAAATTTTTATTATTATTTTTTAATGTTTATCATTTTTTTTAGAGTTAGACATACACACACACACACACACACACACACACACAGAATGTGACTTGGGGAGGGGCAGCAGGAGAGGAAGACACAGAATCTGAAGCAGGCTCCAGGCTCTGAACTGTCAGCACAGAGCCCAACGCAGGGCTCGAACTCATGAACCGTGGGATCATGACCTGAGCTGAAGTTGGACGCTTAACCAACCGAGTCACCCAGGTGCCCCTATTTTTTTATTTTTAAGTAATTTCCACACCCAATGTGGGGCTCAAACTTAGAACCCCAAGATCAAAAGTCATGTGCTCCACAGCCTGAGCCATCCAGGCACCCCTGTTTTGTTCAATTTTATTTTATTTTTTTAATGTTTATTTATTTTTGAGAGAGAGCACTAAAGAGAGAAGGAGGGGAAGGAGCAGAAGGAGAAAGAGAGGATCCGAAGCCTGTTCTGCGCTAACAGCAGACAGCCCAGTGCGGGGCTTGAACTCACAAACTGTGAGATCATGACCTGAGCCAAAGTCGGATGCTTAACTGACTGAGCCACCCTAGGCATCCCTTGTTCTAATTATCTCTTTGACCTTATATTTAGTGCTTTTATTCAGTTTCCATTTTCAGTTTCTTTTTTGTTTTTGCTTCCCGCCCCCATTTTCAATTTCTAAGAGCTCTTTTGTTTCCTAAATATTCCCTCCCTTTCAGACATCATGTTCTCTTATATGAGTGTATTATCATTTTTGGATTTTTGTTTTTAAGTTTCTTCCGTTTTCCTTAGAGTCTTTATGAAGGAATAGCTCTTTTCCTGTTAATTTTGTTCTCATCTTTTATGTGAGTATCATGAAAGCAGAGACTTGGGTATAGTCACACTGTGTGGCTTTGGGGAATTTAATCAGTCTTCTGTGTTTCCATTTCTCTCTTTAAAAAGGCATAATGATGATACCTTGTGTAGATTTTGGGAGGAGGAAATAAGTTTATGTAGGGAAAGTGCTTTAAATGGGGTCAGTTACACACTGAATGCACCCAGCAGCTCTCATAGGTAGGTAGGTAGGTAGGTTAATAATATATGCTGTAGTTATTATGATTATTTTCCCTAACTTCTTTTTTTTATTTTATTTTTTATTTTTTATTCTTCTTTTAATTTAAATTCAAGTTAGTTAACATACAATGTAGTATTGGTTTCAGGAGCAGAACCCAGTGATTCATCTCTTACGTATGACACCCAGTGTTCATCCCAACAAGTGCCCTCCTTAATGCCCATCACCCATTTACCCCATCCCCCAACCCACCTCCCCTCCAGCAACCCTCAGTTTGTTCTTTGTATTTAAGAATCTCTTATGGTTTGGTTCCCTTCTGTTTTTATTTTATTTTATTTTCCCTTCCCTTCCCCTGTATTCATCTGTTTTGGTTCTTAAATTGCACATAGGAGTGAAATCATGTGATACTTGTCTTTCTCTGACTGACTTATTTCACGTAGCATAATAGACGCTATCTGGTTCCATCCATGTTGTTGCAGATGACAAGATTCCATTCTTTTTGATATTTTCCCTAATATCTTAATGGAGTGTTTGTTACTTAATAGGTACTAAGTATATATATGTTGAATGAATAAATGATTGAATAAATGCTAGAGACAAGGGAGAGGCTCTGTTGGTCTGAAATCTTCTTAAACAGCTTTTTAATCCATCCAGTGTTTAGCCTGAAGTATCCCTGAATTCTGCTGTTTTCCTGAACCTTTCTTAGGTTTCAGTAGTAACTTACCTTTTTTTGATTGAAAAAGAGAATAAATGTCAATATTTCAACTATGAGCTGATAAACAAAATGTTAAAGGATAACATAATTGATGGTAACAGTGGTATTTTATATTTGGAGGAATAGCCACTAATTAATTAATCACAGATTTTAATGTCCAAAGTTATTTCAAATGAAGTCCTTCTCTTTAACTGTCCAGAAATCTGAACAGGAAACTTTAGCTTCCTCTGAACAGGGCATAGGATATTTTTGCAGGTGAGTTCTCTTAAAGAAAACTATGAGTATTATGAAGAAAAAAAACTTAAGTATTATGTATATACATTTTTAAAAATATTTATTTGGGGGGAGAGCACAAGCAAGGGAAGGGCAGAGAGAAGGGGACAGAGGATCTGAAGCAGGCTTTGTGCTGACAGGCTGACAGCAGTGAGCTGGATGTGGGGCTCAAACTCACGAACCCAGAGATGATTATCTAAGCTGAAGTTGGACACTCAGCCTACTGAGCCACCCAAGGGGCCCCTTGTTTTTTTATTTTTATTTTTATTTTATTTTTTATTTTTATTTATTTATTTATTTTAAATGTGGCCTTTATTTTTTTCTTTTAAGTTTATTTTGAGAGAGAAAGTTTGAGTCTGGGAGGGGCAGAGAGACAGGGAGAGAGAGAGAATCCCAAGCAGAGTCTGCACTGGCAGTGCAGAGCCTAACTTGGTGCTCGAACTCTCAAACCATGAGATCATGACCTGAGCTGAAGTCAGATGCTTAACCGACTGAGCCACCCAGGTGCCCCTGTATATACATTTTTAAAAATAAACTCTATGCCCAACATGGGACTCAAACTCATGACCAGGTCAAGAGTCTCATGCTCTACCGACTGAGCCAGCCCCTCACCCCTATATACATTATTTTTGATATTTTACACTTAAAGTTTGCTCTTAAGAATGATAAATTAAAGAGGCACCTGGGTGGCTTAGTTGGTTAAGCATCCAACATCGGCTCAGGTCATGATCTCGCAGTTCGTGGGTTTGAGGCCCACGCTGGGCTCTGTACTGACAGCTCAGTGCCTGGAGCCTGCTTCAGATTCTATGTCTCCCTCTCTGCCCCCCCCACCCCGCCCTCGCTCGTGCTCTGTGTCTGTCTCCTTCTCTCAAAAATAAATAAACATTTATAAATTTTTAAAAAATGATACATTAAATTTTACAGAGGGTGATCAAAATGTACAAGCTTCCAAGTGTGAGATAAATAAGTTACCAGGGTTATAATGCACAATGGGATGATTGCTCTGTGATATATAGGAAAGAGTAAATCCTCAGAGTTCTCATCACAAGGAGAAAATTCTTTTTTTCTTTCTTTTATTCAAATTTTAAAATTTATTTTAAAAGTTTATGTATTTTTTGAGAGAGAGACAGAGCAGAAGCAGGGGACGGGCAGAGAGAGAAGGAGACACAGAATCCAAAGCAGACTCCAGGCTCTGAGCTGTCAGCACAAAGCCCGACATGGGGCTCAAACTCACAAACCAACTGCGGCAGTTCACAACCAGCTGAGCTACCTGGCTCCCCTTCTTCGTTTCTTTTTATTGTATCTATGTGAGATGATGGGTGTTAGCTGAACCTATTGTGGTAATCATTTTACAATACATGTAAATCAGACCATAATGCTGTATGCATTAACTTACATAGTGACATGTGTTAGTTTTAGTAAAACTGGAAAAAAAATTGTAGTTGTGTTTGGTAATGGATGTTGACTAAACTTACTGTGGTAATCATCTTGCAGTATGTGCATATATGAAGTCGTTTTGTTGTACACCAAAAATAAATACAATGTTATGTGTCAATTTCATCAACTTTATAAAGAAAATGATACATAAAATATATACAATAGAAAAAACTTCAGAATTTTAATCTAGTACATTTTATTAACATGATATTTTTTTCTTACTGCTTGGCAGGTAGATGTTAGTATAAAATTATGGAAAAATGGGTTCACAGTCAATGATGATTTCAGAAGTTACTCTGATGGTGCAAGTCAGCAGTTTCTGAACTCCATCAAAAAAGGGTAAGTAGTCTTTGTAAATACAAGGATATTTTAGGCATGTTTCATTTGGAAGAATCCACGTTATTGCATATAGCTATAGTTGGCATGAATCCCAGAAGCAATATAAAAATATGGATACATTTCATTATATAAGTATTAAAAACTTGTACTTACCAGCAACACTTACATGCAGTCAAAAGAGAACTGCTAGACCAGAGGTACTTGTTTCATAAATGTCATGCAAATGGAATACATATACAATTCTTATAAATCACTAAGAAAAAAATGGAAAGAATATTTTATATATTTGTACTGTTTCATCTACTTTATAACAGTATGCATTTGGTAAAGGTGAATGACATACATCTATGTATTAACGTGAGAAGGTTTCTATGGTATCTTTTGTTTTGTGGGGGTTTTGTTTTTTTTTTAAGTGCTTTTTTCTTTTTTTAAATTTTTGTTTAATGTTTATTTATTTTTGAGAGAGAAAGAGACAGAGCATGAGCAGGGGAGACACAGAATCTGAAGCAGGCACCAGGCTCTGAGCTGTCAGCACAGAGCCCTTCGTGGGGCTCTAACCCACAAACAACAAACTCATGACCTGAGCCAAAGTCGGATGCTTAACTGACTGAGCCACCCAGGCGCCCCTAGTATCTTTTGTTTTTAAAAAGTTTGCAGGGACTCCTGTGCGGCTCAGTCGGTTGAGCGTCCAACTTTTGATTTTGACTCATGTCTTGATCTCACACTTCATGAGATCCAGCCCCACGTCAGGCTTTGTGTTGACAGCAAGAAGTCTGCTTGGGATTCTCTTTCTCCCTCTCTTGCTGCTTCTCCCCTGCTGGTCTCTCTCTGTCTCTCTCAAAATGAATAAATACACTTAAAAAAAGCAGTTTGCAGTATACTGATAGTGTGTATAGATCAGTACCATCTGCGAAAAAAATAAAATAATTATGTGGAGTTTTATTATATGTATAGAGAAAATCTAGGGGATACAACACCAGAGTTTTGTGGGGATTTTTTTTTTTGATTTTTTAATGTTTATTTTCAAGAGAAAGACATCTGAGCATGAGCAGGAGAGGGGCAGAGAGAGAGGGAGACACAGAATCCGAAGGAGACTCCAGGCTCTGAGCTGTCAGCACAGAGCCCACTGCGGAGCTCAAACTCACTAATTGCAAGATCATGACCTGAGCTGAAGTCGGATCGTTAACCGACTGAGCCACCCAGGTGTCCCAATGTGGATTTTTGTTTTTGTTTTAAAGTGAGCTCTAGGCCCAACATGGGGCTCGAACTCACAACCCCAGCCAAGATGAAGAGTTGCATGATCAGGACACCTGGCTGGTTCAGTTGGTGGAGCATGTGATTCTTGATCTCAGGTTTATGAGCCCAAGGGGTTGTGCGTTTGAGCCCTACTTTGGGTGTAGAGATTACTTTAAAAAAAAAAAAAAAGTGAAAGAATTGTATACTCTACCAACTGAGCCAGCCAGGTGCTCCAGTTTTTTTATTAACGGGAGAGTGGAATTATAAGGAATGTTACTTTTTTTTTAAATTTATTGATTTTTGAGAGAGGGTAAACATACGGTGGGCAGTATGGGGGCAGGCATTGAGAGAGGGGGAGAGACAGGATCCCAAGCAGGCTCCTCTCTGTCGGTGCAAAGCCTGACTCAGGGCTAGCTCTCAGGAACCATAAAATCATGACCTGAGCCGAGATCAAGAGTTGGTCGCTTAACCAACTGAGCTACCAGGCACCCCAGGACAGTCACTTTCGAAGTTGACTTGTGTTTACATTTTTATGTCTTTTTTTTTAGAACAAATGTATATTACTTATTCTTAAATAAAAAATTTTGAAGTATAGCATATACAGAAAAGTATAAGAATCCTAAGTATAAAATGAATTTGTATTATTTCAGTTATCAGGAAAAAAATCAATTACTTTATGTTTGTTAAAATTGTAATTTGTTTAAAATTTCCCTGTGGAAGTTCATTGCTTATATATCCATATATTCCAAACCTTGTAAACTTTCAAGTGTTCACTAGAAAAGACTCTGCTTTCAAAAGATCATAAGATTCAGAGAAGTTTACCTTGTTCAGAAGAGAGGCATCTGTGGCATTTGAGACAAAGCCTCCAGCAGAATCCATGTCCTAACGGTGTTACTTGAATCTTTCCATTAGGAGTATGAAATGTGAAAACATTTTTTAATATTCTTCGTTTTGTATTTTATCTTATCGTATCTAGAGTAAATCTATATGTATTCTTTTATTTTTTTATATTTCTATTCAAAAATGGAGAGCCTGATTTTTCTAGCACATTTTTAGTTTTATTCAGACACCTATGAAAAGATCAAATTGTTTAAATTTAGGAGCATATAGTCATCGAATATTTCATGATGTTAGTATATTCTAGGTACTACTGAATAACTTCAGGTGTTCATGAATATATAGTCTTAAAAATGAACTCTGTATTTGGGGAGCCTGAGTGGCTCAGTCGGTTAAGCATCTGACTTCAGCTCACATCATGGTCTACACAGTTCATGAGTTCGAGCCCCACATCAGGCTCTGTGCTGACAGCTCCGAGCCTGGAGCCTGCTTCGGATTCTGTGTCTCCTCTCTTGTTGGGCACCTCCCCTCTGCGTGTGTGTGTGCACTCGCTCTTTCTCTCTCTCTCAGAAATAAATGAATAAGCATTAAAAGAAATTACTCTGGATTCTTCTTGGTTCTTGGTATTCATATTATTTGACTATCATTTTAAATACATTCAGTTTTGGGGACACATGGCTGGCTCAGGCATTGGAGCATGTGAATCTGGATTGGGTTGTGGGTTTCAGCCCCACATTGGGTGTAGAAATTACTTAAAAATAAAGTCTTAAGAAAATATTTAGTTTTTTATTATAAAGATTATATGCCTCTTCTATATATTTTTCAGTTCTGTTTGCATACAGAATATGTTTTTCAGAGAAAGAAAAAACTTTGGGAGCTTTATCACTTTGTTTCTTTTCCTTCCTAGGGAATTACCTTTGGAATTACAGGGAATTTTTGATAAAGAGGAGGTGGATGTTAAAGTTGAAGACAAAAAAAATGAAGTATGTATGTCAACGAAACCTGTGTTCCAGCCCTTTTCAGGACAGGGCCATAGACTGGGAAGGTGAGGAGGCTCAGGAACTGTGCTTTCCATAAGCAGAGACTCGACTAATATTCAGCTTGTCATTATTTTACTGTACAGACCATATATAAAGAACTTATCATTTCTCTCATTGGAAATGAGATTTTTCTTTGTAACTTTTATGAGGACCCCTAAGTCATATGTACCTTAGTGTAAATTAACACATGCGGGTAGTACACTAAAAACATCATGGAACCTTTTTTGATTTTACCAAATTAAAGGGTCGTGGATTATTTAGGACATTAGGCAGAATTGAATGGGTAAATAATTTTTCTCCCTTGCACCCACCACCTGATCATTGCCATTAATGTTACAGAGTACATATGCTAGCTTTTGAATATAGGGTTCAAGTTTATACTTAACCAATGCCTTCAACATTGTGTTCTGTGAGAAGTATCTGAACTGTGAGGTAATAAAACTGAAAAACTGCATGATAAGGTTAGTATCCATATCAGAACCTTTACTGTCAAATTTTGCAGCCTTCATCATATCTAACTCTGCCTTATGACAGAATATACAAAGAGGTAACATACATGATCACTTGTATTTTTACGCATTCTCGTATATGAAGATTGGTAACATTATCTACATATTCATCCACACATATAAAAAATATTCAGATGTAGGGGTGCCTGGGTGGCTCAGACAGTTAAGGGTCCAATTGAACTCAGGTCATGATCTCATGGTTTGTGAGTTCGAGCCCCACGTTGGGCCTTGTGCTGACTACATGGAGCCTGGAGCTTGCCTTGAGTTCTGTGTCTCCCCCTCTCTCTGCCCCTCCCCTGCTCACACTCCGTGTTTCTCTCTCTCTCTGAAAAATGAATAAACATTAAAAAAATTCAGATGTAACTTTCAGAATGATTAGGAAATACTTTGTTCCCTTTTTCCCCCTTTTAACCCAAAGACTAATCTCTATTGAGAACTTCTCATTTCTTGGCAAAATTTTAACCTTGGGAGTAGTAGGTAAAGTCCATAAATCTAATAACCCTGTAAAATTATCTATTCTATACGGCTCTATTTAAATAATTACAATATTTTATCATGTATTTACACAACATTCTACAGTCTTACATATTACTCAGATATGCCTAATTTCATTAGGTTCCTTCTTTCATCATATATGATGGATGTAAGTAATATTGTTATTATTGAGGAAATAGCAGTGACTTACTAAAATCTTCCTAAAGTATACTTAATGTAAATTTAAAAAATTTTTTTTAATGTTTCATTATTTTGGGGAGAGAATGAGAACGAATGGGGGAGAGGCAGACAGAGGGAGACCCAAAATCTGAAGCAGGCTCCAGGCTCTGAACTGTCAGCCCAGAGGCTGACGCAGTGCTCAAACTCACAAGCTGTGAGATCATGACCTGAGCCGAAGTTGGACGCTTAGCTGACTGAGCCACCCAGGTGCCCCTTAATGTAAAATTTTTATAGTAATTACTTAATGATAAGGTTTTGCTTAATGAATAACATGCATCTGACTTTGTTGTCTGGATTTTCGTAGTGCCACACCAAAAATTGTTTCTAAGGCAAAGAGTATTGAAGTCGAGAATAAAAATTTGTCTGTTGTTCAACTAAACAACCTGGAACCCATCACTAATGTACAGATCTGGTTAGCCAATGGAAAACGGATTGTCCAGAAATTTAACATCTCTCATAGGTGAGTCTTCCATTTCATTATTGTCTTAGTTTTTTCCATTTTAAACTTCTTTTCAGTTCAGTAGGCAATTTTTAAGAACTAACCAAGGATCTTAACAGTTCTCTGAACATAATATATCATGACAATAGAAATTCTTGGACATAATGCAGTCTTTTCAGTTTGTTTTATGGAATATCATTTGTATCATTTGGTTAGTTTTCCTATATAACTAGATATGTAATTTTATTTTATTAATTAATTTAATTTACCTTTTTAACAATTTTTTAAGTGAAAGAATATTTTTTTTAGTGTTTGTTATTTTTGAGAGAGAAAGAGTGAGTGTGAGCCAGGGAGGGGCAGAGAGTGAGGGGGACTGAGGATCCAAAGCAGGCTCTGCACGGACAGCAGAGAACCTAGTGTGGGGCTCGAACTCATGATGGGATCATGACTGAAGTTGGATGCTTAACCAACTAAGCCGCCCAGGTGCCCAGTAACCATTTTTGGTTTAATGTTTATTTGTTTTGAGAGAGAGAGCACGCACATGTGTGCACTAGCGACGGAAAGGCAGAGAGGGGAAGAGAGAATCCCAAGCAGGCCTCGCGCTATCAGTGGAAAGTCTGTCACAGGGCTCATCTCACAAACCGTGAGATCATGACCCAAGCCGAGATCAAGAATCAGATGCTTACCCTACTGAGCCACCCAGACCCCTCTGGATATATAATTTTAGAAGTATTGTTTTTAATATGTTTTAAAATCAGTCATTAGCATTTTGTGCATATTTTCTGTTGAAAAAATACGGAAAAATATTGAATGAAATTGAAGTCATTTGAAATTCCATCACCCAGAAATAATCACTACTGTCAGTTTCGTGGATTTTTCTAGTGTTTTATCTCTTAAAATTTTTAACATTTTTAATTTATTTTTATTTTTATATTTTAAGTAAACTCTGCTCCCATCATGGGGCTTGAACTCATGATCCCAAGATCACACGTTGCATGTTCTTCGAAGTGAGCCAGCTAGGCACCCCAGAAATGTTTGTTCCTTTTATTTAAAAGTAGGAATATACTGTGCATAGGTTTCCTTCTTTATTTAAAAACATTTACAAATTTTGGGGAGAAATGTTTTACATAAAACTTACAGATGTATAGTTAAATTAACGGTAAGATAAACATGTATACACTGCCTTGCTCAAGACGTAAGCCGTGTGTCTGTGTGTCTTGGATCATGTCCCTTTCCTGTTTTGTGCAGGAGATGCTCTCTTCTGAATTTGTATTCATCTTCCGCTCTTGTTTTTAAGGCATTTATTTAGAGAGAGAGAGAGACAGCATGAGTGGGGGAGGGGCAGAGCGGGAGGGAGAGAGAATCCCGAGCAGGCTCCGCACTGTGAGCACAGAGCCCAGTGAGGGGCTCGAACTCCTGAAACTGTGCGATCATGACTGAGCTGAAACCAGTTGGACGCTTGACCAACTGAGCACCCAGGTGCATCCTTCCTCTGCCGTTATTCATAGTTTTACCAAGGACAAAGGTATCTTTAAAAAATACAGAGTTCTGCTCATGTTCAAATAGTTGCCTTAAGTTTTAAAACTATCATAAACATACAGAGAAGTTTTAAAAACAGTATTAAGAACTTTTTTCCCCCTAGCCATTCGAGAGCAAGTTGCCAAGTGGATGACCCATCACCCAGAACACTTTACTGCGTATTTCCGACAAACATGGACGTCATCCCACGTAACCACATTTCAGCCATCTGGGAATCTAACACTGAAACACTTCCACCAGCTAATACTTGGGCCCTATTCAAGTTTGCCATTTAATCCGATATCATCCATTTTACCTAAAGACCATTCAGAATCACACATGTCTCAGTTTCTGGGGGAGGGGAGGGTGGTTGTGTTTTTTGTTTTTTCTTCCAAAGTTTTATTTAAATCCTAGTTAGTTAATATATAGTATAATATTGGTTTCAGGAGTAGAATTTAATGATTAATAACTTACATATAACACCCAGCGCTCATCATAACAAGTGCCCTCCTTAATGCTCATCATCATTTAGCCATTCCCCTACCCACCTCCCTCCATCAACACTGTTCTTTATCATTAAGAGTCTCTTATGGTTTGTTTCCCTCTCTCTGTCTCTCTTTTTCTTCCCCTTCCCATATGTTCATCTGTTTGTTGCCTAAATTCCACATGAGTGAAATTATATATTTGTCTTTTTCTCATTGACTTATTTCGCTTAGCATGATATACTTTAGTTCCATCCACAGTGTTGCAAGTGGCAAGACTTCATTCTTTCTGATGGCTGAGTAATATTCCATTGTGTGTGTTTACATATGTGTATACACACACACATACACACCCCGTGTCCTTTATCCATTCATCAGTTGATGGACTCTTGGGCTCTTTGCATTGTTTGACTGTTGTTGATAATGGTGCTGTGAACATCAGGGTACATGTGCCCCTTCAAATCAGTATTTTTGCATCCTTTGAGTAAATAAATAGTAGTGCAATTGCTGGGTCATAGGGTAGTTCTGTTTCTAACTTTTTGAGGAACCTCCATATTGTTCTCCAGAGTGGCTGCACCACTTTGCATTCCCACCAACAGTGCAAGAGGGTTCCCCCTTTGTCCACATCCTCACCAACATCTATTGTTTCCTGTGTTGTTAATGTTAGCCATTGACAGGTGTGAGGTGGTGTCTCACTGTGGTTTTGATTTGTATTTCCCTGATGATGAGTGATGTTGAACATCTTTTCATGTGTCTGTTAGCCATCTGAATGTCTTCTTTGGAAAAGTGTCTATTCGTGTCTTTTGCCCATTTCTTCATTGGAATATTTGTTTTTTGGGTGTTGAGTTTGATAAGTTATTAATAGATTTTTGGATAGTAACCCTTTATCCTATATGTCATTTGTGTATATCTTTTCTATTCCATAGGCTGCCCTTTAGTTTTGTTGTTTCCTTTTCTCTGCAGAACTTTTTATCTTGATGAAGGGCCAGTAGTTGATTTTTCCTTTTGTTTCCCGTACCCCCATCAGTGTGTCAGGTACGAAGATGCTATGGCTGAGGTCAGAGACGTTGCTGTCTGTATTCTCCTCTAGGATTTTTATGGTTTCCTTTCTCACATTTAGGTCTTTCATTCATTTGGAATTTAGTTTTGTGTATGGTGTAGGAAAGTGGTCTAGTGTCATTTTTCTGCATGTTGCTGTCCAGTTTTCCCAACACCATTTTCTGAAGAGACTGTCTTTTTCTCATTAGATATTCTCTCCTGCTTTGTTGAAGATGAATTGACCACATGGTTGTGGGCCCATTTCTGAGTTTTCTATTCCATTCCATTGATCTGTGTGTCTGTTTTTGTGCCAGTACCATACTGCTTGATTACAGCTTTTTAATACAGCTTGAAGTCTGGAATTGTGATGCCTCCATCTTTGCTTTTCTTGATCAGGATTGCTTTGGCTATTCAGGGTCTCTTGTGGTTCCTTACAAATTTTAGGATTGTTTGTCCTAGCTCTGTGAGAAATGCTGGTGATATTTTGATAGGGATTACATTAAATATGTAGAATGCTTTGGGTAGTATAGACATTTTAACAATGTTTGTTTTTCCAATCCATGAGCATGGAAGTTTTTTCCTATTTCTTTGTGTTCTCTTCAATTTCTTTCGTAAGTGTTCTGTAGTTTTCAGGTTTTTTACCTTTTTGGTTAGGTTTATTCTTAGATATCTTACTGGTTTTGGTTCAGGTGTAAATGGGATCAATTCCTTGATTTCTTTTTTTGTCCCTTCATTATTGGTGTATAGAAATGCAACAGATTTCTGTATGTTTATTTTATATCTTGCAACTTTGCATAATTCATGTATTTAGTTCTAGTAATTTTTTGGTGGAGTCTTTTGGGTTTTCCAGATAGCATATCATGTCATCTTCAAATAGTGAAAATTTGACTTCTTCCTTGCCAATTTGAATGCCTTTTATTTTTTTTTATTGTTTGATTGCTGAGGCTAAGACATCCGATACTATGTTAAATAGTAACGATGAGAGTGGTCATTCTTATCCTGTTCCTGACCGAAGAGGAAAAGCTCTCCATTTTTCCTCACTGAGGATGATATTAGCTGTGGGTCTTTCGTATATGGCTTTTATCATGTTGAGTTTGAAATAATAGTTCCTCAGTCTTTCTTTGATTTTTATAACCTTGACATTTTTCTTTTAATTACAGGCCAATTTTGTATTTGATTGTTTCTTGTGATTATATTTAGTTCACTAATTTTGGCAGGAATATCACAAAAGTGATGCTTTTGTATCTCTCATTGCATTCTGTCAGGTGGCATCATTTACAGGTTGTCCCATTATGATGATGTTAAATTTGTTCATTTTTTTTATTAAAAATTTTTTAAACGTTTATTTATTTTTGAAAGACAGAGAGACAGAGCGTGAGCAGGGGAGGGGCAGAGAGAAAGGGAGACACAATGCAAAGCAGGCTCCAGGCTCTGAGCTGTCTGCACAGCTCGAACTCATGAACTGTGAGATCATGACCTGAGCCTAAGTTGGATGTTTAGCTAGCTGAGCCACCCAGGCGCCCCAGGTTTGTTTACTTGGTTAAAAGGATATCTGCCAATCGCCTTTAGTATAAAGTTATTTTCTCTCTTTGTAGTTAATACATATTTTCTGGGGAGAAAGTTTAAAATTGCATAATTCCATGTTTTTCCTATGATATCAGATTTATTCATTTATTTATACCTGCATCTTCTCATGGTTTCCTATTTTATCTGATGGATTATATGCTCTCACCAGCAAAAAATTTGTTTTAATGCTCATATACTCCCAGATATAGTCCGTGGGTCTGCCTTTATCTTATTGGCATGTTCCCATCATTCTTTAAGTATTTCCTTGTTTTCTGGTACAAAAGTTTTTTCAGGTTTTATTCTGTACTTTTTCTCAGAATACCTGGTACTTTTTCAATGGACACTGGCTACCTACCACCCAGGCTCTCTGAGTGGAGAAAGTGATAGGTGTGCATACACACATGTACATTTATATCTGTATTTTCTATATGTTTACAGAACGAAAAGCATAAGTTCCCATAGATACCTCCAAACTCAGTCTACCACCATGAAGTTTATTCTGGTTTTTTCCTTTCCATATTTATAACTAATTTCTCCCATACTGAATAGCCTGGCTTCAATTATTCTTAATATATTGATTGATTGATTGATTGATTCTCCTATGTGGAACCATTCTCTTTTTTCGCTGTTGCCACCTCCCCCTCATGGAAGACTTCTTCACCCTGCTTGGGCTTTCCCATATCCTGCTTGAGTTCCCGCTTCAGTTCCCTTCTCTTCCTGCTGGGTTTTTGACACATCACCCCAGACCACTTCAACACCCTGTGCCAATGACGTCTTCACCCTCTTGGTGACATTCGGTGCAGCCTTTTCTCTCCTGTGCCTGTACATTCTCTTCGCCCCTTTTTGGTTCTCACATGGTGCATCTGGCCGCTCCTTTATAAGAAGGCTCTTTCCATTTTCCTTGAGACAAGCCACCCCATGCCACTTCTTCTGCCCCTCAGTTTGGATATATTCCTCACCCCTCTGGGCTGCTGGCACTCTGTACTGGACAGATCTTCTGTGTGGGCCACACCCCTTACCCTGCTTATGCTCTGACCCCCGCGCCTCACCTCTCCCTGCATGGACACCCTTCTTGTGCTCATCAGGCTCTGGCACCATGCAGGTGGTTAGCTTTCCTGTGCAGAGACCTTCTTCTCCCTCAGAGACTCTGAGTCCCTGTCCTGGGTCACCACAACTCCCTATCGTTTCTGGTTCCCATGTTCTGCCATACTCTTGGCTTTTGGACCAAGTTGTTTATGTTTAGTAAGGAAAAAGAAAGGCAATTTTGCTTTTTTTTTTTTTTGTTACCATAACATGAATGTTATCATATATGTTCTACAACTTTTGTTTTTAAGACTCATGTATGTTGATGTTATATAACTGTATCTCATCTGTTTTCATTGCTATACTATAATCCATTATATGAAGTCAGTTATCCATTCTATTTTTACTGGTAATGGTCCACATTTATATTTGTTTATATGGATATATCAATCAGCAGTGCTCAGTAAACATGTAGGAAAATCTCCTGGCATGTTATAATAAGTATTTATGTGTCAGCTGGTATGGCTTTGCTGATCTCAGCTGGGCTCATTCATGTTTGCAAGTCCTCTAAGGGAGCACTAATTTAAGCTACATGTCTGTGAGTCTTGGTCTGCTCCTTATGTCTCTTCCCCTTGAATAAGCAGCCTGCTTGTCCATGTTCTCATAACAAGGGCAGAGGCATAAGGCTGGTCCCACTAAGCAGAGTTTTACTTGTATCACTCTTCTAACATCCCATTGGCTAGAGCAAGTCACCTGGCTAAGTCCAGGTTTAGTATGCTGTGGAAAAGACTTCTTTCCTGACCCAACTGCTATGGCATCTTTGTGTAAATCAGATGATCTGTTCTGGACTCTCCATTCTATTTGAGTGGTCCATCTATCTTTTGCCAACTACACTTTCTCTTAATTACTATCACTCTTCAATAAATTAAATTACTGCTTTATTTTCCTGCTTATTTTATCAGTTACTTAAAGATCTGTGCCAAAATCTACAGCTATTATTTTGGATTTGTCTATTTTTCCTTTATTTCCATCAACATTTACTTTATGTATGCTAAAGCTATGTAATTAGGTCTGTACAAAGGTAAAATTGTGTTTTTTCTGGTTAATTGACGTTTTAGCACTAAAGAAATGTCTCTTTTAGTCCCTAATAATTTTGTTTTGAAGTTTACTTTGCCTGATACTAATATGGTCACACCAGCTTCCTTATGATTGGTGCTTGCATGGTATATCCTTCTCCTTCCTTGTAATTTCAGCTTAACTATATATTTGTATGTGTCTATTTAAACGTGTTTCTTATAGTTATTTGAGTATAGTTTTTATATCTAGGCTAACAATCTTTTTCAGTTCCTCTTTTGTGCTTTTGTGTTTTGTTTTTAGCTCTCACCTGTTGGGTGCTTTCTGTGTGTTAGGCTCTCTTCAAGACATTTCACTTCCATTATTTCCAAATGGCAAACCACCCTACACAGCTAGAATCAGAGAGCTGATGATAATAGTAATAGAAGAAGTGTATGTTTAAATGATGCCTTAGAATGTCTTTCTGTGACCCAAATTCCTTTAAAATGGAAGGAAGGCAAACTAAATAGGTGGAAAATGGAAGAGGGGAT
This sequence comes from Cryptoprocta ferox, assembly GCA_028646485.1. Lineage (NCBI taxonomy): Eukaryota > Metazoa > Chordata > Mammalia > Carnivora > Eupleridae > Cryptoprocta > Cryptoprocta ferox. The sequence goes on along the minus strand of CM053576.1, from coordinate 114,509,657 downwards.
TTGTTATTCCAGTCTAAGTTTGTTTCTTTTTAAGGAAATAAAATATTTTAATTTCAACTTCTTTGTCTAGAAAAATACAACATTTTGAGTAGCTAATAGTCACCTAGATTTTTTCTCCTGAATGATTGAAGCATTTGAAAATCATTGGCCAACAATATTTATTAAGTGTTTATTAATCGGGCTTTGTTTTTATATTTTAATTTGCACTTTTTAATTTTTTTTTAGGATGCATCCATCATTTTATTACAAAACCATTCTTTTGGCATTAGTTGTTTACAGTGAGCCAGATACTGTGTGGCATGTCATCTCTAATGTAACAATTGCATTCCCTGCTTCCTGAACCAAACTGAAGTTACATTGTATTTATTACAAAGTTACCAGCACTTGTTAATGGTGCAAATGGGACACACTGGCGCAAATGATACTGTGTGGCATGTTATCTCTAATGTAACAATTGCATTCCCTGCTTCCTGAACCAAACTGAAGTTACATTATACCCATTACACAGGAGTTACCAGCACTCCTTAATAGTGCAAATGGGACACACTGGCACATCCTCCCTTTAGGGAGGAGCTGATGCAAAGGGACTAGAGTAAATATTGGTAAGACTACAAACATTCCTTTATGGGACTCTCTTTCTTCTCCCTCCCTCCAATTTACTTTGCTTTAAAAGAATCAAAATTATTAGTCTGAATAGCCACAACACCCAAAGAACATCACACTTCGCATGGTTTATGCCACAAAGAAAATGACCACTTTAGTTTTAAACTTCTGCATTAGAGTCTCTTAAAAAAAAAAAAATGAAAGCATTCCATGAAGTTCTTCCAGATGGTATTATTATTGTACGTTTGTTGGTGGGTGACTTTCTGTGGTGCATTTGCTTTGAAAGGATCTTCTGTATATCTCCAATATTCCTTATAGTGTCCTTTTCTTTTGCTTTTAATTTTTTTAATGTTTATTCATTTTTGAGGGGCACAGAGCGTGAGCAGGGGAGAGGCAGACACACACACACACACACACACACACACACACACAGAACCAGAAGCAGGCTCCAGGCTCTGAACTGTCAGCACAGAGACCGACGCGGGGCTCGAACTTGTGAACCGCGAGATCATGACCTGAGCTAACTGACTGAGCGACTCAGGCGCCCCCTAATGTGCTTTTCTTTAGCTAGGATTTCACACGACTCAATGCTTTCTGAAGACTGTCCTTGGTGTTTAAGAAAAAGCTACTAAAAAAAGAAGAAGGGGGGGCGGTGGGAGGTAAAAGAGTGTCCTCCTTTGGGTGCCTGGCGGTTCCATTGGTGGAGTTTCCATGATCTCAGGGTTGTGAGTTCAATCCCTACATTGTGTGTAGAAAAAAAAGAATTTCCTCCTTGTCACATTGGTTTTCTAGTATGTCTTCATACACAGCCACAAAATAAAAGGCAATTAGCGGGAATCGTGACTTGGTGGTAAATCAAGTAAGTGATTTAACAGATTGGGATGTTTGGAAAGACCACAGTCCTGTAAAATCCCTTTCAGATAGTTGTGTGCGCTTTCATTATGTGGTACAAGTTTGACCATTTCCAGAGTGTACTGGATTTCTCTCTCCAAAATAGCATGATCATTGGGGCCAGTGGTGTTAGAAATTATGAAATATCTTTGGTGCAGACAGAGTTCTTTCTCATATCCTCCTTAAGAAGTTGGTCTAGGAGCACCTGACTGGCCCAATTGGTGGAACATACAGCTCTTGATCTAGGGGCTGTGAGTTCCTGCCCCACTTTGGGTGTGGAGCCTACTTTAAAAAAAAAAAAAAGAAGTTGGTCTGCATGTTGCAGCTCATTATCTCAAAGTTTAAATTTCTGAGTAACCCATTGTTGATGTTGCCAGGTATAATTCTTTGCATCCTGATTAAGAATGTCAGCAATAGGGGTACCTGAATGGCTCAGTTGGTTAAGTGTTGGACTCTTGATTTCAGCTCAGGTCATGATGTAGGAGTTCGTGGCCTGCTTGGGATTCTCTCTCTCTCTCAAAATAAACAAACATTAAAAATTTTTTTTTTAATATCAGCAATAAACTCAAGCTTCTGAGATGGATCTTTTAGCCGTTCCACTAACGCCTATGATGCCAAACCTGATAGTTTTTGGATTATTCCTCGATTCTGGTATAGTTCACTTCCTCACGTCAGTCCTTTTGAAGTGATTTTAAGAAAACTTCCCCAAAATGCCACTGCATAACTCAATATCATCTCTGGTCAATTTAACAGCTCATTCAGTTCAGGGCACCTGGGTGGCTCAGTCAGCTAAGCATCAAACTCTTGATTTCAGCTCAGGACTTGATGTTACTGTTAGTGAGTTCGAGCCCTGTGTCCAGCTCTGGGCTGAGTCTATCTGCCTCTCTCTCTCTCTCTCTCTCTCTCTCTCTCTCTCTCCCCCCCCCTCTCTCTCCCTCCCTCTCTCTCTCTCAAAAATAGATAGATCATTTGATTCTTTCATCACACTGCAGAATAGCCCCGAAATAATTATAAACATCTCTAAATTTTTCACTGTAAATGATCTGGACCAGTGGATTGCGGCATCATTCTGCTCTGTCCCTGTACAGGAGATGGGGGGAGGGGGCGAGTCCCGGCTCAGGAACCCATCGTCTGTGGGGGACGTCACTGCTTCTCCGGGTTCAGCCGCCATAGCATTTTCCTGCTGCTGCTGGGGTGGCAGCTCCGGGTGGCCCCGGCTTTGTTTTTATTTTTACTTTTTAATTTTTTTTAGTTTTTTTAAAGTTTATTTATTATTTTTAGTAGTCTCTACACCCCACAGGGAGCTCAGACTCACGACCCTGAGATCAAGAGTCGCGTGCTCCTTGGACTGAGCCAGCCAGGTGCTCCCTCACTCCAGGCTTTGTTTTTAAGTTGGAATGTTTAGTCCACTTTTTACAGTCATCTATAATGTCCTGAACTAGTTGGGCTTAAGGCTACGATCTTGCTGTTTGTTTTCTCTTCACCCCATGGCTTTGTATTCTTTATTGCTCTTTTTTTTTTTTTTTGCCTCCTTTTGAGTCTAATCTGTATTTATTATTTTTTATCCTCATAGATTTTTAGATTTGCATTTCTTTATTCCAATGGCATCATAGAGATCACAATATATGTTTAAAATTTTTGCTCCATGGTTCCTTTAATTTTTACTGTTTTCTTTTTATATTTATATTATTTGCCATTAGCTTTCTTTAGCCTTTAGTTATCTACTTTTGGTACTCGAATAAATATATGAGACTATGTCCTAGACGTTTTTGGTAAACTACACAGGTTTAATAGAGTGGCAGTTAATGAATTTTAATGAAGTGATAGAATTCTGCCTTATGTGATATGCCATATTTCATTAATTTTGAGTTGCACATTTTCTCACATCTTAGCATCTCTGGAATGTAGGTGTGTTCTAAAATCCATGGTTGACCATATGGTAGTCATCGTGTAATTGTCTTTGCCTTAGTAGCTGCTTCAAAGAATGCAGAATAGTGTCAGCTGAACAAAAAACATCCCAGAGACTGTGGTCTTGAAATTTTTTAAATTATTTATTTATTTATTTATTTATTTTTGAGAGCGCGCGTGTACAAGCAGGGCAGGGCAGAGAGAGAGAGAGAAGGAGACAGAGAATTCGAAGCAGGCTCTGAGCTGCCCGAACAGGGCCCGACCTGGGGCTTGAACCCACGAGCTAGAAGATCATGACCTGAGCCACCCAGGCTCCCTGACAGTAGTCTTTTTTAAAAAAATTCTTTACACCAAAACACCTGATAATACAGAGAGCTATTGTTATGTGGGAAAATATGTACATTAACGATTGAATAAAAAATGATTCAAAGGATCCAAGTCTGAATAATGTTCAAGTATTAGTAATAGCTTAACCATTTTATTCTAATGGAAACAGATGTTTGATTTGAGAAATGTTTATGTGAAATTAGTAGTGCTCTTTATAAATATAAAAATTTTAGGTGTTAAGAAAATATCTTGTCATAATTTGATTTTTTTTTTTTAGCTGTACATTAAATTAGTGTCTTAAAATCAGCGGCATCTTAGTTGTAATGAATTTGGTACATGTCTCTCTAAATATGTACACATATACTTAGGCGAACATAACTTTGAGCTACCTCCAAAACTGCAATTATATTACATTATAGTGTTTATTATACTAACTGAAATTCTACCCACACTGAGTTAAGAATGTTCCTAATTCTCTTTGAAACACAGCATGACCTGGTATTTAAGAGATATAGCCTGTGTCTGTCTAAGATTACTAGTAGGGCCATTTCTGATCCATTCAGAGCCAGATGTGTAGGTGTAGAAACTTTCTATTATAGAAACTTTCAGATGTGTGTGTACACACACACAAACACGGAAGAGTAAATGATCCCTTATTCAGTTCCACCGAACTATTTTCAAGCAGATCCTAGACTTTTTATAGTTTCCTTTGTAAATATTTCAATACGTCTCTAAAAGATAAGTACTCTTTAAAAATGTAATGGGGGGGAGCAGGGGGCTGCGTGACTCAGTTAAGCGTCCCACTCCAGCTCAAGTCATAATCTCACTGTGGGTTCAAGCCCCATGTTGGGCTCTGCACTGGAGCATGCTTCAGATTCTCTATCTCCCTGTCTCTCTGTGCCCCTCCCATGCTCTCATGCGTGTCTCTCTCTCTCTCTCTTTCTCTCTCTCTCTCAAAAATAAGTAAACATTAAAAAAATAAATATAAATGGAACAACAATACAGGACATCTGGGTGACTTAGTCAGTTGAGCGTTCAACTCTTGATTTTAGCTCAGGTCATGATTCTGGGGTGGTGGGATGGAATCTTGCATCGGACTCTGTGCTGAGCATGGAGCCTGCTTAAGATTCTGTCTGTCTGTCTGTCTGTCTCTCTCTGTCTCTCTCTGTCTCTCCCCCTCAGCCCCTCTCCCCTGCTTGAGTGCTCTTGCACTCTCACTCTTAAGTAAGTAAATAAATAAATGTAACCATAATACCCTCATCACGCTACAGATAAATCATAGTAATTCCTTACTATCCACAGTCAACTTTTAAGAAAGATAGCCCAGGGCCGCCTGGGTGGCTCAGTCGGTTGAGCATCTGACTTTGGCTTAGGTCATAATCTCACAGTTTGTGAGTTCAAGCCCTGCATTGGGCTCTGTGCTGACAGGTCAGAGCCTACAGCCTGCTTTGGATTCTGTGTCTGTCTCTGTCTGTCTGTCTGTCTCTCTCAAAAATAAATAAACATTAAAAAAAAAAAAAAGCCCAGATCAGTTCTATCATCATAATCTCACTGTTCTATGTATGAACATAGCTAGATATCTTCAAGTTATTATCTCACATTAATGAATTCATGTTTTCATAAAATTCTATTAATAGTTTGTGCTATTTTACAGGATAAGCCACATCAAAGACTTCATTGAAAAATACCAAGGGTCCCAGAGAAGCCCTCCCTTTTCCCTGGCCACAGCTCTTCCTTCCCTCAGATTGCTAGATGAAACACTCACACTGGAAGAAGCAGATTTACAGAATGCTGTAATCATTCAGAGACTCCAAAACACCGCTGAACCTTTTAGAGAACTTCCATAACATTGATTTTTGATACACTAAGTGGAAAGTTTGCAGAGAAATGATGGTTGTAAATGAACACACAAACCAGAATGACGGAAAGGAAGTCTGATTTGCTGGACTTTTGGTTTGAGTGCTATTTAACTGCCTCCTGATGAGAAGATTTTAAATAAGTACAATTTAGAAATGTAAGCTATGACTGGAAACTATATTCAATGCACTTTTTCCAAAAGGCTACTCAGAGCACTATGCTTATTTTCACATACTGGTATTCAACAATAAGATATATTAAATCATTATATCCTAAAGAATCTAAATATGGTATAAATTAGCAAATGTATTCACACTTCGTTCATTCAGATGGTCCCAACCAGCCATGATTCGTTTGGATGTCAGCCATCTCAGATTTTTTAAATAGGAATACATTAAGGAATTTATACATGGCAAGTTAAAAGCATCAATGTAATTATTTTATACCTGGGATACAGTCAGAAGGCTAGAAGAAACTGCTTTCACCACAACTATGCCTGAACCTTGAAGTGTCCTCAGTTTTTATTCTCTGGTGACAAGATATACTCAAATATTAATTTGGCACAGTATCTAAAGTGTATTTTCATTTAAGAATAAAATTGTGCAGCATAGTATAATGTCAATACTAATCTGCCTACCCACATTTCTATATTTTCAAGAAGTGTAATTTTTTAAAAGTTTCTATCCAGGAATCCTAGTTCATCCCTTATTTTCTTTTGAAAATTAGGATTTTGTTTTTAGCTAACATTTTGAGTAAACCTTTCATTTGCTACCGCTCATGTAGAATCTGTTCTAACGCCTATGTTGGCACATTGCTAATATTTTGTAAATGCATCACATAAAGTACGGTTTCCTGTTCCATATATCAGAGTCAACCTGTGTATACATTAAAGGATTATTTATTTATTTACATTCTGATGCCACCAAGGGAAACATGTTTTGTTTATCTTAAACATCTAACTAAAACTAGTTAGACTTCAATATTTCATTGTCAGGTTGAATTCCCTTGCCTGAACATAAGTTTAAGAACCTTTTTTGCAAATTCTCTACTTGAATCTTATTTAAAGTGAAATGTACATTGAGTGTGCCAAGAGACCAAGTAGCCATACGTGCAGCAGTAGTGTCCATGGGGCAGTGGGGTTCTGCCGGAAAGAGCAGTTCTCAAACTTTGGTCGCAAGACCTTTTTTTTATGTGTGTTATATATAGGATATTGAAAATAAAAAGTTATAAAATATTCAATAAAATAATAAGCACGTTAGTATAAACTGCATTTTAATGAAAATACATTTTCTAAAAAAGGTTTAGTGAAAAAAGTGGCATCGTGTTCCATTTTTTGCAGTTTTCTTTACCGTCTGACTTAAAGAGGACAGATGGAATCTCACGGCTGCTTCCACATTCAGTCTGTTGTGATATTGCACACCATGTAGCCGCTAGTAAACGCTACTGTATGTTCATGAGAAAATGAGGAAAAAAGCAAATAATGTCTTAGTTGATTATGAAAATAGTTTTGACTTTGTGGACCTCTTGAAAGAACCATTTTTACAAAGCAGTGGTTCACAATAATTCTCAAGCCTTCGTGTAAGAATCACTTGGAAAGCATTTCAAAATGTCTGTTCCAGGCACCTACCCCACACATTTATTGTGGTTTATTGTATCTGGGTTTATTGTATCTGGGTTTATTGTATCTGGGGTGGGTCCCAGATCTCTGCAGTTTTAATCTCAAATGATTCTTAGGTACACAGTAGAAGTACCCGTATTCAGGAAATCCGACACTGTGCTTCCACCCTAAGAATGAAACCTGCGTGCTTCATTCACCGTGAACAGTGGAAGACTCCACTGAAAGACTCTAGACCTTTATGTTGTGTCCTTATCTCCCACAGTTGGTTCTTAGCCTGTTCCCCTCTCACTCTTAACTAATCATGATAGAAACCTATACTTCATTTTCTCTAAGCAGAGCTGAGATAAGGCTGGACCGTTTAAGTGAGATTTTTAATAGAAGCTCAGGAATAACAGGGAAATACACACATAGTGAGGTGACCTGGTTTATAAGATATGCCTTCTGTTTGAGGCCCATGTTAAGAGTGCTTGCTTTTCCAGCTCCCAGGCTTACAAATGGTAGAGGCCTGTCTTTTTATTAGGAAGAGAGGGCAAAGGAGAGCCTTTTGCTTTTGTCATTTACTCTCAGAAATGAACAGAACTATAATAGAAAATACTGTCAGTAATGTTTACAGCTCTGTTAGAGCCCTCTCTCCAGTGAAACAAAAATGATGGTGTTTTGAGAAAAAATGAGAGAATGGCAAAAATCCGCAAACTCTTTCAGATATAAAATGATTGTTAGTGTATTTTTCAGTCTATAAGGAAATGTTTCCCTAGACCTATCATGAAGCATTTTATAATTTAATATGCATAACTCTAGTCAGTATGTGATTCTGCATTGATGTCTATAAAGGGGCTTCTTGTTGGAAATTTTTTCTTGTACCTATAGAAAAGCCTCCTTTGTGGATTTTCCAGTTTATAATTACTTATCCACAAGATGCATTGGAGTCTTTCTTGTGTGTACATGTAGAATGCACCCCAGTGAGAAGTTCCTATAAAGACCCATCAGCAGCAGTAACCTGCATTTTTGTAACTGTGAAACCTTCATTAGTGTGAATAATATTCTCAGAGGTTTTCTAAAATGAGAATCATCTGATAAGGCTGTCTACCTTAAAGTTTAAAATTGTAAAGTTGTTAATTAAATATGTAAAATACACAAAACATACTTTAGAAAATATAAATCGAATTTGGCATGGAAGGGAAGGGAAGGCAGACTTGAAAATAATCAAACATTCTGGGTGTAGAACACAATTTGACCTGTGTAGTTGTTTCAGAACTCATCAGTTTCTTGAGAAACATTGTTAAGGTAATTCAGAGAAGTATATTTCTAGTTTTACAGAATCTAATTTAATGGTTAACTTACTATGCATTGTGCAGGTTACAAAACTGGTCTTATTTATTTTATATACTTTTCTCATTGAGAATACTTTTCATTATGTTTCAATTGTGTTAAAGTATAGTATGTTTGCATCTATTTCAGTGCCTTATTTTAAAAGCAATCTTTTGCTAATGGTTAAAGAACTGTTGTCTTTAGAATGAAATAATAATTCATTAAAAGGATCTATGAAATAATCTACATTTGTCTCTTATAAAATAGTTACATTTGGATGCATCTGTTATTTTTCTTTGCCGAAGTCCTTCAGTTTGAGAATCAACATTTATTAGGTGCCTTCTGTTTGTCAGGTACTTTCATCAGTGTTACTTTCATTGAATACTCAGAAGCGTTAAGATGTGATATTTTTAATACTCAGAGGTAGGTTCTTTTAAAAACCATCTGTGTCCTGAGTTGAACTAGCAGGAAAGCTCCTTGGTAGAGTTCACTTCTTTGTTCTTTCTCTAAGTACAAACCATTTAATTAAAAAATTGCTCATCGCACACATCTTCAAATAGAGGTGGCTGATTCGGTAGACTAATATTTGGCTTTTTGTCATTTGTTTTAAATATTTTTTCACAGGTAATTCATATTCATTGTGGAAAATTAGAAAATGCAGATATGCTGAGATGATCTTTAAATCACCAACTTCACTTTTCAAACATAACTGCTAATAACATTTTGGTGTTCATCCTTTCTGATATTTTTAAGTGATTCAGTGTTTAATTAAAAGGCAGGCTTCTTGGTTATTGTAATCCTGCTGTTTTATCTCTAACATATTTGTCTTTAAAAATTTATATTAAGAACATCATTTTAGGAACAGTATCTGTTAGGGACAAATGCCTTGTATTTTCATTATATTTCTGTGCAAAAAAAAAAAGATGTAGGGCTTTATTTTTTTTACTTCTTTTCTCTCAAGATTAAAATTGTGGTAGTATGTGCAGCAGAGTACAAATAATGGGAATGAAGTATTCCCAGGCCTACAAATGCATATAAAATGATGTATGTAAAGGTAGATGATTCAAAGAACTTTCAGCTTGAGTTTTAGTTTCAAAAGAAATATTTAGCACATGGATCATCTGATTATTCTTTCACTGTTGATAAGGCTGCAATCTAGGAAACAGAAGGTACCCATTTTGTAGGTTAAAGAATTGAGGCATATTTTGCAGTATATACAAATAATGAATCAGTACTTTGTCCACCTGAAACTAGTTTACTGTTCTATGTCAGTTATACCTCAATTTAAAAAAAGAGTTGAGGCATAGAAAATGGAATGACTTGCTTTAGACTGGGTGGTATATACTTTAGGATTGTAATTAGCTGTGACAGAAAATCTAAACTAATAGTGGCTTACAAAATAAAATGTTATTTATTTCCATGCAAAATTCGGATGGAAGCAATTCAGGGCTGATAGAACAACTTCATGAAAGGTCAGACTCCTATGTTCTTTGTCTCCAAATACCATCCCGTAACCCCAGGTCTCAAGATAACTGCCCCAGCACCAGTCACCACATTTGCATTTCATCCAGTGGGAAGAAGGGAAGAGGCACACACCTTTCCTTTTAAAAACAGAAAAGCAAAAATACAAAAAAAAAAAAAATAGCTTTATTGGGACGTAATCTACCTTACCATTCACCCAATTAAATTGTACAACTCGGTGGCTTTTAGCATAGCCACAGGATCACCACAATCTAATTTAGAATGTTTTCATTGTCTAGGAGAAAGCTTGTACTCACTACCCTCAGTTCTACACTCTGTCCACTGATTTACCTATTCCGGAAATTTTGTATACATGGAATCCTAGAGTATATGGTTTCTGGTCCTTTCACTTAATGTTTCCAAGGTTTATCCGTGTCCTAATAGTCCACTGTCTGGATATACCTACCACATTCTATTTATCCATCAGCTAAGGGACATTTAGGTTGTTTGCACTTTTGGGTTATTTTAAGTAATCTTGATGTGAACATTTGTGTTCAAGTTTTTGTGTGAGCATGTTTTTTTCTAGGATATATACTCAGGAAGAATTGCTGGGTCGTATGCTAATTCCGTGTTTAACTTTTTGAAGAATTGCCAAGATTTTCCATAGCACCTGCACCACTTTACATGCCCACAAGCAATGTGTGATTTCTCCACAGCCTACCCAATGCTTGTTATTGTCGGTCTTTTTAATCCTAGCCATGCAATGCTGTAGGATCTTGTAATTTTGTTTTTCCCTAACGACATAAGCATCTTTTCATGTACTTATCTTTTTTCATGTCTTTGGAGAAGTATCTCTTGAAATCTTTTGTCCATTTTTAAATGTTTTATTGTTGAGTTGTAAGAGTTCTTTATATATTCCAGTACCAGCCTTTATGATTTGGGGGATATTGCTCCCATTCAGTGGGTTATCTTTTCACTTGTTGGATTGTTTGCAGCACAGTTGTTCATCTAGATACAGTCCAGCTTGTGGCGCCCCAAGGACCAGCTGTCTAACCCAAGGTTGTGTAGATCTGCTCCTGTTTTCTTCGAGGTGGTTTATAGTTTTAGCCTTTACGCTTAGGTCTGTGGTGCATTATCACTGACTTCACACACTGAAGTCGGTGTGTGATGTGACCCCTTCCCTCGTAAGGACTTTTCGGGAACACTCTATGTACACTGCTCTGCAGCCATCCACCGGCCAGAACTTAGCTACATGGCGCATCCCACAGGTGTGAGGCTGGACAGCGTGTGTTTCAGGCGTCTTGTGTTGAAGCTGACAGGTTGTAAGCCTCTCGGCCACAATCTTAATCTAAACAAGTCCATTCTGTGGCTTCGTTTCCCAAATAAATTGATCTGGCGACTTTCACCGCCGGGATTCAGCATGGGGTGTTGAGCGCGAACCGCCGCTGGCCCTCCGTCTCCGGGAAGCTCCCCGAGGAAAGCGGTCCCGAGGGACTTCCCGGCCGTGTCCCGACCCCGACCCCGCGAACTTGGGATCCAGGCGTTTCGCCTTTGTGGAAACGAAACAGCCCTTCTCGGTTTCCCGCCGCCCCCCGCGCGCCGCCCGCCCCTCGCCGCGCCGCGCCCACTCGGCCGCGGGGCCGCCCTCCCCGCGGGGCCCGGGGCGCCGGCCGGGCGATAACGCCGCGGGCGGAGCGGCCGCGCGCCATGGCCTCGTCCCGCGGAGCGCCCGGGGTCCCGGTCGTCCAGGCGCCGCCGCCGCCGCCGGAAGCGCGCACCTCGGAGCGCGGCTCGGTGAGCGCAGGGTGAGGGCGAGAGGGGAGCTGGGGCTGCGCGAGGGAGGCGGAGGGAAGGGGCGCGGGGCCCGGGGCCGGGGCTCCAGGTTTTCGACACTCCCCTCCCCCCGCCCCCGCCTTGGTGGGCTTGGACAGTCGAGACTCGAGAGGCCAGATACTCGGGCGCCCTGGACAAGTGAAGTGACCTGCCGGATTCATCTCAGCTAGGCTGGCGGGACCAGGGCCCGTCTCTGGGCTCCCGATTCCCAGTCCAGAACTCCTGTCCTCCACACTGCAGGCGTCCCAGGGCGCCCCTGCACCCTGGGCAGGTGGGACTTGAAGGTGTGTGACAGGCTGCCTCCACCCCAGGCTCCTGGCACTGGGTGCAGGCCCAGCCAGCCTCTCAAAACCTGGCACCAGGCTCTCTTGGACCCGCTCCCCCCCCCGAGAGGACTTCTGGCTGCCAGGCTCCCCAGGGAGGGTAGAGGGCAGGTGGAAGGGCAGGGGTGCTCTGTCTTTCCTCATCTCCTGCGTGGCCCAGGCGGGGCGCATGCCCGGCCGTGTTGGCGAGGGTTAGGTCCCCTCCCTGCTGAACGCGCATTGCCCCGTGCGTGCGCAACGCATCCGTCGTGGCTCCGCCTGACCACCTGGGTTCCCTCTGTTGACTGACTCAGTGCTTACTCTCAGACGCCTCAGAGCAAAGGATCTGTGGCCCCCAAGAAAGAAAGTGAGATAGGGAAGCCCCCTGGGGACCCTCATTTCCCAGGGAAATTTGGGGTGAGATTAATGGCAAGAGGGAAAACTGAAGTGCCAGCATTTAATTCTCCTAACAACTCTCTGACGGTGTGTTTTTTACCCCGTTTTACACATGAGGAATGAAGCCCAGCCACGTTTAAATACCTTGCCCTGCATCGAACGGCGAGAAGTGGCGGGCAGAATGTGAATCCAACTTCGTCTAGCACAAAACCGGTGCTCAGTTAACTGGTAAAGGCTTATGAAACGGTCATCCTCAAGGTTCCAAGATCGTTTCAGCTGGAATTTCTCTATCTTTCAAGTGACTTCTGTGTGACAGAAGCCTGCTAGGAGTGTTCAGGGGGAAACAGGAGTCACATGGGGTGGGGCGGGGCTATCTGTTGGACTCTGCCTGTTACTAAAATTTTCTGGAAGTTGAAATAATGTTCACACCAATGTCAGGAAAGGAGATCGCATTCTGCCCTGTGTGTGGTTTTCTTCTGCGAATAGGAAGAGTGTGCAAAGTATATGATAAACCCTTATCGAGCAAGAACTTCCCTTCAGAAGGGCCCATTTGGGGTGTCCTGCAAGATACTAAAATGGGTGAGGTCATAGCCCCCTCCACTCCCCCTCACGTCGCCAAGCAAAGGATGAAAATGAAGGATTCCCAGCATCTTTTGAAGAAACAGCCTTTTACATAGTGTCTTCATGGCATTTATTTCTTCAACAAATACATATTGAGCATATGCCAAACATTGTTCTAGGTACTGGGGACATGGTGGTGAATAAAAAATTACAGTGCATCCTCTCAGAGAGTTTATATTCTTGTGCAGAGAGGCAGGAAATAAATGAGAACATATCAGGTAGTAAGTATAATTGAGAGAGAGACTTGGTTAGTCAGGGAAGGCTTCTCTCAGATGACATTCAGGCTTAGACTTGAATGGCAAGGAGTCAGCTCTGCAAAGACTCAGAGGAAGAGCCTTCTAGACAGAAGGAACAGGAAGTGCAAAGGCCCTGAGGCAGCAGTGGACATGGTCATTTTGAAGAATAGCAAGGAAGCTACCATGGTTGAGGAGAGCTATCTGAAGTGAGGTGGGAAGGGGGGAGGGGCTGATTCTGTGGGTTCCTGTAAGCTACCTGGGAAGGACACAGAATTTTATTCAAACTGCAATGGCACACTGTTGGAGGGTTTTAAGCAGAGATGAGACACGATCAAATTTATGTTACACGGCTGGATAGGGAGTGGATGGTAGGGAACAAGAGCAGAAACAGGGAAGCCACCTAGGAGGCCACTGACAGATTTGGTAGGGGGATTGGGAAAGAGAAATCAAGGGCTTCTAGGTTTGTGGCCTGATCTGCTGAGTGGACATCGAGGCCGTTTAATGCAATAGGGACAATAGGGTTAGGAGTTGGTTTAGACAATGGGTGGAAATCAGGACCTGTGTTTTGACCACGCTAAGCTGAAATGCCGGGTAGGCAACCATGTGGGGCTCTGAGTGGGCAGTCGAATATTCCAGTCTGGAGTTCACTGGATCGCTTTGGGCTTGTGAGATACACACATTTGTAGTCATAAACAATGCTTTATTTCAGTGGTGGGCTGGTGAACAGTCTCCCCAGGAAAAGAAAGAAAGCAACTCGATACGTAGTGTTTGCTGATATCTGTGGTATGAATTTGCCATGGCTGATTTCAGGCTCCCAGTGGTTCAAAGGCTGGCAGAAACCCTGAACATTAAACGATCAGCTCCTGGAGCAAATAACTCTCGGCTTCATTTGCTCATCAAAACAACTCTTGAAGTTGGCAGGAATATTCCATTTGACAGACGAGGCTTAGAGAGATTCAGTGATTTATTCAAGGTCATACCGGGAGTTGGTGGCAAAGTTGGGGGCCTCCTGACCCCCCAGTTCCCTCTGGCTTGCTGACTCAAAATAAAACAGACTGCAGCAGGAAGCATGGAGAGGGAAGTATAGGGAAGAACTTGCACTGTGGAATCTTTGAGAGGTCATGGTTTAGGGGTGTTTTTTTTTCCCCTTTGTCTCACTTCCTTTTAAGATGATTTAGGGCAAGTTAGGACTTAGAGGTTACTAGAAAAGCCCTCCAGACATAGGGACCTCAGGATGCTTATGGAGGTCAGAAGGGTGTGGAGAACTGTGTGTGTGTGTGTGTGTGTGTCTGTGTCTGTGTGCTTGCGCGCGCGCGCAGGTGGGGGGCTTAGCTCCTGTGTCTCCCCCCAGGTCAGCAGCGCTGGTCACCTCTCATTCTGTACCAAGGTGTGCTATGGCATTGGTGGGATCCCCAACCAGGTGGCCTCCAGTGCCACAGCCTTTTACCTGCAGCTCTTCCTGCTCGATGTGGCACAGGTGAGTGTGGACGGCAGCGCAGGGCCCCCCATCTTCCTTGGTACCCAGTTCTTTCACCCCTACCTCTACATCCCTTGGTAGATGGCACTTCTGTCCCAAACCTGACAGGAAGCCAAATGCCTTTGAGGGCAGCCTCCTGGAGGATGTTTACTGCAGGCTGTTTGTAGTGAAAAATCAGGAAACAATATGAATGCCCAACAATACAGAACTAGTTGTATAATGAGTTGTGCGATATCCACATAATGGACTGTTGTGTGGCCATTCCAAAGAATGGGCTAGATCTATACCAGTTGACTCGGAGGGATTTCCATGATGTACCGTCAAGTGAGGAAAGTTGCTGTTAGAGAAGGGGGTAAAAATTGATCCCATTTTACCAAAACAAAGACGTGCCCCATATATGCAGGTACGTGAGGATGTGGAAATACATGACGACACATGATTAAAATACAAGCATGGAGAAAATCCATTACAGAAGGATAGCCACAGGCTGTTGAAGTTGGCTAAAGGAGGAAATGGTGGAGGACACTGGGAAAGCAGAAACAGGATTCCTAATATAGTACCCATGATTTCTTTTAATGACACTGATATGATCTCATTTAGGTAAAATTTATAAATTCTGAATGCACATAAATAAATGCCTGAAAAGATGATCACCAAAATGCTCTGGCAGTTGTCTCAGGATGAGGGGGGGGATTTCAGATGAGCTTTGCTCAGTATTTTTCTGTACTCTTTGAATGTTTTTATAACGAGTGTGTCGCTTATGTAATCAGAAAAACGAATAAAATGTTTGGATTGTGAAACAAAAAGCCTACCTCTGTCACCCTTCTTGCACAGAGCCACCTCAGATGAGGGTCCCCAAGCCTCCTCCAGAAGTGACTGGGCATGAGTGATAATGGGAATGTGCCAGTGTGTGGCCGTCAGCTCCTCCCCTGGCCCCTCTTCACTAGTGCAGGCGTGCCCTTAGAGCCTTCTGGATTTGTGTCCCTGGAAAGAGACCAAATAGACCTTTGCACGGTGGCCCTGTTGGGTTGCCAGAACTTTCTCCTGGCAGGTGGGCAGACCCAGACACCCCTCTCTGACGCTGCCGGGCCTCGGCTATCCCCCGACCTGTGCTTTTCAGATCCCTGCTGCCCAGGTGTCACTTGTCCTGTTTGGAGGCAAGGTGTCTGGGGCAGCTGCCGACCCTGTGGCTGGGTTCTTCATCAACAGAAGTAGGAGGACAGGGTCTGGACGACTCATGCCCTGGTGAGCAGCCCCACAGCCCCACAGATCCTGGCTCCTGGCCCCCGTGGAAAGCCGGTGGCTGCTTAGAGAACAGGACCATAACAGGTGCTGGCACCGGACTAGGTCAGGACGAGCCCTGCAGGAGTTCAGAGACATTCCTGGGGGCTGTCCCTCACAGGGTGGCGCTGGGCTGGGCAAAGCCTCCAAGGCTCCCAGGCCGAGTCCAGGGGTCTACTTGTGGCCAGGGTGGGCTGGAGGCCTTGGAGGCCCGGATACAGGGAATGGCCCCAGAGTTCTGCAGTGAACAGGCCGCTCGCCAGGCTCCTGCACACCGCATCAGTCCCCTGTTCCACCCTGAGAGCCCCCTGCCCAGAGGAGTGTGGCTGTTCCAGGTTTGCCCTTAGTGTTCCCCTGTCCTGGTGCCCTACCTCGGCCGTGCTTCCACAGGGTGCTGGGCTCTATACCCTTTATCACCGTGGCCTACTTCCTCCTGTGGTTCCTGCCCCCCTTCACCAGCCTGCGGGGCCTCTGGTACATCACCTTCTACTCCCTGTTCCAGGCCCTGGCCACGGTAAGCAAGTGGCTCCCCTCCCCGGGCCTGGCCTCCCAGAGCCCCAGAGCGGGCCAGTGGCCACTGTGAAGTCTGTGTGGAGGGGAGAGGGTAGGTGTCCCCGAGGGCCCCACTGCCCACACCTACGCCCCTTGCTCTGAGCTACAGGGGATCAGCTGGCCGTGCCAGCCTGCTTCGGGGGCTGGGGTGGGCCTGGGGCCCCCAGAGGCTGCGTCTGGGCTGAGGGGGCCAGCCTGAGACCTGCCCGGGCACCCAGTTCTTGCAGGTGCCCTACACGGCCCTCACCATGCTCCTGACGCCCAGCCCGAAGGAGCGGGACTCGGCCACCGCGTACCGTGAGTGCTGGCGTCGGATCGGGCGGGAGGCCGCCACCCCCCGGGCCCGCCAGCATCCATCACCTGGCCCCACTCTGCCCCAGGGATGACCATGGAGATGGCCGGGACGCTGATGGGAGCCGCCGTCCACGGGCTCATCGTGTCGGGCGCCCACGGGCCACACAGGTGCGAGGACACCTCGCTCCCTGGACCAGTCACCGTCTCCCCCGACGCAGTGAGTGCCCACGCCACCCTGTCGTCGCTAGCTTCTCGCTCCCTCCTGCTCCTCCAGCGTCCTGTCCCGCTAAAGCAGACCAGCAGGAGGGGTGAGGAGTGGAGGGGGCCACAGCCAGAGGCAGGGGCAGGGGAGAGGGGATGGTGTCCCTGCAGAGTTCAGGGGGAAGCCCCTCCTGTGGCCTGTCCCACCCAGCCCTGAATAGGTGCCCCCACCCCCAGCCGCACCCTCAGTGTGCAAGGACAAGGGAGACCTGGGAGCAGTCCCCCTTCCTCTCCAGCAAACCAGATCTCTCTTCAGCAACTAAGGGACATGCATCTATTTTATTCATCAAGTTCAACTATCTTTCTCTTGAGCAAATGATAGCATTATCCAGCAGAGCCCCAGGAGCCATCATTTACTCCTCTCTCTCCAACCATTACCCCCACCCAACCCATTACCAAATCTGGAATCAGTTCACGACCTCACATCCCCAACTGCCCCATCCTGGCCCGTGCCACCACCATCTCCCCGGTCACCCCAGTGCTGCATCAGCCTCCCACACAGCACCCCAGCCTCCAGCCCTTCCCCCAGCATAGCCAGGTGGACATTGTAAAGGAGTTCCAACACCGGTGGCCCTCACCTTCAGGTCCTGGCACAGGCCGCTCCTCCCCGGGTTTGGTTTTCTCTCCATCATTCTTGTTTGCCAGCTCGTTTAATAAATATGTCAGATTTACAAAAAAGTTATACAGCTGTGGTTCTCAAAGTGCAGTCCCTGGACAGCAGCAGCAGCATCACCTGGAAACTTGTTAGAAAGGCAAAATCTTGGGCCTCACCCTGATTTACAAATTTGGGGGGGGGGGGCACCTGGGTATCTCAGTGGGTTAAGCGTCCTACTTCGTCTCAGGTCATGATCTCACGCTTCGTGGGTTCGAGCCCCACGTCGGACTCTGCTGACAGCTCCGAGCCTGGAGCCTGCTTCTATGTCTCTGTCTCTCTCCCCTTCCCCCATTTGCACTCTGTCTCTGTCTCTCTCTCAAATATAAATAAAACATTAAAAACATTTAAAAAAAAAACACAAATTTTGTGAGGGGGACAGCAGTCTATATTTGAACAAGCCCGCCAGGGGATTCCACCCCCCACCAGGGTTTGAGAATCAATGGTAGGAGAATAGTACCACATCATGGCCCAGCACCCACTTAAGAGAACATGACAGTGAAGTCCCATGTATCCATCCCCAGACCCATCTGCAGGGCCAGCTACAAAATTTGCCTGTGTACAGTGCAAAGGCCCCGCCAAGTTGCCCTCAGGCCTATCGCAGCGCTGCCAGCCAAGGGCCAGAGGTGGTGGTCTTGCCACTCCCAGGCTGACTCCGCCCACATGCACGTCCAGGCCCCCACTCAGGCCTCCACAGGCCCCCTCCCCAAAGGTACCAAGTCACTCTCTGGGTGCCGGTGACAGGGGCCTTGGGTTGGCCTGGCCTAAAGTGCAAAGGAGTGGGAAGCAGGAGGCTGAGAAGCCACCCCCAGGAGGTGGAGCCTCGTGTGACCCAAAGCACAAAACTTCAGGTACGTCGTGCTGAACTGTCCCATCAGACTTCACTTACGAATTCATAGATAAAATGATCAAGCATTTCAAGACAGTGACAGCAGAGCATTAACGCCTACCCCAGCACCCTCCTGGTGGGGTCCTGTGCCACTGCGCTGCGCCCACCCAGGCGAGGCCGGGTCCGCCTCCTTCTTTCTTCCCTTCCCCAGAGGCGGCCTTATCCTGCAGCAGGTGACTGTTACTCCTGTGCATGTCTACATGTATTTTATTACTTGTGTATCTTCCCCTGGGTGACAGGTAGCACCATTTCTGTTGTTGACATGTGCCTGTGTCATCATGAGTCACACTCTGCTGTAACTGTTGGCTCATGCGTCTATCTTCCACACTCGAAGCAGGAGTCACTTATCACTGTAACCTCAGGGACTAGCATGCAGAAGTCCAGCAATGAATGTTTGCCTTTAAAAATGAGAGAGAAAGAGAGAGGGAGGGCTCAGACCCTTGGTGACATGGATGCCCTCCTATTCATGCAGGAGGCACAGGGGCAGCAGAAGGACCATTCTGAGCCTTAGATCTCCATCTCCTGTTCTGATGATTGGGAGGACGGGCACCCAGCATCCTTGGGCTTGGGCTGAGAGTCCCTCTGCCCCCATTGGAGTGTCCCCACTTCCACAGGTGGGAGACATCACCCTCACCCCAGTTCTGTCCTGTCTCATAGACTCGTCTCTACTCCATTGCAGCCGCTGTGGTTGCCGTGACTTACCCTGTGTGCAGTTGTTTGCTCTGCCTGGGGGTGAAGGAGCGACCAGGTAAGGGGGTACAGTCAGAGCATGGGAAGCAGAGGCTGGGAGAGGATTCCACTGGGGGGTGGGTTTTGGTTTTGAACTCTGCCAAGCCAAAGTGTCACTTTCCTGTGTGGCAGACTCCTCTGCCCCAGCCTCAGGCCCAGGCCTGAGCTTCCTGGCTGGGCTGGTGCTCACTGTCCGGCACCTGCCCTACCTGAAGCTGGTGATCTCCTTCCTGTTCATCTCAGCAGCCATTCAGGTAACCTCTGGCCTTTGCTCTAGCCATACTGCCCCTGCATATATTCAGGTTCGGTTCGGTCTCTCGGCTCCTCCAACCAGAGCTAGGCTTTAATAGGGAGAAATGGTGGCTGGCACGGGGCCTAGAGAGTTTGGTGCAGAGAGGAGAGAGACCTGGACCAGAGCCTGTGGGGCTGGGAAGGTCAGGGCTCCGATTCTAGAAAGCTGACAGAATCTGTGTGGTGAGGTCCACTAGCCAGGCAAGGGTGAGGATGGACTAGGAATCATATTGATCCCTGTGTCAGGGCTAAGTGTCCTTTGTGGGGGAGGGGATTCCATGATGGCAGCAGCATCCAGTATTCGAGGTCCCAAAGATGAGGCCAGACTTGAGACATAGGCCTTGCCCTTGACTTCTGAGTTCCTGCCGTTCCCTGTGCATGCCTGCTTCCCGTTGGCCTCCTCAGGTGGAGCAGAGCTATCTGGTCCTGTTCTGTACGCATGCCTCCCGGCTACATGACCATGTCCAGGGCGTGGTGCTAACCATCCTGGTGAGTGGTCCTGAGGTGGCAGAGGCAAGGTCACTCAGGGACTTGAGTTGGGGAACTATGTGGTTCTTGACAAGAAATGTGTAGCCAGAATTCTGATCAACATTCTGGCTCTGCTGTGATCTTAGTCGCCTGCACTATGGCAGAGGGTGGGATTGGGGCTGGGGTCGTAAAGTTCGTAGCCACTGGTTCCAGCCAGGGGGCAAAGTTGAGCTTGAGCATCCCACCTAAAAGTCCCGGCTTCTGGAACCTGGGTGGGTAAAGACATTGACAGCATGGCCCGGGCTGGGATGATTCTGTCTGTTCACAGGTCTCAGCTGTGCTGAGCACCCCACTATGGGAGTGGGTTCTACAGCGATTTGGGAAGAAGACATCGGCCTTTGGGATCTGTGTGAGTGAGGCAGGAGGCAAGGGCCGGGGTGGCTGCAGGGAAGGTGGTGGGTCAGGGAAGTGGGCTTGGAGCCTCAGCCTCCTGGCAGGGCTGACCTGTATTTGCTTGTCTTCAATCCCTAGCAGAGGACCAGGCGCAGGGGCCATTAGTAAAGACGGGTGAGTGTGGGAATGAAAGAGCAAGTCAGGGGCAGGTGGAGGGATCAGCTATATATCTATCTCCCCAGGTGGTGGTGCCTTTTGCAATCCTGTTGGCTGCTGTGCCCACAGCACCTGTGGCATATGTGGTGGCCTTTGTATCTGGCATGAGCATTTCTGTGTCCTTGCTGCTACCCTGGTAGGCTGGGTGAGGGGAGGGGATGGGAGCTTCATGTCCTTCCTAATGGGTATGCCCTCTTTCACATCCTCCTGTTGTCCCGGCCCCCTGTGCCCAGCCTGTGCTGGGTAGGGCTCTCCCACCTGCAGGAGATGGCGGTCACCAGCTCAGTCATTGGAGCTCTCCTGAAAGAGCACCAGACAGCGGGAACGGTGGGCAGTGGTGCTGGGGGGAGGGAGGAAAGGCAAGCACACATATTGCCTGGCTCTCTGAGGGCCAGTCCTGGTCCTGGGCAGCAGGAACCCAAGGATGAATCCGATTTGGTCTCTGTCCCCAGAGAGCTCTCAGGTTGACGGCTGCCAAGGGGATAAGAGGGGTAATTCTGCAGCCCCCCCCCCCCAGGTCCATGCTTCCAGACGTGGTGGATGACTTCCAGCTGCAGCATCAGTATGGCCCAGGCCTGGAGACCATCTTCTACTCATCCTATGTCTTCTTCACCAAGCTTTCTGGTGCAGGCGCCCTGGGCATCTCCACTCTCAGTCTGGAGTGAGTCCTAGGGTTGGACTGTACTAGAAGCACAAAAGACTAATGGAGTGGGAGGACTAGGGCAGAGTTCGTTCTCAACCCTAATGGGCCAGCGGACACCCATGAGTCAGGGACCCAAGCTCTGCTGTTTGGAGAGTGTAGGGGAACCACCTGCCCCAGGTTCTCTGTGCACGTGACTGAGAGGGGCCTTTCTTGGGGGCCATACCCCACATTCTTAGTTCTGTCTGAGCTCCTCCCTGGCCAGCCCATTCCCTCAACTCTCCCTTCCACCATGGTTAGGCTGATCTGGCCAGGAAGTGAATCCAAAGTTCGGAGTAGAGTGGGGGTGGGTGTCTGGGACCCCACCTGCAGGGAGCCAGGCTGCGTGAGATCTGAGCTGGATGCATGGGGTGCTGTTTCTTCAGGTTTGCAGGGTATGAGGCAGGAGCCTGTGAGCAGACGGAGCAGGTGGTGGTGGCCCTCAAGGTCCTCATTGGCGCCGTGCCCACCTGCATGATCCTCACCGGTGTGTGCATCCTCATGGTCAGCCCCACTCTAAAGGTGCCCCGCCAGGACTTCTCCCGCAGGCTGAGCCTTCAGAGGTGGGCACCCCATGCACGCGGGTGCACAGGGCAGGGAAGCGCAAACATCCCCTGGTGTGAGATTGACTGGCCGGTCCGCAGGTGCCCTGACGCACCTGACACAGTTGAGCACTCCTGTCCTGGCGCACTCGTCACTTAGCTTCGGTGATGCCATTCTCTCCTGGATTTTCTTTAGCTGCTTTGCTCACCCCTTCTCTATCTCTCTCTCCCTCCATCACCTGTCAGAGGGTGGTGTGGAAGGGCTCCCTCCTCGGCCCCCGACCCCTCTGCTCTCCACAGTGCCAGGCGCCTGGTCCACTTGTTTGAGCTCAAGCACTGCTTGTGCCCAGTGACTCCTAAAGCTGCCCCTCCCCCCTGGACTTCCTGCAAGTTCCAGATCCACACAGCCGGCTCTAATTTGCACATCTCCACCTGGTGGCCCACCAGCGTGGAGTCACTTTCCATGAGCCTGGAGCTACTGAACTCATCTTCTTCCCGTTAGGCTACTCCCCTCCCCGCCCCCCCCCCCAAGTTAGGCACCATCCTCTAGCCTGGGAGCCGGAAGCTGAAGTCATCTCCCACTCTTTCCCCCACAGGCTGTGCTGAGCCACTCCCTGAACCTCATCCTTCCCACTTCCAGGCACTGATCCCCCTGCACAGGCATGAGATGCCCACTGACCGGCCTTCCCAGTGGACTGTGGGGGATCTGGAAGGCTGGGGCTGTGTTTTATTCACTTCCGTGTGCCAAGCCCAGCACAGAGGCCACGGCCAAGCTGGTGCCGCCATCTCAACACATCTGGCCCAGTGCCTTTCATGAGCCCGTGCCACATTTTTGGAGATGCTCACACACTCAGAAATGCGAGCGCATGTACACACAGGGGACCGTATGGGATTGGCAGGAAGTGGCGTTGTCATTCGTCCCTCATTCTCAGTGTGGCCAGCCCAGACGAGTAACACTGAGATGACAGTCATACTTGGAATGACATGCAGATGGGGAATTGTTTGGTGGAGCAACAAGGGCTGGAGCTTTTTCCAAGGGGCTGTGAAGAGAGGGAGTTGCTAGGAAGGCAGGGAGTCTATGGCCAGACAGAGTCCCCTCCACCCTCATCTTTCTCTTTGGCTCCTTTCCCGTTCACAGGCGGACCAGCTGCACCCTCGCCTGAGTCTGACCTGGTGTGGCCGGGGACAGCGGAAGCCAGCCTCTTCTGGGCTCGAGGTCCCTCTTTCTTCTCAGCCCCTAACATACCTACTTCGAAGGTTACATGTGACCCGTCTTTTTCCCCTGGGATATGGAGTCTTCAGTGACATCTCCTGAAGGGACTGGCCTGGTCTCCAGGACCCTCACCTGTCATTTCTTGCCTGTTGACTACAGACTATGTCAGATGGGCCTGTGCCCCTGACCACCCAGCTCCAGGTAACCTTGACCTGGAAAGCATCCCAATAGCAGCTATTCCTGGAAAAAGGAAGCCCCATACCTGCTCACCCGACAGGACAGACACACAGACCTCTTGTTCCTCCTGACACACCAGCAGTCATCGGAGAGAGAGGCTGACAGACATCACAGAAATGGGCAGACTGGGGACAGATGGACATGCTGGGGATGTCATTAAGAGGGACACAGACAGATGCACTGAGGCCAGCAGACCCAGAGGGAGCACATGGGGACAGCGGTGGGGTGAGGAGACTGAGCAGGGCGCAAGAGGTGTTTCTCAAGCCTCTCCTTTTGTTCACATGACACTGTTCCTGGAATCCGACACAGGCTGATGTGGGGCCATCAAAGATCAATCATTTTTATGAACAAAAGTTCTTTTTGTGGAAATATGTTTTTGAAATTGTATCTTATAAAAAAGCACAGGGAATGCCGTTTTCTAAAGGCCATATCTTTGGGGAAGAAAGATCCACTGAGGTTTATTTTTTCAGAGAAAAAAAAATTAAAGGGCTTATCTTCTATTGATTCTGTAAAATATGACTGTGGCCAGCCCTCTCATCCCACCTCCTGGAAAACCACTGCCCAAAGCGGGAAGGGGGAGGGTGTCTGACGTCACTGCCCCTGCCCATGTGTCCTCAGCCATATATCCCTGATTCTGCATTTCCTCAGGCCAGAGATGCCACATGGGAGGTGGGTTCCTTCTTAGCTTTGGAAGAGATCAATAGTTGAGACTCTAGGGGTGTCTGGGTGGCTCAGTCAGTAGGGCGTCTGACTTCAGCTCAGGTCATGATCTTGTGGTCCGTGAGTTCAAGCCCTGCGTTGGGCTCTGCGCTGACACCTTGGAGCTTGGAGCCTGCTTTGGATTTTGTCTCCCTCTCTCTCTGCCCCTCACCCACTCACACTCTGTCTCTCTCTCAAAAATAAAATAAAAACATTAAAAAAAAATTTTTTTTAAGTTGAGACTCTAGAGTAGCCGGGGCAGCAGGCCACAGTGGCTTGTGTGGGTTGGGGCCTGCAGAGTAACAGGGAACCCGTGGGGGCTCTGACACCCCAGCCACTCCTAGAAAAGCCCAGATACCTAAAGAAGTGACTGAGAGGTGCAGACTCACTCCTGCATTTCTCTCCAGTCCCCTGCTCTGTCCCTCCATGGGGGTCATCTTTCCCGAGCCCACCGCCCAGGGGTAGGCCCCCTTCCACTTCCTCCTTAGAGCTCTGGCTGCCTCTTAGTTTCCAGATCCCCGCCTGACACTGCCGGAGCCCAGACTCACACTCGGGGAAGGTATGCCCCTCAAAGCATGAAACGCATTGCTTCCTCCACAAACGCCCAAGAAGGAACCTGACCTCAAAGTGACAGTACACAGTGTGACCTGGTCTATATGATGCCTGAACTCTCTGCCCTTTCTTGTGACACTGACAGGGGTATGTGATCCTTGAGGTCACCGGGCATCAGGGAAAGAACTGGGTTCACCTTCTCCTCATTGTCCACCTGACTAATGAAGGGGCTGCCAGGGAGCTCTGCTCACCCCCGGCTGTGCATGGACACACACACACACACACACACACACACACACACACCCACCCCAGTTCCTCAACAATGGAAGATCACTGGCTGTGGGGAACAGTACCTGCTAAGACAGAAGGCAAGGTGAAGTTTCTACCATGCTATCATGCTATGCTTTGGAAAGGTGGGCAATGCAGGTCGGATCAGAAGCTTGTACCGAATTCTATGTTACCTGTTTCCCAGGAGTGTAGTCTCAGGAAGTGTACTGTCCAAATACATCTGCGGGGGGGCCACCTCTGGGGTCAGGGGTTAGATGTGAGACAGGAGGTGACGGGGGGCTGCCCAAAATGTATTATTCCATTTCTCCCTCACAGCAGCGCTACGAAGTGGGTACTATTATCCTCATTTTCAGATGAGGAAACAGGCTGAGAGAGATTAAGTAACTTGCCTAAGGTCAGTTGGTAGTAAAAATGGCCTTGAACCTGAGTGGGCCTGACTCTAAGGTTCGTGGAGACAGCTGGTGCTGGAAACCTTTGTTGGAGGAACAGCTGATGCCTGGACATTGGTACCACGAGGACCACTCCTCCTCTGAAACCAAATGCCGGCATCCCCACCTCGGACCCTATGCTCCAGTCCCGCGGTATCATCCGCGCTCATTGGGAATTACTATTCCTGATTCCTCCCCCTATTCCTACTCTGGATCCTTTGACTCACATTTGCCCACAGGGCCTCCCCTCGTGTGCCCGTCCCTCTCCGGACACCCACCCTCAGAGCCAGTCCTCCGGGCTCAGAGGAAGAGGATGTCTCCTCACCACCAAGGCCCAGCCCTGGGCCTGTTGCTGACGAAGAGCAGGCATCTCCCTCGCCCCTTCCCTCTCTGCTACCTTTTCCCAAGAGATCACAGCATTCACTTGCTCAAGACCCACAAGACCAGGCGGCTGCTCTAAGGTCACTTCTTGGATTCAGAGACCTCTCCTGGGCCCCTGCTCTCCCCCAGTGACCGTTCCTCCACCCCAGCACTCTCTAAGCTCTATCCGCTTTGCCTGTGCTTAGTAGAACCTACCTCCATGTATAATTATGTATGTATCAATTGCTTGCTTATTGAGGGCCACCCCCACTAAAATGTAATCTTCATGAGGACAGGGACCTTGGCTCCTCCTGCTAGACCCTCAGTGCCCAGAAGTAACTGTTCGGTATGTGTAAATGTCTGCTGGATGAACAAGTGACTGTTCATATCGGCCTCATCCTGAAACAAAAATCACCTTTCCTTGTTCCCTTACCTTCCACCTGTCCAAACAATCTGCTTCGCTCTTGTCCCCTACCCCCTGCCACCGTAGTGTTGTCTCCTTGTCCTTATCTTCCATTCCCCCTCAACTTCTTAAACCTGGCTCTGCCTTCCTACTGAGACCACGCAGCTCGGCAGGGTCAACTCCAGCATCGGAGAAAAGGAGATGGGAGTTTGTACTGTTCACGTGTGTGACTAATCAACTTGTGTAACAAACCTGAGCCTGTTTCTTTTTTTGAAAGGAATGTGTTTGCTATTACCTACACCTCGGGATGGCCATGAGGATTAAGTGTGAGATAATATCTGACCAGGGAAACCTTCAATGACTGGTAGCCATTAAATGCTGGCCACTCATTTTCAAAACTCCATCCTCCCTTGACTTACATGATGGACCTTCCCCGTTATCCTCCACCATCTCTGGCCATTCACTTTCTGTCTTTTCCTTTGCTTCTTCTTCCTTTGATGCTCTGTAGGTGTCTCAGGCTTCCCAGGGCCGTGTG
This sequence comes from Cryptoprocta ferox, assembly GCA_028646485.1. Taxonomy (NCBI): domain Eukaryota; kingdom Metazoa; phylum Chordata; class Mammalia; order Carnivora; family Eupleridae; genus Cryptoprocta; species Cryptoprocta ferox. The sequence continues at coordinate 114,482,857 of CM053576.1, read as the reverse complement.
ATCTCATTCACTTTATTTTTATTTATTATTTGAGAGAGAGAGTGCACACACAAGCAGGGGAGGGTACAGCCGGCAGAGAAAGAGAATCTTAAGCAGGCTCCACGCCCAGTGCTGAGCCCTACGTGGGGCTTGATCTTGGGACTGTGAGATCATGACCTGAGCTGAAATCAAGAGTTGGATGCTTAACTGACTGAGCCACCCAGGTGCCCCTCAATCACTATCACCTTTACACCGCTCTGTTTCTGCCTCTGAGTGCTGCTGACTTCAGAAGCCCACCTGAGTGCTCTTCAGGCAATTAAAGCATCCTCTGAGGTGGAACTCATTACCTCCCGACACTTGTTCCACCTCCTGCATTTTTGGTAAATTTTGTCAGCATCAGGTCACCAAAACCAAAAACTTGGGGTGTCTTAGTTTTCTTTCTTCCCCATTCACACCACGGTGCCCTTCCTGTGCACACGGAGTGTGGGTGAGGTGGTGGGAGGAAAGGCCTGCAGCTTCTGGTTATTAGCAAATGGTAGAAGGTATTTGAAGTTGGGCAGAAAGTTGTAGCCCCAGAAATGGATGGGTTTGGCTCAACGCACAGACGGTGAACTGATGCAGCTGCTTGTGAGATGTTCGAGGTGTATATGTGTGTATGTTTACGTATTCCTATGGGACTTTGTTCAGCTGTGTTCACCTAGTGTTTCTTAAGGACAAAACTGGCACATAAGTAAGGAAATTCAGGTTAGGCTCAAATTGTTCCTTAATATACCAATTGTGTTGGAACAAAATTGTGTTTTCAAAACAAGCATTATAACAGAACTTAGTGTATATGTGTGTGAGTGTAAACAACAGAAATCCTAAATGATCTCATCAACATTTAAGGAATGAAATATATATTATAAAGCATCCCCCCAAACCCCCATGAGATCCAAATGATTTTACCAAGTGCTATCAAACTTTTTATCAAGGATCATTTCTTAGTTTATGAAAACTTTTCCAGGGAATAGAAAAAGGGCAAATTCTACAACTCATTACATCAGGCCAGAATAAGTTTGATACCAAAACCAGACAAGCAAAGAAAAAAAGAAAGGAAATTTACAGGCTAATCTTAGAAGATTAAAAGAGCACAGAACATAGAAGCAAGAATCTGAAACAAAAACTAATAAACTGAGGGGCCCCTGGGTGGCTCAGTTAAGCGTCAACTTCAGCTCCAGTCATGATCTCTTAGTGTGTGGGTTTGGGCCTTGCATCGGGCTCTGTGCTGTCAGCATGGAGCCTGAAGCCTGCTTCAGATTCTGTGTCTTCCTCTCTCTCTCTCTCTGTGTCTCTCAAGAATAAACATTTAAAAAAAAGGGAAAAAAATCTGTCAAGTGAAACCACATTAACAGATTAAAGGAGGAAAAAAACTGTGATCTCAATAGATACAGATTTGATAAAAAGCTAATACTCATTCATGATAAACGTACTAAGCAAACCAAGAGGAAAAGGAAAATTTTTTTTAAGTTTATTTATTCATTTTGAGAGACAGAGAGAGCCACGCACGCAGGCCGGCGCAGGGGAGGAGGGTGCAGAGAGACAGGGGGAGACAGAGAGAATCCCAAGCAGGGTCTGCCCTGCCACCACAGAGCTTGACGCAGACAGGGCTTGCACTCACAAACCATTAGATTATGACCTGAGCCGAAATCAAGAGTCAGATGCTTAACCTACTGAGCCACCCAAGCACTACAAGTAGAGATTTTTAAATTTGAGTAAGGCTATCTACCAAAAACCTATAGCAAACATTCTTTTCCTTTTTTTTTTTTAATGTTTGTTTATTTTTGAGAGAGAGAGAGAGTGAGCAGGGGAGGGGAGGAGAGAGAGGGAGACACAGAATCCGAAGCAGGCTCCAGGCTCAGGGCCTGATGCAGGGCTTGAACTCACTAACGGCGAGACCATGACCTGAGCTGAAGTCGGACGCTTAACCAACTGAGCCACCCAGGCGCCCCTAGCAAGCATTCTAACTGGTGAAATATGTCACCTAATGGTAAAATGTTAATGGTGAAATAGTCCCTTTAAAATCAGGAATAAGGGAAGGATTACTCACTACCGCTGCTTCTGTTCAACACTTCATGAGGGGATCTAGATAGTGCAGTAAGATAATAGGATAATAATTAGAAACAGAGAAACAAAATTGTCATTATTTGTAAGTGATAGGATTACTTACTTAGAAACCCCAAAAGGACCTACAGATACATTATTAGAATAAGAGAGAACAGCAAGGTAGCTGGACATAAAATTAACAAAATTACATTTTTATATGCGAGCAACAGTATTAAACATAATTTTTAAACGGTAGCAACAAAAAAAATATAAAATACCTAGAAATAAATGAGCAAGATGTGGAAAGACTTTTGCTCTTGGCCAGGATGGAGTAGTAAAGACCAGATCGAGCCTCTCAGTTGAAGCGACTAAAAGAAAACTGGAGAGCATATATGAAAGTTTTCAAGACCCTGGGCATGAGACGGTGAAGGAGGAATCTCTGCGAGATGGGAAACAAATGAGGTGAATCTTGCCCCAGCTCACTGCCTTGAGGGTTCCCAGATGACCAGGAAGAACGCCATTTGGAGCCCAGAGGACTCTGAGCTGAGGTGAGTTTGGGGAGACCAGAGTGGCTAGAGTTTGCAGGCAGAACACTGGAGAGGAGTGAGCTACACAGAGAGAAAACTCGGGAGAGCGACAGAAGATTCCCCTCAAGTACCCAACAGGATGTCGATTAAAGAAATAAATGTGAAAGTTGTAGAAGAATATATACAAGATAATACCGTTGTATAAAGCTCCAAAACAAGGGGAAATAAACGCTGTGTTGTGTAGGGCAATGTGTATGGCTGGTTGTGGTGAAAAAGACAAGGAATGAGGAAATGATAATTACGACAATCAAGAGACTGTCCACAGCTCCACCTCTATGGAGAAGGATCCAGAATGGTTTCCAGTAATGTTCTGGTTCTTACATTAGGTGGTACGTGGTTCATTTTATTATTAAGCCTTCCTATACTTCACATCTATTGCATGTATCTCATAATAAATACCTGTACATAATTTAGAAAAATTGGGCACCAAATGGGATTTGTAAATAATGTCTTTCCTTATGCAAAATATTCTCAACGTAACATTGAATAATAATTAAAAGATGACAGCTCTTCTCTCCCTGTTTCCAGAGCCAGAAAGTACTGTATTATCTTCTATTGTTCCACTGACTATAATAATAGCAGAGGCCAAGGAAACGTCTTTCGTAGGAGAGTTGTCATGGAATCAGATTTGTGGTAAAGAAATAAATAATTTATATGTCAGACTGTCCACCAGAAGAAATACAGAGACAACATCCACAAACAAAAACTCAAGAACTTTTCGTTATCCTGGCAATAATCACAAAGAAAATACCATCAAAACATTCACAACAGCCACCACAACCATTAGTGATTTTACTGACTCATTCCAGGACTCTGACCAGGGAAATGGTGATTATAACATATACTTTGAGGCACCCACATTCATCTTACCACAGGGTCCCCAGGCCCCCTCTTCAGGCTTCATAATAGTGTGCTCTCATCCCACGTGGACACTTCCTCTGCACACGGAGCCGGGCCTCAGACTGTCCTCGGCCACTGCTCTCAGGCGACTGATTACAGACCACCGGCCTCCGCTTCCATTATCCCAGCAGCTGCCTAATGTGTTTGAACCACAAAATGGGCCCTCGCTTCTTTCCTATCCCAGCTCCGTCTTCATAAATGGTTAACAGACAGATGTCCCCAAGGGCACAAAATCTTTTCCAGATAATTTTAAAGGAAAGATGGGGGGGGTGGGGGAAGCTGCCTATGTGCTAATGGAACCTCTACGCCTGAACCAATTTATCTGCAGATGTGCCCTGACTTGCCACACGCCCGCCCATCAATCTGTCATGCTGCCCTCACTGAAATTTATGATTCTTCGTGAGAAGTGGTGTGTCTATCTGAAGTTGCAATCAGGGCTCTTTCCACTTTACTAAGTTGGCACTTGAGCCCGTGATTCTAATAAGCTGGTACTTTTCACCCACCTCAGATTCAGTGAAACTTCCAATTTGCTGAACTACTTTCTCTCACAGACTCTATGCTGGTCTCTAAGACTTGAATGGAAGGAAAAGAAAAACATCAAAATTGAAGTGACAATTTAACTAAGGGAGTAGACTACTGGGAGAAAAACAGGACATTTTTATGATCCCAAAACTGGGCGTAGGGGGGAAGCATTTCAGGGAGAAAATCAGGAGGAGCCACAGCACAGAATCATACCTCTGACCTCACCTGTGCTTGGCATTGCACTATTAACACACACGCGTGTGCAGGTGGGGTCCAGAGGGATCAAAGCACTTGAAATTTCATTTGAAATCTGCTGGGACTAGTTTTTAGGAGCAACTAGACCTTAGTTAGCCAGAATTTTTTAAGGAAGCACGAGAGTTAGGTCTCAATCCTGGCAGGTCCAGCCACCATCAGAACGACTTCCTGTTCGAGGTAGCCCTGGGCACAGAAGTCAGTTGATTTTTTTTTTTGTCATCTTTTGAGCTCTGCTGATTTCTGCTGGTTTGGAGTAAACAGGACATGCTGGAGCATATGTTCTCCGGTACCTCTTGCTCTCACAAGCCAAGGAAATGATCTATAACAATGCTGAAGTACCTTTTAAGTGCTTCTAAGACAGTTTTAATGGTGTTGGGCAAGGGACAGAAAGCCTCAGAGAAACCATAAAACACAATCCATATGGCACCCTGATATTGTTTTGTTCTGGGAATTCTGCCCTTGGACAAAACCACACACGGTCATGAATACGTAAACAACCACTCTTTGAGCCATCTAACGAAGACTGAGCTCTGCTACAGAGCAGTGAGCCTCAGCCCGGGGGACGCGGGGGGGGGAAAGTGGCCAAGCCAGCCATGGCAAGCGCTTCACCTCTGAGCAACAGTGTGAATCCCAGCTGAGGAGGAGAGTCCACGGTGGAAAATAGATCTTGTCAGTAATGGCCTCATCTGAAAGGCTACGCAGCAAATAACTCTGCAAACAAGTGTCAGGCCAGGGCGCCGGGGTGGCTCTGTCGGTTGAGAGCCCGACTCTTGATTTTGGCTCAGGTCATGATCTCACGGTTTGTGGGTTTGGGCCCTGCGTCGGGCTGTGCACCGACAGCAGCAGAGCCTGCTTGGGATTCATTCTCTCTCTCTCAAAATAAATAAACATTAAAAAAAAAAGTATCAGGCCACACTGCCTAAATGGATAGGACAGCTGGGTGGCATCTACACTAAGCTCTCTATAGACTTCAAGAGAAGGACCAGGATTAAGACTCTGAGACAGAGTCTCTGAAGACATTTGAGCTGCCATCTCTTATGGTTATTTCCTGAGTGGCTGTGAAAGTTAATGGGATGAAGTCTTCACTATCAGCACAGAGAAGGATCCAGTGTGAGTCTGCAAAGTGAAATAAACACATAGGTAATTTAGAATATCTCATCTTATTCTTTAAAGAAAAATAAGACAAATACTTTTTTGAGGGTAAGACTCCAGTAGTTGATAATATTGAACCTGATCATCACATGACCGTACAAAGTACAGGAAGCTGGAAGGACCGAGTACTACTTAGAGTGAGGTCACTGATGACTTAGGCATAGCTAGGGGACATCCATTTTTGTCCAGGCCAGGCATTTATCTCCCAGTGCTATGCATATGAGTGTGTATGTAGTGCACACGTGTTAGGGGTTGTGTGTGGAGTGTCCCTATCTACACACTTATAAGCAATTTCTTCACAGAAACTATGTGAAGGTGGGAACAGCTACTCTTTGGAGGAAACTTTATTCTTTAGATTCATACCAACCTCTAGACAGCTAAGGAGGCTGGGCTGACTACAGATAGACTAGAATGGTCCAGATTATCCTGAATGGCTTGTTCTGGGGTAACCTAGGGCCAGTAGCCTAACACAAGCCTGTGACCTTCTCTGGTTCTTTCAGATGTACTGTGCCTCACCTTTGACCCTATAATTTCACTTCTGAAAATCTACACTTTCCAAACACAACATGTAAAATATGCAGAGAGGTTTTTATTAGTGCTATTGATGATACTGAAAATTGGAAACCAATTAAATGTCAAAGAAAATATGGCAAGGTAAAATATGGTTCACCCAGAATGGAATATTAACCCCACCCAGGACAAATGACAATTATGAAGTCATATCACAGCTGCATGTGTCAAAACAGAAAAATGCTGATGCTGGCATATTAAGGGGGGGGGGAGTGAAACAAATGCCACATTCGGTGTGGTGGCTTCCATTAAAAGAATGTGGCATAAAAAAGCAGCCATCCCGCGCACCTGATGGTACAGGTATGACTCAGTCCTCTAGACTGAGTGAACGTCCTTCGCAGCCACACGTCTGCTGCATATTGGAATGACAACTCCTTTAAGAAATATTCCGCAATGCTGCTATGATCTTTATCTTTAGTGTAACAGGTATATATATGAGGTTTTTATGTCATTTCTTTGCAGCTGTTATATATTGCTTTGTAACTCTTTTCTAGTTTTTTCATGTGTACATTTAGGTCTTCCAGCTAGGCTGTATGTAAGTTCCTTAAAGGCATATTTGCCTACTGTATACTCAAGCCTATGGAAATTAACAATACCTAACCCTCCAGTGAATCACTGAATGGTTCATTATCAATGAAAGTTACAAAACAGATGGTAGAGGGAGGGGGTGTAGGGTAGAGTCCATTTCTGAATTTTACCTACCATGGAGCATTTCAATAAGAGAGAGGCCAAAAGTCTGCTGAACTGTACTGAGCCTTAGTTTGCCATTGCAGAGAAGCACGGCTCTTTTTTCAACAACAGGACCTGCATAATGAGATTTCTTCAAATATAAAAATAAAAGCTGTTAAACTGCAGAAGCAACAGAGTTAACATTTCTTAAGACAAGAATGTGTTTACAAGTAGTTTCTTGTAAATCCTGTTTACTATTACTCTAACTAAACCAGTTGTAAATAAGGAGATTTTTGGCTACATTATTATTATTATTTTTTACATTTATTTATTTTTGAGAGACAGAGAAAGAGCACAAGTTGGGGAGGGGCAGAGAGAGAGGGAGACACAGAATCCTTAGCAGGCTCCAGGCTCTGAGCTGTCAGCACAAAGCCCGAGGCGGGGCTCAAACTCACAAACTGTGAGATCATGACCTGAGTTGAAGTCGGACGCTTAACTGACTGAGCCACCCAGGCACCCCTTGGCTACATTACTTAACATAAGGATTCAATCCCAAAATAGTTGTGGGTTAAATATCATGACATCCCTACTTAAAGTATTTTAGGATTTTTTTTTTAAAAGGAAGCAATTGGGGCTCCTGGGTGGCTCAGTCGGTTAAGCAATCGATTTCAGCTCAGGTCATGATCTCATAATTTGTGGGTTCGAGCCCCGCATCAGGCTCTGTGCTGACAGCTCAGAGCCTGGAGCCTGCTTCAGATTCTGTGTCTCCCTCTCCCTCTCGCTCTCCCTCACCCCTGCTCATGCTCTGTCTCTCTCTCTCAAAAATAAATAAACATTAAAAAAATTTTTTTAAATGAAGCAATTACAGCAAAATGTTAACAAGCATCAAATCCAGATAATTGGTATAAAAAAGATTTCGTTATTTAGTCTTTATGTTTACAATTTTTCATAATAGAAAATGCATTTTATTATATGTTTGAAATTTTTCATAATAAAGTTTAATTGTTTTAAACTATTCTTTGGTTCTTTTAAAAACCTACATTCTGGGGCGCCTGGATGGCTCAGTCAGTTAACTGACTCTCGGTCTTGGCTCCGGTCATGATCTCATGGCCATGAGATCAAGCCTGCTTTGTGCTGATGGCGTGGAGACTGCTTAGAATTCTCTCCTTACCCCCTGCCTCAAAATAGACACTAAAATAAATCAAGAAATAAACCTACACCCTTGAGTTGGTCAAAGAGTAGTAGTTTGAAGAAAAAACTAACTAAGGGGTGCCTGGGTGATTCAGTTGGTTAAAGCACCCGACTTCGGCTCAGATCATGATCTCACAGTTTGTGAGATCGAGCCCTGCATTGGGCTCTATGCTGACAGCTCAGAGCCTAGAGTCTGCTTGGGATTCTGTGTCTCCCTCTCTCTCTCTGTCCCTCCCACTCTGTCTCTCTCAAAAGTAAATAAACATTAAAAAAAATTTTTTAATAAAAAGAAAAAATAATTAAAATACCTCTCTTGGCTATTATTAGATAATAACTTACATATTACTTATCAATGATTTTGATACCAACTTTCTACAGATAACTTAAAACGAAGATATAAAAGTCCACAATCAAATCAGTGTGATACTGGTAAAGTTCTAGATAAAGAGATCAGCATTATAGTAGTTAGACTATGGAGAATCCAGAATTAGATCCCAGTACATTTAAGTTTATAAATGACAAATGTGGTAGATCAAGTTCAGTGGTATTAGAGATGGATTCTTTTTAAAATTAAGCTCTGTGCTAATGTGGGGCTTGAACTCAGGACCCTGAGATCAAGAGCTGCATGCTCCGCCTACTGAGTCAGCCAGACACCTGAAAGATGGATTTTTTCAATATGTTTATTTATTTATTTCTGACAGAGAGAGAGAGAGAGAGAGAGAGAGAGAGAGAGAGAGAGAGAACAAGCAGGGTAGGGGCAAAGAAAAAGGGAGAGAGAGGATTTCAAGCAGGCTCTGCACTGTGAGTGTAGAGCCTTATGTAGGGTTCGAATTCATGAACCACAAGGTCATGACCTGAGCCAAAAGCGAGAGTTGGCTGCTTAATTGACTGAGCCACCCAGGTGCCCCATTGACAGATTTTTAAAAATTTTTTTTAATGTTTTATTTTTTATTTTTGAGAGACAGAGAGAGCGTGAGCAGGGGAGGGTCAGAGAGAGAGGGAGACACAGAAGCCAAAGCAGGCTCCGGGCTCTGAGCTGTCGCCACAGAGCCCGACGCGGGGCTCGAACCCACAAACTGTGAGATCATGATCTGAGCTGAAGTCGGACGCTTAACCGACTGAGCCACCCAGGTGCCCCGACAGATGGATTTTTAATAAAACTTCTAGCACAACTGGTTATCTCTCAGAAAATAAAAGTGGACCACACACCAAAATTTAATGTAAGATTAAAAATTTAAATGTAAAAGCTAATATAATAATGCCAAGAAAATCTAGACTGTTGCATGTATGTTAATTTCTATAATATACAAAAACCTCTTATAAACTGATAACTCAATAGGAAAAAAATGAGCAACAGGCAGTTCATATTCAGCTGGCCAAAAACCATGAAAGACATACGTAAGTTTACTAACAGTAAAGGAAATACAAATGAATGAAAGTGAAAAGCACTTCGCACTTATCAGATTGGTGAGGATGTGAGGAACAGGAAGTCTCATAGGTTGAGAATGGGCATATGATGATGCATTAAGTAAAAAATCTCTGAAAGGCAATCTGGCAACTGTAATAAAAGTAGAAACGTATACGTACTTTTCAAATTTGCACTTCCACTTCTGGGAACTGACCCAACAGAAATAAAAGTAGGAACACAAATAGATACATAAAGGAGTACTACCAGAGCCCTGCTTGGAGTGACTGAAGAAGTGAAGAAGTAAAGGCAACGTGAATATCTATCAACAAGGCACCGCCAAAGTAAGCAGCGTGCTCTCAGCATGAAGAGCCCTCCGACTCCATTTTTGTAAACCAATGACAAACCATCAGCCCCACATTTACAGACCGATGTATACAAAGGAGCGTGCAAGATTATATGAGTTATGAACTCAAATATGGAGGGAGCCACATTAAGCTGTTAGTTAAAGTGAGTTATGACAGGGGGCAGGGCCAAGTTCAATGGGGAAAGAATGTGTTGATGATAAAAGCAGGTAAGATATAATCCCATTCCTGTAAGGTCTGCATACGCATTACATTTTTTTTTAAATGAACCTAAACTTTCTCTCTGCAATGCATAAGGAAAAGTCTCCCACCATGAAATAGCACAATAAGGAAAATTCTTTTGCTTTCTAAAGATAAATTGCCAGAATGAGGACCATCATTCATATTTTACACCATGCACGTGATACAATCGTGGTGTACACTGGGATGTGTGCCCGTCTGGCTGGCAGCCGGCCCACCCAGAGAGGTATAACTTGCCTGTGACATGACATGCCCAGTTCAGTGACGTTCAGCTAGAACACCATCTTCCTCACTGGTGGATGTTTCTCATGGTACCCACTGGCTACAGGAGCTTTTCTTATAGTGGTCTCCTCAAAGAAGTTACCTGATAAGTGATGTGCACGTAAGGCAGGTCCCGAGACAGGGGATACACAGGAGAGGGCTTCTTCCCATTAGGTAGAGTGTCTGCGAGTTCAGAAAGACACCGCTGCACTTCAGTCAGGGTCCTAGACAAAATGTCCATTTCCTTCGACAGTCGGTAAGTTTCCTCTTCCTTCCGGGAGTTCGTGCTTTGAGGCAGATTAGGAGGTCCCGGAGTGCTGGTGTGGTCTGGCGTGCTGCTGGACCCGGGCGGGGTCCCTGAGCAGTTAACGGGCTGAGCATCTAGAGTTTCCAGGGCGATGGAGTCATCACGGGTACTGCTTGGAGGGCTCTTGATTTCTTCAATAAGGGCTCTTCCAGGCCTTCTGCACTGACTACGACTGTTAGATGTGAAGAGCCCTGTGTTTTGGTGGCACAAATCTGGGGAAAGACTTTCAATTAACTTTTTTCTGTCTGTTTTATTTAACGGAGTCCTGAAAGTAGAGCATCCACTCTGGTTTTCACTTGATGTTACTGGCAATTCTTTTTCCAACGTTACATCTCTAACAATCAAACGAATGATATACTGATCAGTCTTTGAAGAAGGAAGAAATGCTGAATCAGTAGATTTTTGTCTTCCTACCAAAATTAATAATAACTTATCTGTCAAGAAGCACATCCCTTTTGGCCTTTCACTTCTCTCGAGTTGAATCTGCTGGACGTTTGGCATAAACGATGGAATGACAGAATAGATAAAAATTATATTGTAAGTATTAGAAGCCACTGCTACCACCTGTGCTTTAAGATTAAATGCTATTAGATCAGGAACCAGAACGCCTGGAATGGCGACTTTTCTGGTCTGGGTAACCTTCTCGAAGGTCACGAGGACCAAATGTGAAGAATCCAGGCCAGTTCCTGTCAAGAAGTCTTTTTTTCTTAGACAAATAAGAGAACTACCCTCAGACTCTGACGTATTGAACTGCATATGAGTTAGATCCAGAGGATCTGAAAAGGAAGAAATGGGAGAAACTAATGTTTCAACATTTGTGTTAGAAGCAACTGTCCCCTTATCCCCAGTGGGTACTTCATCAATAACTGGGAAAGTACACAGACAAGAGTCTTCACCGCTAGATGGAACATCAAAGGTTTCGGATGCATTTAAGCCACAGATCTTATCTAGTGGGAGCTCAGTGGCTATAGCGACCTGGGAGTCCATGGTGGCTCCGATGGAGCGCACGGAGCTGTCCACCTCAAACACTGGGCAGAAGGAGCACCTACGAAGTGTCTTCTGAGCACTGTCCCAAACGTAGGAGTGCAGGCTGCTGCCAACTGCCACCACCAGCCTCTGGCCATCCTGCGTCCAAGACGCGCAGTGAATAGGGCCCTGGGTATCGACGTCTGCTTTCACCCGGGAACTGTCGCAGTGAACACTGTGGAAAATGGAGACACGCCGCGCAGTCAGCACAGCCAGGACGGCACTGTTTGGATGCCACACACAGCCCTGGGGAAGGACAGGGAGTGATTCTCTAATCTCACATGTCTGAGACATCAGCCGTTTGTTCGTCCCCGTACTGCTGGGACACAGCTGCCACACACTGACATGCTTCTTGTGCTGCACAGCGAGCAGAGCAGGCCTGTCTGCTGTGCCAGGTGGGGCCCAGGACACGCCACACACATGTTCAAACTGTCCAATGACCTCTGAGTCCCCAAACCTGGCCTCTCCACTGTGAAGCTGTAAATCAGTCAGGACTACCTGGGTCCCATTAGTCCAGACAAGGCCATAAACTGGGTCAACTGCCTGATACAATGCATTCAGCCCAGTCCTGAGAAGTCTTCCTTTCCCCAACTCCATCCTCTTTGATAAAGGCTATCTGAAATCATTAAGAAGGAAAGTTTTACCATGAGACTATAATCAGACAAATCCAAAATGTAGGTCATTTTACAAGACAATTGGCGTAGGCCTTTCACTGGTCAATATTTCAAGGGGATAAAAGGTCAAAGGCATGTGGCAGATTAAAAGACATGACTGAGCCATAACAAGCAAATGTAATATATAAACTGATCAGCTCTTGAAGAAATAAATTTTTTAATGTTTATTTATTTTTGAGAGAGAGACAGAGACAGAAACAGAGAGACAGTGTGCAAGCGGGGGAGGGTCAGAGAAGGAGGGAGACACGGAATCTGAAACAGACTCCAGGCTCTGAGCTGTCAGCACAGAGCCTGATGCCGGGCTCAAACCCAGGAACCTCAAGATCATGACCTGAGCTGAAGCCAGATGCTTAATTCACTGATCCACCCAGGTGCCCCAGAGATACAATTTTCTATTAAAAAAAGATATCTTTAGAATTGGAGAAATTTGAATATGCAATGAGTATTAGAAGATACTGTAGAGTTATTTTCTTTTTTAAAAAAATGCTTACTATTTATTTTGAGAGAGAGAGTGCGTGCAAGCAGGGAAGGGGAAGAGAGAGAGAGAGAGGAGAGAGAATCCCAAGCAGGCTCTGTGCTGTTAGCACAGCATGTTCCATGCGGGACTCTAACCCACGAACCATGAGATCATGACCTGAGCTGAAATCAAGAGTCTGATGCTTAACCCAATGAGCCACCCAGGCGCCCCAGAGTTCTTAATCTTAAGTGTGAACACAGTGTTATGGTTATGTTAGGAGAATGTCCTTGCCATTAAAATACGATGTTGAAGTATTTGGAATAAAGTGTCATGCTGCCTACAATTTGCTTTCAAATGGCTTAGCAAAACCCAGAAACACCAAACCCTACACATTTTATATAGAAACGCAGAGGGATAAAACAGATGTAGCAAAATGTTAATAAATCTTGAATCTAGATTGAGGCTATATTGATATTCCTGGTACTTTCAAGTTAAAATTTTTTCAAATTAAAAAATTGAGAAAAACCTCTTTCACCATCTATTTGCTATTCTTCTTTTACTGCCATGTCAAGCATTAATTGATATTCGCATCCCTGACTTTATTAGCACTTATTTCCTCAACTCCCTTCAAAATGGCTTTTACCTCCATAGTGAAATGACACTCAAAGAGTCACTGTTTCTATTTCTACTTCATATTCGAATAGCACTTAATAATTTTCAGACCATTTTCACATTCCCTCTCACATCTGATCCTTGCAACAATCTTTCGCAATAATACAAAGTAGGTTAGGAAATATTATCTTCAATTTTTTCATTCTTAAGGTTTTTTTTTTAAGGAACTTAAATTACTAAAGAAGTACATGTTCACTGCAGTGAAATACAGACAAACCAGAAGTTTCTACCGTAAAATGAAATGTTTCCTCCTACCCCATGCCAACACCTCCCCTCGCCAATCTCAAGTCCTTGATAAAAGCATCGTCAACAATTTGGTGTGTAGCCTCTGAAACCAGTAAAGAAACTTATCCAAAAACAGAATTTTATATGTGCTAAGTTTTTTTTTCTTTTAAACAAAAAAATGGGGTTTAAGTCAAAGTTCCTGGGTACTAACAACAGAATCCACTCTGGGTAACTTAAGCAAAACAAGAAATCTCAAGAACCAGGCTCAGAAAACAGGCAGGAACTAAGTGAGGCTAGCTAGATGGAATAAACCATGGCTACCACTGTCTCCTGACATGTTAGTGGCTGAGAATCTAACTTCACTGCCCCTTCGTTTGATGACAATTGCTTAAGATTCCGAATAGGGGTACAGGGGGAAACGTCCCACTGGCTTGGCCTAGCTTCCAAGTCCTGCTCTAGCTGCCAGGACAGGGAGAAAGAGGGGTCCCCACAAAAACTTCTGTAATAAGGGACGGGGTTCTGCTTCCTACCAACACTCACACAAAGGGCAGTTGCCCCCAAATTAGGAAGGGGTTTTCAAAAAAAGGCCAACAATAACCACAGGGATCTCATATGTTACACACTATTCACTAATTTATTTTAAATCATGGGCACTTTTTTCAAGTCAGTAAAAAATACATCTCCCTCAATCTTTTAAGTCTCCCCATTAGTAGCTGCAAGGTATGCCGTGTGTACTCAAGGATTCTGCTATAGGTGGGAAGTTTGTGTCCCAACTTTTTTCTAGACGTGGATAGAGTCCACAAGTTTAGTTAGTACTCAGTCCCTATCACTGTTCTCGCGTTTCCTTCCTTCCAGTGTCACCTACTCTCGTGTTTTCAATTGTCATCTCTGTTTATTACTGTCAGATCTGCATCTCTTCTCCTGGCTTCTTTGCTGAGCTACAATGCTATTCAATTATATGTTAGGCTTCACATTATGGCTGATATTAGCCCTGCCCACATTCATTTCAAACTGGATCTGCATAAAAGAAAAAAAAACCCGGCTTTTTTTTGCTCTCAACAGCAGCTCCTCAATTTCTGTTAATGGGTATCGCCATTCTCATATTCACTCAGGCTAAAAACTCAGGACTCCATTTGACTACTCTCTTGCCGTCTCGGTTAGTGGCCAAGTCCTATTAATTCTTAGAACTGTTGCTGAATCCAGTCCTTATCATTCCTCCCAGCACTATCCTGAATCAGATCGCTGTTACCGCAAACCTGGGTGGCTGTAATAATCACCTCCTACTTGGCTTCCCTACCTCTTTCTTTCTCTAGTTCACCTTGTGCAAAACCAATCTTAAAATATCCTTTTAGGTATATCATTATTCAGCTTAAAAATTGGTCGATGTTAAAAAATCAAAATTCAGGGCATCTGGGTGGCTCAGTCAGTTAAGCATCCGACTCTTGATTTCGGCCCAGGTCATGATCTCATGGTCGTGGAATTGAGCCCTGCGTCAGGCTCTGCACTGAGCACAGAGCCAGCTTGGGATTTTCTCCCTTCCTTCCACCAAATAAATAAATAAACATTAATAGAAAAAAAAATTGGCAGATGCTACCTAAAGCTTATAGCTGCACTGTTCAATACAGTAGCTACTAACCACATGTGCTTTGCAAATTTAATTAAAATAAAAAATCCAGTTCTTCAGTCACACTAGTCTTTTTCAAGTGGTCAACAGTCACATGTGGCTAGTGGCTGTCACATTGGACAGAGCGGAATAGAACATTTCTATCACTGAAGAAAGTTCTGCTGGGCAGCACTGGCCTATAGGATAAAGTCTGAATTCCGCATTTGAGCATTCGAACACCCACCCATTGTGGACCTCCTATCCCTCCAGTCTTGTTTCTAGTTAGTCATCTTCATAGTTACAATGCTTGGCCCACTCAAAATACTTAATCAGTGACAGGGGAACTGAAGGCCCAGCTTAAATACGATCTCCTCCAAGAGGTCTTTAATCATCCTGCTAAATCTCATACTTTCCTCCTCTTAACTTCTATAGCCCTTACAGCCTAATGCTCTCATATGACATCTTCAGTTTATTGCCTGCAATTACCTGTCACTCTTTCATGTACTACTTCGCATTTCACAACACGCAAGGTCCTTGAGAGTAGAAATAAGACGTAACTTCTTCGCCTGTCAAGTATTTTCAGATGGATTGCTCTGTATCCATTACATCCTAAAAGGAGTTTCTAATTGGGTCATGGTATTGCCAGGGGTTGTGTTGTGATCACTTGTTGCTTTAGGCTCTTATGATACTGTAAGTAAACCTCTTTGGACTATATTTGGACATGCTTTCTAAGTCTCTTTCTGAGAGAGAGTTCGAGTCAGGGAAAGGGGCAAAAGGAGGTGGAGCGGGGAGGGAGGGAGGGAGAGGGAGAGGGAGAGGGAGAGAGAGAGAGAGAGAGAGAAAGAATCTTAAGCAAGCCCCACACTCACTGCGGAGCCCAACACAGGGCTCTATCTGTCCATCCTGAGAAATCAAGAGTCAGACTAACTCACGCTCCCTCTCAAATTGAAAAAAAAAAAAAAAAAAAAAAAAAAAAAAAGGAGGGATTATTTAAGAGACTTAGAAAGCATGTCCAAAAACAGTCCAAAGAGGTTTACTTACAGTATCATAAGAGCCTAAAGCAACAAAAATTTGATCACAACAAACTGACACACCACCCAGGTGCCCCAATAATCCAGCCTCTTTTTTTTTAAATGTTCATTTATTTTTGAGAGAGAGAGAGAGAGAGAGAGAGACAGAGTTGAGTGGGGGAGAGGCAGAGAGAGAGGGAGACACAGAATTCGAAGCAGGCTCCAGGCTCTGAGCTGTTAGCACAGAGCCTGACGCGGGGTTCCAACTCCCGAACCCTTGAGATCATGACCTGAGCTGAAGTCGGACACTTAACCGACTAAGCCACCCAGGCGCCCCTCCCAATAATCCAGCCTCTTAAACAACAACCAAAACAATGGGGGAATATATATTAAGAGATATTTCCTTCCCCTACTGGTCCATATAGTCCTAATGCAGCCATATACTAGCATTTCTAATTTCCTATATGGTAAAATAAATAAATAAATAAATAAAAGGTTAAGCAACCATACGTATTAGCCCAAGTTTCCAGGTCTTAACTTACACTTGTCATTTAAATCATGAGGACAAACAATGTTAATAAATCATATATTTATATAATATAATTTTTATATTTTATAAAACTAACATAGGAATTTACAACAATCAAACATTTTCTTCCTAGGGTAGTTTAAGGGGAAAAAACATCTTTATTTCTGGTGATTATTATAATGTAGAGTCCATATGAGTATCACACTATGAAAATCTTTCCTTGAATCACCTTACCTACAGAAGCTGGTTTACTGTGGCTTTAGTAGTGAGCTTCAAGTTCAGATGCATTGAACACTGGGTTTGCCTTAGTACTCAGTCAAAATCTATTTGGCTTCGATTACAGCCTTTGGAAAACTGAACAGCCTAATGCTTTAATGTCATTTTCTAGCATCCCTGAACGTGTGTGTCCGTGCAAATTTAAGATACATAAGGTCAAGATGAGAATAAGGCAGTAATGAGAAGAAGCTGGATATTCTAATTTATCTAAATGGTATTTACTTTTAAATATAGACAAACATGATAAGCAATCTTTATTTAAAGGGCAAAAAATTGCCTCAGCTACATTCTATTTCAAAGTTCTATCAGTGAGTTGATATATATTTCTATGTATAATAATGGCTACAAGAATAAAATGCTGAAATAATAAATGACTGTGAAAGATTAGTTTTAGGACAAAAACAATTAAGAATTTTCACATCGTTGAATTATTGAGAAACAGACTAGCATAATATAAATATGAACAAAGAGTATACTACCTAGATAACTTAATGAAAAAACATTATATTCTTTTTGACCACCAGATGTTTACGAAATTTAAATAAAAATATAAAGCACAGTGACAGAAATTAATTCTAATTATCTTGGTAAAATTGTTCATTAAACTAGCATTCATTAAGCCAAAAATCTTTAAGAACTGTGCTTAACTTTTAAGGTTTTTAAAAAGATTTTATTGTGGTTTTTCTTTTTCATTTGTTTGTTTGTTTGTTTTGAGATAGAGAAATCCCAAGCAGGCTCTGTGATATCAGCGAGCGGAGCCCAGTGCAAGGCTCGATCTCAGGAAGAGTGGAACAGTGAGATTGTCACCTGAGCCAAAGCCAAGAGTCCCACGCTTAACTGACAGCCACCCAGGCACCCCACAGATTTTATTGTTTTAAGTAATCTCTATACCCAACCTGGGGATTGAACTCATAACCCCAAGATCAAGAGTAGCACATTCCACTGACTGAGCCAGCCAGGTGCTTCCTCACCACTCTCTTCTTAACCCTCCAAACTGACCCTACTACCACCTTTTTGTAACAGCTTTCACCAATGCCACCTATGCCACCTATGTCACTGAACCCAATGGACATTTTTCAACCCTGTTTCACTGAGCAGTATGTGTCAAAGACAGAACTGGAGAAGTCATCTTTGGACTCTATCTCCACAGAAATGTATTCTCTACCAAACTGCCTGGTGATTTGCTTTTAACTCATCTGCAAATTATCTCTCATGCCTCTTTGCTAGCCTTGTCCTTGTTCGTAGAATCTTTTACTAAGAAGGAATGGTCTACTATGCTTCCACACGAGTCAGATTAAGTGGGTCTGCAGTGGCTTGCTAAATGGAAAAATGAGTCCCTCGTCACTATTAATGAAGAAAACTGCCATCTCTAACCCACTGGTCTTATAGAAGATAATATATGTTTTCCTCTAGTATCTACTTATGCACTTTTAAAAGACTTTTTTTGATAAATAATGCATGATACATTTTCCTAGGCAGAGAAAATTCCTAATGGGTAAATTATATCAAAGGCAATTTATATATGTTTTAGGCCGCCCAATTCAGTCTAATGTCATTGAGGGTAGCACAGGGTAAGGATTGGTAATTAAAAGGAAAACAAACATGATAATGTTACTAAGATTTTTAGAAGAATTAATTTTAATATTTTCATCCTTGGTAACAAGAAGAAATTTGGCATATTCTTCTCAGAAACCTAACACAAATTACAAAAATCTGTTGCAATCCTTTGTACTCCACTGCTAGTTTAGGTCCTGACCACCTCTCCCTCTTTAGTAGAGTAGAACAAGGAGAGGGTTTCTGGATATCAGCCTCTTCCTTCCCACAGAACCTGGATGCTCTATGTGATTGGGCAGAATCATCTTTTAAAAAAATCACAGCGGGGCGCCTGCGTGGCTCAGTCGGTTAAGCCTCCGACTTCAGCTCAGGTCATGATCTCACGTTCATGGGTTTGAGCCCCCCGTCAGGCTCTGTGCTGACAGCTCAGAGCCTGGAGCCTGCTTCGGATTCTGTGTCTCCCTCTCTCTCGGTCCCTCCCCGCTCATGCTCTGTATCTCTCTGTCTCAAAAATAAATAAAACATTAAAAAAATTAAAAAAAAAATCACAGCTATGGTCAGGGGCACCTGGGTGGCTCAGTCGGTTAAGTGTCTGACTCTTGATCTTGACTCAGGTCATGATCTCATGGTTCGTGGGATTAAGCCCCGAATAGGGCTCTGCACTTGCAGCACAGGGCCTGCTTGGGATTCTCTCTCTCTCTCTCTCTCTCTTTCTCTCCCCCTCTCCCTCTCTCTCTGCCCCCCCCCCCTGCTTGTGCTCTCTTTCTCAAAATAAATAAATAAAACATTACAAAAAAATCACAGCTATGGTCATTTTGTTCTTCTACTCAAATACTTTGTCTCTACAGTCTACATACATATAAAAAAAAAAGTTCTTTCAACTGTCTTAGCAAGGTATTTCAGGCTTTAAATTATCTGAGATTGATAGACCTTTCAAACCTTATATCCCTGATCATAAAGGGCATGCTGAGGAATTTGGAGGAACCAGCACACATTCATATGACAGACAACACGCAGAATGGACTTGAAGGAAGAAGGCTGATAAGCTTAATAAGGGGCCATGAAACAGTTTGAATTTCTCACAATGAGAAAGTGAGCCAAATCTGTAGCTACTTCAGAAGAAAAACAGGGCCTGATTCAAGAGACATTTCTTTCTCTCTCTCTCTCTTTCTTTCTTTAGAGAGAGAGAGAGAGCAAGAGTGGGGGAGAGTGGGAGAGGGACAGAGGGAGAGAAAGAGAGAATCCCAGGTAGGCTCCAGGCTGAGCATGGAGTCTGATGCGGGGCTCGATCCCACTATCCTGGGATTCATGACCTGAGCCTAAATCAAGAGCCGGATCCTCAACTGACTCAGCCACCCAGCTGCTCCTCCAGAGATATTTCTAATGCAGATTATATAAATAATGGTAACAAGTAGGATATGAGTGGTGGGGAAGAAAGGAGAATTAAGGATAACATGCAAACTTTTGCTTGGGAAATTGCTGAATCATTAATCAGAGATATAGAATGCAGAGTGTGCTTCAAAGGTAGGAAGGGTGTGCAGTGTGTGAGAAATTTTGCATTAGATCTGCCTCATCTAAGATGTCTGTAGGTAGCAATGTGCCTCAGGCAAGTCAGAGGTTAAGGATTTGGGAGTCACTGTCATAAAGTAGGTAGTTAAAGCCAAAGCAGTGGACCGTCTGGCTGCGAAAGATCAGAGAGTCAAGAAGACAAAGGTTGAAATAGCCTCAGGTGTTCCCCAATTATTTTGTATCTTTTAAAATATTCAAATTCTGCCTGAAGCTAACTGTATACTTGTTGGTCTCTCAACCCTCAGACTATAAGACTTCTGGGAGTTTTAGGGAATGAAAAGTCCACCGTTTTATTAGTTCAGGGGAGAGATGGTCAGAATCGGGACCCTTCGGCCATTTAATTCTTGTTTTTAATCTTCTTTAAAGACTAAGATTCACGGTGAGAATCAAGGGGCAAACTGGACCATTTCCAGTAGGTTTAAACAGAGCTACATAATCTCCAAGTTGTTTTTCTGTTTATTGTGGTTCCATTATAAAATAATTTCAAGTTCTTTACACTTTAAAAAAAATTAACACAGAAAAGGTAAAAAAGCTAAATTCAAGAAAAACCATTCATCCAAAGGGAAAAAATTATGACTACATCCCTCTGGGCTTTTTTTCTAGGTAGTTTTGGTTAAAAGTTTTTCAATCATACTGTACAGTTTCATATCATGATATTTTCGCTTATTATATATTAGCATTTACCCGTGTTGTTTAAATTTTATATTTATTTTTATTTTTTAATGTTTATTTATTTTTGCGAGAGAGACTGTGAGAGCAGGGAAAGGGCAGAGAGAGAAGGAAACACAGAATCTGAAGCAGGCTCCAGGCTCTGAGCTGTCAGCAGAGCCCCACGTGGGGCTCCAACTTGTGAACTGTGAGATCATGACCTGAGCAGAAGTGGGACAGCTTAACCGACTGAGCCACCCAGGCGCCCCTAAAAATTATTTTTAAAAGCCACTTAATATGCATTCAGTGAAGTCGCATAATTTTTCCTCGCTATTGAGACCCCTGGTTGTAGCCAACTTTACCTTATAAATAACTCTGTGATAAAGGTCTTTATGCATAAAGCACATTCTTCATTTCGGATGGCTTCTTTGGGATATATTCCCACAAGTATCACTAGTGAGCCACATGGAATATATTCAAAGGTTTAAAGCCACCCCTAGCCCGTCCTCAGCCGCAAGCCCTTTCCACGCGTGCCCCTTACTCCCATTCTCCCCATCCTCTCTGCACTCCTGGGTCTCCTCCCTACTCCCCAACAAGTGCTGGCCTTTCCATCTCCCTCTCCGCCCACCCACAGCCTCCCAACACCAGCTAGGCTAGGCAAGAGCGGACAGAAAAATACCTTTGGCCTGACTGCCCACAGAACATAAGACTCCGGGGTACTGCGGATCTGGAGTCCTGAACGAATACCGGAAGTATCGGCTCCCAGGCCTCTGATAGGTGAGCGGTAACTGGGCAAGCCCTACAATGCCCTCTGCCTATTGGTTAGGGTCCTTCCCTCTGACCAATAAGCTCTGGAACTGCTACACAGATCTCTGGGAGTTGTAGTTTCTGTGAAATTCCATCTACAGTAAACCAGCCACAATTTCGCCCTCCCTTAAGAAGGGTAGAGGCTTCGCCCACTTCTCGATTCTCTTAATCGCAGGAGTACAGGATCCCTAGAGTCAACACAGTTTCTTAACTTTGGGGAGGAGATGGGGGTCAGGGGAATGGGAAGGTGTTGTGGACTTCTTTTAAAATGTGATAAAAATCTCCCAGGAAAATGTTCTTATCCGTACACAAAACATTGTGCATTCAACTGAAGCCTCTCCATAGACCTGTCCGAGTTACAAACCCCTGTTCTACACTTACTCGAAGGGTGCCTGCGCATGGCCATAGCCCAGGGACCTAGTGTGTCACTAGACTTTAGACCAGCTACACACCTGGAGACTCTGGGCCATACCATCGAGCAGCCGATGGGGAATTTCAGATCTTGACCCTCATAGTACAGTTGACCATCATCTTTCTTGAACAAAACATCCAGTTTTGGTCTTTCAGCGATGCTGACAACCTAAAGACTCTTACCTAAACACCTGGGAGAATGGGGGCGGGAGGATGCAAGAACACTTCTAGGGCCCACTCTGGCTTCCTTAGCTCAGGTTTTTCTCCCTGTGCCTATATTCCAGTGCCACTTACCAGAATCATACTTTCACGTTAACTTGTGGAACAATGAGTGAGAGAAAAATTAAAGTTCCATTCATTCTTCAAGCAAATTTTACTTCCTCCAAAGATATCTTTCCAGATTCCTGGAACTCTTTTGGCGTGGAAGAGGGGGCTCAAGTTGTAACTTATTCATTCATTCCACAAGCACGAATCACTCCACGCTGTAACCAACTCTGTGTCCCCACCAGTCACAAATTTCATTCTTTGACGACATAGATTCTGCCTCAATTTAATTGTCATCAGCAGGGTGCAGTCCTTTACTTCGAAAGGTGGAAACCTACCTGTGAGTGGGGCAGAACGAGAGGGGATGCTGAATGGGGTCAACGTTGAGCGTGGTTGGGGTAAGGTAGTGACTGGTTTCTTCCCTCCCTTCCTCCCCTCCCCGGCTCCCCGCATCCCCAGATTGCTCTTACAATCCCGGCAGCCAAGCTAGAGTAGTAAGTACTTCTCAGATGCTTCCATAACGTTCTGAACTCCAAGACAGTGAGCGTATCTACAAAGTGTTGGTTTAGTTGCCCGCTTTCCCCTAGTCTGTGGGACCGGGTTGACTCCCCAGAGCTTAGCACAGAGTAGATGCCAGGTAAATTTGTGTTGAACGGATGGATGGAGGGACAGACTGGTGGCTGGAGGCGCGCGTGTCTCATGTGCCCCTCACCATCCTCCCCAGTTAACGACCCTTAGCCTGGCAAGCTCGGGAGCAGCCGCTTCAGGGTCCCTTCCCCCGGGCCCCGCCCCAGCCGACCCCACCTTTCCGCGCCGCTCCGCCCCGCCGCCCCCTTCCCCGTGGCCCCTCCCCGCGCAGGTCCCGACTCCCGCCGCACCTCCTCCGGCTCTGCAGTGGCGGCGGGGAGGCGAGCCGGAGCGCCAGCGGGGCCAGGGCCGGAGCCGAGCCGGGGTCGGGGCAGCAGCGGGGACCCTCGGAGGCGGGGCCAGTGGGACTGCGATGGGCGTGGAGATCGAGACCATCTCCCCCGGAGACGGTACCGGGCGGCGGAGCTGGGGGAGGAGGAAGGGTCCCGGGGCGGAGCCGGGCGGGCGGGGGTCTGATTCAGAGGTGGCGCGGAGGGTGCTGAATCGGAGGCGGGCACAGGATGAGGGCGGCGGGGGGAGACCCCAGACAGGATTGCTGGAGATCTAGCAGACGATTCTCCACCACCCCCTTCCGCGCCGGCTCACCTAGGGGAACGAAGGCGGCGGCCAGGAGGTGGGGGTCTGCGGCCCGCCACCGCCCCGGGGGCCTCGGGCCGCCGCTACCGCGGCTGGAACCTCTCGGTTATCCGCTCCTGCAGATTTCCCAGGGCAGCCTTTTAGTTCTGCTTTCCCTGCCCTGCTAGGTGAGCTCTGGAAACAGCTGGAAGGGTTCTCTTCTGTTTGGGGCAACCCTTTCCAATGCGCCCCCCTCCGGGCCTCCGGTCGGGCGGCCCTTGTGGGCTGGGCGGTGAGACGTTGTGGGGACCGAGCCAGTCTGGGAAGGAAGAAGCGCTCCCTCCGCCTCTGCATCTCGCTTTATCCTCCCCGCCCCACTCAGCCTCTCCAGCCATCCTGTACACTCCCATGGCTTTCATTACCGTCTGCAAACCGATAGCCTTCAAACTTAAGCCTCCAGCTCAGATCTCCGACCTGAGTTCAAGGTGGTCCATTTATCCAGCTGCTGCTCGACCTCTACCTGGGTGTCCCACGAATAGCTAATTCAGGAAGTCCAAAACAACTCACGCTCCTTATCCTCCCCACTTCCAGGCGCTCCTCTCTACTGCCTTTTCCCTGCCCCCAGGACTGGCACCACTCACTTTCCCAAGCCAGACATCTCTTGAATAATTGGGTCTGGATGTGCAAGAATAGCCAGTCTTAAATTTTTAAAATGAAACTTAATCCAGTCCAGAGTCCCCATTTCTGCAGCAGAATTTGACAGACAAATTTCATGTGAGACATAACTGACAACCCCCACCGTCCCTAGGAAATGAGAGGACTCTTGGTCCCAGGCCACCCTCCTTTTTAAAAGGCAGTGATTCCTAGAGGTCCCACCCACTACCCTGATCACCCAGGCAGGTACAGGCTGGGAACCATGGTGCTGGGTCCCAGGAGGCATCTTCCTGAGACCTTGTCACACCCCAGGGCACTGCCATTGAGTTCTGCTCAGGGTCTAGAGGCCTCTTCTCTCTTCCTTGGCTCAAAGTAGCTTTTAGAGTTATTTGAGGGAGAGAGCGCGAATGCCCAGGGTGCACACACGCAAGCTGGGGAGAGACAGAGAGGGAGAGTGAGAATCCCAAGCAGGCTCCACAATGTTTGTGCAGCGCCAGATGTGAGGCCCCATCTCATGAACCCTGAGATCATGACCTGAGCTGAAATCAAGAGTTGGGCGCTTAATGAGCCACCCAGGCACCCCGAGGAAGATTAGATTTTTAGAGAAAGCCTGAAAGAGCTTTGGCCTTCTGCTTTTAACAGTCTAAATTCTTGAGTCAAGAAGGCACAGAAGGGTCAAACTACTGTACCGTTACGCTGGGGACACCGTCTTGGTTGAGTCTCACACCAAGTCCTTTGAAGTCCTTCTGCTGAAAATCTCTAGGTTCCATCCCTGTAGCCCCTGCCCTGGTTCAGGCCAACATCACCTCTCACTTGGATTTCTGCACATCCTGTAAACTGGTCTTCCCACCTCCGGTCTCACCTCCCTGCCTTCCATCTGGCCTTCCTAACTCACCACCTATCTTTCACACCATAGCCTGTGGACTCTTTAAAATGCATATGTAACTATTCTATCCCATTCTGCTCCCCGTCCCCTACCCCCACCTTGTGTTTTAATGAATCTTCCATCTCCTTCTCGAGACAGATGGTAGTCCAGCCTAGTCTTACCTTCCACACTGGAGCCTCATCTCTTCCTACCAGTCCCTACCGCCACTCCCACCATTTCCCCTAGCTTTAGCAAGCTGCCTGCAAAGTTGTTACACACACCAGTCATTCTGCAAATATTTATTGAACGTGTACTATGCAGTAGGGGTTAGAGCAGTGAGCCAGACAGGGATCTCACTATTGCTCGATTCTAGGCCTTTGAACATGTTGTTCACTCTTCCCAGATTATCTCCTCTGGCAAACTACTTATCTTTTAAGACTCAGTTTAACTGTGATCTCCCCTCAGATGCCTTTCCTGACTCCCATAGAGTCCTCTACATGTGGGCTCATTTGTTAGCCTCCCCAGTGCTTTATTACCCAGGCTTGTGGCTTTAAGTTCCACCCAGATTTATAGCTCCAGTGCAGACAACCCCATCTGCCTCTTGCAGTATAAACTCAGATAGATGTCTAATAGGCGTCTCAAAATTGCCAGCTGCTCAAATCTGCTCCTCCCCAGTCTTCCTCACCTGGAATTAGTTCCACTGCTCACCCGGTTGCCCAAACTGAAAACCCAAGTGTTGTACTCGATGTCTTCTTCTCAGCATCTTAGACCCCACCTCTGCTCCATTAGCGTACCCTGTCAGTCCCACTTCCCAAATATATCTATTTTGCTCTCTTCTCTGCTCCCACCACATTAATTCATCCATAATTGATTTCCTGTCTGGATTATCGCAACAGTCACCTAATCGTCCATCCTACACACAGCAGCCAGAGTGATCTTATAAAATCTTAATTCAGATTATGTCATTCTCTTGCTTAAAACCCTCCAGTGGCTTCCTGTTGCACTTAGAATTAAATCCGGCTCTGCAGTGCTGGGCATGATCCGGCTCTTTCCCACTTGCCTCCTTCTCCCTCCCTTCTTTCCAGTCACCAGGCCTCCTTTATAGTCTGCAGATGCTCCAGTCCCTTCCTGCCCCAATGTTTGTGGCCTTGTAGCTCCCTCTTCCTGCAGTGTTTTTCCCAGAATTTTGCTCATTCTTCAAGATTCAGCCCAAATGTCACGTTTTCTGAGAGGCCATCCTGAACCACCCTTTCTAAAATGGTCTCTCTCGTTAACTCATCTTTGTGTTTATTTCCTTTAGAGAATTATCATAATTCCCCAAACGAAACAATACTCAAATTGTTTATTTGAGTCAGATAGATGTCTAATAGGCATCTATCAAATTATTTATTTGAGTATTGTTTCGTTTCCCTCCATTAGAATGTAAACTCCAAAGCTCTATGGCTTACTGCTGTGTCCCTGAAATCAGGCCCAGGCTTTGCATATAGTAGATATTCTGTAAATATTTGTGAATGATTATGCTTATTGATCCTTGATTGCAGTCATCATCCTGCATTGTAATCTATTATTTATGGGTCTGTGTCCCTAACTTCACCATGAGTTCATAGATTGCTCTGTGTTTCTGGAATCTAGTCCATAGTAGGTTGTCAGTAAATGTTTGTGGAATGGGGGCACCCGGGTGGCTCAGTCAGTTAAGTGTCCAACTCTTTTTTTTGGCTCAGGTCATGATCTCACAGTTCGGGGCTTGAGCCCCATTGTCGAACTCTGTGCTGATGGCATGTAGCCTGCTTGGGATCCCTCCACTTTCTGCTCCTACCCCACTCGCTCTCTCTGTCTCTCTCTCAAAATAAATGAATAAATTTCAAATAAATGTTGGTGGTATGGATGAAGGAAAGTAAAAGGAGTGATCAAAGAAGAAAATAATGGGCGCCTGCGTGGCTCAGTTGGTTAAGTGTCCAACTTCAGCTCAGGTCATTAGATCTTAGGGCTCCTGAGTTCAAGCCCCTAGTTGGGCACTGTGCTGACAGCCCAGAGCGTGGAGCCTGCTTCGGATTCTGTCTCCGTCTCTCCCTGCCTCTCCCCTGCTGGCATCTGTCTCTTTGTCTCTGTCTCTCTCTTGCTCTCTCAAAAATAAATAAACATTTTAAAAAAAATTTAAGAAAGAAAAATAAAAAGGAGAGAGCAGAGTTGAGGAACCCAAGGGAATAAAGTTCAAATCAAATAAAAAGCCAGAGAGGTGAAGTGACTAATCTGCCTCATACAAGGCACAGAGCCAGAACTAGAGCCATGGGCATCTCCATGGTATGGTGGGGAATGTGAGCCAGAGAGCTGGATCACAGTCACATCTGAACGTTCCAAGTGACTTTTTCCAATGCCCTATTCATTCATCTGCCCTTATGTCTCCTTGCAGGAAGGACATTCCCCAAGAAGGGACAGACGTGTGTGGTGCACTACACAGGTAGGCTTTGCTCCCTCAGCCTTCACCCAGACCTGCCCCTCCCAAGGGAAGTCTCCCCTGTCATACTCCTCCCCAGAGATATCTGCTCCCTAGATCAGGCCCAAAGCCCAAGGTAGCCACGTCTCCCTGTGACCAGTTGTCCCCCACTTCTTGAGCCAGGCTTGTGGGCACAGGAAAGGGGGCTTGCAAGGTTACCCCTTCCCCATTTGTACCAGCAGGAGCCTTCTGTGGAGCCAGCCTCTAACTGAGCCAAGCACCTCCATTCTCTTCCCTCTGCCATGGGCAGGGTGGAGCCTGGCCCTCCTGGTTCTATTTCAAAATCCCTTCCTGAAGCTCTGAGAGCCCTGATCTCTGAAGACTCCCTTTTTCTCCTACAATATTATTAGAGAAGGGGAGGGTGGCTTCCTCAGCATTTCCTTTCCTTTTTCAGAAGTAGACTATTCAATTCAGCATGATCTCATTGAGCACCTACTGTATGCAAGATGTTGTGTGGGCACTGGGGACACAAGGGTGAAAAGGCAGGCTTCCTTCTTTCTTTGGGGCTGTGGGAGCGGGAGAGCAAAGTCATCAGAGGCTCTGCTGCCATGTGACAGACATGGCAGCGGCAGTACCCAGCTTAGGGCGCTGTGGGACTTGGAGGAGAGCCCCACATCTCCAAGGATCCCTCTTGGATGCTCTGTATTGGAAGGTCAGGTGGGCTGAGGAACATTCTAGATGGAATTCCTGAGGACTGCTGGCATGAGAATCACAAGCAGGTATTTGTTCCAAGAGAGGTGAATGGTCTGCCTTGTGACCTGC
Organism: Cryptoprocta ferox; assembly: GCA_028646485.1. NCBI lineage: Eukaryota > Metazoa > Chordata > Mammalia > Carnivora > Eupleridae > Cryptoprocta > Cryptoprocta ferox. The sequence continues at coordinate 114,454,669 of CM053576.1, read as the reverse complement.
TTCCCAATGTGACAAACTTGGTGACAGCCACTTAGCAGACAGCAAGGACAGTTTAATTCCTAGGACATATTCAGATGGGGCCATTTTTAGCAGTTCTCTGGGCCAGTGTGAAGTGCCAGGTTAATTCTAGGCAGACGGTGTGGGTATTTCTCAACAGCTGTGTTGCTGGTGGCTGGCGTCAGTGAGCTAGAGCTGTGTGTTATCTCCCTGTGACTGGCCTAATTACCATGAGTCCCCTGGGGCCTCTGACCTGTGTAATTGATTTATCTGTTCTACATGTTGTAGACAGATCAGTGCTTATCAAGTTACTAAAACCACAACATCCTTTTGCAAAGACTTTTCATAGTAGATACAGAGAGCAGGCAATGTACATTAAACACTAGCATCAGCCACGAGTGTGGGGAGGGACCTTCTCATCAACCCCAACAGGAGACTGTATGGGACTTTTTGGTAAACTTTTTACTTAAATATAGTTACAACAGAGAACATAAATCTAAGATGTACAGCTCAATGAAATTTTTCAAAGTGATCACGCTTAACATAACCACCACCCAGATCAACATGTACATTTCCAGCACCCCCAGGCTTCTCCCTCCTGCCTCCTCCCAGTCATTATACCCGCCGGAAAGTAACCCGCATTCATACTTTGTCCCCTTTGATTGGTGAGGCCTGTTATTGAATACCATGTAAATGGAATCACGGAGCACATACTCTTTTGTGTTTGGCTTATTTCACCCAATACTACGTCTGAGATTTGTCCAGAGTCGTTGGTTCTTTTTCATACCCGTACAGTTCATTGTATGAATATACTACAATTTATCTTTTCTACAATTGATGAACATTTGGGTTGCTGATAGTCTTTGGCTATTATGAATACTATTGATTTCAACAGTCTTGTAGGTGTCTTTTGGTGCGCTTGTATGTACACATTTTGACTGGGTATATACCCTGAAGTGGAGTTATTTGGGCATAGGGTTTTACCTATGCTCTACTTTTTATTTTTTTAATGTTTATTTATTTTTGAGACAGAGAGACAGCACGTGAGCGTGGGAGGGACAGAGAGAGAGGGAGACACAGAATATGAGACAGGCTCCAGGCTCTGGGCTGTCAGCACAGAACCCGATGGGACGCTCGAAGCCACGAACTGGAAGATCATGACCTGAGCCGAAGTCGGATGCTTAACCCACTGAGCCACCCAGGTGCCCCTGCCTATGCTCTGCTTTAACAGATACTGCCAAACAGCTTCCCAAAGTAGCTGGGCCAGTTTCTGCCGCCATTAGCCATGTATGAAGGCTCCAGTTCCCCTGTATCCTCATCAACACATGGCATTAGCAAGTTTTTGTTTTGTTTTTGGCCCACTTGGGTAGGTGCCCAGTGTATTTCATTGTGGTTTTGATTTGCATTGCCCTGATGACTAATGAAGTTGAGTACCTTTTCATGTGCTTACTGGCCATTTGAATATCCTCTTCGGCCTGCTCAAGTTTTGTCCAGTTATAAAAATTAGGTTGGCTGCCTTTTACTGATTGATTTATAGGAGTTTTTTTTATATATTCTGGATATGAGTCCAGGATGAGTCTGGATATGATTCTGGATATGTTAGTTGCACTGATTCCAAGCACCCATTTTTTGAATAGAAGTTCTTAATTTTAATGAAGTCCTACATAGCAATCTTTTTCTTTATAGTACTTTTGTGTTCAGCTCAGAAATGTTTGTCTATCCCTAGGTCATGAAGATATTCTTCTGCTTGTTATCTTGTAGAAGCCTTATTATTTTATTTTTCATACTTACATCCGTGATTTATCTGGAATTGATTTTTTTGTGTGCATAAAGTAGGGCTCAAGTTTCATTTTTCTTCATATGATATACAGTAGATCCAGCAACATCAGTTTAAAAAAATACATCTTTTCTCTGTTACATTGCCGTGACACCTTTCTCAAATCAAGTAACCATATAGGTATTGGTCTGTTTCTAGGCTACATTGTTTTGGCTGAACTTGTAGCTGTAGATAACTGTACCTGGTCTGAAGTATATTAAGTCATATGAAATCTGAAGAAATCAGGGAATGAGAAAGTTAATTATCAAATGGAGTGTATGTGTGTGTGTGTGTGTGTGTGTGTGTGTATCCATATGTGTATATGTCTGAGAATGTGTCTGTGTAATTGTATGTAGATTTGTGGACCTAAATATTTTCTTAGCATCTGTTTGACCATCAGGGGTTTTCTTCTGAATGTGTGTGCTTAAGTGCTCGTGAGCACGCGTGAGTATCTCTGTGTATATGAATATCTTAGCAACCTGTGTGTATGCATGAGTTTGTGTAAGAGCTCCTTCGTATAGGGTTTTCTCCTTTGCCTGATTTAGTATGCAGGGCAAGAGTCCAATTTATTCTACCTACAAAGTAGGAAAATAATACTGTCCCTTGTATACATTTAAATTGTAGGAATTAGAGGAAGTAAAATCACAGATGCTTAGACATTAAGCTTGTCCAGACTGCCCATGTTAAACATGGCATATCTGAAGCCACGAGAAAGGGAGTGATTTGCCTAACTTCACACAATGAGTTAGTGCCAAAATGAAGTCAGTATCCAGTCTCTGAACTTACAGGCCAGATCTTTCTCTGGTCTCAAATTGGCTTTTGTCATGGTCTGTGGGCTGCAGGAAGAAATCATGGAAGAGCATTGTTTACAGGTCTGACCTTTGAACCAGTCACCGATAAGAACTAAAAATACCAAAACAGCTCTTGAGGGACACCTGGCTGGCTCAGTTGGTGAAGCATGTAGCTCTTGATCTCAGGATTGTGAGTTCGAGCCCCACACTGGGGGAAGATTGCTTAAATAAACTTAAAAAGAGAAAGAGAGAGAAACAGTTCTAGAACCTTAGACAGCTGAAATGAGACAATATTTGTACATCAGGGATCACACCTAGCTAAGGGAGGCTGCAGACTGTTAGAGACAGCACTGGGGTGTTCCAGGTTCAAACAGGCCCTTTTTATGAGGTCTGGAGTCTACCATTGACTGGGTGGGTCACTTTACTCTGTTCATTGCAGGAGGGGATGATGTGGCCTTTGTTTTTTTTTTTTTGTTTTGTTATGTTTTGTTTTTTATGAGCAGGGGAGAGGGGCAAAGGGAGAGAGAGAATCTTTTATTTTTTTAAAAATGTATTCATTTATTATTTCTGAGAGGGAGAGAGAACATGCACAAGCTGGGAGGGCCAGAAAGAGAGAGGGAGACACAGAGTCCAAAGCAGGCTCCAGGCTCTGAGCTGTCAGCATAGAGCCCAACGCAGGGCGACATCATGACCTGAGCCAAAGTGTGATGCTTAACTGAGCCACCCAGGTGCCTGATGATATGGCCTTTGGGTTTTGCACGTTGGGGAAACCTTGGGAAACCAGGTGAGGACTCAACCTGAGGCAGAACCATCCTCAGGCTGAGGAAGTAGCACAGAAAAAGTTGTAAAGTGCTGAGGTATTTGAGAAAGGTATATTTGAGAGGTATTTGAGAAAGGTGTGACCTGAATAGGACATGGCGGGGAGGAAAGGAAGAGGAGAGCAGAGAGGGTTGTCAGACAGGCAGTAGCTAGATCTTGAAGTGCCTGTGCACAGTGTAGGCATTTGGATTCTGCCACAGGGAGCTATTAACTATAGGATATTGGTATCCCTTTAAGCAAGGGAGTAATATAATCGGATACATGTTTATGAAAGACCATCATTCTCGGTACAGAGTGGAGACTGGAAAGGAGGAGTCAGAGTGGAGCAGAAAGACCAGTTAGAGGGTCTTCCTGTGCACAAGTGAGACATGATGGTGACTTGGTGTGGTCCCAGGGTGGTGACAGTAGAAATGGAGAATGTAGAACATAGGTAGATTACAAAGATATGTAGGACTAAGTGAGAGGCCATATTGAGGGGGTGGGTAGAGCAGAGTGAGGTATCTGGGTTCATGCTTGGGCAACAGGACAGGCAGAGAGATCTGAAGAGGCACAGGTTTGTACAGAATAGGAATTCCAGTTTAGACATGTGGACCCAGAATGGGGGGTTAACTTGTGGCCACAGCCCTTCTCTACCCTATTCTTGCTTTCACAGGAATGCTCCAAAATGGGAAGAAATTTGATTCATCCAGAGACAGAAACAAACCTTTCAAGTTCAGAATTGGCAAACAGGAAGTCATCAAGGGTTTTGAAGAGGGTGCAGCCCAGGTAGGATGAGGATCCTCCTAAGGGGGGATTTGAGGAGTCGGGAGTCTGGGCTCAGTACGCTGCCTCTGCCCTAGCACAGACTGCCACTGCTTTGACTCTACTGCTATGGCATGGTGACACCATCTAGTTTCAGCCCTTGGCTTAGTGCCCCCACTCCTTCCTTTTCACTGCCAGCATGACTCCTTTAAGTCACTGGGGGCTCTCATTCCAAGCACATCCCTCTGGGCTTGCTCAGAACTAGCTCGAGCTACCAGCTGTCTGGGACTGAGGCAGCCAGAGAGTTGGGTGGGGTGGGCCAAGGTATTTTTTTTTTTTTAACTTAAAAAAAAATTTCAGACTTGCAAAAATATCACAGAAACAGTTCCCGTATATTCTTTACCCAGCTCCCCCAAATGTTAACATTTTACATAACCATACTAAAACAATCCTGTTACATGAATTTGTGATCAATTACACATTAACATTGATGCAGTACTATTAACCAATCCATTCAAATGTTTGAGTTGGTTATTAAAATCTTTTAATCGATTTATTCAAATTTCACCATTTGTCTGACCAATGCCAGACGTTCTTGATGACTGCTGTGCGGAGCCCTGGTTCACGCTCTTCTCCCTCGGTCTGTGAAGTTGTATGATGCTCTCTTAGTGTAGGTCTCTTAGCCCTCACCTCCTTGCAATGGCCTCTGATTGCTTAACGTCTTTAATGGACTGCTCCTGTCACCTCCTTGAGTGCGTACTTGTTCATGTGCTGTTTATACATAAACCCTCTTTAGGTTCTTTTGGAAGGGGGTGAGGAACAATTAGGAACAACTTGAAGCATTTGGGCCATGCACTAAATGAGTAACCAGCAGTGGTTGTTGGATGAATGGATTTGGGACTATTTTGTGGAAGTTAGTGCCCCACAGTGAAGTCTCTGCTAGTCTGAGGCAGAATCTAAATTCTGCATCACTTCAGTGTGCCACACAGAAAATTCATCTCAGATCTTCAGAGTTACTATGAGGATGGTTTGGGAAAATGCCATAGTTATCTTACTTTTTTCTTTTAAATCAAGCTGGGTCCTCTTTCTCCTCTCCCCATCTGCCCCCATCCCTGCTAGATGAGCTTGGGGCAGAGGGCGAAGCTGACCTGCACCCCTGATGTGGCGTATGGAGCCACGGGCCACCCTGGTGTCATCCCTCCCAATGCCACCCTCATCTTTGACGTGGAGCTGCTCAACCTAGAGTGAAGGCGGGAAAGAGCTCGAAGTGGCGGGAGATGGCTGCTGCTCACCTTCCTAGGCTGCTCTGCCACTGGGACGGCTCCTCCTGCTTGGGGCTCCCGATCAGCGCGCTAACCTCACTGCCCCGCGGCATTATCCATTCTCTGCCCAAGTTGCTCTGTATGTGTTCGTCATTGTTCACGCGCATCTTTGCTTAAGGAAACTTCCGTTGCAAATCGAAACATTTCAGGTTGTGCATTTTGCGTGATGCATGCAGTAGCCATTTCTGATCACAGAACACAGATTTCTTGTTCGCACAATCTACACTGCCTTACTTAAGCCAGACACACAAGGTGCTCAGACATGAAATGTACATGGTATACACAGAGGGACTTGAGCCAGTTACCTTTGCTGTTACATTCTCTCCTAGAAATTCTGTTGGCTGCTGACTTACACAATGTCCTCTTTGGAAATGATATGTAAAATAAAGGCTCTGTGCTTGACAAATTCCTGTCCATCCTTGTTGTTGGAAGGAAGTGCTTTAAGGAATACATAAGCCAGTTGCCCTTGGGAAAGAGTGGAAAGGAGGCTTCCAAGTAGCCAGGAATGATAATAAACATGATAGCTGTGATGTATTTGTACATGCTGGGCCTTGTTCTGTGTATTTTTAAATAAAATTGCTACCAATCCTCTAAAGAGCCCTATAAGGTAAGTATTAACTTGCCACTCACCTTACAGGCTCAGAATTCTTCTCTGAATAACTAAAGGAATGTATTGTGTTCAAACCCCATAGTCTAGCAGTCCAACATAGGATTTGAGCACTTTATGTGACCTTGCAACCTCTGTCTGTTTGGACTTAGAGTTCTCCTCACCCAGATGGAAAAGAACACCGTGCGCCTCAACAAATGAACGTGTGTTAGTCTTGGTGCCATACACTCACTCACACTGGGAAGTTACTTTTGAAAAGAATGTGAGATTCTGAGTTTGTTTTTGTATTTATTGCTTAGTTTCATCTAGATTTGCTCTCACATTGGGGAATTCTGAATAGAATGTAGGATTCCGAACTGGTCTTCACATAGACTGCTTATTTTCATCTGTATTTACTGTAACTTATGGGAATTCCCAGTTAGCTTTTAAAATCAGCCCACTTATTGCTGGTGGTATGTTTGTCAGAGGAGCCTGGAGCAATGTGGTTAAGAGATTTTTCTTTTGACATAGGTGAGGAAAGCTCATAGCCATAGTCAGGGTTATTCTGTCAGTGAGGATTTAGAATTAAGATTGAGGAGAGGCTGGTAAGTTAGTAGTACTTCATTTTCTGCATAGATTCACATAGTGTCATACATACAGGTCCACATCATCTTGGCTACTTCATCTACCTCTTTGGTAGGTAGTCCTGGCTCTATTGGTCTCTAGGAAGTCCTGGCTACATTCCTCAGCTGAGGATCACAGAGTTAATAGGCACTGCTTTTAAGATGCAGAAAATGAAATGAGAAAGGGACTGCTTTGCTTTTTTTTTTAAGTTTACTTATTTATTTTGAGTGAGAGAGAGAGAAATAGAGAGAGAGAATGAGTGGGGCAGGTGCAGAGAGAGAGAGGGAGACAGAGGATCTGAAGCAGGCTCTGCACTGACAGCAGAGAACCCAACATGGGGCTTGAACTCATGAACTGTGAGATCATGACCTGAGCAAAAGGCAGATGCTTAACCACCTGAGCCACCGAGGTTCCCTGGGGCTGCTTTGCTTTTAATCACCCAGTCCCTGGACTCACTTCTGTTGTGGCAGACCAGCCAGAGGGTGCTGCACTCATTCTCTGAGCTGAGACCCAGAGCAGGAAGCTTAGCTGAATGACCCACCCAGTAGCCCCACCCCTTGCACTCTTAAAAGCAGTTTGAAAAGCTGAGCCTTGGATGCCTGGTGGACTGATTTTAAGTATATCCTCAGCATCACAGCACACACAGACCTGGCAGAGCAGGTGTTCAATGTTTATCTATAGAATTAACGTTCTTATAGCTTAACTGGGACAGGCCACAAAATTGCCAAACTATTAGAATTTTTAAAACTCTTAGCCTTGGGTCATGAAATTCAGCTAACAGACAGACTAATCCAAATGATGGACTGGCCATCATTGTCAATAGAAGCAATTTTCCCTTGTTATTAACTTAAAACAACTGCCCTAGAGGCAAGCCAGTCTGCACATAGACAAAGCACACTGGAAGTCTGTTTTCCCCTTACCAAGAAGCCTTTATTTTTTATTTATTTATTTTTAAAAAATTTTAACGTTTATTTATTTTTGAGAGAGAGAGACAGAGTGTGAACAGGGGAGGGTCAGAAGAGAGCGAGACACGGAATCAGAAACAGGCTCCAGGCTCTGAGCTGTCAGCCCAGAGCCCAACGCGGGGCTCGAACCCACGGACTGTGAGATCATGACCTGAGCTGAAGTCGGCCGCTTAACCGACTGAGCCACCCAGGTGCCCCCCAAAAAGCCTTTAATGTTATTTATTTTTATGAGAGAGAGAGTGTGCAAGATGGGCAGGGGCAGAGACAGAGGGAGACCGAGGATCTGAAGCAGGCTCCAGAGCCCGACGAGATCGACACGGGGCTCAAACTCACCAACTGTAAGATCATGACCTGAGCTGGTCAGATGCTTAACCAACTGAGCCAACCAGGCACCCACCAAAAAGCCTTTTAGAAAATGACTTTTACATTAGTAAAGGCGCACCATGCATTACAAAAATAAGGAATTCATAAAAGCATTCATAAGAAAATTAAAGCTATGGTTCCTTTGTCATCTCCCTGCCCTTCTTAGAAATTACTTTTTTTTATAGTGCTTTCAAAAAGCACTGACATAATTAGTAAATAAGGGTAATTTCTTCATTTTCAATAGTAGGCTTTGGGAAGACAGTACCCAAAGTATAAAACAGCTTATTTTCTTAAAGCTAAATGCATATAAAAGTAAAATAGATACTTTTTGTACATTTGCATGATTCAGCGCTTATACCCTTCAAACCAATTTGGGGTTAGAGTTATATCCAAAACAATTGGTCCATGTTTTCCATTTGGCCATGCCTAAAGTATAAAGAGAAAATTATAGCTATCCTCCAAGCTGCCAAGCTGTGATGAACATGGTAATAACCATATGATTTCCATGCCATGGGAACACATAAGAACAAGCATTAAATATTCTATTTATGGCAAAGATATACTATGAGGGAAGGTCCAAGATATTCACCAACACTTGTTAACTAAAGGGAAAGACTACATAATACAGGCTTAGACATGTAACAATCAACACCACTACCCAAGGGGCTCGCCCTCGGATCCTGAATGGCCATTTCTAGAACTGACTTCTGTTTCAAGGACGGGGTACCCATATTGACAAAGGTGTTTTGTTAACTGTAAAGCAAGTATTAATTACTCAAATGTATTGGTGTGGTTAATACTGGTTGATGTTACAGCAACTTTTTATGTAAGCTTTTATTCATTCAACCAACACAATGGGCTTTGATTTCCTTATCTGCAAAATGGAGATACCTATCTTCAGTGAGTTAACATTCAATAAGTGAGAGCACTGTAAAAATTTCCCATGATAGCTAAGCGCTGGGCTGGACACCAGAGGCATTAAGAATACAAAAAGTATCTGCTCTCAAGAAGCCTGCTCTCGGGACACCTGGGTGGCTCAGTCGGTTAAACATCCAACTTCAGTTTAGGTCATGATCTCACGGTTAGTGGGTCCGAGCCCCACGTCAGGCTCTGGGCTGACAGCTCAGAGCCTGGAACCTGCTTCAGATTCTGTCTCTCTCTCTCTCTCTCTCTCTCTCTCTGCCCCTCTCCCCCTTGTGCTCTCCCTCTGTCTCAATAATAAATAAACATTAAAAAAAAAAAAAAAAGAAAAAGAGGCGTGGTCTCTATGACCACCTACCATCAAACAACTCTTGATATGGTTCAACTACTGATTTGTCTTTTTTCTGGGACCAAACAAGAGGGGAAAGCTCAAGAGAAAACATTGACCTGTTTACAAAAAGCTACGAGTTTATTCACATAACATATTTTAACATGTATCAAAGTTTCAAGCAGGTTGTTTTGAATCTCAATTAAGAAATCACAACAGTATTAATTACAAAACAAAGAAAGGGTGATGGTGGTCATTCATGGGTTTTAGTCCAAAATGAAAATGCAGAAAATGTTTATTTTGGTGGATCTGTGTTGATGCCATATTTCTCCTTGAGAAGCTTCAACTGTTCTTCCTTCTTTTTTGTGTCCATCTTCTGAAATGCCTGAAAATGTGGTAAGCACCGAAGTTAACTTAGTTACTGATCTGTAGTGAAATGTATTTCACCAACAGCACTAGCCAAAAAAGAGCGCACAGTACACTCTCCCCCTCCTCACGGTACGCTAATTCTTACGTGGTCTCCCCGTGTGTTGAGGGCAGTGACTAATACTTACCCTGTTGGCATTATAGTACAAAACCACCAGGTATCTGTTACAAACATTGAATCCTGAAAGGTGATCACATGCATTTTTGGCATCAAAGATGTCTTCATAAACCACGTAAGCTGTTCCTCTAGTTTCAGGTGTGTTCCCCCTGCAGAGTGAAATCAGATTTAATTAAAATACACATCTACCCGAGTTAGGAAGGACGATGGGTCGAGGTTGGTGTTGAGAATAATGACCATGACTTCCAGTGCTTTGACAAAACCTCAGACGTGAGGCCGTCTGGCCAAGCACCTGTGATGTCATATTGTGGGGGCATTCCCTGGGGGGTGTGGCTTTCTGTAAGTTTGCTATGGCCAAACCAAGAAGGATATGCAGATTTCTACAGAAATTACGATTCCATGAAAGACTTTAAAGAGATCAAGAAGGCTGGTATCTTGCAGAGTGCAATGTGATTTTGGAATGTAAAGGATTTCTTTGGGTTGAGTTCCATGGAATTCTGTCACTGACCTGTGTTCCTGAACTATGAAACATGAATACTGGGTATGGAATAGTTTCTCTTTATCAATAAATACTGTGGGGGAAAAATTAACTGGAGCATTGACAGTTATGAATCACAGAACTGTCTTTTAAACCACTAACCAGAGAAGATTAAAGACAGTAGGTTGAAGTATTATGAGATCAACTGAGCACCATTAGACGAAATAAACATTATGGATAGATATGCTGGATAAGCCTACTATTTCTTGAATTGAGGTAATTTTTGTTTTGTTTTTAAGTACAATAGCGACAGGTTAAACTTGCTCTGTCAGGACTACCGCTGCAGCTACCGAACAACCAGCTTGAAATGGTCACGGTCTTTGTGTGCACTGTTCGGTCTTTCTTACTTCTCATACGAAGAACCAATTCTCGGTCTCAAGCTGGAAGGTACAGCACTTAGGAGTGATGGCTCCTGTTAGCCAGTCATCAAGGTATATAGAATGAGGTTTTTCTTACTGCGCATTTATGCAAGAGAACGAATACTTAAGTTATTTACCACACTACTGCTGGTTACTTGTCCCTGTTCCTAAAGATTTTGATTTTCTCCCTCACTCTAAGTTTAGTTTCAATTCAAGACAAGACAGTCTCCATGTTTCTGAGCAGTGTTTTACTAAGGTTTATCAAATCCATAAAATAAAACCTATTTTGTGTCTGTAGAGGAGGGTGGGGTTGGAGGGAAGTCCCTACCAAGATGGCAAAATTATGGTATCTAGGAGACCAGACAACCATTATCCTTTATGGCTGGGAAAGGATGTCCTCTAATGTAAAGAGTTAACGTGGTTTCTCCCACTTAGAAGATTCACTCACTGCCTTTCTAAAATGCGGAACAGTCAGCTCCCAGCTTTTCATACATACATTTTTAATAATGTGTGCACTCTCATGCATTACACAGCCCTGTCTGGCTCAGGAGAAAGGCTCGGCTTTGGCACAGACCAGAGGGAGGGCGTGTGCTTATGGCTGGGATTAACTGCCGGCCAGAGGAGAATGCCGGAAGGTCACGGGGAGTGGAAGCTGGACCTTGCTCATGGATTCAGAGCTGTGGCTTGTGTAAGTTTTCCTTGCCACCTCCTCTCTTCACCTCACCAGCTTCCTTTGGCGGGGAGGAAGGGAAGTGTGAAGAGCAACAAACTGCAGGCAGCAGATGGCCATGTGCTTGTCAGTGGGGGCAGTGGGCACAGGTCCCACTCAGCTTATGCTCCCAGTGTGATAAAGATGGACCCTTCCATCTGTGTTCTAGCCACCCAGTGCCAACTGTGGAATAAGGTTTAAGACTGTGGGCTGCCTATCCGTCTGCCATAGTCCCTGCAGAGGGTCAAGAAAAGGTATCAGGCCCTGGGAAGGGGCGGTACCTCTTTAAATCTGACCTAGGATGAGACTACAGTCTTGGGCCCTGATCAGAGGTTATGCTTCCTATAAAAGGGGATGGAAGAGGTACAGGGTGCTGGGGTGGCGGGAGGATGCCAGTGTCACTAAATGCTCACAGGCTGTCAGGCTACATAGATCCAGGGAGGGATTATATAGTATTTCTTACTCTCTGGGGATAGTCTAACAACTTTTGGACCTCTTTAATTTTTTTTAAGTTTATTTATTTATTTTGAGAGAGAGAGAGAGAGAGAGAGAGAGAGAGAGAGAGAGAGAGAGGAGAGAAAGAATCCTAAGCAGGCTCTGCACTGCAGCGCAGAGCCTGAAGCGGGGCTCAAACTCACGCGATATCAAGACCTGAGCAGAAATCAAGAGTCAGATGCTTAACCAACTGAGCCACCCAGGTGCTCCTGGAGCTTTTTAAAACAAGTTTGTTTGCTTGTTTATTTAAGTAATCTCTACAACCAATGTGCAGAATTACATGCTCTTCCTACTGAGCCAGGTGCCCCAACTTTTGACTTTTAATTTTTAATAATGCATTAGCTTGAGGGGTAAAAAAAAAAAAAAAAAAAAAAGAATGCATTAGCTATGAAAGTTGGGGATTACACAAAGAAAAAAACACTGTCCCAAAGGTTTTGCCAAAAAGCCTACCAATTTTTCCTTTGGAATAAAAACATAAAAAAACCTTAATATTTTAGTTCTTGCTAACCGGGCAAAGACCTTGTATTTCATTTTACTCTCAGAGCACCATGCACACAACAAGTGCTATAAGCATTTGAAAAGTGGAGGTCTACTTTGTCCCACCAATTCTCTCATACATCCTTTCTCCCGGAAGCTAAAAAACAAAACAAAATGAAAGCATTTCTTCCTCTCACATCTTCTTAGGAACTAGAATAGGGATAGGCACTAAGCCCATTTTAAAGATTCTCATCTCAAGTGTCCCAGCTCCCAATTATCAACCTAATATCTTAACCATATTGTAACTTTAATTTCTAAAAGTATGTACTCATACCTACTGTATGGCAGTCACTGGGCCAACATTATTCTCTTGATTGGTGGTAAATCTTGGAGTAGGAATATGAAAACCTAATCATGTGACAACCTCCCTGAGCTTCAGCTGCTTCATGTGTCAAATAACATTATCAGGGTGTATCACCTACCCTACACCTTACACGTTTTAATAATCAAAAGAGGTAAAAGATATGAAAGAGCTTTAAAAAGTTCAAAGCACCAGGGGCACCTGGGTGGCTCAGTCAGCTGAGCTTCCAACTTCAGCTCAGGATATGATCTCGAGGTTCCTGAGTTCAAGCCCAGCATCGGGCTCTCTGCTCTCAGCGCAGAGCCCTCTTCAGATCCTTTCACTCCACCGCTTCCCTGCTCACACTCACTATCCCTCTCTCAAAAATGAACATTAAATTTTTTTCAAAAAATAGAAAATAAGCAGTAAAAAGTTCAAAGCACCAAGTGTCTGCTATATAGCAAGTAGAGTGATCAATCCTCCTAGTTTGCTCAAGACTGTCCAGATTTTAGCACTGAAAGTCCACATCTCAAAAAACCCCATGGTCCTGGGCAAACTGGGAAGGTTGGTCACCCTAGTGCTAGGTGCCAAATATGGGATAAAGCATGAACACAGCTAGGGAACAGAAAAACATCTGTTTCTCAATCTATAATTTAGACCCAAGTTCCTGCACACCAAACTTTTATGAATTTATTCAGCAAATATATAATTCTGTCTCCCTTTCTCTCTGCCCCTCCTCCCCTTGCTCTCTCTCAGAAAATAAATAAATAAAATTTTACAAAATATATACTGTGTTCTTTCTGTATGACAGGCACTGGAAATACAATAGTGAAAAAGACAAGCATCATCCCTCCCTTCAAGGACCTTTATTCAAGTGGGAGAAAGACAGATAAAGAAATAATTACAGACGAGAAATCTTATTAAGGAAGTAGACAGCTGTGACAGAGATTAATGGGAGGACAGGGGATTACTTAAAACTAGGGTGGTCAGGGTAAACCTCTCTGAGAAGGTGACGGTGAGGCTGAGACCTGAAGAATGAGAAGCCAGACAGGAGATGAGCCGGGTGAAAACCGTTCCAGATGGAGGGACCAGAGTACAAAGGCCCTGAGCTACTCTGCAGCCTTCCACAGATACCACTGCTTAATTATCTGTCCTTTTACCTTGGCTATCTGAAACTCCCTCTAATCTCACTGTGTATCATCTCTTAATTATGTACCATCAATAAATTTTTTAACACTTCCATAGTCAAGCACAACCACTTTCCATATTATTCATTTAATTAGATAATTGGGGTGTTTAACATGAATCAGGCACAACAGCTGTCAACACAAAATGACACGAAGAGATGGTCCCTGCCCTAGAGGAGCTCACAGGCTGGCAGGAGAGACCAGGAAGTACACAGACAACAACAAAGTCACCTGTTAGGAGATGTTCACAGAAGGTGCTGTGGGAGCATAGAGAGGTGGCTGACGCACATGGCAAGGAAATATCTCATGACAAAGTGCTTTCACAGGGATGATCTAGTTTGATTTTACTAACATTCCTTTAAGACTAGGATAGGAAGACTGGGTTTCCTCAGTAACTGAAGCTCAGAGGGGTTCAATATTTTGCCCAGTTGTACACAACTAGCAAATGTCCAGTTAGTATTTGAACTTAGGTCTTACAACCAATTCAATAAATTTATCATGCTGCCTCCATGTTAAAAGCTGAAAGGCACTGTCCATCTAGATTACCTTACATGTGAGGGTATGGAAAACCAAAAAATGGGACAACTTGTCTAGGGTGACAGGGCCTGAGGCAGAATCTTGTTTCCTGACTTCCAAGTCGGGATCTTCTGTATACCATTCTTGTATGTCTAGGACGGGGTTTCTTAACCTACGTTTCACGTACCCCCTGAATTCATATGCAAAATGTTGTATTCTGCGGAAAGGGTCCAAAGCTTTTTACCAAATACCCAAAGGACTGAGACTTCCTAAAGAGAATGGCTGGTCTATAACACTTCATTTCTATCACTACTTGAGTACCAATGATGATCTATTGCTAGCACTTGGTTCACTTTCTGGAGGGACAGTGATCATTTCAAAGGAGAGTCCTCAAGATCTCACAGAGTTCTTAAAAAAAAATTCTCACAGAGTTTTAAAAGCCAAGAAGAAACTCTCAGGTCACTAAGGAAAATTTATTAAGAAAGAGATAGTCAGGGGTGCCTGGCTGGCTCAGTCGGGAGGAGCGTGAGGCTCTTGATATAATGATCATGAGCTCAAGCCCCAATGCGGAGTGTAGAGATTACTAATACATACATACATACATACATACATACGCACATAAATAAATAAACTTAAGAAAAAGAAATCCTAGATGGACTCTTAGGTAAACAGCCCCTTTACACTAATTAGAGTGTCTGTGGTTATGGATCTGAGTAATGTAAATATTCAGCTTAGAATCAGAAGATTTCATCACTAAACAGCTGTGTGAATCTAGAAAGGTACTTGTACTCTGTGGGCCTCGGTAGTCTCACCTGTAAAACAGAATCTCAACTCCACACAGAGCTGTAATACTGGTCATGCAAATAAAACCACCTATTACAATAAATGGCATTTTGTAGAGGTTCAATAAATATCACTCGAAGATATAAACCCCAATTTTTAGATTAAAATACAAATTCATGTTGCAATTATTCTCTCCTGTTAAATCTTTAATAAAAATAAAAAATAAACTTCAATAGAAACCTAAAGTTGGAAAAAGAAAAATGAGACCTATAGTTGGAAAAAAATCATTTTTTGTCAGTTACTTGTACACCTCCTTACTCAGTTTATTCAGAAATTCTGAGTAAAGGAGACACTAAAGCAAATTAGAGTTAATGGACATAAAAAAAACCCAGCATTGGGGCGCCTGGGTGACTCAGTTGGTTAAGTGTCCAAATTCGGCTCAGGTCATGATCTCACGCTTTGTGGGTTCGGGCCCCACGTTGGGCTCTGTGCTGACAGCTAGCTCAGAGCCTGGAGTTGGAGCCTGTCTTCAGATTCTCTGTCTCCCTCTCTCTCTGACCCTCCCCTGCTCGTGCTGTCTCTGTCTCTCAAAACAAACAAACAAAAAACCCAGCATTGTACCTGACTTTATAAATAACTGTCATGCAATAAATGTTAGTTCTTTCTTTTCCCACCCATTGCCCCGAAACCATTCATTACTACTTCAAGCCTTCTCTAACTTCACAATTATTATCCTTGGCAGCTGGATCAGGAGGGTTTCATATTTTTACACACACACACACCCTCATTTCCCAGATTTCAATCTATTTAGTCTCTAGGCTCTTGGTTAGGCCCTGCTTTCAGCTATAATTCTGAGATTATACAATCATTTTCTTGAAATGACATTTCAAAAGTCTCAGTAAGACTCACACTCGAATTTGACGAATAGGTCCATATTTTCCAAATATATCATACATTTCTTCAGCTGTGATTTTGTATGGCAAATTTCTTATGTATAAAATCCGATTTACTTCAGGTGGAAGTCGAATCTAAAATGAGAAATATGTGCTATTATTATAATCAGGGGCAGGAGTGCTAACACCTAAAATAAATTTCTTATAATGATAAATTCTCACAGAAAAAACAACAACAATAAAACTCCCACTGATGACTCTTATCTGGTCTCTTTAAGAACCTGTTATATCAATGATATCTTCTCTCTCCTGAATCTAGTCTTTCCCTCACCATGACCTTCTTCTACTCAAGCGAGCAGCTGCTTATGTCCTGCCAACTGTTACGCAAAACTAAATACTTATTTGGATCCCTCTTTGTTCATTCAACAAATATTTACTGAGCACTTTCCTTAGGTATATACCCGGCTAGGTATTAGGATTAACCCGTGAAGGAAAAAAAAAAAGGTTTCTGCCTTCCCTGAACTTATTAGCTCCTCTACTTATTATCCTATTTTGGTTTTTTCCCCCTCTCAGTCAAGCATCTGGAAAAATAAAGTCTATACTCACTACTTACATTCTTTCCTTCACTGATACTCATCAATGTACCACAACCTAGCTTCCACCCCAGCACTCTGATGAAAATGCTCTTACGCACTAAGACCTTTTCATTGCAGTGTTCAGTTCTCATCACACTTAACTTCTCTGAGGCTTCTGACACTGTTGACTATTACTTTCCTGACTACTCTTTCCTGACTACTCTTGACACTCTATTTCCTTGGCTTCCCCCGGTCTGGCTAGTTCTTCTCACTCTTCTTTGTCATGAAAATATGCTCTTCCACAGAATTTTACTTTTAGACTTTTCTTTTTTTAAAGTTTATTTATTTATGAGGGGGGTGGCAGAGAGAGAGAGGAGAGGGAGAGAGAGAATTGCAAGCAGGCTCTGCACTGTCAGCATAGAGCCCCTGAACCATGAGATCATGACCTGAGCTGAAATCAAGAGTCGAACACTTAACCGACTGAGCCACCCAGGCGCCCCTAGACTTCTTTTCTTGACCCTTTGTATATTCTCCTCAACTCCACACTCTCTTTGGTCTCTTAACTATAACACATGGTTTCCGCAGTAAGTGGATGACTCTCAAACATAAATCTCCCATCCAGAGTTCACTCCTGGGTTCTTATTAACACATTCAATTACACATTGGATATTAATTTG
Organism: Cryptoprocta ferox; assembly: GCA_028646485.1. Taxonomy (NCBI): domain Eukaryota; kingdom Metazoa; phylum Chordata; class Mammalia; order Carnivora; family Eupleridae; genus Cryptoprocta; species Cryptoprocta ferox. The sequence continues at coordinate 114,437,303 of CM053576.1, read as the reverse complement.
CTCAATGACTATTAAGCTGGCAGCTATTTCAGACATTAAGCTAAGTGTTGTATAAAAGGAAAAAGAGGAGGAGCACATGGGTGGCTCAGTGGTTAAGCAGTGGACTTTGGCTCAGGTCATGATTTCTTTAAAAAATTTTTTTAAACATTTTTATTTATTTTTGAGAGACAGAGAGAGACAGAGCATGAGCATGGGAGGGGCAGAGAGATGGGAGACACAGAATCTGAAGCAGGCTCCAGGCTCTGAGCTGTCAGCACAGAGCCTGATGTGGGGCTTGAACTCACAAACTGCGAGATCATGACCTGAGCTGAAGTCTTACATTCAACCAACTGAGCCACCCAGGCGCCCCAACTCAGGTCATGATTTCAAGGTTCGTGAGTTCAAGCCTCACATCAGGCTCTCTGCTGTCAGCACAGAGCCTGCTTTGAATCCTCTGTTGCCTCTCTCTGCCCCTCCCCCACTGGTTCTCTCTCTTTCTCTCTCTCTCAAAATCAATAAATAAACTTTAAAAAAAAAAGGAAAAAGAGAATACTTCCTCCTTGCTCTCAAACTAGTAGTGGTGACCAATGGTAAACAAATAAGTTTAATAAAGTTTTAGACTTAAAATTCAAGACTGCCTTCAAATAGACAATCAGCACTGCCAATTATAATACATTCGCTAGTACATCTGCTTTCTCACTCTGTAAGACACTGTATCACACTTTCTCTTTTCTCCTCAAACCTTACCACCACCACTCCCTCTAACATCTGAGTTGGGCTGTAACCTCTTCCCTGCCCATCCCAGGAGATGATCTTGGCTAGTCCTTATTGAAAAAATATATGACTAAATGGTAAGAACCTTATATTCATATCACTAAACCCATCAATCTAGATTCATCCATATCCGCGCCCTCCCTCTCATTATTATGCCAACCTTCATCTATTCAAAACCTTAACTCCTGAACTTACCTCATCTTTCTCCCACATCATCAGTTCCCCCCACACTACTGCATCATTCTCACTGGCATGCAAATACACCTCATATCACACATCTTAAAAGAGAAAAAACATCAACTATCATCCAATCTCTCTGCTTCCTATTTACATGAAAACTCGTGGAGACAGCTCTCTTTTTTCTTAACTTCCATCCTCTTTTCATCCCATTGCAACCAAGTTTTCATCCGCTAAGATGATCATCAAGGTTACCAAAATTTTTACATCTCACCATGTCTATAATCATCTGTCTGCATCACACTATATTTCTCAGCCTTACAGCTGACCTACCCTCTCCTTCAGACTATTTTTCTTAGGTTTCCATATAATACCCCATTCTTTAACATTAGAACGTAAACAGAAGGGCTTTTTGTTTTTATTCACTGTTGTATCCACAATGTGTAGACTAGTGTCGGGCACAAAGTAGGTATTCAATAAATATAACTTCTCAATTGTTCCTTATCTCGCAGTTTTGACATACAGTAGGTGCTCAAAAATACTGAGTTAAAACATTAATGAAGGATCCAAAAAGCCCCATGACTTGAGAGTCCCAGGCTCAAGCTGCCTGTGAGCTATTAGGTTATTTACTGGAGACTCGTCTGTGCTTTTGGCTTTTGGGTGGAGAAGATCCTGTCGTCAGGTCCTAGGTGCAGATCAAGCAACAAAGGCTGTCGGGTTAACGCTATCGCTGACACCAGGATAAGAGACCGAGGGAACTCTCAAAAGGGGTGGACGCGGAAATGGGGCTCAAGGAGCATATCCGTAACGATGGGGCTAAGATGGAATCCCCAGTGATAAGATAGTAAATTGTGGGCTACCGTGGCCTGGGGACCGAGGAAGGGCAAGACACACAGTGCCACGCCGTTGAGAAAGTCCAACAGCGATGTCCTCCCCCTCTTCGGCAGAAGGCCCCGATACTCACGTTCGCCCTCTTGGCTGCTTGCATCGCCATCTTGGCGGGCTGATAAGGTTACCGCAGCAGACACTGGAATTGGTCCGGACACCTCCGGATCGCGCCTACAAGACCCCCAACACAGCGTCAAATGCAGGACATCAACATCCAGTCCCCACCGGAAGCTCTATAACACGCCTCGCCGTCTCACGCCGAGACGTGCTGACGTAATATCCCCTTTCGAAAAGACTCCGGGGCAAAATTAGCCTGAGATGAAAAAGAGGCGGGGCGGAGAGCCGAAAGGCGAGGATTCTAGACGCTGCCGAGCTGTGCACCGGAAAGGGCGGGGCCTGGGCTTAAGAAGGGGCGGTGTTCCTGTCACGGCAGCCCCGAGTAAAGGAAGCTGGCCAGAGGGGGCGGGACCTAGGAGAACGGGACGAGGCGGGGCTGCGCCCGGGAGAGACGCGGGAGGGGGCGGGGCCTGGCGTGGGGCTAGCCTCTGGGGGGCGCGCGCGGCGGTACCCGGGGACTGGTGGGTGGGCCCCGGCCTCTGGCGCTGGGCAAAGCTGGGCTTACGGGGTTGTGATAGGTTGTGTTGTGGCGGACGCTCTCCCCGTACCTGGAACCCCCGACCCTGGAGTTGAGCACTCAATGTTGGGGCCTTTCCTGTAATGCCTGCGGCGACGCCAGTCCCGACCCCCACTTCCCCGGCGGCCTCAGTCCGCGATATGGGGCTGCCACAGTGAGATGGCCGCCCTTTAGATCTACTCTTTTTTTTTTTTAATTTCCCTAGATAAGCTTTACACGGGTCAGTTGACGAGGCTGGGGGAGGGCCAGTGGGTTACAGGGCTTCCTGGAGTAGTACCCGATCTCCTTCCTGCGTCCTGTGAACTTTGTCCGAGTTTGTCCTGGGAAGGCCTGGCTACTACCCCCTCCTCCTTCATTGCGGCAGTTCCAGGACGATTTTGCCCACGTTCTTGTTGCTCTCCATGTATGCGTGGGCCTCTTGGATTGCAGTCACGGGGTAGACTCTGTCCAAAACCGGCAGTAGACGTTGTGGACTCTCCGTGGAGAAGTGGGGCAGAATCTGTTTTGTGAAAGCCTCCACCAGCATTTGCTTGTACTTAAGATAAGGAAAAGGAGACCATCAGTCTAGACAGAGGCTTTACCTTGCTACTCCCCATCCTGCTTATTTACTTACTAGCTCTCTCTGAAACGTACACATCTGAACATGCACACAGGGGTACTTATCTAACTCCTTTACTACCAGCATGTATGTGCGTGACCCCAAATGTATAACCTCTATTCTGTAGCAGATAAAGACTGAATCCTGGACTGAAATATTAGTGGCACAGGCAACAGGACTGTTCTTAAAGGTTTAAAGCAGGAGTTGGGGCACAGACAGGACTTCTATAGGCTCAGTTCAAAAAGGATGTTTAAGCTCTCCTATCCCACAGGTGTGAAACCGTAGGTTGGGAAACATTCCCAAATCTGGCACCTGCTAGAGTGCCACACAGAAAAGATTTCAGTAACACATAATCTGTTGAAGGTCCAGCCTTAACTAACCCTACTCACCTAAACGGCTTTATCACACTGAGAAGAGTTCTGCCTTTGAAGACAACATTTTGGAACTATCAGAAGTATTTCCTAATACTGTCAATGCTTCAGTCATTTTGTTACAAAAGTTAAATAATATGTGAAGTATTAGCTACCTTCTTTCCAAGACGTTGAGACTTCTACTAACCAATTTTAATTAGTTCTGTGAAAATGGTTATTTATCCACAGCGGGGCAGGTTTCTACATGGGCTCTCTAACAGAAGATGTGTCAGATCTAACTTTTTTCGAGTTATGTAAACAAATCACACTTTTTTTTGGCAATAATTAAACCATGTTTTCTTTTCATTCATCATTCACCTTTTGGTCCCTTGATCTCAGCAGAGTGGTGATCAGACTTCCTCGTTTAAAAAGTAGCTTTGAAAATAGAGGTCCACTGATGTCAGTTCCTCCCATCAGACCATAGAGAACCCAGCGACCATCAAGAGCCAGGCAGTTGACATTTTTCTCCCAGTAGGATCCACCTATGCAGTCTAGAATAAGGTTGACTCCAGCACCTTTCACATGAAACACAGATTTGTAATGCTAGTCAGACACAGAAAGCTTTGTGCAAAGTAAGATTCTCTGGTATATTTGTGAATATATCGGTATAAGTACATGTGCACGATGTACAGGTTAGAACTAGAAACACTGCTCAAAGAAACATTGCTGTAAATAGAGTTTAGATAGCTGAACTCTATCATACATTTGTGCTCTAGTTCATCTTTTATGATTCCTAGCCACAGCAAGAGGGAAGTGGGGCAACACCATGACCTGGTATCTCCCTTGATCCCCGTGTAAGTATAGAACCCACTGGCACCCAAGCATGAATGAGAACAGAACAGGGGAGATCCACCCAGTCTACAGGGCAGGCTAGTTCACATCTAAATTATGAAGTGTCTGCACTGGGTTGTCTGAATCATTTTCCTAGCTTTGGTTTCATCTCTCCTTTTTGACGCATGTGGAAAAATGGAAAAGGATGACCCAAAAATACACAGATTTGGCTTTCGAATACAGAGGCTTCACCCATTTGGGGAGCTACCATCCTACCCCTACTATGCCCAGCACTAAACTGGTCTCTGCCCTATGCTTCTGTTAACTCATTGCAGAGTGACTTGAAAGAAGAGGTCCTGGATAATTCCAGGCCAACTCTTGGATTTACCCAGTTTCTTAAATGAGTCAGAATCATATCACTTATAAGAATGCACATAGAAACATTTTAGTCCTAAATACTGTCTGCCTGGCTCCAGAGGTCAAACACCAGAGTACTAGAATTTGGCCAGGGCAGCTGTTGTGCATTTAGCAGAGGCAAGACAGATCCAGAGCACCGGCAACCTTCAGGCTGGTGAGGATTTTGTTTAATCATCTCTGAAATTCCTGTTGGGCTGCAGAAGCTATTGTTTACCTTTGGTGAATTTCAGTGTTGCTTCAGAAAAATCCTCTTCTCTGTAATTGAATCCAGCAGCTGCTCCAAGCTTCTCTGCCATCTGAAGTTTGTGTTGGGAGCCAGCTGTGACTAGAGGAATAGCTCCAGCCAGCCGGGTGAGTTGGATAGCAGCTGTGCCCACACCACTTGATCCTGCATGGATTAGCACAGAGTCTCCAGCGTGAACGTTTCCTGTGACATAAAGTACAGGAACCATTCCCTTTACCTTGCAAGTGTTATACATTCTCCACACAGGCATATTCTAACACATGCTCCTGGCCCTGGGCCACCAAATGCCAAATCTCTTGCTCTCTTCAGAGTTCTCGACAATTCTTTTTTGTTTTCCTGCCTCTTGTCAAAGTGGGAAACAAGCTTTTGAAACAGCTCTTAGCAGCCACATCCATAATCTATATTTTACTTATGAAGTAATAATACTGAGATGCACATCTCTGATATACACCTTAATAAGAAGTAACCGCTACTCCCACCGTCACTACCTGAAGCCCAGTCCCTCTTTAGTCTGAAACTGGCCTCTATCTGGTCTCAGTGATCCAGGCACCATGGACAACCCCAGGCTTCTCTTCCTGAAGTGGAGCTTTTGTTATGTCACTTTCTCCTCAAAATGTAAAGTGGTACTCAGTTGGCTTTTGCATCCAGTCTAGACAATGTGCCACTCAAGGCCACTAAAACCCAGTCTAAGTCTCATCTGTCACAGATGATAATCATTGCACTTCACTCTGAGTGGAGCAGCTGATCTCATCTTGACACGCTCTTAAGCCACCTTGTCCTGCCTTCTGTCCATCTCAACTTTACTCACCCTTCAAGTCCTTCTCTTCCAGAAAGCCCTCTCTGGCCACCCTTACCCACACTAACTGTTCCCATCTGGAGGCTATAGTAGTTAGAGACAGGACCACCTTCTGAACTCTATGGTTCTATGTGCATGCCTGGTCTTCCCAGTTTCACTGAGCTCCCTGATGGCAGGGAGCAAGTCTTCTTAGGCTCCCTCCCATCAGTGGGATTGGGGAGGAATAAAAGTTGATTGGATGGCCCCTTCTGCCACATTAGGTTCACAGAGAGAAGCTCGGTAGGGCTCTGAGCAGCTGGGACTACTGGTGGGCCTACAAGGTGAAGATGTGCAAAGACCTTCTATCCAGTGCTTTCCAGGCTCCACCTGCTAACCATGATTTTCAGCCTCCACATCAGGCCATTGCTAACAAGGTACGGGGACCTGATACTATTGGCAGTATGTTAGGGTGCAGTGCTGGGGTTGGGTGTGATTTGGTGGCCAGGAAAAAGCTGCCTCTGAGGGCTGCTGGGTTTTGAGGTGACTGAGTCATGAAGTAACTGAGCCACGCTGTATGGAGTGAGCATGGGGGGGTGGGGGACTCCTCACCCAAGAGATGTAACAGCTGGAAGGCTGTAAGCCAGGCCTCTGGGATGGCTGCAGCCTGGGACAGGGTCAGTCCTGCTGGGATGGGCATGAGGAGCCCTTCAGGGACAGTAACGTACTGTGCCTGTCCCCCCCCAGGCAGCAGAACCATCGCTGGGTCCCCAATCTTCCAGTGTCCCTGGCAGGCGGGCCCCAGCGCTGCTATGTGTCCAGATGCTTCCAGTCCCAAAATGCTGCTGGCTCCTGGGGGTGGGGGATACTGGCCTTGTCTCTGCAGAAAAAGGGGTGCACTAAGTGGTGAGCATGATCAGAAATGTGTGTGTCATCATCCTTGGCCCTCTTCCATTAGCCCCTCTTTTTCTCAGAAAAATCAGGATAAAGTCAGGTTTTGCTAAGTCAGGACAGGAGACAGAAGAAGTAATTCAGATCCTGTAGGTCACACAGACAGTGGATGTCAGAACTGGTTAGGTCCTTAGCTGTTTACTTCATCAAAACACCTTGTTTTACAAATAGAGAAACTGAGACCTGCACAGGGAAATGCCTTTTCCAAGGTCACAAAGTAAATCAGTAGAAGGATGAGGAACAAAACCGTACACTCCTTAAAGTTAGTTCTCCTGTATCAAGTGCCAGTCTTCGTGCAGGTGCCTGTATCAAGTGCAGGACTCACTCACTGCAAGCCTCAGAAGCCTCCACCTGCAGGTTTCAGACCAGAGGGGCTGAACTAAGACGGCACTAGAACCTTTTGAGGAGCTTTTTCAAAGTACCTATGCCTGGGTTGTGGTAATGTTTATTTTGGAAAAGTGCCCCACCTGATTCTGGCACACATTTCTCAATTATCCCAATCAATGTAGCTGGCTCCGTTTCATGCTTCAAAGAGCAGAAAAAAGAAGATTCCTAGAGTACAGCCCCCTGCCAGCTCCAGGACCCTCAGAGTTGAACGAATGCAGAACTTTGGAGCCACACAAGACCTCAGTGTGAATTACAGATGCCCTGATTACTAGTGTGACCTTGTGAGTATTGCCTAACCTCTCTGACTCAGTTTATCTGTATAATACAAATGGTAAACAGGGTTGCCTGAGGAGTAAATGAGACAGAGCAAGGCCTAACACACACACACACACACACACACACACACCCCACAGCCTCAACAAATGGTAGTTCCCATCTCCTTATGTGGAAACCTGAGCAGATTATGGATTAACACGGTAGATGCTGCTTTGCAAATATCCCTATATATTGTGTAAACAAAGGAGGCTAAATGGTTCTTTGTGTTAGAACCCCCAGCACACGGTCTGCAGACGTATCATGCAGTGTGTTACTGGCAGTGCCCTAGGTCATTCCTTTATCTGCCTGGTGAATGTTTCTCCAAGGCTCCGAAGCTCCTCCCTGACCCGTGGGTACCTGGAGTAAATCAGCCCGGTTCAGGGCGCTGGCCGCCACTTTCAGGAGGACTTCGCCTTCTACTGGGCTGGGCTTGGCCACCTTCTTCAAGTAAAGGTTTTCTGGTCCTCCCGGCTTGTCAAAGTGCACAGCTAACATGTTCCCTGAGGACACTGTAGGAGCAAGGAAGGGGGCCCGAGGTCCTCCGGAGAGCGCAGCGCCCAAGCCGACGCTGCAGCGCCCCCTGCCGGCCAGCGGCTTCCTTTTAAAAGAGGTCTCGAGGACGTCCGGCCCGCGCCGCGCCCCGCGCTCCTTCCCACGAGGTCCCAGCTGCTCGCACACGGACCCCCTGCAGAGGACACAGGTTAGGACAGGGTTACGCTGTCCCAGCTAGGATGCAACGGAGGGGGAAGACACGGAAGAGCGTGAGGCAAGCTGCGCTCCCTCTGGGTTGGAACCCCCCACTCACCCGCCCGGGTGTGAGTTCCTGGACACTTACCGGGGCCGGGCTCTCCGCTGCTCCGGGCGGCGCGGCGCGGTCCCGCGCTCCCTCGGGTCACTGGAGCAGAAGAACCCCGGAGTCCGGGCCTGCCTCGGCCGCGACCGCGAAGGACGGCTGGACTCTGGACAGCGCCAGGGGTGGGACTGACCTGGACCAACCCTCCTCTTCCTTCTCTTTCTTTCCCCCTGCAAAGCTAGTGATAGCGAATCAGAGTCTCTATTCGAATATTTGAGCCTCGGAAACTAGTCTTTCTTCCGGTTGGCCGGAAATGCTGTTCTAGCCTCACTTAGAGAAGAGAAAACTTCTTCTCTCCAGGGAACTAGACTCTTGGCCGGGGATCGGTCCATTTTCCACCCAGAGCAGGCTTTTAACTCACTGACGCTGCGGGGCCAGCATCTTGAGTATGGTGGGGCAAGCTGGGTGCTGCTGAGAGAATTGGAGAAAGGGGAAGGTATAAGCCGTCCTGGGATCCTTACCTCTTCTGCTCTTCCTCCCGGGGATGAGGGAGCAGCGCCTGGAAGATGCTGCCCAGGGAGGCAATTTTGACTGGTTAAAGCTGTACGAATAGGCTACATCAGGTTTCTCAGATTTGGCACTGTTGACATTTTGGACTAGATAATTCTTTTTTTTTTTTAATGTTTATTTATTTTTGAGAGAGGGAGACAGAGTGCGAGTGGGGGAGGGGCAGAGAGAGAGAGGGAGACACAGAATCTGAAGCAGACTCCAGGCTCAGAGCTGTAAACACAGAGTCCTATGCAGGGCTGGAACTCATGACCCGAGCCAAAGTCGGACACTTAACCTACCAAGCCACCCAGGCGCCCCTGGACTGGAAAATTCTTTATTTTTGAGACTGCCTTGTGCATTGTGCAATGTTTAACAGCATCCCTGGTCTCCACCCACTATCCAGTCATGACAAAAAATGCTTCCAGACATCCTCTGGGGGAAAAATTGCTCCCCCCCCCCCCGACACCGTTAAAAGCACTGGTTTAGAAGAATACACACGTGTGTGCTTGTACAAAAACAAGTTAGGTAACATCTTGTGGTGACTTATAATTTACCACCTCTTCACGTGCATCCTCACTGGATCTTCATAACACTTTACTAGAAAGGAACTGAGATGTAGAAAGACTAATCTGATTTCACGGGGCACATAGCTAGTGAGTGTCAGAGCCAAAAATCAAATTTGTATCTTCTGGGTCTTGGTCCAGGGCTCTTTCTAACTATAGCAAGCTGCTTTGTACATGTCTCTCCTATCAATTGCAAAATCCCCTTTATATCTTTACATCCCTCTGCTGAGTACACCTCTTGCAAGAAGGTTATTCAAATTGGGTTGTTTGTTTCTTGTGTTTTTTTGGTAGGCTTCATGCCCAGTGTGGAGCCCAACCATGGGCTTGAACTCGACCTGAGCTGATATCAAGAGTCTGATGCTTAACTGACTGAGCCACCAGCCACCCCCAAATTATGTATTTTTATAAAGTTTTCTGTTTTACAAAAATGCCCATCAGGGATGCCTGGGTGGCTCAGTCGGTTGGGCATCCGACTTTGGCTCACGTCATGATCTCACGGTTTGTGATTTCGAGCCCCATATCAGGGTCTCCACTGTCAAAGGGGAGCCCACTTCGGATCCTCTGTCTCCCTCTCTCTCTCTGTCCCTCCCCTGCTCATGCTCTCTCTCTCAAAAATAATTAAATTAGAAAAAATTTTTAAAAATGCCCATCAGCTACTGTCCCTCCTCTTGCCATCTATATCAAATGGGTAAGAAATATATGAAAAACAGTAAGTATATTACTAGATGTCAGAAAATACTATGATAATGATGACAATATAGTACTTGTTTCTGAAGTGTTCTATAGAAATAAATGCCAATACGTAGGGACATATGTACAGAAATGTTTTATGCAGCATTGATCATAGTGACAAAAAAGTAGAAACAAAATAAATCCCATTACTGGGGGAATGGCTGGATAAATGATGAATACCATGCATCCATTTGAAAAATGCCTTAGAGCTATAGCAGTTGACATAGAGGGATTTATGTGAAATATTTATTTAACGAGAATGACATTTTGGTAAAACAAAGCCAAATGTCTCTGTATGCATATACATGGCTATCCACACATACTTATATGGTCATATGAGAATGAAAAAAGATATAGCATCTTTTTATATAGTTATTTTTATACATAAGTTATTTTGGGTTATCTGGGAGAGAGTGCTGTCATGGGAGGTAGGGAACAAAATAAAAAAGGAAAAGAACTTTTAAGCATTTTATATGTAGACCTATGTGAAAGAAATGAAACATTTAAAATTTTAAAAAATTGAGGTAGAATGCTACACTCGTGGTCTCAATGAACCATATCTCCCCGTAACCACACCCCAAAGTACTGTATGTACTTCCCTCGCACACTGACTTTGGACTTGACCATGTGACTTGCCTTGGCCAAGGAAATAATGCAAGTGCTTACATGTTGAACTTGCCCTCTCTTGCTACTGAGAACTTTTTCACCATCTTGTGAAAAAGGTTCTCTACCAGAGAATGAGACTTCATGGAATAGAAACAAGCTATTTCAATTGAGGTCCCCTGGACCAAGTAGGCCTAGATGGTCTGCCAGCTTACTATAGCCAATGACCCCTGGTGAGATCAGTGGAACTGCCTGACTTACCCCAGACCAAATGTTTGCCATGTTTTGAGCTGCCGTATGGAGAACTCCTATGTCAAGGAAGTGATGTCTCTGGCTAACACTTAACAAAGCCCCGAGGCCTGCCAACAGCCACGGGAGTGAGCCTGGAAGCAGAGCATCCCCCAGTCTAGCCTAAAGATGGCTCCAGCTCTGGTTGACACCTGGGTTGCAGCCTTCCGAGACCCTAAGACCTTGAGCTGGAGGACTCAGCTAAATTGCTCGCAGGTTCCTGACCCATAGAAACTGTGAGATAACAAATGTTTGCTGTTTTAAGCCACTAAGTTTTGGGGCAATTTGTTACACAACAATAGGTAACTAATACAAGAGAGAAAAGAGGAGGAAAAGATTATGGAAGAAGAGTAAGTAGGACACGAGACAAGGGTTGAGCTGGGGAGTAGGGATCAGTTTGGCCTTTCCTCCAAATGCACAGGCCCCTGCAGAAACATACCCTGTGTGGCCTTCAGCCCCTTCTCAGAGAAGTCGTCCTTATAATCAAACCCTGCTGTGGCACCCAGCCTCTAGTCCATCTCAATGTTCTCCTTGGGGTTTGTGGTCACCAGGGAGATGGCTCTGAACAGTCTGGCCAACTGAATGGCAGCTGTGCCCACATCCCCAGTGCAGGGAGGGATGAGCATTGTCAGCCCCTCTTGTATGCTTCCTGTGGCAGCAATCCAGGTGAGAATACGGTGAGCCAGCAAAGGCACAGGGGAGGGAAGTTATAGAGTTGGCTTTGGGACGATAAGCCATCTAGTGCATTGGGGGGTGATGAGAGACAAACCAAGGTCAGGTGGGGCCTGGGTCACAGAAGGCACCAAGCATGAGGAGCCATCCAGAGTTCTGGAGCTCAGGGAGCCTTGATCAGCAGTGGGTTTGTACAAAACCAATCCAGCAGGCAAGGAGAGGGTGGAGGACTGTTCTAAAGGGGCCTCCTGGGGCACCTGGCTAGCTCAGTCAGTTAAGCATATGACTCTTGATTTCAGCTCAGGTCATGATCTCACCATTTGTGAGTTCGAGTCCCACATTGGGAGGGAGGGAGGAAGGAGGGGAGAGAGAGAGAGAGAGAGAGAGAGAGAGAGAGAGAGAGAGAGAGAAAATGAGTGGCGGAGGGGCAGAGAAAGAGGGAGGGAGAGGATCTTAAGCAGTCTCCACACCCAGAACCCAATGAAGAACCTAACCCAGGGCTCGATCTCACTCATGAGATCATGACCTGAGACAAAATTAAGAGTCGAATGCTTAACCAACTGAACCACCTAGGTACCCCAATATCTAAAATATTTAATCTTCAATAGTGCAAAAGGTACGATTTCTGGTCATAACTAACTTTTAAAACTCCTATCAGGCTTTATTTATTTTTAAAAGTTTATTTATTTATTTTGAGAGAGAGAGAGAGAGGGAGAGAGCGAGCATGCGGGCAGGGGAGGGGCAGAGAGAATCTCAAGCAGGCTCTGCTCTGTCAGCACAGAGTCTGACACAGGGCTCAAACTCATGAACTGTGAGATCATGACCTGAGCTGAAACCAAGAGTCGGATGCTTAACCAACTGAGCCACTCAGGTGCTCCACTCATATCAAGCTTTTAAATGTGTCAAGTAGAGGGGTACCTGGGTGGCTCAGTCAGTTAAGCATCCGACTTCGGCTCAGGTCATGATCTTGCAGTTAGTGGGTTCGAGCCCTGTGCCAGGCTCTGTGCTGACAGCTAGCTTAGAGCCTAGAGCCTGTCTTCGGATTCTGTATCTCCCCCTCTCTCCGACCCTCCCCTGCTCGTGCTGTCTCTCTCTGTCTCTCTAAAACACATAAAGAAAAAACAAATGCGTCAAGTAGAATCCGGATTTCAGAGCAACTTGGTACTTATGATCATCCACTAAAAATACCCCAAACAGATCTTTAACAGTTAGAAATTTTAAAATGTCATTTTTCTTCTAGTACTCATATTTCCCTCCTACTTTTCTCATAGAATTATATATTGCTGTATTTCCTGCTTTATTGATCATTCTTGTCTGCAAGAAAATGTGTACAAAAACTGACATTAATTTAAAAAGTTACTTCCTGTGACCATAGGGCTGTATTACATTTCTTCTGGAATTTATTATCATTACATTATTATTAGTTCACAATTGATCAAAACATTATTTTGAATTTTTATATTATTGTATTATTTTAAATATTAATAGTTATCGAAAATGAAAAGTAGAATTTTATTGGAAAGACATCTCTTAATGACCGTTGGTGGGGTTGAATTTTTCCAAGTAATTATTATGTCTGTGGATGAATATTACCCATTGCTGGAATGAGACTGGGACCAATATAAATTCTCTTCCTATTTTTCATTTTTATAGACAAGCTCTGAGGAATCTAATTTGCATAAATTAGATGGGAAAGAGAAATTTCATTATAGAAATGTCAGCCAATTCTCTGAATACCTCTGAGTTATATGATTAAAAACTATATAATCGATCATCACAAATTATTTTCAATGATCTATTAGCTGGCAACTTAATTAGGTCTTTCTTCAATTTTGTTGAAAGCAAAGACTTGGAAACCAATCAACCCGTGAAGGATTTCTGATCCACACCTAAGTGTTGTTCAGGTTCTTAGCTTCTGGGATTATACAAACACAAAGCTTTGTGAAGATTTATCAAATGATTATTAATTATATCTGCTATTTCTTTCACTTAGAGGCACTTTTTTTTTAAAGTTTATTTATTTTGAGAGAGAGAGAGAAGAGGCAAGTGGGGGAGGGACAGAAGAGGGGACAAAAGAGAATCCCTAAGCAGGCTCCACGAGCTCGAATCCCTGAACTGCGAGATCATGACCTGAGCTGGTGACTGAGCCCCCCAGGAGCCCCAAGGCACCTTTTTTAAATTGATTCACCCACAAAGGATTTGGAAAGTAAAAATGTTAGTTTCAATACACTTTTGCAAAGACAATTTTTAAAAATCAAATCCTTCTACCTTATCACATACTTCAAATACATTTTTACATTTTCATTAACATCTTGAAGCTGCAGACTTAATTATGAAAAACATCTGTGACATTCTTATTGGCAAAGCCAACCTCATCGTTAAATAATCAGCCAAATAAAATTACTTCCTATCAGAGTCGGTTTCTCATTTTTCAATTCAAATAATCATGTTAATACATGTCCTATGACAATCATCTTGATTCTAAATTTTAAGAAATATAGGGGCGACTAATGCCTCAGTCGGTTAAGCATCTGACTCTTAATTTCGGCTCAGATCATGATCTCCTCCCCTCCTAGGATTCTCTCCCTCTCTCTCTGCTTCTCCCCTCCTCCCTCTCAAAATAAACATTAAAAAAAGAAATATAGGTAAGACATAAAGCCTTCCTCTCATAGAACAATTATGACCTAAAGATTTTCACTATTTCCCACTAATGCTCTTTTTACTTTATTCTCATGGATCTCTCTATATTGGATGTATTTTTTTGACAATGGAGGATGGATTTAAAGACATTAAAAAATATTTAGAATTCTTTCCTCTGGCACACTGCAGTTTTTGCACTCCAAGCCAAGCATCATGGCAAGACTGGGGTTGGATGAGAGTATAGCTTCCTTTTGTATCCGGGGGGAAGGGTGCTTGGGGAGGGGAGGTGGGAAGCTAGAGCTGACATGACTCCTCAATCACAGCAGTTTTAGGCAAGTACCTATGGAAGTTGAGGATCTGGAAAAAAATTAAGCACTTAAATCCATTCATGCCTGTGTGCCCCTTCTAAAGTCTTTGTGGACCACCAGGACACAAATCTCTTCAGTTTGGAGACCCCTGGGCCAGAGGTCATCTGGTCCAGGACACCTCTGCAGGTACTGTGTGGTGACACCAAAGGGTCACTTTTGTGGGTCTCTCTGAATAGCTGGACACAGCTGGAACTTTATAATGAGAATTATAGGAAGTAACTGGACAGAACATAATAGGATGGCTCCAGACAGTGAGGCATTTGCCTTGAGGTGGTTTACAAAGAGGGCCCCACTAGGCACCTAGCAGTGCAGTGAGTATGTGTCTAGGAAAGGCTAGCTGACCAGTTGGTGAACATGCAAGAGGCTTCTAGCACTTTAGAGATCACCATGGCCAACGGTCAGACCTTCTGCCTTGCAGGCTCAAAACCCCAGCTGGACAGCATGTGGAGAGTGGGTGTATAATGCACATGACTAGGTTATATACTCCAGGAGTCAATGTGCTGATCTACAAGGAGAAATCATTGGCATGAGGGCTGACACCAAAATTTATAGGTAGATCTATATGGAAAGCCCCAGACAGCATGTTTTCGGAATTCAGAAAACTGTACCTTGTTGCTTGATAATGTCAAGAACTGCAAAAGGTCTAAGACCTGATGCCAGTGGTGTAAGATGTTCCCTCCTCAGGGACACCTGAAGGGTGTGCCAGCCAGGTGGGCCTGGAGCTGCCGTTAGGGGAAAGACAGATACATCATGCCCAGAAATGGACAGGATGGAATACTGAATTTTCAAATTAGGTTCTATAACTTCCCACCCTTAATGTTCTGATCATCACCCAGGAGGTAAACAAGAGGACATGAACCCTTTCTGGAGATGATTGCATTCATTGGCCATACTACATTGTGTGGACTAGGAGGAAGTAAGGGAGACAGAGTCAAAAATCTTTTTGAGTTGATTTTTTAAGTGTTTTATTTTTTTTATTTTTTATTTAAAAATTTTTTAATGTTTTATTTATTTTTGAGAGAGAGAGAGAGAGAGAGAGAGAGAGAGAGACAGCGTGAGCAGGGGAGGGTCAGAGAGAGGGAGCTAGAGAATCTGAAGACATGCCCCAGGCTCTGAGCTAGCTGTCAGCACAGAGCCTGACATGGGGCTTGAACCCACGAACTGCAAGATCATGACCTGAGCCGAAGTCGGACGCTTAACCGACTGAGCCGCCCAGGCGCCCCTAAGTGTTTTTATTTTTGACAGAGAGAAAGAGAGAGAGAGAGAGAGAGACAGAGTGTGAGTGGGGGTGGGGCAGAGAGAGAGGGAGACACAGAATCTAAAGCAGGCTCCAGGCTCTGAGCTATCAGCACAGACAGAGCCCCATGTGGGGCTTGAACCCATGACCCATGGGATCATGACCTGAGCCAAAGTCAGAAGCTTAACCACCTGAGCCACCCGCATGCCCTTGAGTTGATTTTTGAAAGGCCATTTCCAATGTTCAACAATATCAGATGTCTGCAGATGGTGGGGGGTGTGGAATGCCCATCAAATACTTTGACTATGGCCCAAAGGGCGGCCTTTGTGTTGCCCTTTTCCCCAAGTCCTACAGGGTGATGTGGAACAGATGACTGTCACACATGTGGTGAGCAGCATTACAGGATGGCAACAGTGAGTTCAGGGAACTTACCTTTTTTTTTTTTTTTTTAATGTTTTATTTATTTTTGAGGGACAGAGACAGCGTGAGCAGGGGAGGGTCAGAGAGAGAGGGAGACACAGAATCCGAAGCAGACTCCAGGCTCTGAGCTAGCTGTCAGCACAGAGCCTGACGTCGGGCTCGAACCCACAAACCGTGAGATCATGACATGAGCCGAAGCCGGACGCTCAATCGACTGAGCCACCCAGGCACCCCGGAACTTACCTTTTTTTATACCAAGCAGTAAGAAAGCTCACTCTTTGTTCTGAAGGGAGACATTAACTTCATTTTTCGGGGTTACTTCCTGGAACATAACCCTGAGAAATGCCCTGGATGAAGAGTGGTTAGGGCCTTGCACTCTTGTCACACCCAGCAGGATGTGTGGGAGTCCAAGAGACTCACAGAGGAGTCTCTCAACAGATAACGCCCTGTGCAGCTATCAGTGTCCTCACACTCATGCCAATGACCAACACTTTAAAAAATCAAACAAACAAAACAAACAAGTAAAGCTTATCAAAGAATTCCAATTAAAGAAGAGGATCTCTTGAAATAAGAAAAAACGCTCCCTTAACCCATTCTTCCTTTTCAGTATCTTCTTCCTAGTGTTTTTCAACCACAAACTAAGGCATTACTTTTTCTTTAGAATCGATTTCCTAAAATAACAAAGGCTGTATTTTATAGTCCTTTGATGACTTAATTTCCCTTTCTTCTTAGATAGTCTCCTGAAAGAAAACAGAACATGGTTATTACTTGTGAGCAGCAAATTATCACTGCAGTATGATTCATTCATTTATTTATTCCACAGACATTGGGAGTGACTACCATGTGCCAGATGCTGTAGATACAAGGATGACTGGATAGTTAATACCCAGTCCCTGCTCTCAAAGATATAGATGTCTCCTAGAATCTTCCATAATAAAACATTTGTAAATAGTCATGATTCTTTATTTCCCAAATTTTCTGTAATTATCATGTATAATTTTTTGATACAGAAAAATATAATTAAAAGAAAAACAAGTGAAGGAAACAGAAGTAATGTGATAAGTAACTGGCTCCTGAGTAGGTGTTCATCTCAATCATCCTTCATGAGAATCCAACCACTTCCAAGATAGCCCATCCCTTCCTAGAGCAGGAGGATTTTAATGTTTTTTTTTTTTTTTCTTGAGAGAGAGAGAGAGAGAGAGAGAGAGAGACAGAGAGACAGAGTAAGCAAGTAGGGGAGGAGCAGAGAGAGGGAGACACAGAATCTGAAGCAGGCTCCGAGCTGTCAGCACAGAGCCTCATGCGGGGTTTTTGAACTCATAAACCGTGAGATCATGACCTGAGCCAAAGCCAGTCGCTTAACTGACTGAGCCACACAGGCGCCCCACGAAGTAGGATTTTAGTAGCATGATGTCAGCTATCTCCTTCTAACCAGTATAGATTCTTTGGAGTCTTTTGTGGTTCTAAACAAGAACCTCTGCCTTTACTCCCAGCCACAGAATCTACTTTACAGTGTTGAGGCAACTTGCCTGGTCTCCACAGGAGACCTGGGGAATTAGCCCTGGGCCCCAGTTGATAAGATAGAATCTGGCCTCTTGACAGCCTAATTGCCCCTTTTCCTAGCCTCATTTTTTGGATACCTTTAATTAGATAATTAACCCAAATCTACATGTCTCTGTTCTGTCTTCCTGCACCAGCCCTAGTCTACTGAAATTGAACCTCCCTCAAATTTTAACACTTGCCCAGAAAAGGACCTTGGTGGTTGTAATTGCCTGTTCCTCCTGCGTTGGCGGTCACCCCTTCTGTTAGGTGCTTCCAGAGTTGTGTCTTGTCCAGGCTCAGTCCTGTTTACTCTTAGAATACCTCATTGCCGGCTGTGTAGCATGGTTTATTATACTCCATGCCAGGAAACTATAACAACTGGGAAGTTCTGTGCATACATACATTTGTGTGTGTGTGTGTGTGTTTCTGTGATAGTACTTAATTTCTCAATTAATTTTTTAAGATTCATTTCTCTGGAGCCTTCCCTGATTCTGCTAGTCAGAGGTCATTCACTTATTTGGTCATCAAACATGTATTAATTACCTGCTCAACACTAGACGCTGTTTTAGGTACTGGAGATAGGAGATTAAGACACAATTCTTATCTTCTAGGGGCTCACAATCTAGGTAAAGGAAGAGCTCTGATGGCAGTAATAATACAGGTATGCATACAATGCATAGCATAGTGGACAGAAGCCCAAGAAGTGACTTGTATTTCCAGTGATGATTGGGAATTTGACAACTGGATGTGAAGGGGCAGGGACAGAAAGGGACACTACTTCAGGCAGATCGGACAGCATGTATAGAGGCCTGGGAGGTAGAGACTATGTCTGCTTACAGCTTTGATTTCCCTGTTTATTTGTGTTAAAGAACACACATGGTGGATCATCACTGAATATGTGTTGAAAGAATGAAAGAATGGCTGCTTTCCTCACTAGTAGAAGTAGAGGCTTCTACTATCTCAAAGGAGTGTTCAGGCAACCTGAAATTTTTTTTTAGGAATTTAGATTTACATTTAAAAATCTGAACACCAACATAATTTATTGTTCATTAAGCTCAGCTCTCATAGATATAATTTCCCAGTTAGTCCTACATTATATCTTCATTCAAAAACATAAAGACCCAGAAGAGGAATGCAGTAACATCAATAAGGTAGCTGCCTGGCTCAGTAATTTTTCTGTACAAGGCTCCTTTGCATAGGGTGGCCCCCACCAGTTAACATTTCTTATTTTTTCCCCTGCTGCCTTCCTCACCCCTAGCCCCCCAATAGCTAACTGATAAATGGGTAAACCATATGACCCAAGACTTGTCAAACCAGGGTCCTAAAAGAAATGAAGAGGCAGTATGTAAGGCTTGGCCATGATACCAGCCAGGGAAGGCTTTGCAATAGGACAGAACAAAGCTGACACTCTTAGACTAGAGGGGCACCTGGGTGGCATCTGACTCTTGATTTCGGCTTAGGTCATGATCCCAGGCCCCACATTGGGCTCCAAACTGAGCTTGGAGCCTACTTAAGATTCTCCCTCCCTCTCTCTCTCTCACTCTATCCTTCTATTCCTCTACCCCTCTTCCCTGCTTGTGCTCACTTTCCTACTCTCTTGAAAGAGAAAGAAAGAAAGAAAAAGAAAGAAAGAAAGAAAGAAAGAAAGAAAGAAAGAAAGAAAAAAGAAACAGACTAGAGAAGCATTCTAGCAGTATTCGTGTCCCTGGACTCCATTTTCCCTGTGGTTCAGCTGCATTAACCCCAGTACTCTTCCAATAAATTCCTCCTTGAATTGGCTCTCAGTTACTGGCAGTCAGAAGACCTCACTACCATAGGGAATGAACAGACATAGGGAGACAAACTTACCCAGTTTCTCCGTGGCTTCCACACAAACACTAGGATACATGCCTTCAGTGTAAGTTGCCACCAGAAGATACAGATGGGTCTTCACAACAACCACACCAGTGTTTTCCTGGATAAGAGGAAAACAGAATGCCCTTCTTTTGGTTCTCGTCACAGGACTAGCAGTTACACTCCAGCCACATTTTTTGACATTTCTTTACTTCCATACACTCATATATCTGTTTTTGGACTCTTCACTCTTTTCCACTAATTTAGTTGTCTTTTCTCAAAAAATTTCAGACTTATAATAACAGCATGTGTATTTTGAAAAAGTTCCCCAACTGATTGTAAACTACCCCTATCACATTGAGAACAAATGATATAATGAAAAGGTAATACATTTTGGAATTGGACAACTTTGGCTTCTATCCTGCCACTCCATTTTCCACTGCATGACTAAGGCAAAATTATTATTTAACCTGTTATATCTCAGTTTCATCACCTGTAAAATGAGGCTACTTACTTTATAATGCAGATGAAGTATGCTTATGCCATAATATAGGGCATCCAATAAATGTGAATTTCATCTCCTTGTTTCCTTACAGGCAACAGAGAGCCAAGAGAGGTGTTAAGCATAAGACTGCTATCACTTTTTTTTTTTTTTTTTTTTTAAAGAAAGAGGATGTAGAGTATGGAGCCGTGAAAAGAGATACTTCAGGCAAGGTTCAGTTGATAGATTCTGGAATGAATATTTCTCAGCTAGGCTCTCTGTTCATACTTTCTTTTGCATATACCTTCCTGGCATTAGACTGCTGTCTCAGACATTGCTACCGCAGTAATGGGCTTAGTTTGTTTTATAAATGGGATCGGGGGGACAGAACAAATTGGAGTCAAATTCTTCAGGTTTTTTACCTAGCTGTCTTCAAATCTCGAACACTCACATTCTTAGCATAAAGAGAATAGTCATCTGCCCGGACACATTTGTAGTCCTTTTCCTTGAAATACAATCCTTCTCTTCTGGTTTGCAAAGGGTTCTTGGCGAATCCATTCACAAGAGTTCGGATATCACTGGGCATTACCTGCAGAAGTTAGACTAGGAGTGGGCAAACTACGGCGGGCTGGCCAACTTTGGCCCACTACCTGTATTTGAAGCCCTGCAAGCCAAGAATGTCCCTCCCCCATTGTTAAGTCATTGGAAAAAACAAATAGTATAATATTTTGTGATATGTAAAAATTACAAGAAATTCAAACTTTTGTTCATAAAGATTTATTGGAACATAGTCACACCCTTTTTTTTTTTTTACTGTATTGTTTGTTTTCCCATTAAAACTGCATAGTAGTGTAGCTGTGACATGGGCCATATAGCCCAGAAACCGAAAATGTTTACTATGGCTCTTTACAGAAAGAGTTTGTAATGCTTATGCCCAAACTAGCTTTTTCTTACACTAAATCCTGGTGATGCTACACTCAAGCTTCGCTCCTGGAGTTTGATGAGGGCTGCACTGTCCACATGCTTTGTTCCCAGGAGGGTATCTAACAGTAAGTTCTGCAAATGGCTCATGCTCCCTCAGCTCTGAAAAAGGGAACCGGAGTTGATACAAACCTCCCTAAGACCCTTTGGACAGGCGTCAGCGTGAAAACTGCGGTCCGTTATCTAATATCCACCAATACACAAAGAGGAAAATAGAATAACAAAAATTCACAGTTCGCACAGCAGGTTATTAAATGAGCTTAGAAAAATCACTGCTCATAATTTTCTAGTTATGTCGGTGGTTCGCATCGAATCGCCTGAGATCATAAACCCCAAACCGAACACCTGCGGGATGCACAGCCACCGATCTAAGCAAAGCAAAGCTGAATGAGATCAGCTCGCCCTGAGTCCTCACATTCTCCTACCGCTCGCCGACCATCATCAACGCCAACTGTAGACACTGATACAGGGGACTAAATAAGCATTTAACGCATTTAAAGCGACATTTCCCGTCCTCATGAGGACAACCGCCACAAACTCTCGTCCTACTAAGGGATAATACTGAGGACAGGCGCCCCTTCTCGGCCACTCCTGGGGTGTTTCCTGAAGTGGGACTGGAGACCAGGGAGGAGGACTACTCTCTAGTCCTGTTGGGTGGGAGACGCGCAGACGGCTTCACGGAGCGCAACGAGCCAGGCGGAGGCGGAAGGACCCGGGCACTCAAGAAAACCCCTCCCCCAATGGCCGGCGTGAGTAGCAACCTCCGGTCAACGGACGCGGAGGAGGGCGGAAAAGCAACGTATCTAGCTATTGGCTGCAAGAGCTGCCCGTCACCGAGAAGGGCTTTGGTTTGGTTCGCTAACCACGACCCGCCCACCAGCGCCGGCACCACAGGTGTCCAGGTTACAAACCCGCGGGACCCGACTTGAGCGCAGTCGGGGCTCAGGGACTCAGCGGCCGCTCTCCAGGCCCTGCGACCCCGCAGAATTCTGACTCGTCGTCGCCTGACGCGGCACAGGGTCCGCTGGGGGTTGCGTCGGGAAACGCTAGACGCGAACGTTCTGCCATTCCGAGGCCACGGCCCGAGCTGAGGGGGCCGCATGGCCCGGGCGAGCTCACGCTCCCGCCGCAGCCGACGACTGTTGGGCGGTGGGCTGTCGGGCCGGGCCCCCGAGTGCTGCGGGAGCCGAAGGCCCAGGCAGTGTTGGGGGAGGGGAGAGCTGAGGTACCTGTCGTGGTCTGCACCTTTCCTGCCGGGCCGGGCAGAGCACGCAGGCATCTTGCTGACGGAGTGGGACGGGAGGGATGGCGTCGTGGGTGCCGTAGGTCTACAACGGGCGCAAGCCCTAATGACAGCTTCCCCCTCAGATGACCGTCCTTGTGTGTGTATGTGTTGGGGGGGGGAGTGCTTTGGGCGTCTCTGAGGACACGCAAAGATTGTCTGAAAAGCCCTCTCTTCTGTAAGCAGCGCTGCCTGTGTGGGCTTCGGTAGTAAGGCATTTGCAGCTCTTCGGGTTGGCGGCCCTCCGTCAGTAAAGTGCCGCGGTGCGACCCCTAGAGGCCTGGCTGATAACTGCCACACCGGCTCCAACGGGCTGGGCTGTAGGACGTGGGAAGCCTGGAATTTCAGGGGGACACGGGTCAACCCAGGGAGAACCTCCCCTGCTTTAAAAGAGGCTGGTTCGAAAGACATCATCAGAAACTATGGTGAAGGCCTCTTGTTAGGCAGCGTGTGGGTGGCCCCTAAGTCGGAATCTGTCCCACACCTGTTCATGGTGGCCAAGGATTGTTAAGTAAGAGAAAGTAAGACTGAATTCTCATTAATGAATAACCGAACCTTCTAGTCTTTCTAGGGTCTCTGTTATTTGTGACCACAATGAAAAATTTAGACAGTGTTGATATGCTAACTGACAAGCATCGTAAGCCCAAGAGCTCGAAAGAATGGTTGGAACCACAGCCGCTTCATTTTATGGAGGTAACAGTAGTGTGGCATTTTAAAGTTTCTATTTGGGTAGTTGCGTTGAGAATTGACTTGTGCTTAATATTTTTTCTATGTTTTGTGTTTCATTTCTGTTCTTTATTATTCCGTTTATTCTACAAACTTCGTGTTTTCATTCTCTAGTTTCCTAAGGTGGAAGCAGAGGTAATTGATGATATGACTTTTCTATATAACAAAGTTACAAAGTTTCTCCTGAAGCACTCCTTTTATTTTATTTTATTTTATTTTTTGTTATTTTATTTTATTTTTTGTTATTTTATTTTATTTTATTTTTTTACCTTTCCCCCTTCCCCTTCCCCCCTCAGTTTGTTTTCAGTATTCAAGAGTCTCTCGTGTTTTGTCTCCCTCCTTCTCCCTAACTCTTTTCCTCCTTCCCCTCCCCATGGTCCTCTGTTGGGTTTCTCCTGTTAGACCTATGAGTGCAAACATATGGTATCTGTCCTTCTCCGCCTGACTTATTTCGCTTAGCATGACACCCTCGAGGTCCATCCACGTTGCTACGAATGGCCAGATTTCATTCTTTCTCATGGCCATGTAGTATTCCATTGT
>CM053576.1:114347833-114413236 GCA_028646485.1 Cryptoprocta ferox | reverse complement strand
AAAAAAAAAAAAAGACAACTCCTCTGTGCGAATGGGCGTGGTTTGGCTTCAGGTCAGGTCTCGGGGGGCTGCGCTCTCCGAGGCCCCGCCTTGGTGGTTGTGGGGAGAAGAATGGCGCCGCTTCACAGCTTTACCGGAACTAAGCGTTGCAAGCTGCCCTTCTGAGTCCGATCTCCCTGTTACGTGGGCGAGCCAAACTGTATTCTCCAAGCTCCGCCTCACTTCCAAATCCTAGTGCATGCAGTTCAACACCGTCACTGGGGATGAGATGTGTTCCCGCTGGCGGCCAGCCTCCCGGCCCGGCTTGCGCTGCCCTTTTCGCGGAGCCACCGCCGCCTTTATCTGTGCCACCGCCTTTCGCGGTGCTGCTAGGAATGGATGCCGCTGCCGCTGCGCCCAAGGAAGAATTCGCCGGCCAGATGGGACGGATTTCTCTCCCGGTGCTCGGCAGTTATATATGGGGAGACGGGCAAGTTTTTCCTTCCTTAGAGATGGTTCTATGCGCATTTTCCGTCTCTGTTTCTCTTCCCCTGGTCTCTCTGGGGCACAGCGCGCTCGTGTGCTCTCCCTGTCTTGGGCTTGGGCTCCTTCCCCCTGCACCACCTGACCCGCCCGTCCCCTAATTTCCCAGATCACAGTCACTCACTCAGGCATCTTTGAGGTTGTCTTCTTTCTGGCGTCTGTTTCTTCTTTCCCCCACTTGCAAATCCAAGTTTTATCACTTCAGTCCTTCTCAGTTCAATCCATATGGGCGTGCGCGGATTACAGAGCTCTCTGCTTCTCCGCCATCTTGCCCACTCTCCTAAAATTTCAATTTTCAATGAGAAATTTGGAATTCGTATCTTTGTTCCTCTTTGTGATGTTTCTTTTTTCTTGGGCTCTTCAAAGATTTTCTCTTTGCTTTTCATTAGCTGGATTATGATGCCTTTAGGTGTTATTTTCCTTCCTTTCTATGTATCCTACTTAGGGTTCTTTGAGATTCCTATTTCTGTAGTTTGACATCTTTCATTATTTCCTTGGAAAATTTGAGGCCATTATCACTTCAGATACTTCTTATGCCCCATTCTTTGCCTTTCCTTTCCTTAGGAGACTCCAATTATATGTATGTTACACCATTTGATATTGTCTCATAGCTCCGTAGCTCTAAGTTTGTTCTTTTGTGTTAAATTTTTTTTTTCCTGCTTGTATTTCAGCTGGACAATGTCTACTAACCTATCTTTAGGTTCACTGAGTCTTTCCTCAGCTGTGCCTCATCTGTTGATCAGCTCATCAGGAATTCTGGTTCCCTGATGTAATTTTTATTTCTAACATTTCCATTTGAATGTTTAAAAATAGTTTTCACTTCTTCTGAAATTTGCCATCTGTTTATAAATGTTCACCTTTCCACTAGATTCTTTAACATATTAATCATAGTTATTCTAAATTCTCTGATAGTTCCCATGCTAGGGTCATTTCTGAATCTGGTTCTGTTGATTGCTTTCACTCTTGACAATGGGTTATTTTGTCTTGCTCCTCTCCCCAGTGTCTTGTAATGTTTTATTAAATGCTGGCTATTTGAGGTTATTGTGTTTTGCCTTTTTTTTTTCTTTGCATGTCTTGTCATTTTTGATTGAATGCCAGGCATTAGAGGTAGAACAGTATAGACTGAATATGTCTAGAAACAGATATGCTTTTTCTTCTGTCAACCATTAGTGTGGGGAATTGCGCTTATCTAGTCAGAAGTTGAGCTGGATTTAGGTATTATTATTGCTATTGTTACCTTTAGCGCACCTTAGGTTTCAAATGCCTCTAGTGGTGGGCTGCTGTTACCTTGTGCTTAGGGTGGGGGCTGGTATGCCAGAAGGGTTTTCTCAAGTGTTCCTGCTGCTCCCTTTTCAGGTTTTGATCTGCAAGCCTGCATCACAGAGGTGTGTGTGGGAGGTGCGGGGTAAGTCTCTCCATGTTCTTGCTTCATCCCCAGAAGTACACTGCTATTGCTTGTTGCTTATTGCTAGGCTCATAGTGGCAGCAGAGGAATTTTTTTTTGTTTGTTTTCTTATCCATCCTCAGTTTTATGCATGCTCTATGCTTGGGCCTCAGGAGCAGCATGTTCTTAGAGTTCCTTCCCCTTCTCTCTGTGGCAGCCAAACTCTACCGTGTGTGGTTGTTCTTGGATGATAGTTTCCTGCCCCTCTTCCAATAGTAGCAGATCTCTGCTTGGTATAGGTATAGGATTCTGGACCCAAAGCAGTTTCTTGTCCCTCCCCCTGGGACAGAGGGTTTTTGCTTCTGTCCTTATCCTAGTAGCAGTGGATCCTTGCCTTGCTCCTGGGTGTACCCCTCTTATTCCTCCTCCATAGGCAGGCAGGTTTTGCTTTTACTTCTCTCCCAGAAGCAGTATGTCTTTGCTTGTTGTTCTGGAGGTGGGTGGGAAGAATTACTTGCCTCTTTCCAGCAGCTTAAAGCTTTTGCTTTATAGTAGGGAAGGATCCAGGGAAGTGGGTAGGGCATTGCACTTGTTTTCCTGAAGCTCTCGATCTCTTCCTATACTTCTCTGCCACTGATGGGGCCTTTCTCTGGTGTTCTGCTCTGTGTTCAGTCTTTTTTTGAGGAAAACACTGTTTCCAAGACTCTATTATATGCCACTTTAACACTTCCTCTATGAAATATTTCCAGTCCACCTCCTTATACTAGGCAGTCTGGTCCAGTCCCTCTTCTGTCCCACCAATTGACATACGTGTACTTTTTCACTTATCACACAGTTTGCAACTGTCTGCTTGTCTGTGACATGAATGAGTAGATAACTAGTCCCTGGTTAAGTCTGAAACTAGGTTGGAGCCATTTTGTGAAAAGCCTTCAATGCCAGCTTAAAATTGGGATTTTATCGTGTAAGGGAATGGGGAGTCATTGAGGAGAGCATGAAATCCTGGAAAATTTAATCTGGCATATGATGTACATGATAGATTGGAGATAAGATAGGACTAGAGGTTGAAGATTGCTGAAGTTTTTTTATAAGGCTCTATGTTGTGTTGATAAAGGCCTCAGGATAGTGGCAAAAAGAATGAAATGAAGAGATTGATGTGATGAAACAAAGGAATTTTAGATTTTGTTGGTCAGATTTGGAAGGCCAGGGAAAAGGAAGAGTCATAGAGGAATTTAGTTTTGAGATTTGTTATCTTATATATTAGTTTCCTAAGGTATTTGTAACAAAGTGCCATACACCAGGTGGCTTAAAACAACAGAAACTTACTCTCTCACAGTTCTGGAGGCTGGAAGTATAAAATCAAGATGTTAACAGGGCCATTCCCTCTATGAAGGCTCCAGGGGAGGCTCCTTCCTTGCCTTTTTCCTAGTTGCTGGTGGCTGCTGGCAATCTTTGTAGTTGGTTTACAGCCTTATCACTCTAATAATGTCTGCCTCCATGGTCATATGATCTTTTCCCCTCTGTGTCTGCATCCAGTTTCCCTCTTATAACATCTGTCACTGGATTAGAGCCCACTCTAATTCCATTATGACCTCATTTTAACTTGAGTACATCTGCAAAGACCTTATTTCCAAATAAGGTCACATTCACAGGGATGAGAGTTTAGGACTTGAACATATATTTTTTCTGGGGGACAAAGGTCAACTCCTATATCAAATTAATTCAATCAAAGAATCATGTGTTGAGTTGTAATTGCTTTAAAGAACTTATAATAGAGAAGATAGCCATTTAAACAGATAATCCCATTACAATATGGCAAATGTGATAATACTGATATGCTATGCACAGGTTATTATGGAAGCACAGAGGAGAGACACTTAACCCAGCCTAATAGAAAATATAATGGTGGGATCCTGGTTAGAAATAAAATGATGAAGGGGAGTATCAGTTCTTGGGACTGAAATCATTCAGTGTTTGGCTTATATAATTACGTTAATTGAAAAAAATGTCTAGTTTGAGTGAATCCAAGACTGTTAATAGACGTATCTGTAGGAAAATTGATAATGGGAGACAGCTATATATAGGAGGGACTCCTCTGTGGAGGAGGGTTGCCATTGTGTCTTCCATTTTATTTATTTTTAAGTTTATTTATTAAAATAAATAAATTTTAGAGAGCAAGCAGGGGAGGGGCAAAGAGAAAGGGAGAGAGAGAGAGAACCCCAAGCAGGGTCCACACTGTCAGCACAGAGCCCATTGCGGGACTCTGACTCACACACCACAAGTTCTTGACCTGAGCTGAAACCAAAAGTCAGATGCTTAACTGACTGAGCCACCCAGGCGCTCCCCTGTCTCCCATTTTATACTGTAGTAGTGGAGACTTACCCCCCCCTGAAATTTAGCTTTTAATATTCAATTTTTATGTACCTGAAATATCTTTATTTTATTCTCATTCTTAAAAGACAGTTTGTTGAATACAAAGTTGTGGGTTGATACTTATTTTCTCTTAATGTTCTAAAGATGCAGTTCTCTTGTTTTTGGTTTCTGTTGTTTATGAGAAGTCTGTTGTCATGGTTTTTGTCCTTTCACTGTGGCTTCTTATGAAATCTTTGTCTTTAGTGTTCTGCACTCTTGCTAAAGGTGTCTAGATATGGATTTTTTTTTTTTTTTTTTAACCTACTGGCCGGGGCACCTGTGTGGCTCAGTCGGTTGGGCGTCCGACTTCAGCTCAGGTCATGATCTCATGATTCACGGGTTCGAGCCCCACGTCGGGCTCTGTACTGACAGTTAGCTCAGAGCCTGGAGCCTGCTTTGGAGTCTGTGTATCTTTCTCTCTCTGCCCCTCCCCTGTTCATGCTCTCTCTCTGTTTCTCAAAAATAAATACAGTGTAAAAAAAAAAGTTTTTTAAACCTACTGGTATATATTGTGCTTTCTGGATCTCTGTATTCATGTTTTTCACTAGGAAAATTCACAGCAATGATCTCTGTTGTTCGTTCTTTATTCTTTCCATTCTGCTTCTGGACTCAGACATATATTAGACCACCTTATATCTTAATATCTTTGAATTTGTCTTTCATATTTTCCATCTCCTTAGGTAATTTCTTTGAATATGTTTTCCAGTTTACTAATTCTTTCCTCACTGTGTTCACTATTAACATTTAAATTTCTTAAATTTCCTCCTCCCAATATGCTTATTCATTTTTGATAGGCTCTTATTGTTTTCTTATCTTGGTCATTGGATCATTTCTTTAAAATACATTAGTATATACTACATTCTACATCTGATAATTCCAAATTCTGTATTCCTTGAGGAAGCTAAATCCATTATTTTCCCTGCTAATTCTTAATTATAATGATTTGCTTTCTTGTATGCTTAGTGAATTTTGTGATTTAATGACATGATTTTATCTTTGGGTGTCCTATTGGCCCAATCTAGGGGAGGATTTGTGTCTGTTTCTGCCTCTGCTGGTAGCTACGATACCATTAACCTGGGCCCACTTCAGCATCCTTCAAAGGTCTGTGCTCAGTCTCAAGTTTGGTGTCCCCACATTATAGCTGGTACACGGCTTAGTATCATGTTAACTCTGCTATTGGCATCTGCCTTCAG
Source organism: Cryptoprocta ferox (assembly GCA_028646485.1). Classification (NCBI taxonomy): domain Eukaryota; kingdom Metazoa; phylum Chordata; class Mammalia; order Carnivora; family Eupleridae; genus Cryptoprocta; species Cryptoprocta ferox. Next base: position 114,407,728 of record CM053576.1, on the reverse strand, counting down.
GTGTATTCTACTCATTCTTGCTGCACACCATTATAGATGGACCCAGCTTCCCACGTTTCTGACCTCTAGTGTTTGTGTGTGTGTTAAAGACTTTTTTTTTAAATCTCTTGTGAGACTAGTGATGCTTCAAAGAATGAGTGGGTTCCCTTTAAGTTGTGAATTTCAAACTGGTATATACAGTGAGGGCTTCTACAGACTTTCTAAGATATTCACAGATAGTTTTAAGGGACTCAATTTTCCTGATTCTGTTCTATATGTACTCTTTCTAAAAATTGATCTGCCTGGGAACAAGCCTGCATTCACATCACTTCTTAACTCACTTTTAAAAGAAAGTCAAACCTTTCAACCTGAGTGTAAAAAAATTCTAGGTGCCAAGTAAAGGGATAAATAAAAATACTGGCTTTACGGAGAATTCCTTTAATGATGAAGCAAGGAAATTCAGCCTGTAGGTTTTTTTGTATTTCCCTGTCATATATGTTTTACTCTAATTAGTTAATTGATGCTTGATTGATTTAAAGACTTGCCTTAGAATCAGGGTACTTGGTCTGTGTTGAGTTGCTCTGAATTTGAAATAGTTAAAGTTATATAATTTAGTGATACTTTTTTTAATAGTCTTTTTTAAAAATGTTTTTATTTATTTATTTTTGAGAGAGAGAGAGACAGCGTGAGCAGGGGAGGGTCAGAGAGAGAGGGAGACACAGAATCTGAAGACAGGCTCCAGGCTCTGAGCTAGCTGTCAGCACAGAACCTGACACGGGGCTCGAACCCACGAACTGCGAGATCATGACCTGAGCCGAAGCTGGATGCTCAACCGATTGAGCCACCCAGGCGCCCAATTTAGTGATACTTCTTATGAATATAACTGGGATGTTTTGGGGAACTGCGAAAATTTTCAAAATACATTGACTATAATCCTTATCTAATAGTTTTATGTGATTACTTTCAGATTTGGTATGCTTTATTAATATGGTGGTTAAAATCTATTTTATCAAATTATATCCTTAAAGTTTCATAGTAAGGCCAGTACTGCTCATCTTATCCCAAATCTGTTAATGACAAATTTTAAACTTACAATGAAAAATTTTGGGTGTCAGTTTTAAAATGTGCAAGGCAGTATTTGGTTTTTCAAACTTCTTTTAAGGAGTATATAAGCAAAACTGTTTAAGATCACTGTTTTGTTTTCAAAATATCCTTCAAAACTTTATCTTGTTAAAGGTTAAAAGTGAAAGCGAATGTTAACGTGGGTAATTTTGATTTGAAACCCGAGGCAAGAGCTCCTCATCCTCTGAAATCTCAGGAAGAAGGAAAAGCAGTTATTTACAAGTAAGTCTGGCATTCCATGGCTTTGCTGTTTTTTCATTAAAGATGCTTGGCTGGGTTTCCACCCCTGCCATCCTTTGAAGTTTCTGGAGCATTGTTGAGGCACACACCAGGCTCTTGTGGCATGACACCAGGCATCTCCCACCTCTGTGTCTGGGTGAGGTAGAAACCTTCCTCAACTTTTTCTGGTTTTAAAGAACAAACTGCTGAGGTGCCTGGGTGGCTCAGTTGGTTAAGCATCTGACTCTGGATCTTGGCTCAGATTATGATTTCACAGTCATGAGTTTGAGCCCCGCATCAGGGTTTGCGTTGACAGCACAGAGCCTGCTTCAGATTCTCTCTCCCCTCTCTCTCAGCCCCTACCCCACTTGCAGTCTCTCTCTCTCTCAAACAAACAAAAAACTTTAAAAAATAAAGAAAGAACAAACTGCTAATGCATTCAGAAATAACAAGCACAGACAGAAGATAAATTGTTAACTCAAAGTTAAAGGTTAGGAGATTTTTCATTGGAATTGGAGCAGTAAAAATGGAATTTTGGACTAGTTTTGGTGGAGAGGGGGTATACCAAGCGGAGTGGTGGTCCTTACTCTTGTGTATGTGACTGAGGGAATCATTTCAATTAACTAGTTATGGAATTAAAGTAAGAGATCTCTCTACATAGTTACATAATGTGTTTATCTAATTAAAACTAATGAGATCCCTCAGATGTTGCTGCAGGGAATGTAAAATGGTGTAGCCGCTTTGGAAAATAGTTTAGCAGTTTCTCAAAACATTAAGCAATTCAGCTCCTTCCCAGGAGAAATGGAAACATATGTCCATACAGACTTATACATGAATTCACAATAGCCAAAAAGTGGAAATAACCCAAATATTCATCAGCTGGTAAATGGATAAACAAAATGTGATATATCTATACATGGACTATTTAGTGATTAAAAGGAAAGAAGTTATATAACTGATATGTTATTAAATGGATGAACCTCAAAACTATTATACTCAGTGAAAGAGGATAATCACAAAAGAACACATATTGTATGCTTGTATTTATATGAAATGTCCAGAAAGGCAGCTCTATAGAGACAGGAAGTAGATTGTTGTTGATCTAGGGCTAGGGTCAGGAAAGGAGAGTGACTGTAAATGAGCATGAGGTTTTTAGACTGATAGAAATGTTCTAAAATTAGATTATGGTGATGGTTGCATAACTCTGTAAATATACTAAAAATCATTGATTCGTACACTTAAAATGAGTGAATTTTATGATGTGTAAGTTACACCTCAGTAAAGCCGTTGATAATAGTAAAACAAGAACCTGGGGTGCCTGGGTGGCTGAGTCAGTTATGTCTGACTCTTGATTTTGGCTCAGGTCATGATCCCAGGGTTGTGGGATTAAGCCCTACGTCAGACTCCACACTTAGTGGAGATTTTCAGATTTTCTCCCTCTCTCTCTGCTCTTTCCTCACTTGCACAAGTGCACTTGCACGTTCCCTCTTTCAAATAAAAAATAAAAGAACCTAGCAAAGCAGAAGAAAAATAAGCTTGTGTAATGTTGTTTAGGAGGTTGGCGTACAATTCTCTGTCCCTAAAAAGCCCCAAAGTAAGCTGCAGTACTCTTTCCTTTTTCTGTCTAGGCTCAAAATTTGATAAATAAATGCAGTATGGCAGCCCCACAGGGCTTTTAGAGATGTTTAATGCTGTTATGGGCAGAGAGAGAATGACTGATCGTAGAAACAGATGACTTTTAGAGAGGGAGCTGGCCATTAGTCTAGAGGTGTGTTTTAACAATTGTCTGCTTTTTGAATGGGAGCTGATATTGCAGAATAATAGAAAGTATTGACGCTAAGCCCTATTCACTTGGTAACTAAAGGCCTTAAAAAATGGAACGAGTCAGAAGCACTCTTGTATACTAGGTTTCAATAGAATAAGTTTCTGTACAATCCCTAACTGCCACAGTCTCATACAGAACTCTCTGTGTCAGGTTTTAGGATAGTAAACATTTAAATTCTATTTAATTTCTATACATTATGTAAAAGGAAGGGTTTTTTCCTCAAATATCTCTTCTAGCAGAGTAGGATCCAGATATGAAGGAGAATATTGCAAGTTGAAGTACCTGGGGGCCTATATTTTAGGCCACTTAAGTCTATGAGTTCCCCTTGGAAAAAGGAGGTGGAAGATTAAATTCTGATCTGTGAATTAGGGAAACATCCCAATTATGGCATCGGGGTAGAGAAAGGCATATTTGTTTTTGGCAAGTTAGACCTTCCTTGGGAAGACACAGTAGACAGCTCTATGTGGGGGGTCATTGACCCTGAAAGAGCTTCACTCGGCTGTTTGATTAAGCAGCAAAGAGATTTCAAATGAAACTATTATTAGAGCAAGGTAATGCTATTTATTTGGGTTTCTTTTTTGTAAAAATGTAGACTCATATAGAACTCATCAACTTCAAATTAAAATATTAAATGCTGCAATTGAGTTGGTATTTAAGAGAATTCTTTCTGGTTCCTTCCTACAGAAACAAAGGATCATCCTTTCTGGAAAAAGAGCCTCTATATTTTCATGAGAGAAAAGAATCCAAGTCTCGAAGAGGCCAACTCAGAAGGCCTTTTTTTCTGTGGCCCTCAGTCAGGAAATAGAAAGGGAAGAGGAACAGGATGTGGTGAGTGCTGGCATAGTCCTGTTTTGCCATACACAAGGTAGCAATTGCTGATACCAAAGTCTGAGCAGTTGGGAGCTTCTCTGTAAGACAGGCCTTCAGGAAGAGGAGGCAGTGGACTGTACCCCTTTACCCCCAAACAAGGCAAGGGAGAGAGTAGAAGAAACTGAGAAGCAGCTTCCTTTATTCAGAGGGAATGGAGAGAATTGCCCTGAGAGTTATATAATGGATATGCCCTCTGGTGGGTGGGCTATCAGATTTTCCTGTCTTCTTCCTGTGAATTTTCACCCTTCTTGTGTCTCCCCACCATCTCTATTATCTCTGCTATTTACCACTTATCACACCCAAGCCAGGCCCTAAATTTTGTTTCCCTTAACTCAACCAAAGCAGGCAGAAAATTTTCAAAAGAACCATGTACTAAATTCAGTGTGGTAAAATTTAAGAAGTAAAGTAAAAGCCCCAGAATGTAAAATGTAAAATGTGTAGAAATATAGGTGTTCACAGAGCACAGATTTCTCATCCTAACGTAACTACAATTAAACTTGGAGGCCATGTGACTGGTCTAGCTTAGTCTACTGCTTCCAGATCTACTTGCCACTTTTCTTCTTCAGTTCTCTTATCTACCCTGGGTCCAAGGCTCTTGATAGAGAGCCTTTTTAGGAGTTGATTTGGAGAAGTCACATCCCACCCTCCTCATCTCTGGTTAGAAGTCAATACAGGAATGATGTGTTAGTCTGAATATACAGTCTTTGCATCTTCTTTTCTGTCTCTCCATTTCTTTACTCCCATTCCCAATGGATAAGGGAGCTACTTTATTTTTTTACTCACTCATAGAAGTTTTAGTAAAACTTTATTTTTTAGTTAAACTCATTTTAGTGTCATGTTTTAGTATCCTCCCATGTGCTTGCTTGCTTTCTTCCTCAAAATGTAACAAGCACCTACTCTGAGCTGGGCAGTATTTGAGGGGCATAGTGGTAAACAAAGGAGATAAAGCTCTGATCCTTAGGAGCTTACATTTGATGGGGGAGACAGACAAACCAATAAATGTGTGAGCTAGTAATAAGTGCAATGAGGAAAATAGGTAAAGCAGGGTAAGAGAACTACATAAACAGAACAGGCTTCAATGGACAGCAAGGAAAAAAATAAGTTGCTTTATACTGATACCTTATGAACCCTACTTATATATTGTAATGGTTATGAGTATCTTGAATTTATCCAGCCCCCAGAAGAATTATTCTTTACTTTTGTATTTGTGTCCCTCTTGCAGCCAAACTTGCTTTGCCTCCAGATTTCCCCTTGTTCAGGGGAATAGGATTATAATCCAACCAGGACCCCTCAGGACAAAAATCCAAGTGTTGTCTTTGATTTCTTGCTTTACTCACTTCCCACGTCTAACAGGTACTGAGTTCTGTCAGTTTATTCACTTTCCAGCTCCTCACTACTACCACCAGCTCAAGCCATTGTGATCTGAACTGGCTTAGTGCACCGGCCTTCTAACTAATTTTCCTGCTTCTGCTGTTGCCCCTGTGTAATCAGTTCTCCATGCAGAAGCTATATTCATTAAAAAAAAATGTTAGATCTCTTCCCTGCTCGAAACCATTGAATGTCTTCCCATCACGCTTTGGATTTTATTCTAATTCCTTACCATGGTCTCTAAGTCCCTATCCCATTAGGCACCTGCCTCCTCTCCAGCCTCATCTCCTGCCTTCTTCTCTCTACAGTCCTTATGCTCCAGCCTCACCAGCTTTGTTTTTGTTTTCTTAATATACCAACTTCATTCCCATCTCAGGCTTTTGCTTCTGCTAGTCCTACTTAAACACTCTTTCCCCAGATCCATGTCTTCCTCAGTTCACCCAAACTCTGCACAAACATCTTCTCAGAGAATACTTCTCTGACTTCTCTACCTAAAATAGTCCCCCTCATCCATTCACCTGTCCTCCCTACACCCTTTACCTGTAAAGAGGTGGGGTCCGGGACTCCACTGGAGGGCAGAATAAGCCATCCATTGTAAGAGAAAGGAAGGCAGAGTACATGGATATAGTGTGGTGTATTTTTGAAGGAACATTGTTGACTTCGGTTTACCTCATTTTCTCAGTGAAGTGAGAAGGTCATCTGTCACCTGATAGTGAATGTGGAGGATCAAGATTCAGAGGTTTGAAAAAAGGGAAGAAAGGAAGGTAGTATTTTCTAAATCATAATAATCCTAGTATAACTTAGTACCCCAGACATCCTCACATATGAAAGCAGGACTACGGAGGAGATCCCTCAACTCCTATCACAAATCAGCAATCTACCCCACCTATAATAGGGTTGGCTGTGTCCTAGAATCTCTGCAAGTTTCTGAATCCAGATAGAGTGAGGAGAGGCTGAGGCAGGTTTTGGTGGGGCCCTGGCCTGCAAGATGAGTCACTTGGCTCTGGCAGCACTAGGCTTCAGGGGGTTCAGCTCAGCTGAGCTGAGGAACTCTTTCTGCTCTTATTAGCCTCTTATTCCTACATCACACATAACTCTTCTTTTCTGTCATCTTCCAAAGGTTTTAGCAACCAAGGAGCACACACCTTGATCCTTGATTGGTAAGAGCACACAAAAGAAGGCTGCTTCAGAGAAGCCATTTGCCAGCAGGATTCATTCAGGTTGAGGACGAAGGAAGCCACTCAAGTACCTCCAATAAACTACACTAAAGTTCAATGTCTGCATGATAATTAAGAAATCACAATAACTTGTGTTGACAACTATTACAAATGTATGTTGCCTAGAAGTTAAATATTGCCTGAAAGATCCAATAAAAGTAACGATAGCTGCAGCGCCTGGGCAGCTCAGTTGGTTAAGCCTCCGACTTCTGATTTCTGCTCATGATCTCATGATCATGAGAGCTCATGATCTCATGGTTCCTGAGTTTGAGCCCCATGTAGGGCAGTACAGGCTCTGTACTGACATCGTGGAGCCTGCTTGGGATTCCCTTTCTCTCTCTCCCTCTCTCCCCCTCTCCCCCCCACCCCTCCCGTACTGGTGTTCTCTCTCTTTCACAAAATAAATAAGTTAAAAAAAATGATAGCTACCTTACTGAATGCCTATATCAATTCACTTGATCTTTTCCTAAATCAAGATAGGTGTGCTCCATTTGGTCAGGCACCCTTAAAATCCATTGCCACATATTCTCCCCAGGTTTTTCTAACCGTTTTTAGAAAATTGAAGAAATTTATTTTGAGTATGATTACACACTTGCTGATTCTGATTCTGCCTATCACCCTCTGGTTCATGTTGAGTCTGACCCCTGGTCACAGGAATACACTTAAGTAAGACCTAGAACACAGGCAAGCAGAATTTTGTTTTTCCTTAGGCAAAGGGGACACCAAAAATCATTCCTCTTCTAATTGTAGCCCTAAATCATACAGATAAACTATGTTCTCTGTAGTATCAATTTACAAGATGTCTGTTCATTTGAAACCAATCAAAACGTAGGGTGGTGTTGGTTGGGCAGTTGAAGGCCCCATGTGTGTGGGCGTGGACTCTCCCTGGGATCCTCCTCCTCCCTGACCTCCCCCCATCCTTGGTGTCCCCTGTGGTCACAAGAAAAGGGTAGGGGGCATTGAGGGAAGCGGAGCTTCAGGTTTCAACCCAGTGCTTTGTTTCTAAAAGGAGGCTCCCTTTTCCCCCTTACAATACTCCATCTGGTGGTGGGTTAGGGGGCAGGGGGAGGGGGAGGGGGGAGTCTGGAGTCGCTGTCCCGCGTCTTCGTCGGGGAGCCCACGCTGTCCACCGTGGAACCCCAGGCTGGGTGGGCGACCCCACAGCAATACGTGGGGGAGGCATAATCACCTCTTTTGATTATGAAAACTTCTTGGGGGTTGCCGAAGATTTTTGTTTGTTTTACTTAGAGACTCTACCACGTGGCAAAACCAGGATTCAAACCGCTTTCTGCCTTACTAAATCTCTTCAATTTACTCTCTCCCCTCAGGGATCCTGTTATCTATGGCTTCCAAGAAAGTGTCCACCTATGGTGAACCTTTCAGGCCAGAAAAATTAAAAGAATGGCCAGAGCCCGAGTCAGTTGTTTTAATGGAGGTAAAGTAATGTGGCATTTGGGGGTGTTAATTGGCGATGGGACGTAAATCCCTTGAGAACTATTTTGTCTTAGTCACGGTTGGATTCCCTAGAACTAGAACAGTGTCTGGTAGAAGCGAGGCACTGGAAAGAATTCACTGACCGGGAATGATCTAGGACCAGATTTGATTAAGAGTGGTTCTTGTGCGCCGGCTGTCACCCGCCAGAGGTTCAGGTCAGGACCGGGCGGGCAGGTGGGTGGGTAGGGCCGCAGTCCCCGAGCTTGGCCGGTGGAGAAGCCAGGTCTGCGCTTGCCAGTTGATCCTGCTACCTAAGGGTCTGGTAAAGCAATGATTTCCTCATAAAGAAAGTGTCATTATTTTACATGATCCTATGATTTGCTGAAAAGTTCTTGGAGTAGTCCTTCATTTTGCTCCTTTTTGCAGTGGTTGCAGTAAAAGTGGTGAGACCATTAACGTGTGTGTGTCTGTGCACAAAAAGCTGTGGGTTTCAAAAGTGCTGCCAAAAATCATTAACATCTTCCTTATATTTCCTGACGAAATCACAAGAGTTTTATCGAAGACAAAAACTATTATTTCCTTAAACAAACAAAAAGTAGTTTGAAAATCAGACACATGATCAATATTATAATATTTGCTAATAATGTTAATAGGATAGGTTAAAAAATTGTGATTTGGGGCACCTGGGTGGCTAAGTCGGTTGAGCGCCTGACTTCAGGTTATGATCTCGGGTTCGTGAGTTTGAGCCCCGCATCAGGCTCACTGCTGTCAGCCTGTCAGTGTAGAGCCTGCTTCAGATCCTCTGTCCTCCTCTGTCTGCCCTTTCCCACCTCGCGCTCCCTCCCCAAATGTGATTTTCCATGATGTTTGTCAAAGTAGGTGTTTCTATTTCTCCAAATAAATAGATTGATTTATTCTAAGTATCGTATCAGGAGGAAACATTTAATTGTTTTACATGATTTTTCAATTGCTGTCTTAAAATGAGCCTAAGAAGGAGTCAAAGCAATTTTCTGCTTAACATTAACAAGACAGTTCTATTTTGAAGACCTGAGGAGCTGTCTGAATATTCTTTTAGATTTCATGTGATGCTGTTAAATATATGGGTAAAAATACAACTCTCCTTTTTGAGATTTCTGTTATTCACACATGTGTTATCTGAGTTTGGGGTCTAGTTTGTTTTGATGCATTCACTGTGGCCGAACTGAAAGAAGAGCTAGAGATTGAGAAACATAGTTATAAGAACCTATATCATTTTACACTAGTTCTAGGTAATAGCATTTCTCTTCCAGACACTGGATTTTTATTGCCTTTCATTTGTTCCTCCTTAGTCTGATAAGCATAAAAGCTGGAAGATCGGTTCATAGTGATCCAGATGAAAAGCCCTAAGGTGTCAATTATTGAACCTGGGTTCACAGAGAATCGTGTTTGAAAATTTCCCTTAATAACACAGGAAACAACAGCTGTGGGCAAGGACGCAGACAAAGAGGAACCCTCAGGAACTGTTGGTGGGAATGCAAACTGGTTCAGCCACTCTGGAGAACAGTTCAGAGGTTGCTCAAGAAACTAAAAAAGAACATCACCCACGATCCAGCAATTGCACTCTTAGGTTTTTACTGAAAGGATACAAAAATACAGATTTGAAGGATACATGTTTATACAATGTTTATAGCAACATTTATCAACAATAGCCAAACTATGGAACGAGTCCAAATGTCTACTGACTGATGAATGGACAAAGAAGATATGGTATATATACACATTGGAATATTACTCAGCCGTCTAAAAGAATGAAATCCTGCCATTTGCAATCACGTGGATGGAGCTAGAGCGTATTATGCTAAGCAAAATAATAAGAGAAAGATAAATGCCATATGATCTCACTCTTATGTGGAATTTAAGAAACAAAACAGATGAACATATGTGGGGGGGGCGGGGAGAGAAGAGAGGGAAACAAACCACAAGAGACTCTTAATGATAGAGAACAAACTATGGATTGGCAGAGGGAGGTGGGTGGGAGATGGGCCAGATGGGTGAGGGGTATTAAGGAGGGCATTTGTGATGAGCACTGGGTGTTGTATGTAAGAGATGAATCACTGAATTCTACTCATGAAACCAGTGTCGCACTGTATGTTAACTAAAATTTAAATTAAAAAATTTTTCCTTAATAAAAAGTTACAAAATATTCTTGAGGTATAGGCAGTAGATTTACAGTAAAACTAGTGGTAAAATACAATGAATTGTATCATTCTGGTTTTTTTCTTTAAGATTTACATCGTAATATTCAATTCTGTAATTTTAGGTGTTAGCTAGAGAAGACATTGATGAAGCTGTGCGTGCAATGTTATTTAGAGAAAATTACATTCCCAAGGTAAGAGTTGGCTACAGACTGGATTCTAAGCATGTTCCAGGAAAGCAAGAGTGGTGCAAAGCAACGTCGCCAAGAGGATGTCACTGTGTCACAGAGATTCGTTTTGCTGGGAGAATGAACCTCCTTATACAACATAGATCTGAGATCGAGCCACCTCTTTGCAGGATCAGTAAGAGATCTGGATTCCTAGATCTGCGCTTAAAGGATCTGAGAGATTGTTCTAACAGCTCTTTGCTCTAGTAGTGAATAGAAATTCTTTCTGACTAAAATTTACCTCTTATGTGTTCCCACATCAAAATGGGGATATATAAAACCACCAGAAATAGTATTTAAGGGTTAATGACCAATTGGTACTGAGAATTACTATGAAATTAATAAACTTAAAGGAGTTTTCATTTTAATGGGATTGAAATTTGGTGTTACAGTGGTACTTTAATGTTTGTGTTGTAATTTATAAAGGAAGTTCACATATATTTTCATTCAAGCATCAAAAAGAAGTAGGTGCACCAGTTTGCATTCCCACCAACAGTATAAAAGGGTTCCCCTTTCTCCACATCCCTGCCAATACCTGTTGTTTTGTGTGTTGTTGATTTTAGCCATTATGACAGGTCTGAGGTGGTATTTCATTGTAGTTTTGATTTGCGTTTCCTTGATGACAAGTGATGATGAACATTTTTGCATATCTGTTGGCAATCTGTATGTCAGGAATAAATTCCACTTGACCTCAGTGAATAATTTTTTCAGTGAATTGTTGAGTTCGGTTTGCTAATATTTTGTTGAGGATTTTTGCATCTACGTTCCTCAGAGATATTGGCCTATAGTTCGCTTGCTCGCTCTGTGTGTGTGTGTGTGTGTGTGTGTGGTGTCTTTATCTTGTTTTGATATCAGGGTAATGCTGGTCTTATAGAACGAATTTGTAAGTTTTCTTTCCTTATCAAGTTTTGGAATAGTTTGTCTCCTCCCCATGTTTTAGGTATATGGTGTCATATTTTATACATCCTTTTATTTTGTGAATTCCTTGACTGATTTTTATAGAAATATTCATGTTTACTGGTTTTGTGTTTCCTGCCTTCATACTGTCACTTTTGGTCTTTCCACTCAGAGTCCCCTTTAATATTTCTTGCTGGGCTGGTTCAGTGGTGATGAACTCCTTTAGTTTTTGTTTGTCTGGGAAACTCTTTGTCTATCCTTCTAGTCTTGCTAGATAGAATATTCTTAGCTATAGGTTTTTCCCATTCTGCACTTTAAATATATCCTACCATTCCTTTATGGTTTGGAAAGTTTCTGCTGAAAAATCCACTGATAAGCCTTTAGGGTTTCCTTTGTATGTAACTATCTTTTTTGTATTACTGCTTTTAATTTTTTTATTACTATATTTTGCCATCTTAATTTTGTCTTGGATATGCTTTTGTTGATTTTGTTGGGGGGTTTTCTGCGCCTCTTGGATTAGATGTTTCCTTCCCTAGATTAAGTTTTCAGCTATTATTTCTTCAAATAAATTTTATGCTTACTTTTCTCTCTCTTCTTCTTGTGGGATTCCTATTATATGAGTGTTATTACATTTGATTGAGTCACTGAGTTCCCTAAGTCTGTTCTCATTTTGCATAATTCTTTTTTCTTTTGTTCAGCTTGATTACTTTCCATTACTCTGTCTTCTAGGTCATTAATTCATTCCTCTGCTTCTTCCATCCTGCTATTCATTCCATCAAGTGTGTATTTAATTTTGTTTATTGAGCCCTTTATTTCTGCTTTGTTATTCCTTATCTCTGTGTTAATGGTCTCACTGATATTCTCCATTGTTTTCTCAAGTCCAGCACGTATCCTTAAGATCATTACTTTAAATTCTCTTTCAGTCATGTTACTTATATCTGTTCCATTTAGATCTCTGGCCATGGCCTTGTCCTGTTCTTTCATTTGGGACAAATTCCTCGGTCTTCTCATTTTGTCTAAGTCTCTGTGCCTGTTTCTCTGTGTTAGGAAAGTCAGCTATGTCTCTTGTTCTTGAAGTTAATGGTCTTATGAAAAAGAGGTCCTGTAGTGCCCTGCCATGCAGTGTCTTCTGTGCCCCAGGGCCTGCAGTTTCAGGAGTGTCTCCAGTGTGTTCCGTGTGTGCTCTGCTGTTTTGTCCTGCCTGCTTTATCCTTCAGGCCAGTCGTCTCCAGAAGCTCTCTCTGCCTTTTGTGGGCACTGTTTGGTCCCTGGCCTGAATGTGGTGTGTTTTAACTAGGTGTACCATGTCTGCTTGTTAAATGAGCCCTATCACCACTGCCCCTGGAACTGAGGCTCTGCAAAACTCCCAGGTCAGGAAATGTGTGGGCAGCGATTTGGGCCCATCTTGGGGGGGGGCGCTACTGTACTGGGACTAAGGCAAGTGTGACTTTAGAAAGGGCAGTTCCACTGGAGCATGGGGTGGGGCAGAGGTTGGTGTAAGGAAGTTAGGTAGCAAGTATTGGTGCTGTGCTGGTTCCCACAGGTGGCTCTGTGCTTTTGCTGAGGGGTAGGGGAGGGAAATGGCACCTGCCAGTTCCTTGTTTCCTGGAGGGGTCTCTCTGTGAATGCTGCTTCTCTGGGACATGACCTGAGATGAGCAACTGATCTCCCCACTCTGTGCCCCAGGTACTCTCGAGATCACTGTTTTCGTGTTGTATATCTGCAAGTTGTTTGCCCGGCCTTCTCTCCAAGAGCACTCCTGATGTCCTCTGAGTTTTCCCAGAGCCAAGAACCCTGACCTTTAGAACTCCAGGCTTTAAGCCCCACTGGGCTTAAAGAACTCATAAGCAAGAACTCATGAAATTTTGCCCCTTTTGCTTTCTAAGCCAATTACTATGGGGATTCATTTTCCCCCTGTGGGCTCTCCTGTTAGTCTGGTTCTCATCCTTCCCGTGGCTCCCTTCCCACTGGCCACGATCTGTTTCTCTCCCAGACTGTCTTTGCATTTCCTACTTTCTTTGATGTGGCCTCTTCTCTGCCTTTACTTGTAGAGTTTGTTCTGCCAGTCTTCAGGTCAATTTTTGGGGGTATTTAGGATGATTTGATAGTTGTCTAGTTGTATTTGTGGGACGAGGTGAGCCTAGCACCCTTCTACTCCACTGCCATCTTCCTCTTCCTCCTGTCCCATTGTCTTTCACTTTTTCAGTTTGAGAACTCAGCTGCTGGCCTCACTGTTGACCTTTTGAAGAAAACTGTCTTTTTCTCTGGAGACTTTTAAACTTTTCTTATTGTTTGATTTTCTGTAGCTTTATGGATTTCTTTTTATCTTTCCTACTTGGAATTCATAGGTCATCTTGTAAATTGATGTCTTTAATTAGTTCTGGGAAGGTCTCATTTCCTCTTTGATTATTACCTGTGCCATATTCTCTATCTCCTCTTTCTGGTACTCCAGTTAAATATATTTTAGATTTCCTTACTATCTCACTGCATCCTCACTGTCTCTTACCATTTTTTGTATATTTTCCATCTTTTTTGTTATTTTATATTTGATTCTAGATATTTTACTAATTTCTCTTCAGTTGTATCTAATACTCTCTTGTTGAACCTATCAATGATTTATTTTCAGTTGTTTTATTTTTATGGTTCTAGCATTTTATTTGGTTCTTTTTCAGATAGGTTTTGGGGAAGGCTGTCTGGAATCAGGGCCTGGAATGTCTCTATTCTCTACTGGGGACCCTATCCCAATGCACTGCTTATCTTGCCCACCACTAGGAGGGAGTTGAGAACAAGGTTAACTACCCACCTGCCAAGATCACAACCAGGCCTAGGAGAAAAAAATCCACCAAAGAAATGCTGAGACCGTGGAGGAATCAATGTATACCCTGCCATGTGAGGTTGTCAAATTCCCCCAGTGGAGAAAATAGCCAGAGATTAGCAGCTCATTCTGAAAGAGCTCTCTGCTCTCTGAAAATTTCCAATGACTTTAAAATTACAAAAAAATTTTTTGGGGGTGGGGGGGAATATTTACCAATTTTCTAGTTGCAGCAGGGGTGTTGGCCTGTGCAAACTTCTAAATCCTATATAAAACATAGAAGTCCTGTCATGTTCTCTTGACATTTCCCTTTTTTTAAAACAAATTGTTTTTATTTTTGAGAGAGACAGAGACAGAGTGTGAGCCCGGAAGGGACAGAGAGAGATGGAGACACAGAATCTGAAGCAGGCTCCAGGCTCTGAGCTGTCAGTGTAGAGCCCAATGCGGGGCTTGAAGTCATGAACTGTGAGATCATGACCTGAGCTGAAGTTGGATGCTTAACCATCTGAGCCATCCAGGCACCCTGACATTTCCTTTTTGTCTCTCATCTAGAGTTTTACTGGAGTGAACAATGCTACTTTCTGTTTTCCCTTCTGATTTGGAAGTTTTATGTTTTATTTCTTGGCTTCTTTATAAATTTTAACATATTTTAATTTAGACATCAATAATTATATAACTTCCTATCTTCCAGCAAGACAAAGGCTTTATTTTGCTTTATTTCCTCACCCCCCCCCTTTGTAGCTCCTCAGCTCCTTAAATGGTATTCTGCTCTTGAATCTGGTGTCCTCCAGTGAATTCTCCACCTAGCAGCTGCAGGAATCTCTTTGAAGTGATCAGCCTTCTCCAATCAAACACCCTTCAGTAGCTTTGCATAACCCTTACAATAAAGTCCAGACTCTTAACATAGACATAAGGTGCTCTCTGGGCTCTGTCTCCCTTTCTGGTTTCATCTAAAAAAACAAACAAACAAACAAACAAACAAAAAAACCTTTCTCTTAAGGAAAAGAAATAGAAATAAACTATAAAAATATCTGGGTCAAGTCAGCACAGTTATAACTGCCTGACCTGCCATGTTGTTTCATGCCTTTGTTCCCTCTTTATTGCTGGCCATCACAATCCAGGCAAGAGAGGGAATTATCACGTGGCGTGATACAACTACATCCTCCATCTGCTTTTTCTCACTCCAGTAAGTCCCTTTAGGGCAGGGACTGTGTCTTATTTATCCTGGTGTTCCCAGCATTTAGCTGGAAGGCAGTAAAGGATGAGTAAATGCTTGTTGAATGAATGAAGGAAGGAAGGAATGGAAGAAGGAATGCGGGAATGAATGGAGGAATGAAGGAGAAAACTTCTTTCCCTTGATAGGCCTGGGCTTCCCAGGGCAGGAATGGGTGCAGCCCTTAAATCCTCTGGGAGGACATACCTGGAGGTGCCTCCACATAGCTGCTCAGGAAAGTAGGAAAAGGACTTAAAGACAAGATAGCTGTGTCAGAGACAGCATGATTACACAAAGCAGAATCCTCAAGTTAGAAAAAGGGAGGAAGGAGCCTAGGTAGGTTAGAAAGCACTGGTCTGTTACAGAAGCCATGGTCAATGTCTCAGTCTGTTTGGCTCATAACAGAATACCAGAATACCAGAGGTTGGGGGGGCTTATAAATAACAGAAATTTATTTCTCACAGGTGTGGAGGATGGGAAGTCCAAGATCAAGGTAATGGCAGATTCGGTATCTGGTGGGAACTCCATTTCTGGTTTTTAGATGGCACCTTCTTGCTGTGTTCTCACATGTTGGGAGGGGTGAGGGAGCTTTCTAGGGTCTCTTTTATAGGGTCACTAATCTTATTCATGACGGCTCTGTCCTCATGACCTAATCACCTCCCCCAAACCCCACATCCTAATACCATCACATTGGGGGTTAGGTGTCAAGATATGAATTTTGGGGGGACACAGACATTCAGACCATAGCAGTCAGGAGGATAGCCAGGCTGCTTAAGGGACTAAAAGCCATGTCCTTTCCTCTTTGGGACTATGTGGCTTTCATCAGAGCTTCTTTGTGAATCTGCTCCTTTCTTTCTCTGCACACTGGCTTTCTCTACTTTCTTCTGCATGTACTGGAAAATGGATGCCCTGGGCCTGCCTGAGTTTCTGGTTTGAGCAGTGCAAGACTGCCTGGAAGCCGCCCTGTCCCCCTTACAACTCTAGGGGTTGAGGCTCGGGACCAGGTACCTCGGCCACAGCCAGAGAAGGGTCACATGACTCACTGCCTACCTAACAGTTGTGCCAACAGGGGTGTTGGTGGGACAGACTGATACATGGGCAGCCACCAAGTGATGTCTACTCAGTCCTTCCTTTTCATGAAGTATGAGTTTGCTAACTTAATTTTCAGATGATTATTGAAAAATACAGTTCTGTTTATATGGAGTTGAGATACTTTTTTCTGTTTTTCTTTGCAGTCCTGAGAAACTTATCTGTTCAGAAAATAGGTATCTGTCTGATGAAGCGAATAAGACTACTGACCTAAGTCAGACCGTTTTTGAAAAGCAGTTTCATTCCTCAAAGCTCAGCCAGGAGAATGGAAGGGATGAGAGGAATTGTGTGGTGAGCAGAGGAGATCTGGGGAGAGCAGGGCTGGGGCGGCACAAGTTGTGACATGTACATGATGACAGGCATTAATTCTGCAATCTGAGCCATTGACACATCCCTCTTTGTCACACAGGTTCCCCAGGGCACAGAAGGTGGGAGGCAAAGAAGGGAGTGGAAAAGAGGTTGCAGGAGAAGATTTACTTCATTCACAGGAAATGGTGGGGTTCCCTCTGGGCTTGGTGCTGCTGCACCTGTGGCAGGGAGCATGGGGTTGGGAAACTCAGGAAAGGAGCACATCGTGGGACCCTGAACCCTGCTTTGGAGGATAGACTGTGTCCTCATGAGGTGAGAGAAGTCCTGGTCATAGGATTCTCGGAGCCTCAGGTTTTCCCTGAGTTTTTGCTCCCCTGTCATTTTCCTACCATTATACATCCACACCAGACCCCCCAACCCACCCAAAAAAAATCTATTCTCCTTAGTGCAATCACAATAGGTGGGAATCTTCTGAAATGAAATTTATGCTAAAAAAAAAAAAAAAACTAGGCCAAATGATGGTTTCCATACGTAGAAGTTATTTCATTTATTTGTTTATTTAATCATAAAAGTTGTTTTATATGCAAGCATTTTCCACGCACAAATTTCTTATCTGGAGCTCACAATCTGATTGGCACATGTATAGCTCTTGCTTGCTCTTCCCTTCCATCCTCTCGTCTCCCACGTCCCGTATCCTAAAGCCTTCGGGTGCTTGGGAGTTCGTGGGTGTCTGGAGTGCAGCGGATCTGTGTGTTCACTGACCACCCCCCCACTCTTGCCTCCACCACACAGAGCATGAAAATCTTGTCAGATAGTTTGTTAACCCAGGTCCCACCCAATCCCATTGTTTCCCCCAGTCTCTCAGAGAGAAACGGATTCTCTTGAATGGAAGAATGGAAGTTTCCACTCCACTTTCCTCAGCAGTTTTCTCTGAATAACTATCGAGAGCCAAGCTCCTCAGTCAGATCTGGATGGGACTGTAGTCAGCTCTGCCCTTCTGGAAGGGTAGCCTCACTGCTGTCACCAAGAGACCCAAACAACAAGAGTCTGGTTTACATACAATAAAAGTTTCTCGCTCATGTACCAGAACAGGGCGGGTCAGCAGGGTGGCAGTCTGTCCCTCTTTCATGAGTTTGGCTGATGGAACCTTTGTCATCTTCAGTGCCTGGCTTTCAGGCTTGCCCTGGGGAACCTGAAGAGGGAAGAGGTCATGGAGGAGTTCTCCCTGGGCGTGCTTATAAGTGGGCCAAGGTCTCACATGTTCCACAGCGGAGGACATGGCTGTCCCTAACTGCAGGGAGGAGGCTGCTGGGAGAAGTAGCCTCTGCTGCTCTGAGCACAGTGTCAGGGAGAGCAGGTGTTCTGTGGACAGCTAGTCACCTCCCCCCTACTATAGAGAGGTCAGTACTGTGTGGAGTCCAAAGACCTGGGAAGCCTTGGCTGAGAGTTGCAGAAACCAAAAAGAGTAGGGGAGAGGTGAAGAGAGGGCTGCCTGGAAGGTCTCAGCTCAGGCAGGAGAGTGGAGTGTCAGGTAGGATCCTCGGCCGTCCTCTCTGTCAGCCCCTCTTCCCTGCCCTGCACTCAGTGCTTCCCTTCTGTTCACAGGGTCGAGGGGCCAGACAGCACAGACCGCGATCCCAGGTGGCTGGGGAAGGCCAGCACAGGTGGGGGGTCACAGCCCGTGGAAAGAAGAGTGAGGATGGCAAATGTCCTGGGGCAGCACCCAGCCTCCCTGCAGCTGGGGTTTGGGCATGGCTGCCAGAACCCGTGCCATCTGTAAGGAGGCCATGGCAATAAAGTTGCATGAGCTTTACTTCCTCCTGTCTTGCAACAGTTAGAATGCTGCCGGCAGGTTTTCTCTTTCCAGAAGTGTAAGATGTTGCAAGAAATAACCAAATAATAATAGTTACTGTTTATTGAGCTCCTGTTGTGAACTAGGAACTGTGTGAGATATTTTTTTGTAAAATTTTTTTTAGGTTTATTTATTTTGAGAGAGAGAGTGCTGACGGAGGAGGGGCAGAGGGAGAGAGAATCCTAAGCAGGCTCCATGCTGTCAGCAAAGAGCCCAACGCGGGGCTTGAACTCACACACTGTGAGAACACGACATGAGCTGAAATCAAGAGTTGGATGCTTAACTGACTGAGCTACCCAGGAGCCCTGGAACTGCATGAGGTATTTTATATTCATGTAAAAGTTTTCACAGCAAGATAGTAGTATTATCTCCCCTTACATGAAGCTCGGAGAGGGGTTGAGTAACTTGTTCAACGTCAGCTGCATGGTTGAAAGTGGTGGTGGTCTCAATTCTTAGTCTCGACCTTCTGGTGCCAAAGCACTGGTTCGATCACTAGAGCACACTCCCTCCCCACCCCACTCAGACTCTGTCATGTCAGTCAGATTGCTCAGGATTTGGGTCCCTTTCAGAGAGTGGTTATCCTGCTGGCGTGCCACAGAGTCCTGATCCAGAAGAGCACTGGGGGTTGAGGGGGGGTGTTGGTGGTGGCTTGCTGGGCATCCCTCATGTCTTCTCAGTCCTTCCCCAGGGGATGCAAGGAGTCTAAGGGCACACCTTCTTCCCTCATCCTTCAGAAAATTAGGCTCATGTTTCAGTCAGGAAAGAACTTCATTTCTTAAGGGTCAGTGCGGTCCAAGGTCAAAGCGGGTGACTGGAGTTGCAGGGAGTACTGACACTGAATGTCCCCTAAAGTTTTGTAGAAGTCTGACTCACATCCTGCAGGCTCCTCTGACTTAAATCTGAAAAGAACCCTGACAGATGTAGGCATGGAGAAATGGCAGTAGCCACAGTTCATCCCAGGGAGAATTCAAGTCCCCGCTGTCCTGGGAAAAGGAATATTCTATAGCTTGGGTCACAAATAAACCCACAACTGGTTTTAAACTGGCCTTGATCCATCAGAGACTGTCTCAGGCTTTGGAACTCAGCCAGTCAGAGGCAGACTTGTTGGACATTGACCCATACCTGCCTTCAAGACCCTATAGAAGATTGGCAATTTGCTTTGCTCAGTGAGGCTGTGCCCGACCAGCCAAACTTTCCCTTAATTAATATATTCAGTTGTTTTGGTTTCAGATGTTGAGTGGGGTCTCTTCTGTTGACACTGGGCCATATTTCTTTTACATCTAAGTTTTAAAAAACAAGTGCCCAGGATTAATACCCAGAATGACAGATTTTTTTTTCACTTGATTATTCTGAGTTATGTTTTCCAGCTCTTCTTTGCCCAGTGATTATGTTTAGACAGAAACAGGGGCTGTGGTGGAGGGACATTTGAATCCTTCCTGTTCTTCCAGCTCCCGGAGACGTGCTCCCTGAAAATCAAGGCCCCTACAGCCTGCGTGGTTCCTTCTAAAAACAGATCTTTTTCCAGGTGTATTCATTAACTCAGGGATTTAGTGGGTAAGTCCTGATTTTTTATCAATGTTCAAAATGGATCTCACACTACAAAATCCAGAGCCCAAACCAGCAGCTCTGACAGGGGTGGATGTGGGTCTGATGGAATAGGGGACAGGGAGAGACAGGTGCTTCTGGAGCTGGAGGCCGAGGGCCTGCTGCCTATGTTTAAGGCTTGTGTATTTCTCGACTCCGAAGTTACCTCCGAGGTTCCTGCTCAACCAGGTAGGCAGGAGGACTCAAAGGGGTGTGGTCTTATTCCCACAGAGCTCAGCAGTCTAGCCATCAATGACACCACACCCCAAAAACCGTAGGTCAACTTACCAGAGTCATGGAGCGAGTGCGGAGGCTCCAGGGTCTCCTAGGCACCCCCTCCCCGCTCTGTCCTTGGTTTTTGCCACTATTGCAGAAAGGAAATTTGGTTTCATTACAAGCAACCCCTGAAGAGCCTTTCAGGTGGAAAGTAAATCAGTCAAGCTTTGAAAGAAGTTACATTCATAAACTTTTTATTCTCTTTCTGTACATATTGGCAATGATAAAGCTTAAAGATGCATGTCCTATGAAATATGCAAAAACAAGGAATTTACATAAATAATTTATACTTCAGAAAATTAAAGTTGAAAAATATTTTCCACATCATTAGAGTTCACAGTATTTAAAGTAAATCAAGCTTTCCCCTTTAGATTTCAAACTATATTGTCTCAGCAGAGATGATAAAATCTAATCAGGAATAAAATGATCAAGTTTCTGTTTTCATTCAGTGCACGAGTAGACCTACTTCGGTATCAGGCTGTTCCTGTGCTGAGGCTGCAGCGTTTCTTCCCGATCCTTCACCTCCTGAGTGGCTGTGACCCCGCAGAGGTCACACGGCGTGGAATGGTTACAGCATCACCAAAACCACCCACACTGGACACATTCAACCAAGTGGTAACGTCTGCTGTTCCGATGCCTCATTTCCACATAATACTTTTATAGCCCTGAAAATGGAAACCTTGGCATCTAAACACAGCCAAACATGTTAACACTAATACAAGGCACTGTGCTGTGGGTTTGGTTTATTTCTAGGAAAGATCATGTTTGCATAGATTGCTAGCAATTTAGTGTGCAATAAAATAGAGGGCCGGGCCTGGCACGCGTGGCCTGTGATGGATGAAGCTGTGTGATGCTCCTTTAGCCCAGGGGCAGCACCGTCCGTCTCTAGCCCCAGCCTTTTGGGCAGATCCCTGAGGCCCCTACAGGAGAGTTTTTTGCTCAAAAAGCTGCAGGTCAAAGCGGACCCAGACCTCCCCGGTGGGGACCTCATGCAGCAGGAGTCGGCGGGTTGTAGGGCCTTTGCTTTCCTGTTCTGTACGAATTTTTGCCACTGGAACTTCAGTGCGACCCAGGAAATCTGGAGAATAGACATGTGAGAGTCAAAGCTACTTCTTTCTGAGGAGGGGTGTCTGAAAACATTCATAAGACTTTGAAATCCAGAACAGTTAACTGCTTTTGGTTACTGGCTGTCTGACAACTGTGCATGGACACACATCCAGCGAGAGGTCCATGGGAGGGAAACTGCCTTCTTGGAATCCAAGTTCTTTCAGGCAGAGCATGTCTTACCCATTCAGTAGGTTCTAGAAGCAGTGTTTCTGTTGTGTATGTAGGGAGTGACTGGGGTCCATGACTGACACACGCCAGAGACCACCCTTCCCCCTGGGAAGACCCCGACCCACTTCCCACAGACCACCCTTTCCCATGAGAAGACCCCCGACCCACTTCCCACATGAGCTGCAGGTGCCCATGGGCCCGTGTCATTTTCCTTAGGTATCACAGGGAAAAATAAAGCCAAGTACCCTGGATCTAGACCCTAAATTCTAGAGTATTCAGATTCCTGGTCGAGTTATACTTTACCATCTGGTGAAAACTGGTCTCTGTCAAACATGGTGAGACACAGCACATCTTGGTAAAGGTCCTTAATAAAGAACTGGCAGTTGAAATTCCACTTGGGATTGAGTGTGTCCTGGAGGGTTCTGGTGGTATAGCTCTGGGAGCCCATGCTGATTTCACAGTATGGATTGCTCTTTCCTTAACAAAAACAAACCAAAGACACATGTGGCATGTGTACGTAAAATAAATCACAACAGGACCTTACTTGAGCAGAAGCAGGATCCAAATGGATGCTTCTCTGTAAACCACTGACTGAGGGCCCAGATCTGCCTTGTGGTCTCTGTATCCCCAGTGCTGATAGCTTCATAAACTTGGGAGCAACCGTGTGGGCTCCAGCGCCCCAAAAGCTCCCCATGAGCCTGGACACGTGTCTGTGCACTTTCTACTCAAAAGCACTGAGGAAAGAGGCACTGGTACTTATTGGGGAGACACAGTGAGGATAATATTGGTCCAATAACCATTTTAGTGGCACTGGAAACACTGATTTTTTAAAAGTGTCCCATTATTCAATGTTCAGAAGAGTCATCAGCAAAGAATAGGGCAGTTACCACATCTATTAAATGAAAGAAGCATTTACCATTGGGTTTACAGGCTTTTAATTCTGTAGCTTCGATGACGTGCACCATCAGACGCCCGATGCCTGAAGTCTTTTGAGAGCGAGCTACAAAAGAGGAAGACAAGTGACGTCAATTTCTTCTCTGAGATGCAGGTAGTGCACGGAGGACACTGAGCTGTGGGTACAGTCTGTCCTTCTAACCAGGCCTGGCAGACAAGCAGCTGGCTGCTGTGTGCCCTTGCCCAGGCCGTGTCACCCACTGGAGTACCTGTTCACCATCTCTGCTTGTCTGCATTCCACCCAGCCCTGAAGATGCCCGTCCTATCTCACATGTCACTCCCCGCTCTCAGCCACTGCTCTGCGCACCCATTAACCTCAGCTTAGGAGCGTCCTGCAGCCCTGCTGGTTCTGAAATCCCATGTCCTGTCCGTCTCCTCTGTCAGGAGAGGCCGCTGCAGAGCGTGGGCTGTTTATTCAGCCTTGTATTAATAAACACTCAATTGGCTAGCAAATGATAATATTAATAAAATAATACATTATATCCATTCAGCACTTAAAAGCAGCTAACATTTATTGGATACTCACTTTGTGTTAGGCACGTGCTAGACCTCTACAAAAGTTTTATTATGTAAATTGTACAATTATGCTATATGGTAGCGGCAAGGTGAAATATCAACCAGCAGGTACCAAAAGTGGTGGTACCCACTTTTGCCACCCACCACCATTCCAATTACATGTAAACACTTTAGCTTATAACGCAGTTTCACTTGAGACCTTATTCTATTTGGGGATGTGCTCAAAACCCTTTTCATATGGAGGAGAATGGGTCTGTGAACTCAGATTGGTAAATATGAAGTTAGTTAAGCAGGTGTTGCCCTCAGGGGTTTAAAAAGGCTGCTTGGTGAGCTATTGATTTTTTAAAACTTAGGGCAAGTAGAACTTAGGAGAAGCCCCCCCCCCTTTGTGCCAACTCACCAGTGTGGCACCTACACTCAGTTCCCCTTAAAGACAAGTAAGTTCCCCTTATGTATCTTTGAAGGCCTGGTTAAGACTAGCACAGGGCTTGGCACAGAGTAAGTAATCAATAAATGTCTAAAGAATTGAACACATAGAAAATGCATAACAATATGTATAGATATTGATGTTAAGCAAAACTAACAAAAACTCTTGATTTTTATCTTTATCAATTAAGAGATTATATGCTTTCCAAATCATTCAGTCGTTGATTTTTTAATAGCAAGCCTTTGAAGTACCATTAAAATAAGATTCAATCAGCAAAAGCCAATTGACACATACCTTTCAGGAGTCTATAACAAAATAAGGGAAACCTGAATAAAAAAACATAAAGAGCTGCAGCTCTAGCAGCCAGAACAGAAGAGGGAGGACTGGACAGGGAAGGCCTGGAGGGGCACACGGGAGGGGGGCTCAATCAGGCAGTGGCACAGGTGAGGCAGAGGGAGGAAATGGGGCTGGGGAACAGGTGATACTGGGGGTGGGCCCAGAGTCTGGGATGAGAATTTGTCCTTCATTTAGGAGGCAGTGGGGAAGATGCCTCAGCAGGGAGAGTCAGCCCTGTAGAAAGAATACTCTGAGAATGAAGGGGATGGTGATGGGGGGCCTCATGCCTGAGTGGAGACGGGAGGGAGGGTCTGTGCCACCGGGAAGGGCCCAGGACACCGGGAGAGAATCGGGTGGGACTCGGCCTCTGACTAGAAAAGCAGGAGGGCTGAGGGCACGCTTCCAGTCTGGGTGGTGAGGACAGTGCTGCCGTCCGCAGAGCTGCTCAGGAGATGCCATGGTGTGAGGCCCGCCGGTGGCGGGGAGAAGTTGTGTGTCTGGAGTGTGGGCTTGGGGAAGCAGCCCAGCATGATTTTCATGAAACTGGTGGAGGAGAGGGACAGAGACGCTTGGGCAAGGGGGAGGAGGAGCCTTGACTTCCTGCCATTGGGTGCAGGGGGCAAAGTGAGTCAAGCAGTGGGTCAGGTCATTGGTGTCTGAGGAAGCCCTCTGCGTAGAATGAGAACGGCAAGGGGGGTGAAGGGCTGGTGATGAGGAGGAGGGCCTTGAGGTGCAGGACCTGGCATTGAGGGAGGGAGGATGGGTGGATGGAGGAGGGCCAGCGCAGAGGCCAGGGCGGGAGAGGAGGATCAAAGCTGACGGCAAACAGACCAAACAGGCCAGAGAAGTGAAGTTGGATGAAGCAAAATGGACCAAGCAGAAGTGGGTTTGGTTGTGCAAAGGACCCTCTTTCTTCACCAAAGACAGAAGGGAGGTCCCGGGGCTGGCCTGGGTGACCCCATCTGTGTAGTGGGCAGGGGACTCGGGGAGGCCCCAAGGGCAGGAGCCGCCAAGCAGGTCCTATTAGGTCCTGCCGTCTGATCCTATAGCAAGTCTGCTCCTCTAGCCTGTCCCTGTGCAGCCCTGCCCTGCAGGAGTAGCAGCTTGTGTCCTGAGGGTTGGACCCTCCCCCTCCCCAGGGACCCCTGGCAGCTGCTTCTGACTCTCCAGGGCACCGCCGACTACCTTGATAAGCCTTCTCTCGTTTCTTCTTTTCCGTGTCGATGTACTGCTCAGATGCCGCCTTGATCTTCTGGACCCAGGCAGTCCTGGAGGAGAAGCAGAGCACAGCCATTGGGTGGCTTTCCCGCGTACCTCCCAGGTTCAGCCAGGAGCCCCAGAGCTCTGACTTATTCTTCACTCCATTGCTAACCTTGGCTTTGACAAGTTTCCCATCATAGACCTACTATTAGTTCAACCGAAAGACTTGTTTGCTAACTGACTTTCAAGTTGAGAATTTCTAGATAGTTACTCACTGCTTATAAGACACCAGGCACTTGCAAGGTGCAGGCACACAGAAATAGAAGATGCCAAATCATTGGCAATTCGACATGACAGAGCGACATTCTACCGTACAAAGAACACCAAGAATCACGTGCACAGAGGGGAGGAGAATCCCCTGGTGTGCCATCACACAGGTGCTGAGCTACCCCGTAGAGGGTGCAGGGCTGGCCAGGCAAGAGCAGGAGGAAGGCGCTCCATGCAAGGAGGCAGACATTCTGGCTGGAGTGCAGGTCCTGTGTGGTGGAGAGATGGGACTAAGGCTGAGACACACAAAGAGGGCCTCAGAAACCAGGTGATGGAGCCTGGACTGCTGCACAAGGGATTTTAGGAAGCAAGGTGTTGGATCTCCCAATTTGGAAGATCCTGAGGAGAGACTGGAAGCAGGGACACACGTAGAGGTGGTTGCAGTAACCAGCATGTCTAAACCAAGGCTGCCCAGTGGGACCAGCGTGGAGGGCATTGGTTAGGAGAGCTTGAAGATACAGAATTCGTAGGACTGAGCACAGACTGGAGGTGGGTTTATGGAAGGGAGACATCCAAGCTGCAAGGCAGGTCACACGTGGTCAGAACTGACCTCTCGTTAATGTTGTCTGTTCGGAGGGTGTAGACCCGGTCAATGTGAGAAATGTGGAAGACAGGCTCATCGCTGGAAGGGTCTGTGGGCAGTTTCACCAAGACTTCATTCAGGAAAATGGGCTGAAAGAGTTAGGGCCAAAACACAGACTGTGAAATGGGCCAGAACCCTCCACCCGCCTACATTCGGGGAGAGTTCTGTCTGTCCTGAAGAGCCTTGTTGAGAAGGAGAGAAGGGTCTAGCTTCTTGAGTCTTTTACTTAGGGAAGAGACCATGTCCATTTTGTGGAAGAAAACATCTTGGGCAGATGAGATGTTACTGAACTGGGGGCAGGAGCTCTGAGTGTCTATGACCGCTCATGTGACAGGGTCTCTCCTCTGTACCTAAACTTAGCACTTTGCCTCGGTTTTACAGAGAGACCTGATGCCGAATGTGGACAGAGGCGGGATCACGTCACGTCTGCCAGGGCGGAAGCCAGAATCCAAAGCTGGAATCCAGCTGTCAGCTGTCAGAGGACAGCGAGGGCCCAGCCACACTGGGGGGTGCTTCCCTGGGAAATGACAAGGGAGGAGTGACCCATCTGGAGACAGGCAAAGAGTGTCCGATGAAGACAGGAAAGGCTCAGGCCAGGAAGGAGGTCCTCCAGGTGAGGAATGTGACACTTACCGTTTTATACATTTTGAATTGGGCATTAGACTTAGAGCTGAAAAGCTTCTCAGAGCCTGAGGAAACGGCAAACTGCTTGACCATGTAGGTAAGAAGCAGAAAGTCATTGAAGAGAAATCCATGTAGTTCCTTGTTGCTCTTGGTCTTGTATAGTTTCCCACTGTGTAGAAGCTTCCGGGGCCCCAGGCAGTTGGTGAGGGAGTTGAAAATAAGTTGCTTAAAAGAGAAATTGTCACTTTGTGAATCCCTGCACAAATCATCCCAAAGCCCCATGAGAGGCCAGTGCCCTGGATCCGAGGGTGCATTGATTTGCCTTCAGAGTCCAAACTGACACGGGAAAGTGATTACTTCTACCCATGGAATACGGATTCTACTGGCTGAATTCAAAGAACTCAAAACAAAGATATCAAATTTCTCTTCCTAAGAAAGGACAATGACAGCCCAAGAAGGGGGCAGGACAGTGAGTCCATGTGGGCTGGGCTGAGGCATATCCTGTCCACACCAGGGGAAGGCCTGAACCCAGTTCCCCACCCAGAGCCTGCCTAGTGGCACCCAGCTCAACACCACAGCCCTCACCTCTGCAAGACCTTCACACTGAACGTGTGCCTGGATCCACTCCAGTCGGTCTGAATTTTCTTTTTCCCGAACTCCTTCATTAACTTGGGAACAAAGCTCCTCTGCCCGCTCCAGAGCCAGCTTTAGGGAGGAATGGTCCACGTGATTCTCCAGGGTATTCTCTAGAATCTGGAAAAGAGCAGGCTGCATCATGTGGAAGTGGGGTGTCTTCCACCCACAAGTCCTATTGCCTGCAGTACGTGCTGGGTGCTGGGCGCTGGGTATACAACGAGTAGGACCATTGTTTGCCCTGAAGAAGCACATAGCCCCAGAGTTCTTGGGGAGTGAGGTGACTCAGTTACAAGAGGCTGTGCCAACTGCTACATGGATCAAGTGCCTTGAAACCTGTGGGTGTCCAGCCACTCTCTGGCTTGGTCTTGGTACATATGATGTTACCACACATGGCTCCCTCCCACCCCACCCCCCCCCCCCAGTAATTTAAGCCATGGTCTTTAGGGTGAACCTGCCAGTGTAACCTGGCTGCAGCTTTCATAAGTGTGTTAACTTGCTCGATAGCAATGGGTTATAACATTTTGGGGTCACTGATCTTTTTTATAAATCTGAAAAAAGCGGTGAATTCTCTGCTACAGGAAAAATACAATAAAACGTCATCAGCTTGTAGGAAAACATATTCACTCAGTTCATTCTAAAGTGACTTCAAATGAATGTGACAAATGTAAAAGAAGAGAGGCTGGCATACAACCGTGTGGTTTCATCAGCAGATGGCTTATGTCTGGACTCTGGCCACCCAGGGCCACCATCCTTTGTTAACAATTCCAAAATGGGATAAAGCCCTGAAAGCCTAAGGCTTTTCTTCAATATTCATTTGACGGCAAAATCTGACCTAAACTGAAGAGATGTATCTGTTTGTTCTACTTAAAAGTGATTATTCATGGATTTCACTGTAGGAATATTACTGTTTGGCTATAGGAGATGCCCAGGGTTTGCTGGGGTGTCATGTAATATGCCTTTTTGAATTACATTCTGAATTCTGAAAATACATCTGCTTCAAAATATTTCAGGTAAGGGACTGTGGGTTATCGTGTATTAATGGGTCAGTTTGGTATCATAACTGAAACATAAGCTCTGTAACATAAGGTCCATGATGAGTCAACATGGCTTAGAGACCAATGGTCAAGGGATAATCAATAAAAGTCTTATATTATTTCTACTGATTTTCTTTGTAGATGATTAAAATTGTATCAGTGATGATTTGTGGAAGGACCCTTTCTCCTTCGAAGGCATGTTGGCTCAGGAGGCTCACATTGCTTATGCTAAAGGATGGACGGCATCTTGGGACTGTTTAGTTGGCAAGCTGAAGCGGGGAAGGGCAAGGGGGTGGTGATGAGCTCAGGGTAGGACACACTGAGCTGGGGACTCCTGAGACATCGGGGGAAAGGTGTTTAGCTGGTGGACGAATTTAGACCTCAGCTGGAAGACCGGAGCCTGAGGTCGTGCCAATAGTGGACTCCATCTGGGCTCACGATAGTCTCCACAGCTGCAGACCTAGAGGCGGCACTTGTTCTGCCTGGAAAACCACACTCGTGACTGTGAGAGACCCAGGGGAGATTCCAGAGGAGGGAGAGGACAGGCTACCGAAGGGACACTGGATGGCTTTTCCTTGCCTAATCCAGATTGTGCGTGCGTGTTCGTGTGCGTGCCCACATCCATGTGTGTATGGGTGCGCACGCACACGGTGCCTGGTCCATCAGACCATGTGGCAGGGCTGGCTCCCTGACTACAGCCTCTGGGGACCTCCAGGGGCCTGGCTCCTCGGTCCCATCTGTCCCAGCCGGGGCACTCACACTTCTGATGAGCAGAGGGTAGCGGGTGATCCTCTGCATGGGCTTCAGCAGGAAGCTGGAAAGGGGCATTCCTTTACATCGAGGGTCAGAGGCCAGCTTCTGCAAGTACCAGAGAGGCTCATGAGGAAATCATGGCTTCAACGAGAAAGGAAACAGCGAGTGCACTCCTGACTTTGACTGCCTTTTAGATTTCAAATTTCTTTTAGAAACTCAGGATTCAAAATGATACGTATCAGATTAACAGCAGGAGTATGTCCCCTCATTTGGTGAGCCCAGCAGATGCTCTTCAGCTCGCTCTTTGTTACATGGATTTGGCAGCCTGTGCCATCACTGCCTCCTTTGCTTCCAGAACCATTGACGGCTGTCTTCCCAGCCCACTCCTTCCCAGTCCTCACTTCTTTCTTCTCCTCTACCTGCTTTTAACTGTAGGTGCTGCCCAAAGACCCCAGCAGTTGAGTCCCAGATTGCCGCCACCCGGACCCTCTCTAGAGCTCCATACTGGCCAAGTTACTCTCCTTCCTACCTGGATCTCCTATAGACACCTCAATACCTCAGTACACCCCAAAGTCCTCATCTTCCTTCATGAAAGTCTCTCTTCCACCTCCATCCCTGAGTTGGTAGCACCATTCTGCACCACCCTCCTCCCCCCACACACCTAGGAGTCCCTTTCAACTCTGTCTTCTAAACAGCTTGTGATTTCCTCCACCTCTGCCTCCCTGATATCCCTGCCTTATTAGAAAAAACCACTACCATTTATTGAGCACCTCTGATGTGCCAGGTAATGAATGCATTATCCTTTGCTAAGTCCCTTCTGCTCTTTCTTCACTTGGCTAATTCATACTCATTTCTGTAGACTCAGATTATGCCTCCTCGTGGTCAGGCCTCCCCGTTCCTTGATGCTTTCTCTCATGTTCAGTGACCTTTCTTGAGCCCCTACAAATCACCCATGGCCACCTTTATCACAACACCACATCTGGACTGGGGAAGACAGGTAGAGGTACCACGTTTGAGGCGTCTCCATGACCTTGCAGACTGTTATCTCCAGGAGACTTAAGGACCACATCTCATTTGCTTCTACTCTTATTATTAACAAAGTACTTGAACAGAGTAGCTAGTACTCTTGGATGACTTTTTAAGGACCATTTTTAATGACTGGCAAGCAAATTTACTGTAATTTACCTATTCATTTCCCACTATGGGATATTAAAACCATCCCTTCTGTTGTTTTTGGATATATCTATGTATGTTGCTGTAGCAAGGATCTTCATGCTTTTTATTTTTGTATTTTCTGAAACTTTTTAAAAAGTAACATTTAGAACACAGCTTATTGCTATATTTTGTTCTTAATGTAATCAACACAATGCTTTCATTATGAAACTATAAACTTTTTATTTATCCTACTATTGTTATAGTTGTGATGGCACTGATAACCCTATTTATATTGCTATTGTTATTACTATTTGGAAAATTAAAAAAATTACTTAGAAGGTAAGAGTCCAATTTATTTTTAAAGATTTTATTTTTGGGGCACCTGGGTGGCTCAGTCTGTTAAGCAGCCAACTTCGGCTCAGGTCATGATCTCATGGTCCCTTGCTTTGGCCCACATCAGACTCTGTGCTGACAGCTTGGAGCCTGGAGCCTGCTTCAGATTCTGTGTCTCCCTCTCTCTCTCTGCCCCTCCCCGACTCATGCTCTCTCTCTCTCTCTCTTTCAAAAATAAAAATAAAAAAATTATTTTAAAAGATTTTGTTTTTAAGTAATCTCTACACCCAATGTGGGGCCTGAGTCTACAACCCTGATTAAGAGTTGCATGTTCCACTGACTGAGCCAGCCAGGCTCTCCTAAAGATCCTATTTTTAATTCTACTATTACTTTATTTTGCATTTATTTATTCATTCATTCATTCATTTTTATTTGAGAGAGCGAGAGAGAGAGAGCGAGAGAGCACAAGCAGGGGAGAGGGGCAGAGGGGGAGAGAGAGAGAATCCAAGGCAGAGCCTTCCTGATCCAGGGCTCGATCCCATGACTCTGTATCATGACCTGAGCTGAAATCAAGAGCTGGATGCTCAACCGAGTCACCCAGGCACCCCTCTACTGTTATTTAAAAACATTTGCACGCACTCACAATCTCACGTTTATCTTATTCTGACCAGTGTTTGTGTCTGTGGTTTTGGATCCCTTGTATGTTTCCTCTAGTTCATTTATTTTTTAAATGTTTATTTTAAGAGAGAGAGAACATGTGTCTGTGAGACGGGATGGTGCAAAAAGAGGGGGAGAGAAAGAATCCCAAGCAGATTCCACACTGTCAGTACAGAACTCAACGTGGGGCTCGATCTCATTAACTGTGAGATCATGACCTGAGCCGAAATCGAGAGTCAGATGCTTAACTGACTGAGCCACCCAGGTGCCCCTCTTCTAGTTCATTTCAAAGCAACCCTGTGCCTCCCACCTTTATCACACCAATCGAAGAATCAGTCCTCAGTGCCTCAATTATATTGAATCACTTTTGCATCCCTAAGATCATCATAAGGAAGGTAAATATAATTAGCATTTATTGAATGTTTATTATGTGGTCTCTGTGCTAATAAGTACTTTAAATTCTTTTTTAAAATATTTTAATTTATTTTTGAGAGAGACAGCATGCACAAGAGAAGGAGGGGCAGAGAGAGAGGGGGACAGAAAAATCCAAAGCAGGCTCTGTATTGACAGCAACGAGCCTGATTCGGGGCTCGAACTCATGAACCGTGAGATCATGACCAGGGCCGAAATCAAGAGTTGGATGCTTAGTCAACTGAGCCACCCAGGTGCCCCCTCATTTTTATAATTAAATACAAATACAAAAACAGGCCTTGGGGTCAGGCACACTTTTGTTTAAACAATGAATTAAGTAGGTTTCTGATTTTTTTCTATCGTGTAATAGTGTGTATAGAATGGAATTATCTATTCGTTGATGGTTAGAAAGAATTCACCATTAAGTCTATCAGGTGAACCTAGGTCCTCTTTTGGGGGTAAGTTACTCAGTTTTATCCTTGGCTAATAGTATCTTTAGATTTTCCATTCTTACTGAAGCAGTTTTCAAATTGTAATAGAAAACTACAAATTAATGTTTTGACATTAGCATATATCTTTGACTTATATACTCTTTTACTTTAAGAAATATTTCCACGTCTGTTCCGTTTACTTGTTTTTCTGTTTCTCTATTAGATTTACCAGAGTTATATTTTATTAGTTCTTTTCAATGTATCTGTTCTTAGATATAGTGATACCACTTGTGCTTTTATCTTTATTACTTACTCCATTTTCTTGTTGGAATTTTTATCCTCTGCCTAAACACCTTATATTTTATGCTTAATTATGTTTCCATCCTTTTTTGATAATGAAGACATTAAAATTATGCATTCTCCCTTAAGGCACTGTGGCTGTAGAACAGATCCTGATATGCACTATTTTCAGAAACCAAAAAAACAAGAAGACATGTAAAAAAGCAAGAAAACAGATTTTACTTTCATTTCCCTCGCCACTATCACACGCGTAGTCATAGTTTCTGTTACTGAACGACGTCAGTGAGATGTTCTCACGCATGACGCTCTATGGTAACAAGCAGCCACACGAAGCTCGCGGCTGGATCATTCGCAGGGTGTTCATTCGTTACATCACACAGTGTCCTCTGAGTGTCGTGCTGGTGTTACTTCTCCTTACCTAGTGTTTGGTTTTAATTTATAACCACGGCATCATGGAACCGATTGTGTCCTCTTCTTCTCAGTGGTTTCTGGATGCTGTGAGGACACCTCAGTGCACTTGGAGCACGGGGAGGGGGTCCCACATATGTGTTTATGAAGCATCCTGAGCCCCAACGCTGCCCTAGTCCTCTCATTTCCTTTCGTCCCACTGTATTCGTCCACTTACAAGACATGTCATCTCAGCTTGTTGCATTTTAGATATTTGAGTAGGCTATTTTATACCCTTTCTGGCATAAGATGGATATAAAATAAATACAATTTACAAAATTAATAAAGTGACGTTCTGGAAAATTTTGGAGCATAAAGTAGCAGATTTAAGTAAATAGGCTTAAAGAATACTCTACTAATAGAGGGGCAAAATTACGGCCCTAGTGCCAAGAAACACCAGCTCAACCTGGAAGGTAACAGAAGCACTCAGAAAATTCTCTGCCGTATCGGTGTTTCCTTGGAAACTGCAGGTGCCCTTCCCCGGTCGGAGTCCTGACTGCAGCTTCATGAGCGCCTCCGGCTGGGAACGGGCTGGCCTGCTCACGACCCCACAATGGAGTTACCTTTAAAAATTCCTTGAAATCCGTGTCCTCATCGGTCTTCTGCTGTAACAGAGCTGCTCCGTTAAGCTGACAGCTACAGAACCGGATGTAAGCCTGCATGTGGGACAGCTCGGCTGCCAGGATGTCCCCGATCATCTGCACAGGCATCTTCTCTCCCCCGGTCTTCTTCCGTACCCGCAAGGCCCTGCAAACAACACACTCTCGCTGTGCATGTCATTGGTAAATAAAGGATGAATACCACGGGGAACTAACGGTAATGATCCCCAGTGGGTTACCGAGACACCTGGCGCTGTGAGGGAAGAGTCAGGAGAAGGAGGCAGCTTGGGCCTGTGTTCCACCCAAGCCAACCTGGGCAAAATGTCGGCAAAGAAGAGTAAGAAAATGAAGTCTGTACACTTGGGTGTTTCCAAGTCCTTGGAATTGTTTTGGATTCATCTTTGTTTCTTAGCAAAGTTCCTTTAGAAAAATTCTAACTTGTTCTCAGCTGAACCAAGAAGAAAGGAATTTTCTACACCCTGTAGGGGAAAAAGGGAGCAGGAGCCCAGGTGTGGAGGTGGAGGTGAGCACTGTCCCCAGGAGAGATGCTGAGCTCTGTGCCCCTAGGAGGGTGGAGATGTGGTGACAACTGGGACTGCTGATCCCCTCCACCCCCACTAGGAGTCTGTCCTCACAGGCTTCAGGGATGGGAAATCACCCCAAGGGGACTTAGGAGAAAGTCAGACCAGCCAGTAATGTCCAGGCCATGGGCTACAGCTTGTCGCCTACTCTACCTGGTACAGTCAAGTATAGTTTGAAATCATATGGTAATATACTGTTTATTTTATGATTTAAAATCTTTGTTTAATCAAAGTATTTTCTTTGTTATATTTCTCGACCTCAGAAATTATGTATTTTACAGTTATAGGGCATCTCATAAAATGATAACAACATAAAAAGCTTGAGGGAGCAGAAAATATTTGGAAGTAACTTTGCTAAGCGGCCCTGCAGGGAGTTCTGTGCGGAAGTGTCAGTCCTGGGGGTTGGCAGGTGCTGCTCACAACTCACTTGAGTAGCTTTGTGTTAGACATGATGAGCTCTTTCCAGTTTACAAAGATCAAGGCCATTTCCCCTTCAGTGAGAAAGCCTGACTCCATCATCCGTTTCTGAAAAACCTAAATTCAAAACGCAAAAGAAGGAAGTTAGCTTAGGTGTGCATAGACAGCCTATGTTTTCAAAATCAAATAGTATCTTCATATAGTGAAACTAATATGATCATGATGTTTTTGTTTTTTTTACAGTCATGTTTTTAAATAAGCCTACTTAGGACTGCTAAATTTTAAATTGTATAATTTCCCTACTGTTTGCTATTTGGGTTCTTATTAGGGCTAATTCTTTTTTTTTTTTTTTTTAAAGTAGGCTCCACACCCAAAGTGGGGCTTGAACTCACAACCCTGAGATCAAGAGCTGCGTCCTCCACTGATGTGGCCAGTCAGGTGCCCTTTATTAGGGCTAATTCTAAGGACTGAGTCTAGTGGCCTCATCCAGGAAGGGGAGATTCTCATACCTATCTGCAAGAGAGATGAGGAAAGTTAAATAAAACCATGTGCATAAAGCATCTACACCCTGTAAAAGCTGCAGAATTGAGGAAGCTGTCACGTGGGGCACCTCAGTGTTCTGGAAGCTGGGAGAAGTTCAGCAAAAGAAACAGCGACGACTTATATGACCCCTGAGACTGACCACCAAGCGGGCATGGATCTGAGAGGCCGGCCGACCACAGGGGAAATGATCATACTGCACACCTGTGCTGCGGAACACGCAAGGGTTTACATATGAGTGGATGGATGTGCACATGCAAACACAGGTGTGTGTGTGTGTGTGTGGGTCTGAGTGAACTTCACAGCTGATACGGGTCAAGCTGAATCAGCTCTGATTATTCCCAGGGCACTCAGGAAAAAATAAAGGCTGGGAGAGCGATCTGCTCAAGGTCACAAACCTCGAACACTGAGGAACCAGAACCAAAACGCCCATCTTTTTGGTTAGAAATCCAGGTTTCCACTAAACAACGAGGATTCCTAGGGAACGACTTTCAAAGCGTTAAGGAAACTGTAAAGTTATGTGAGATAATTCTTCTCATGTGTGATCTAAGATACACACCACAGATCAGTCTATTAAAACCGTCCAGTGGCCTGGTGATAAGACCCAGACTCTTTCTCGAGGTTCATCAGGCCTGTGTGACCTGCCCCTGCCCACCCCCCCAACTTGGGCCTCGAGGACGCGACATTCCAGGCACCACGACTACTTTCAGGACCCTAATTCGCTGAAATTAGGGCCTTCCTGCTTCCACGGCCTCTTCTGGGCACAGAAGACTCATCCTTGTCCTCCTGGCCTCGGCCAAAGCCTCACTGGGAGGGTCTGTCCCCACTCTCCTTTGTGGTGTAGGGTGGTCACCCCTATCCTGGCCCCCACCTCAGTGTTCTGCAGCTGTCTGTCTGTCTGTCTCTCCACATGACTGTGAACTCTTTGAGGGCAGGAACTCTCTTTTATCTCTCTTCTCCAGTACAGTGTTTTCTGTACCTGGTAGGTTTTTTTTTTTTTTTTAATTTTTTAAAAGTTTATTTATTTTGAGGGAGAGAGACAGCGTGAGTGGGGGAGAGGTAGAGACAGGGAGAGAGAGAGACAGAATCCCAAGTAGGTTCCACACCATCAGCCCAGAGCCTGATGTGGGGCTTGAACTCATGAAACCATGAGATCATGATTTGAGCTGAGACCAAGAGTCAGATGTTTAACCGTCTGAGCCGCCCAGGTGCTCCTGCACAGAGCAGGTTTTGAATTAATGTTTATTTGCTGAGTTGAGTTGAACACGGATTCAAAGCATTCAGATGACAGTGCTATGAACTGGACATCTCTAAACCGCCACAGTTCCAAAATCAGACTGCAGATGTCAGGACCCTCCCACGGGAGCGAGCCCCGGAGAGGTGGTGGATCTGCTCTGACGGGCTCCCGGAGGACGGGGAAGGCACCTGGTGGTTGGTTCTTTCATCCACCGATGCATGCATGTTCCTCGGTTTATTCATTCCCCTTACCTGCCGCGGTGAGAGAAGCGGAGGAGGAAGGCGGTCGGGCCCTCCGGGAACCTCCATGAGAACGGCAATGAGAACACCCGGCCTGGGAACAGTGCTTTCACCCTAAATCCCTGACCCTGACATCACCTCCTGCCCCTCAGGCAAGGGAAGATGGGCGGAGTGAGCAAGGCCCAAGTGGTTAAGTGACTGGTCTCAGTGGGGCAAGCCTGCGGCCCCTGTCCCCTCCGTGCTGGGGTCAGAGAGGTACTTCCACAGCCATTCAGCCTCTCAGGACCGGGATGTGACCAGTAGCAGGGCTGATGCTCGCAGAGGTCAGTCATAAAGGTGGGCTTTCTTTCTAGGCCGTCTTTCCTGCCCGGAGGAGCGCAGGGAGCACACACATGGAACTGACAGGAAGACCTGCAAAGGGCCGGACGAAGCTTTGGGGATGCAGGGTGTGGGCGACACACGCCCCTGCTGTCAGGAGCTCAGAGCCTTGTGGGGGAGTTAGCAACTAGGAGACGTGCGCACAGTGGCCACGTGAGCAGACCACGAGCCGGGCCTGGGGGTCCCCACTTGCACGGCGGGTGGAGAACGAAGCCTGGGCAGGCCTCGCTGGGGCGCAGATGCAGAAGGACGCAGCCTCTGCTCCGTGCCGCTAGCGAGGTCACGGCCAGGCATGGCGCACCTGCTGGGGGGGCACGTGCTCCCTTCGGGTGCCTTGTTTATTTAACTGGGCTTCTCAGGTGAGGGCCTTGACACACCGAGTGCGAACTAAATGCCACGGCAACAAGAGTATACAGTCTTACTTCGTGTACTCAAATCATTTCCCAGTGCTACTCCAACAGCTGCTACCGGCCTACAGGTCACTGGCAACATTACTCAGCACGGACAGTAAGGACATCGCGACTGGGGAATACTTTACCATGTGCTCCTATTTGGTTTTCCAAAGTGATACAAACGTTAGATGGCCACTCCCCCCGTTTCACAGTCCCTTTGGAAATATCAAAGTCTACGAACAGGTCGGGCGTCAGCGGAGCAAGGCAAACAGGCAAAAATGTGAGGCAGACGAAGCTTGCTTTAGTGCCTTCCCACCGGCTCTCCCCTCGTCCTTCCCCTTCCGTGATGGGGCCTCTCCCACAGGCAGCTGCACCGTGAAGGAGTGGACTGGGGCTCCTCAGGCACCCCGCCCCCCCACCGCCACAAAGCGTTCTGAGGGTGTGAGAGCTCCGGTCGCTACTCATGAATTCACACGTCAAAGGTGAGGCCTGACTCCGAGGCCGAGGCCCGCCACCCCTGCGGGCACAGCCCTCACCTCCACGACGAGCTGAAGGTCGTCCACGTACCGCTCTTCGGTCTGAATCAGCTCGTGAATATAGCCCTGCCTCTTCCGCTCAATTGGCTGCATGGTGTCCAGGCTCTGGAGATCAGCACACCCTATGGAAAGACGGGGTACAGTTTCAAAACAGGAGTTGAGTCTTCTCTGTAGGAAACAGACATTCACCAGCAGGTGTGCTGGGTTTACACATGGTGCCTCAAAAAAGCCACGCGCAGCTTTTCCAGCTTGCAGGGCCGCGCACCTGCGGAACGCCGGCCTCACCAGCTGCCGCTCAACCAAGGCAGCAAGTCAGCACCGCCTGTAACATCTCAACATGGTCCTGACTTCCTTCCCAAATGAATGACCGATTTAAGGCTTTTTAGAAATGGCCTCAGAGAGTTGAGAGCTGTAATGAACTTGTGAAGATCTACGCGGTTCTCATCATCTCAGGCCATTTTCAAAGATATTGAAACGATTCAGTGAATCAAATGCTTAAGACCAGTGTTTTCCAAACTGCAGGCTATGAACTATCAGTGGGTCCTTATATCGATTTAGTTTTTAAAAGTGTGGGTCAGGCCTAGCATTAAAACAAACACACAAATATAAATTACCTTGTGCATGGCCCTCGTTAAGTACTGAAAGTGAACACTTTTAGTTATGTATTTGGGGATGTAGAATATATTTCCTACTGGGAGCTACTAGTAAAAAATGTTTGAGAAACATTTCTGTAGATTTCTCAAAGTGAAGTGCTAAGGTTAGGAAACCTGAAATTCCCAGGACCCAGTGGTTCCCAACGAGACCAGAACAAAGAAGTGGTGTGGGACACCAGGGCCCTAAGTAAGACTGTGAGGAAAGTCCCTCGCAGTCTCGAGTCAGGGTGAGCGGTACTGCGTTCACTTTGGGTCAATTTACAGGCACATGGGAGCTGAACTGAGTGTCAAACTGTGAAGCAACATAACTCCAGAATCGCTTAGTAAGAAGCTGAGGGCTTGCTTTTTTTGCACAGTGAGAGAGGAAGTACCTCGGGCAGCCCTTCCTCAGACAAAAAGAAAGAGCAGGTCGGTGCCTAGCAAGCTACAACACAAGGGAGAGAGAAGGCCCAGTGAGGCATGGATGACCCTGGAGGAGCAGGTGTAAGGGGAACCTTGCCCCAGCCTTCCTAGGTGGCACCGCGCTGGGAACACACGAACAAAGCCTTGGAGGCAGAGAATGCAAGGAGCAGACAGGGCATTTCAATGGGGTTTCTCTTTCTGCTTACCTTTGAGTTTGTTTTAAAAAATTTCTTAATGTTTATTTTTGAGAGACACATACACAGAATGCGAGTGGGGAAAGGGCAGAGAGAGAGAGAGAGAGAGACAGAGAGAGAGAGAGAGAGAGAGAGAGAGAGAGAGAGAGAGAGGGAGACAGAGGATCTGAAGCAGGCTCCAGGCTCTGAGCTGTTAGCACAGAGCCTGACTTGGGGCTCGAACCTACGAGCTGTTGAGATCATGACCTGTGCCGAAGTTGGACGTTCAACCAACTGAGCCACCCAGGTGCCCCTCTGCTTACCTTTGAGTTTTGTATGTGTTTTGTATAGATTTGGACTAAGAGTTCTCAGGAAGACAATTGGTCTATTTTCTGTGCCTGTTGCCAACAGCTTAAAAAAAAACTCTCACAGTGAAACAAAAATAGAATAAGGCAAGAAGACATCATGGTGCCACTGTCATGTTCAAAATTATCTTTTCTGAGGACTGTATTTTATTCTGTTCTGTGGGGGAGCACTGCAGGGAGGCCTAGTGTTCTGACCCCGGGAGGCTAATATAGACGTCTGTCTGACTAGGTTGTGAGTAGCAAGGAGGCTGGAGGTGATGGCTGGGCACCTAGCGGAATGTTGCTCTCACAATGCGAGCCAGGGTCACTGGTCAGAGGAACGAGCTGATGGGAGCCATCAGAGCAGTTTCTAAGCTTACCCACCCTCACACTAGACACTAGAGTTCTAGAAATTCCAGTCACGGACATTCCGCAACATCCACATTCGGTCTCTACTTTTCGTAATACTTTTCTATAAATCTACTCATGTTTGAACTACATATTTGGGAAATCATGGGTTTTATGTACTGGTTATGCTTCTTCTAATACTCACTAAAATAAATATATAACCATTAGGAAAAAAAAGTCTCCTGAGGTCTTATTCTGTGTGCTATCACATAGTGTATCACAGGGATAGGCCTAGCGCACTTTGGGAAGCACTGATTTACATTAAAACCCACAAGCACTGGCCTATCTGTTCTGTACCTTGGAATATTAGGAAAAGTCCCAGGTATTTTATCGTTTCTACGGCGAGAAGATGCATGACATTAGCTCCATCAGGAAGGATGTGAGGACAATCCTTATATTCCATCTCTAACTGACCCCTTTGCATTTCATTACAATGGTTCTTAAACTTTTATTCTCTTCAAGTTTTCAACTTGACCCTGACCCTCACTTTCAGATGTTCTTACCTCCAATGTCAGGGAAAAGAAAGAAAGGCACGGTGGCCCCTTTAATTCCTGTCCTTCATCTCCCTGGTCACTCATCCCTGTACTTCCTTCCTGTGTCAGGGGATGAGGGAATCCTGTTTCTTCCTGCAGCCGGCATCCTTAACCGACCCTCTCCTTTTGACCCCTTGCCTACCTCCCTACACTGTCCAACATGGTAGCTGTTAGCAACACGCAGCTATTGAGCATTTGAACCGTGGTGGCCAGTCCAAACAGAGAAGTGCTCTAAGTGTAAAGTACACACCAGATTTCAAAGACCTAATATTAAAAAAAACAATGTAAAATAATGCATTAATGATTCTTATGTTGATTACATATTAAAATGGTAGTATTTTGCATAATGCTGAGCTAACAAAAATTATTCAAATTTTAATTTCATGTTTTACTTTTTAAAATATGGCCTTTGGAAAATCTTAAATTACATATGGGCTGCATTTGTGACTTTCATTATGTTTCTATTGAACAGCTCAAACCAGCCATTGCATTTTTTATTCCGTTCCTTCCCTAACAATGTTTTAGTGGCTTCTAGTGCTATTTGCAGAATGAAGTCCTAGCTCAGCAGCACAGGGCTCCAGAATCGCCATAATCCACCCACGACCTATGTTTGCAGTCTCCCCTGTGAGCATGCAGCCGCCTTTTAGCTACCCTGGCCCAAGTTCCATCCTCATGAGATGCTGTACACGCAGTACACACTGTCCGTGGCCTGCTTCTCCACACACTTCTTACTAACCTTCAAGGTGCGGCTCATGGGATCCTACTTTGGGGAAACTTTCCACGCCCTGTGCCCAAACTGCCTCTTTTCTGTGCTTCCGGGGGTAGTTTGCATCTGTATTTAACACTTCACATAATGTAACCCGCACTGTAGTTCATCTCTACAGTATTAGTATGTCTGTCTCTCCCACTGGAGGTCAGCGACCGTGTCTTGCACAGCTCTACAATATCAAACTTAGCACAGCGTTTTGACCACAGAGGTCAGGAAGTATTTGTCAAATGGTGGATGACTGGATTGGTCCCCAGACCTGTTTCTCACCTTTCCTCTGCTCTGTACTGCAGGGGGTCAACCCCACCACCTGCTTATGTAAACTCCTATTTCAGCTGGCCTCTGCCCATGTTTGGCCAGTGAGAGGAGACTGGCAAGAGACTGAAGACTACAGGGCAAACGGGGAAAACATTCCTTCTGCCAGAAAAGTGAGAGGACAGGAGACCTTTTAGTCTCTGCTGGGCAGACAACATTAGAATCGCTGGGCTTGCGTCTCATAAATTTGGAGTTGAAGAATTCTACAACTGATGGATTAACAGAAAAGTTGGTCCCTGGTTGGTGATACTCTTAGGGTGCTTGGCCAAAGAAAATGTACAGCTGTCCAGAGGGTCTCTCTCATGACCTTGGTTCCATGGGATTTCCATGTAAAAACCAAGTCTCACTAAAGATGAGCTCAACATAAAAAATTACAAGGAATAAGGAATGATCCATCATAAATAAAAAATGATGACTAGAAAGGACCCCAAGAGGGCCCCCTGGTTGGCTCACTTGGTAGAGCATGTGACTTTTGATCTCAGGTTGTGAGTTTGAGCCCCACACTGGACGTAGAGATGACTTAAAATCTTAAAAAAAACAACCCCAAGAACATAAGGTAATAGAACAAAATCTTTAAAAAAATGTAAAAATACATATATTTAAAATAACTCAAGACATATATGAAGGGTCTGAAACTACAGGGTCTATAAAAAAAATAGGCAGATTTGAAAAAGAAACTAATAAAAATGGCAAATATTATCATGGAAATACTAATACATAGCAGTTCAAACACATCTGAGGACAGATATGAAGAAATTAAGAATGCAGCCTTGGGGCACCTGGGTGGCTCAGTCGGTTATGCGTCCGACTTGGGCTCAGGTCATGATCTCGCAGTCTGTGGGTTTGAGCCGTGTGTTGGGCTCTGGGCTGACAGCTCAGAGCCTGGAGCCTGCTTCAGACTCTGTGTCTCCCTCTCTCTCTGCCCCTCTCCTACTCACACTCTGTCTCAAAAATAAACATTTTAAAAAAAAAGAATGCAGCCTAGAAAGACAAAAAGATGAAAAACATAAAATGGAGGTTAAGGGGAATAGAGGACAGAATGACAAGGTCCAACATACATCTAATGGGAGTCCAGGAGGGGAGAACAGAAAAAATGGGAAGAAGTAATACAGAGAGTATAATGGTTGAGACTTTGTAGAATTGATGAAACACAGACCTCCATATATTCAGAAGGAAAAGTGATTCCTGATTAGGGAGAAAAAATAAAAATGAATCCATACTTAAACTGCAAAACACCAAGGAGAGAGGGAAAAAAAGATTCAAACAGAAAGAAGGACGCCAGGGTGGCTCAGTCAGTCAACTATCCAACTCTTGATTTTGGCTCAGGTCATGATCTCAAGGTTCTGTGGGATCGGGCCCCATGTCAGGTTCTGTGCTGGCAGCGTGGAGCCTGCTTGGGATTCTCTCTCTCCCTCTCTCTCTGACTTGCTTGCGTGCACTCTCTCTCTCAAAATAAACATTTAAAAAAATGAAGAGAAAGAAAAAGCGGAATACACAGGAAGAGCAATCAGACTGGCTGCACACATCACACAATAGGGGGTACTACGCGAAAATAACTGCCAAACCAGAATTCTAATTATACTACCTTTCGTGGATAAGGGAGAAATAAAGACATTTCCAGGCAAAGTTTGAAAGCATTTATCACTAATAGGGTGACTAAAGGAACTATGAAGAAGTGTGTTTTGGGAAAGAAGGAAATTGAATAAGAAGGAAAAATGAGAGTAAGGAGTGGCGGAAAGAAAGGAAGGAAGGAATAAAGGAAGGGAGGGAGGGAGAGAGGGAGGAAGAGAAGACAAGAAGGAAGAAGAGAGGAAGGGAGGGAGGGAAGGGTGAGTAAAAATACTAGTAAATATGGGAAAACTGAAAATAATCATTGATGATCTAAAATAACAATATACCCAATAATGGGTGTATATTCAAGGTGGAGGGTGCCTGGGTGGCTCAGTCGGTTGAGTATCTGACTCTTGATCCTCAGGTTGTGAGTTCAGGCCCTGCTTTGGGCTCCACACTGGGCATGAAGCCTACTTACTTAAAAAAGAGTATAAATTCAAGGTGGATTTTAAATTTACCTAAAACTAATTTTTTTCAACACAAGAAAGCAGTGACATGAGAAGCAGGGGGGGAATAAAGCATCCCACCTGCACTGATCAGAAGGAAGATAAATATGAAATTTAGACTCTGTGGAG
Organism: Cryptoprocta ferox; assembly: GCA_028646485.1. Lineage (NCBI taxonomy): Eukaryota > Metazoa > Chordata > Mammalia > Carnivora > Eupleridae > Cryptoprocta > Cryptoprocta ferox. The sequence goes on along the minus strand of CM053576.1, from coordinate 114,364,163 downwards.
GCAAACACCTATGTTAGAAATGCAAAGACAACTACGCAAAGAATAGACATTGAAACCATAACTGCCAAACCAGTGAAGGGAAATAAAGGAAGTAAATTTGAGCGAAGCAATAGACGAATAGGCAGAACAACAATAAGAAAAAAAAAGCATGGTAAATTTAAAAATATATAACAAGATAGCTATAAATAGAAGTATTCCACTGTTCCAATAAAAGTAAATAGCTTAAATCTGTCAGTTAAAAGAAAATTCTGGATTGGATTTTAAAATTCAGCTAGATGCTGGGGGAAGATGCAAAGTCGGAGGATTCTACTCACCTCACCCCACAGCTACAACTAGATAACACCCGTATCAGTGTGAATAACTCAGAAAACAACAGGAAGACTGGCAGAGCAGACTCTCCATAGCAAAATTAGAGAAGAGGCCACACTGCAAAGAGCAGGAAGGGCAGAGACTTGGGTGGGAGCCAAAACTGACCCACAGGAACTGTCCTTGGGAGGTAGGGATGCTGTGGGCACAGAGAAGGGAGAGGAGCAAACTCCACCCCAGGCACCCCAGGCACAGGGACCCTCACTCAGGAGGATGAAGTCCCATAAAATTTGGCTTTGAAAACCAGAGGGGATGAAGTTTGAGAGTTCTTACAATCAGTGGGGCTTAACACCTGGAACTTTGAACATCGGTGGGCATGGACACTGAGTGGGGTGATAGGAAACTGAGTCCCTACGCTTATAGAGACAGCACAGCAAACAGCCCCACTAAGAAGCAGCATAGAAACAGCAGTTTGAAAAATGCTTGGAATATACAGGAAGGAGATTTATTTACTAATTTCGGAATGTGTGTTGGAGGGACGGGGATCTTTGGGAGACTTCTCCAAGGGCAAAGGAGGCGGTGGGACCATTTCTCTCCCTTGCCCCCCAAACCTGGATACGTGAACACCTGTGGGAATCAGCATATTGCAAATATTCTCCATCTAGTTTACTAACACCAGGGGCCCCCACGCCTGTGTTCTCCTGTGGACCCACCCCTCAGGTGGGCCAGGACCAATCTGGCCTCAACAGGAATCCATCCAAAGCAGTGCCACAAACACGGTAGTGTGCAAGCAGCCCCGAGAAGGGTCAGCACCCCCCCCAAAGTGATTCCCGCCCCAGGGAGAGGGGAAGAAAACCACACATACCAGTTCTATTTCAGCCCCAGCAGTGGGCTGCGGGCAGACATCTGGTCTGACTACAGGCCCCGCCCACCAACGAAAGCTTCTCAGGGGACAACCCAGGGAGAAAGCCCTACAGTTCAGTGCTACTGCAGCTCTGGCAAATGACTGGCCTGACTCAAGCCCAAGGTGGCCTCAGACTGGCCTGCTAACAACACAGGGACCAAACCCTGCCCACAACAGGCAGAGAGAGCCACTGTAGATGACTGGACCGAAGGCAAACACAGCTCAGCCACAACAGTACAGGAGTCATACAACACACACAGGAGATACCCGCAAAGCGCCAGGTTCCGGTGAACAGAGGACGTTGCACTGCAGAGCACTACAGCACCTCTTCTTCATAAGGCCACTATTTTCAAGAGCAGAAGTAGTTGACCTTCTTAACACATAGGAACAGACACAAAGAGTCAGATAAAATAAGGAGACAGAATACTCTGTACCAACTGAAAGAACAGGACAAACTCATAGCAAGAGAGCTAAACAAAACAGGGATGAGTATTATGTCTGATAAAGAATTTAAAGCAAAGGTCATAAAGAGACTTGATGGACTTGAGAAAAGGACCTCAATGAGACCCTCAACAAAGAGACAGAAAACACAAACGACCAACCAAGGAGAGATGAAGAACTTAATAGCTGAAATTAAAAATATACTAGAAGGAGGGGGGTGCCTGGGTGGTTCAGTGGTTAAACATTTGACTCTTGGTTTTGGCTGGTCATAATCTAATGGCTCATGAGTTCGAGCCCTGCATCGGGCTCTGTGCTGACAGTGCGGAGCTTGCTTGAGATGCGCTTTCTCTCTCTGCCTCTCCCCTGCTTATGGGCTCTCTCTCTCTCTCTCTCAAAATAAATAAATAAGCTTAAAAACAAAAACAAAATACACTAGAAGGAATAAAGAATAGACCAGAGGAAGCAGAAGAATGATCATGACCTGGAGGACAGAGTAATAGAAAGCATTCTAGCTGAACAAGAGGAAAAAAACAAAAACAGTACTAAAAAATGAGAATAGAAGGGAACTCAGTGACACCATCAAGTATGATAACATTTGCATTATAGGGATCCCAAGAGGAAAAAGAGAGAAAAGGAGGCAGAAAATTTATTTGAGGAAATAATAGCTGAAAACTTCATGAATCTGGGGAAGGAAACAGAAATCCCGATTCCAGAGGCAGAAAGCTTCCAACAAAATCAACTCAAAGAGGTCCACACCAAGACATAATAATTAAAATGGCAAAAAATAGTGATAAAGAGATAATTTTTTGGGGTACCTGGGTGGCCTTGACTTTGGCTCAGGTCTTGATCTTGTGGTTTGTGAGTTTGAGCCCCGCATCGGGCTCTCTGCTGACAGCTCAGAGCCTGGAGACTGCTTCAGATTCTGTGTCCCCTTTTCTCTCTGCTCCTCCCCCACTTGTGCACGTGCTCTCTCTCTCTCTCTCTCTCTCTCTCTCAAAAATGAACATTAAACTTTTTTAAATTAAAAAAAAGAGAAAAATTTAAAAGCAGCAAGAGAAAAGAAAACAGTCACGTACAAAGGAAACCCCATAAGGCTATCAGCCTATTTTGCAGCAAGAACTTTGCAGGCCAAAAGGGAGTGGCATAATTTATTCAAAGTGCTGAAAGAGAAAAACCTGCAACCAAGTATACTGTATCCCAGCCAGGCTATCATTTTGAATAGAAGGAGAGATAAAGAGTTTCCCAGGCAAACAAAAGTTAAAGGAATTCATGACTACTAAACCTGCCTTATAAGAAATGTTAAAAGGGGACTGAGCGGAAAGGAAAGACCATAAGCAGTAGGAAGCACAAAAGCAGTAAAATTAAGTGTATCTATACAAACAAAAATCAGTCAAGGGATTCACAAAATAAAAGGATGTAAAGTATGCCACCATATACCTAAAACATGGAGGGAAAGGGGTAAAAATGTTATGTTTTTAAATTTTTATTTGTTTTTTGAGGGAGAGATAGAGAACAAGTAGGGGAGGGGCAATGAGAGAGGGAGACAGAAACCCAAGCAGGCTCCCTACTGTCGGCGCAGAGCCTAATGTGGGGCTTGAACTCACAAACCATGAGATCATGATGTGAGCCGAAGTCAAGAGGTGGAGGCTCAGCTGACTGAGCCACCCAGGCACCCCCAAAATGTAGTGCTTTTGGGATGGGTTCAAACGTAACTGACCACTAACTTAATACAGACTTCTATATGTATAAGATGTTATATACAAACTTAATGGTAACCAAAAATTAAAAAACTGGTAACAGATATACAAAAAATAAAGAGAAAGGAATCCAAGAATAGAAAGCCAGCAAACGGTGAGAGAAGAGCAAGAGAAGAAAGAAATAAAGAACTATAAAACAAACATAAAAAAGTAACAAAATTGCAATAAGTACATACCTATCAATAATTACTTTGAATGTAAATGGATTAAACACTCCAATAAAAGACAGGATAACGCAATGGTATGTAAAGTGATGAATCACTGAATTCTACTCCTGAAACCAATATAGCACTGTATGTTAACTAAATACAAAAAAAATCAAGACCCATCTATATGTTGCCTATAGGAGACTCACTTTAGACCTAAAGACCATGCATATTGAAAGTGAAGGGATGGAAAAGTATTTATCATGCAAATGGAAGTAAAAAGAAAGGCAGGAAGCAATACTTATATTGGACAAAATAGACTTTAAAACAAAGACTGTAACAAGAGACAAAGAAAGACACCACATAGTCTTAAAGGGCACAATCCAACAGGAAGATATAACAAATGTAAACATCTGTGTACCCCAAATGAGAACACTCAAATACATAGAGCAGCTAATAACAGACATAAAGGAAATAATCAATAGTAAAACAATAATAGTAGGGGACTTTAACACCCCACTTACATCAATGGATAGAGCAGTCAAACACAAATCAAGGAAACAATGGCTTTGAATGACACACTGGACCAGATGGATCTTACAGATATATTCAGAACATTCCAACCTAAAACAGCAGACTACACATTCTTTTCAAATGCACACTGAACATTCTCCAGAAGAGATTATATGTTAGGCTACAAAACAAGTCTCTGAACAAATTAAAAAAGATTGAAGTCACACCATCCATCTTTTCTGACTGCAATACTATGAAAACTTGAAATCAACCACAAGCGGGGGCACTTGGGTGGCTCAGTTAGTTAAGTGTCCAACTCCTGATTTCAGGTCAGGTCATGATCTCACAGTTTGTGGGTTCAAGCCCTGTGTCAGGCTCCATGCTGATAGCACAAAGTCTGCTTAGGATCTTCTCTCTCTGCCCCTCCCTGGCTCATGCTCTCTTTCCTCTCTCAAAATAAATAAATAAATAAACTTTATTTTTAAAAAGCTGTTAAAAAAAGAAATCACCCACAAGAAAAAAATCCAGAAAGAACACAAATATATAGAGGCTCAATAGCATGCTACTAAACAATGAATGGGTCAACCAAGAAATCAATAAGGAAATAAGAAAGTACATAGAGACAAATGAAAGTAAAAACACAACTGTCCAAAATCTTTGGGATACAGCAAAAAGCTGTTCTAAGAGGGAAGTTCATAGCAATACTAGCCTACCTCAAAAAGCAAGAAAAATCTCAAACAATGTAACTTTACACACACAGGCACTAAGAGCAAACAAAACCCCCAAGAAATAATAAAGATTAGAGCAGAAATAAGTGAAATAGAATCTAAAAAAAAAAAAAAAATAGAACAGATCAATGAAACCAGGAGCTAGTTCTTTGAAGAGATCAACAAAATTGATAAACCTTTAGCCAGACTGATCAAAAGAGAACTCAAAATCACAAATGAAAGAGGAAAAATAACTGACATCACAGAAATACAAATGATTATAAAAGAATATTATGAAAAATTATGTGCCAGTAAACTGGACAACCTACAAGAAATGGATACATTCCCAGAAACATATAACCTCCAAATATGAATCAGGAAAAAATAGAAAATTTGAACAGACCAATTACCAGCAATGAAATTGAATTGGTAATCAAAAACACTTCTAACAAATGAAAGTCCAGGACCAGTGGCATCACAAGGAAATTCTACCAAACATTTAAAGAAGACATATACCTATTCTTCTCAAACTATTAAAAAAAAAAAAAATAGAAGGGGAGGGGCGCCTGGTGGCTCAGTCAGTTAAGCATCCAACTCCTGATTTTGGCTCAGGTCGTGATCTCACGGTTCTTGGGTTCGAGTTCCATGTTGGGCTCTGTGCTGACAGCGGGGAACTTGCTTGGCATTTTCTCTCTCCCTCTCTCTGCCCCTCCCCCACCTGTACTGTCTCTGTCTCTCTCAAAATAAGTAAATAAACTTAAAAAAAAAAAATAGAAGGGTATAAAAAACATCCAAACTCATTTCTAAGGCCAGCATTACCCTGTTACCAAAACCAGACAGACACTACCACAGAAAGAAGTACAGGTCAATGTCTCTGATAAACATAAATACAAAAATCCTCAACAAAACACTAGCAAACAAAATCCAACAATACATTAAAAAAATCATTCGCCAAAATTGAGTGGGATTTATTCCTGAGATGCAAGGGTGGTTCAATATTTGCAAATCAATCAATGTGATAGATCACATCAACCCATAGCTAACATACTCAATGGTGAAAAACTTAGAACTTTTCTCCAAAGATCAGGAACAACACAAGGATGTCCACTCTTATCACTTTTATTCAATATAGTACTGGAAGTCTTAGCCACAGCAATCAGACCAGGAAAATAAATAAAAGGGATCCAAATTGATAAAGAAGAAGTAAAACTTTCACTATTTACAGATGACACGATACTCTTATAAGAAAACCCTAAAGACTCCACCACAAAACTACGAGAGCTGATAAATGAATTCTTAGTATACAAAATTAATATACAGAAATCTGTTACATTTCTATACATTAATAAAGTAGCAGAGAAATTAAGAAAATAATCCCATTTACAATTGTACCAAAAAAAAAAGACCCCTCTTTAAATAAACTTAACCAAAGAGGTGAAAGACCTGTACTCTGAAAACTATAAAACACTGATGAAAGGGGTGCCTGGGTGGTTCAGTCGGTTAAGCATCCAATTTTGGCTCAGGTCATGATCTTGCAGTTTGTGGGTTTGAGCTCCAAATCGGGCTCTGTGCTGACAGCTCAGAGCCTGGAGCCTGTTTTGGATTCTGTGTCTCCCTCTCCCTGTCCCTCCCCAACTCACACTCTGTCTCTCTCAAAAATAAACAAACATAAAAAAATTGAAAAAAAAACCACTGATGAAAGAAATAGATGACACAAGTAAATTGAAATATATCCTATGCTCATGGATTAGGAGGACGAATATTGTTAAAATGTCTCTACTACTCAAAGCAATCCACAGATTTCATACAATCCCTAACAAAATACCAACAGCATTTTTTACCTAGAATATCCTAAAATTTGTATGGAACCACAAAAGACTCTAAATAGCCAAAGCCATCTTGAAAAAGAAGAACAAAACGAGAGGTATCATAATCCCACATTTTAAGATAAACTACAAATCTGTGGTAATCAAAACAGTATGGAACTGGCACAAAAACAGACACATTGATCAATGGAACAGAATAGACAACCCAAAAGTAAACCCATGATTAAAGGGTCAATTAATCTTTGACAAAGGAGGCAAGAGTATTCAATGGGAAAAAAGACAGTTTCTTCAACAAATGGTGTTGGAAAAATTGGATAGCTACATGCAAAAAAATGAAAAGGGACCATTTCCTTATACCATACACAAAAATAAACTCAAAATGGATTGAAGGCCTAAATATGAGACCTGAATCCATAAAAATCCTAGAGGTGAGTACAGGCAGTAATTTGTCTGACATTGGCCACAGCAACTTTTTTTCTAGATATGTCTCCCGGGGCAAGGGAGAGAAAAGCAAAAATAAACTATTGGGACCACATAAAAATAAAAAAACATTCTGCAAAGAAATAGAAACAATCAACGAAATAACAAGACAACTTAATGACTGGGAGAAGGTACTTGCAAATGACCTATCTGATAAAGGACTAGTATCCAAAATTTATAAAGAACTTATATAACTAAACACTAAAACCCCCCAAATAATCCAATTAAAATGGGCAGAGGACCTGAAAAGGCATTTTTCCAAAGAAGATATCCAGATGGCAAAGAGACACATGAAAAGATGCTCAACATCATTCATCATCAGGGAAATACAAATCAAAACCACAATGACATATCACCTCACACCTGTCAAAATGGTTGAAAGCAAATGCAAGAAACATCAGGTGTAGCCACTGTGGGAAACAGTATGGGGGTTCCTCAAAAAATTAAAGACAGAATTACCATATGGTCCAATAATTCCAATACTGAGTATTTACCCAAAGAATATGAAAACATCAATTAAAAAAGATAAATGCACCCCAATGGTTTACTGCAGCATTATTTACAAATAGCCATATTATGGAAGCAACCCAAGTGTCAATCGACTGATGAATGATACAGAAGATGTGGTATATATGTACAATGGAATATTAGCCATAAAAAGGAATGAAATCTTGCCATCTGCAACAACATGGATGGATCTAGAGGGTATAGTGCTAAGTGCAATAAGTCAGAGAAAGACAAATATCATGTGATTTCACTCATAGGTTGAATTTAAGAAATAAAACAAAGAAAAGAGGCAAACAAAAAAAACCAGGCTCTTAAATATGGACTACTGGTAGTTACCAGAGAGAAGGTAGGTGGGAATGGGAGAAATAGGTGAAAGGGGATTAAGAGTGATGTATAGAATTGTTAAATCACTGTATGGTACATGAAACTAATAAAACACTGCATGTTAATTACACTGGCATTAAAATTTAACAACATTCAGCTAGATGCTGTTTACAATGACACCTAACATGTAACATCACAGAAATGTTAGAAGTAAAGGTTGGAAAAAGCTACACGTTTGCGAAATATTAAAAAGCAGCTGAGGAGGTTTTATTAGCAACAGACAAGATAGGCTTTCAATGACCTGTGTAAACATTTAGGATGATATAATAATTTTGATCTTATTTGCAACTAACAGGAGAGCCTCAAAATGTGAAATTAAAAACTGACAAGACTGCCTCTGAAAGGAAGGAAGGAAGGAAGGAAGGAAGGAAGGAAGGAAGGAAGGAAGGAAAAAGATCTGAAAGATCTATAATCAAAGTAGTGAATTTTAATCTCTCTCAATGAAAATTAGTAAATATGAAAGATTTGAACACTATTAATAGGCTTAATATAATGAATACATTTATAAGGGAACAACACTCTTTTCAACAAAAATTACTGTGTAAAAAATCTTCCTGAATATAGCTGGAAATCAAACATTAAAATTATTTTCAAGGGGCGCCTGGGTGGCTCAGTCGATTAAGCAATCAACTTCAGCTCAGGTCATGATCTCACGGCTTGTGAGTTCGAGCCCCACGTTGGGCTCTGTGCTGACAGTTCAGAGCCTGGAGCCTGCTTCGGAGTCTGTCTCCCTCTCTCTGCCCCTCCCCCGCTCCCACTCTGTTTCTCTCTCTCAAAATAAACATAATAAAAAAATTAAAAAAAAAATAAAATTATTTTCAAATGTTGTATGTAGTTTAAAGAAGAGGTTCCTAAAAGCTCCATGTAGCTTCCTCCTTTAGCAAAAGGTACCTCAATTTGATCTTTCATAAGCATTTGTGACAGTAGTTCACTCCCTCTTCTTTAGAATCCTCCTTTACTTGGCTTCTAGGTCACCACCTCACCTGTGTCCTCCTACCTCACTGGCAGTTGCTTCCTCTCCTTTCCTCACTCCTCCTCAACCCACAGGCTTCATTAACGTTGGAACCCAAAGGCTCAGCCTTGGAACTTTCCTCCACATACTCACAGTCCTAGTGGTGCCAGTAAGTCTTGTTGGTGGCTTCATCTGTCACCGATACACTCCCAAATGCACACTCCAGACTGACTATATCCTCTGGGTCTCACCATGTTCTACTGCCTACCCACGATCTCCACTTATCTATCTTAAGTGTGAGTGAAAGTAACATATCCAAAACCAAACTCCTAATTGTCTCTCCTGCCCTTCCTCCCTCATTGTGTGCCTTCATTTAATGGCGATTCCATCTCTGCTTGCTTGGGCCAACATTTTTGGGAATATCCCTGATATTTTTCTTCTTCTCACACCCCTATATTCACACCTACCTGTTGTCTCTACCTTCAGAATATACCCACCGTCTGACCACTTCTCACTATGTTCACTATGATCATTTTGGTCACGCCACTAGCATCGTTGACCTGGATTACTGAACTAGCCTCTTAATGTGTCTCCTTGTTTCTGAGCCCTTCCCGGCCCCAACCCCTGCTTTAATCTAGCAAGCTATTCTGTTGAAGCACATCAGATCATGTCCTTCCTTTGATTAAAACCCTTCGATGGGTTCTTGTCACTCCCAGCAAAAGCCAAAGTTCTTACAAATTGCCTCCAGGAAGCTAAGTAGTCTTCCCCATTTCCCCAGTCCCCTCTGTCCTCACTGCCTCTCTTGCTTCTTCCTCTGTTCCAGCCACACCGGCCTCCATACTGTTCCTCAAGCATTACAGTCATGTTCCTGACTGGGGCCCTGGCATGTGCTGTTCCCTCTGCCTAGGTCTTCCAGCTATTTACATGGCTCTTTCCAGATAGCCCTCATATCCTTCAAGTCTTTGCTCACATGATACCATTTCAGAGAGTCTTTCTCTGAGAAGCCTGTTGGATCCATCCTCCCTTCAACCACCCATCACTCACTCCCTTTCCCTAACTTGCTTTATTTTTCTAAGGTACGACATATTTATTCATTTTGTTTGTTTTCTGTCCTGTCCTACTTAAATGTCAGCTCCAAGAGGGGAGGAATTTTTGCCTATTTTATAATCTGCTACAACCCCAGTGGCTGACACACAGTAGGTCTTCAGCAAGTATTTATAGAACATGATACGAAGATAAACTGTGAGCTGCTGGAGATAGTACATCATATTAACTACATGTGGTCAGAGAAAACGATGAAAATTTACTGGAAAGTTCTTCCTGGCAGACAGGAAGGGTGGGAAAATGAGAAAAATGAGAGACCATGCTACTATCAGGTCAAAGTCCTCAGGGCCACAAGACCCCCCACCCCCTACCACCTCCACTTGTGTGAGGACAGAGAGACTGACAGCCAAATTATGCATAAGGAATAAAAGCCATATAAACTGTGTCCCACAGAGTTGGGAGGCTGTTACAGATTACAGTGCATGCAAGAGCAAGAAGCAAATGAGAGATGCCTGAGAGAGGAGAGGAGAGAGCTCTGAGAAGACTCTGAAAGGTGAAGGACAAAAGGTGGTCTGTGAAGACTGATACAAAGAGAGCTTGTTTGGATTATGTCATAAAGTCCCAGCAAAGTCCTTGCCCATTGTGAGAAGAGCAACGCCACTGAACAACGCTATTCTCTGTGCCCCAAGCAGCAGCCAGGGTTGACATAATGGTTTTCAGTCTCACTGTGTTGAAGCTCAGTGAAAAGACAATTTTTAGCAGTAAATCCAGATGACTAAGCTGTTGCATTTTCTGAAGGCTGCCTTTAATGCAGAAGTTTTGTCAGAGCACTAGAAAAATACTGGATGCCTTATTTTGGACAAGAATAGCATTTATGCACTTGGCGACTATTTATTGAATATGAACTATGTAACAGGTACTATGGTCCCACTTGGAAGCGACAGATTTTTGGGATTTTGTTCCCGGAAATTTAAAGAATTGTTGAACGATTTTTAAAACTCTATGTCTTTTTGATGCCTGTCAATTCTTTGTCACCGGGAGTTAGGCTGCCTGTTGAAGCACGAAAAGGGAAGAAGTTAACACTGTATTCTGATGCTGCAGACCATCAGAAAGCAAAAGATTTGGTTATTAGAAAATGGAAGTATTCCAGAACTTTCCAAAGCAAGTCTGTTGATAAATACAAGTGGAGAAAAATGTTACTGGTTTTATTTTTAATTTTGAATCTACAGTGACAGGTCATAAGCCTAAAAGAAAGCAAAGACCTCCTGGGGTGCCTGGGTAGCTCAGTCAGCTAAGCATCCAACTTTGGTTCAGGTCATGATCTTACGGCTCCTGAGTTCAAGCCCCTAGTTGGGCTCTGTGCTGACAGCTCAGAGCCTAGAGCCTGCTTCAGAGTCTGTGTCTCCATCCCTCGCTGTCTCTCCCCAGCTCAAGCTCTGTCTCTCCCTAGCTCGAGCTCTGTCTCTTTCTCTCTCAAAAATAAATAGACATTAAAAAAAAAAAAAAGAAAAAAGAAGAAAGCAAAGACCTCCTAACGGTAGACAGAGGTACTTCTGAGACTTGGCCTCAGAAAGTGGTTCATTCAGGCTGATATTTGCAACACCTTCTACACTGCCAGAGTTCTATCACTGACTCAACTGAGAGAATTAGTGTGCTATCCAGATACAGAATGTTATGAAGAGATGGCATGAAACAGTTTTTTCATGTTTGCCCAACACACAGCGTATAATCCTATCAAAATAACTGTTACCAACATGCGTGTGATGATGATTTACAACCTCTGATCAATCCTCTGAACAACCCAAACAACTTTGAACCCTACTGTCTATAGAAAATCTGAAGATTGGTGGTTAAGAGACTTAGTGCAGAATTTAGAGCTACTAAACCCCTACCTCTTGGTTCAAGTCTTACACTTCGAAATGCCAGGCCATTTCATATGGTGCTTACACTGCAGTCCCCCTTGAGGCAAAACACAGATGACAGGGTGTATAAACTTGATCTGGTCTCATGCTTGCTGGACTGAATTCTAGAGGAAAACGGGTTTAGGATAAATATTCTGAATGCTAAATGGTGCAAATGCACTTCTCTGGAAATGCCAACAGAGCTCTCTCTCTCCTTTGACTCATTTTTGTGTCTAAGTGACGCCTGGTCCTTACATACCTTCTCCTCTGTCACATATGCAATGAGTAGCTGTGTCCAATAGCCACTTTCATGTTGACTCTTCCATATACTTGAGTACTTCATGTCGGACACCTGCTACTACACCACTACTGTCCTGGGACAATGGGGGTTTCATGCGCATATGTTATTTTTTTTTTCCTCACGGTTACCGAACAGCCTTCTGTACTCCTAACTTTCCCACTGGCATGAGGACACAGCCCATACTTTCAAACTGTATGTGACTCCATAACTGGTCACTCTGCACCGCAGTGCTCATGTAGGACACACTTACTCTGTAGCACTGTCTGACTTCATGGAGGTTAACACGTGACCGCTGGGGACACAGGGATCCCAGTAGCTGGTCCTTCTAATACTTTAAATGTAACTTGACTGGCCTGGAGGTACTGAAAGCAGCTAATTCTCCTTATATGCTTCTCACCTGAATCTTGGGATTAAGTGATGGTTGTTCTGCCTTCCTGATCTGGAGTAATAGCAGCTCCCAGTTAATGGAAAGGTGCGTGGGGAGAGGCTAGGAGCATGAGCTTTGGAGTCAGACTGGGACTCGAGTTCTAACTTCATCACTGACTAACCCAGACATGTACCCGAAGTACTCAGTCCATCGCTCAGCACAGAGCAAACGCTTACTATGTGTTAGACACTGACCTAGTGCATCAGAAGTCCCTAAGTCTCATCTGCAATGTAGGTATTATCATCATCATAGGGGCAAGGCTAAGGTTCAGAGAGTGAGCGAGGAGAGCCAAGGATTCAAAACAACCCTTCCACTGCACTCCCCCCACATTCACTCCATCACTCTGAGTTTTTTCTTTGACTAAGTGATTTTTGCCTTCTGACAACAGCATTAAAACATCTCTTTCAAGGGCATATTTTATAATTTGTTGCTCTTGTTTAAAGCAAAGTTTAAAGCATGAAGACAAATTATTCAAACGAGAGGCAAAGGATCTAAATACACATTTCTCTAAAAAAGATCTGCAAATGGCCAAGAAGCACATGACAAGATGCTCAACATTGTTAGTCACTGAGATGTAAATCGAAACCACACACAGATGTCTGTCGTTCCATACTCAGAGGGACTGCTATAATAAAAAGTCAGATAATAACCAGTGTTGGGAAGGATATGGAGAAAGAGAAACTTTGTGCACTGCTGGTGGGAGTATGAAATGGTGCAGCTACTTTGGAAAACGGTCTGGCAGTTCCTCAAAAAGTTAAACACAGAATTACCATCTGACACAGCAATTCCACTCCCAGGGGTCTACTCAAGAGAAACGAAGACATATGTTCACCCAAAAACTTGTACACAAACGTTCACAGCAGCCTTGTTCTCAATAGCCAAAAGGTAGAAACAACCCAAACGTCCATCAACTAAACAAAGTGCGGCACCCCATACAACGGAATACTCCTTCGTCATAAAAAAGAATGAGGTACTGACATATAGACAGCATGGATGTACCTCGAAAACATCATGCTAGTGAAACAAGCCAATCACAAGAACCACACATTTGATGACTCCATTTATATGGTACATCCAGAACGGGCAAACATACGCATGGGGACAGCAAATAGGTTATTAGTGGTTGCCGAGGGCTCCAGGTGGCGGATGTATAGGGAGATAGCAGGACAGCAGCTGAAGGGCACAGGGCTACTTTTGGGAGTGATGAAATGTTCTGGAATTAACCATCCGTACACTTTAAATGGGTAAATTGTATGGTATGTGATTTATATCTCAATAAAGCTGTGACCAAAAGAAGTGATTACGCCCAGCTTTATCTTTCCAGACACTATTCTTAAAGATGCCTGTCCTTGTTTATCATACTCAGTCTTTGCCTCGGGGCTTCTTCTCCGTGTGTACCTCCTATAAAGAGAAAACACCCGGCGCAGTCTCTGACTTTTCCTCTTTTCTTTTCACTGGTCCCAGTGGTGGCCGTGGTGCAGGAACTTCACTGCTACTAACAGGTGGCCGTGACCGCACCCTCGGGTGGAGGTTTAAGAGCCTGGGCTCTGGAGCCAAACCATGTGGGTCTGAACCCAGCTCTCCCACTTACTGGCTGTGTGACCCTGGACAAGTTATTTAGCTTGTACTTTAATTGCCATATCTATGAAAAGAAAATAATAATGAGGTAAAACATTTGGAAACCTCAGAAAAGTACCCAGATTAGTAAGTACTCAATGAAGGGCAATTTTCTTTCTTTTTTCTTTTTACTGGTGTGAGCAATGGTTGTGCGGACAGAGCTTTGTTCATTATTCGCCTAGAACCTGTTTCCTGCCTCCTAAATTTTGACTCCTACATAATCCCCGCTCAAGAATTCAAACGGTCCCTTTGCTATCCCCCCCTTAACTGCTGACACCCTCAAAAGGCCAGCACAAATTCATTCTCCCCGAGTCATCTCATTTACTTTCACCAGCTCAGCACCGGCCGTCTGCGTTCACCCCACTGGCTGATGTCCTGCTGCTGTGGGGCTCAGTGCTATCTGACCACCCCGGTATCCCACTGGTGCTTTGCAGTCAAAACCAAACATCTTTCCCCAACTCGGACTCCTTACTGTAGCTGGTGGCTCCACTATTCTGCCTGTCACCAAGATAAAACCTGGGAATCAAATGGACACTTCCACCTGCCTACACATCCCATCAACCCCCAACTCCTGTCAATGTTGCTTCAGAAACAGTTCTGAGCTCTGTTTCCTCACTTTTCCCCCACCTTGGCATCGTTATCACAATCATCTGGGAAGCTCTGGAAAATCCCCACATGCGGGCCATGCTTTAGACTATTTAACTCAGGCATCAATAGTTTGTTAAAGCTTCCCAGGTGATCCCAATGAATGATTCAAGCTAAAGACTCTGATTTAGCCTTTGGTCTGCCTCTCAATGAGCCCTGACTTTCCCTGTTCCTGGCTTTGCATTTCCATTCCAGCAATAACGAACTGCTTATAAAATGCCCTCCCCTCCTACGCGGTTTCTTGTCTTTATCATACTCTCCACCATTCTACCCTGCATCTGCCTCACTCCTAATTATCTTACAGGTCTCACAGTTGCCACCTTCAGGAGGTCTCCTCTAATTCACCAATCTATGGCTGAATTAGGTATTCCTCCTCTGTACTCTCTGGGTGTCCAGTAAATACCTATCCCTGTGCTTAGCATGCTATTCTAGAATGATCTGCTTATGTGCCTGATCTCCTCACAGAGCTGCACACTCCCTGCGCTGAGGACTGACATTCTTTCATAGCCTCAGCAGTTAGTCCTTTGCTTGGCCTTATGTAAATGCTCAGTAAGTTAGTTGAATGATTTTCCAGAGATGAGGAAATGTTTTCTGGAAAGAGGTTGTTTATGCCAGACATTCATGGATGGGTTGGCTTTTGATCCATATTTTTCACTCAAGGTGAAAGCACCAATTTGATTACTTAAGTGTAAACTTCTACTTAACTCTGGTGCCTCCAAGCATTCACTGCAGTTTCTTTTATATAGACTCTTACTTGGTACTAAGAATATTTTATTCTACATTTGCAATGAGTATCAACTTGTAAGTTCCCTCCAATCTTTTCAGAAAAAAGTTGGAGTAAAAACTGTAAATAATAACATTACCCATTATCCTATTTATCCTAGATATTGTCTTTTACTTTCAAATCAGAATTTCTTTTGCTCTTGAGATACATATGATTAGCTTGGATCAAACTATCTCAATCTTGATCATTTAAAATTTCTTTTGCCCCTTGTGATATAAAACAATTCACTGGCCTGTACCCAGAGACCGCGTTAAGGAAAAAGAGAAATTCCAAAGAAATTCAATCACGACTACATATAAATAATTAAAAATAAGTTTAAAAGGATGCTTCAAAAGAAATACACAATACAAGTAATGTAGTTTGTGTCATTTTAATAAACACACTTGCATAGTTATATTACAATTTTGTAAAAATAAAAACAGATTACCTCATGCCAAGCGTGCCCAGCATCTGCACAATCTCAAGACCTTTAATACTATAGTTTCAAGACACACAAAATAAAAATTTAAGGCAAAAACAGCACTTTGCAACAATTTAATAACTTATTACAGTAGCATCACAGCAGCATCCAATAATGCCACTTTAGGCAAAGTCTCTCAGTATTTCCATTATAGATTCTATTTACAAGAGTTTATAACTTGGTAAAATTTATTCTAAGAAAACTTGGCAAATAAAGCTTTGGACTGGA
>CM053576.1:114230349-114347733 GCA_028646485.1 Cryptoprocta ferox | reverse complement strand
ACTCCTTCCTTCTACTGTTACTTCCTAAGCAAATTGAAAGCTGCCTCTCATACTGAACGAGGAAGAGAGCAAATAAGTGGCTGAATATGAGGTACTGCAAAGGAGTGATTGCATGCATTTTTAAGGACTATTACATGTCATCAATTTTCCTTTACTTTTAGCTTTCTCTCAAATATATGGCAAAATACCTACACAAAGAGTGGTATTGTAGTAAATACGGTAATTTTATTTTCCAGACTAACATTCAGCTTAAATATGCCATTATGTGATTTGATTTAGCTCCTGGGTACCTGATGAGTACATTATTTTCGGATTGATTACAGATGCTAAGCTCCGCCTGAAAGTCATTCTTAGTCACTTATATTTATCAGTGTTACAGTGAAACAATTTGAGCAGTAAAAATACCTTTGAAATAATTTACCAGTGTACTAGATAAGCCCAAATTCAAAATTATAAAGAGAAAATGTTATACCAAACTGTGCAGCTAATTAACAGGTCTGATTTCCAACCTCGGGGTTTTAAATGGATTTAAAGTAACTGTACTTACCCCGAACCCACCCAAACAGTGCAAAAGTGGAGAGTTCAGAAAATACAAGGCAAAACCAAGCAATCCGTACAATTTGGAAGATCAGGTGAGTTCACAAGGACTCAGTCTTTGCACTGTCTCCTTTGGTGACTGTGGGCAAATCTGTTATTCCACTTGGTAAAGTAGTATTATTGCTTTCCTATTAACGTCATATTTTATAAAAGTATCATGATGATGCCCAATGTTAAAAATTGAGGTGGTCTATTAACTAGAAATCCCTGCCCCGGGGAGCACACATACACATCATCATACATCCCTGTAAGGTTAAGCATTTTGAAACACAGACATTTGAACTTTGTCAAGTTCTAACTAAAGTGTTGATTTTTTCTCAAGAAAAAAGTTATGATTTAGGCAATGACTGACATTATTCATTCACAATGTATAGGCACATTAACATAAATATTGCACAAAATATGCCTCTAACTGAAACTCGGAGATATAAAAACACATTTCACTCTTCTTAAAGAACTCTGTGAGGAAGTAAGAGTATGATTGCATGTACACTTTTCCTGATAATACTTTGACATTCATAAACAGTAGATTGCACTGCAGTTTGTAAACATTTTAAATTGCATAAACTTCTCATTGATTTTCAAATATAGTTTAATACTGCCTACTAGCATTCCTTTTTGTTTCAGCTAAGTACACTCAAATTTACTTGTTTATGATAATGTTTATTATCTTTAAAGTGTTTTCCATTCAAGGAAAACAAGTAAAATCCTATGCCCAAGTAGCCAATGTGTCTGAAGACAAGATATTAGCCAGAGAATTCTGGATGGTAAAAGCAATCCTCCAGCCTCAAAGCATCTGCAAGGACACGGAAGAATGCCAGCTCTCACGCATCTCTCCTTTTGCTGGAACTCGATCCTGACTAGAGAGAGCCCATATGCCCGCTTCAGGGGCATTTAAACGCTTCAAGGATTCCTTATGATTTTTACTAAATACATTAAGAAGAATGTCAACCAGTGTCCTTTTGTGACCTGAAACAGGCATTCACCTAATTAAAATAGATAACATGAACTCTGACTTTAGAATGTATTACAAACGTTAAGCAAGGGAAGGTTTTCCTGTCTCAACTGTCAATGATTGGAGCCTTTCATTTCTCAAAAAGAATCCATTTTTAGGTCACCAATAAAGAAGTGACAACTGACTGCTACAGCACATGATGCACTATCTTCATGGCCCAGAGCTCACAGACCCTAAGGGAACTCCCACAGGGCAGCACTCGTTCGTGGGCAGACGAGACAGAAGGAACCAGCCCGCTTTGCACATGCTGCTGGGGCAGGTCGCTTCCTCTTTTCTGAGAAGAGCTTCCCCAGTGTGTTATTGCTCCCACCCCGAAATACACAGAAATAGAGAAAAAGTTATTTCCAGTTCTTGGCCTTTTAACGAATTTAAATATTGGTACTCATGATGGCATACTAGAAAGGAAAAGAGTAAACAGTGCATATTTGGGAGCAAATCACATATTGAACCAGTTAAAAGCTCACTGTGATTAGGATTAGATCAAACATAAGAGCAAAACATAAGCAAGTTTTATCTGAATTGTAATGAATATACATGTCGGTAACATTAGAAAAGCATGGCGGCCCATTCCAAACCAGTGAGAATAGTCTGTGCAAATAGTGGGTCTTTGTGTGTTTGAACTCCCACCATGTACGGGCAAACTCAATATGCATGCTAATGACCTACAATTACCAAATTAAAAAAAGAAGAAAAATGCTAAAAGATGCCAGAGTGAACAGCAGGGAAAGCCACACAAAGACCCACTATCCTTTAACTTGTTACAAATAAATTTTAACTGTAAATTAGAAACACAAAGAAATAATCACAAGTGGCTCTAACATTCAAACGAAGTTAATGAATTGTGTAGGAGATATTTGATCAGGGCTGCCTGCCCTGCCTCCACGCTAGAGTCAAACTTGGATAGTGGGTCTCTGGGGTGCTTTCACACTGGAAGACAACATTGGGTCCTATAAAAAGAAAAATGAGGAATAAAATGAACATAAAGCAAATTAAGTGGGTGAGAAAAAAATCTGACTAGTAACATGCAACATCAACTAAACAGATTTGAACTATTAAAATTCTCAAACTTTAAAAAACATCCTAATTACATCATAAAATGAAAATAATAATTATAAAGGCCCAAAAAACACAAATGGTAATCTAAAATTTAACCAATTTTCACTGACACATATACTCCTGGCTGTTCTTCCTTTAGAACAGCTTTTATCTGTTCTTTATATCCTGACTACCTAAGACTTAACTGGAAAACGTGTTCCACCACTGGAAAACCAGATAAACAACAACGATGCAGCTGGAGAACCACCACTTTGCATCCTAGGTGCTCTGAAAAGTCAGACGTCCTGGAGAAATGGGTGCATCCAGGATCCACTAGCCAAAGAGCCTCCGGTCCCAGTAAGAACGAAAAGCGGCTTCCGCTCTCGGGGCCAGGGAAGGCCCTAAGCTATGTCTAACTGATTAGATGAACTGGCTATAGCACCGAAAGCTGCCAGATCATCAGCAGAGCTTAAAACCGGTCATTCATTTAGGTAGCCCGAATTTCTGGGGAATGTTCAAATCGTAAAAAACTCAGCTGTTCCCATATCCAAACTGGGAAATTTAGTCGCGTTATCTAAATGAAAATCTTCTCTCAGGATCAAAACTATCTTTAGAACTATAAGCCCTAAAGTGAAAACAGTGCGCTAATATTTCAAAATTATGGATACAGTATAAATTCTTAATGCTTGCACTGAATTACAAGCGAATCTCAGCTTTGACTGAGTTAACCATTTATGTTCTCAGAAACTAAATTAAAATGAAAGGCTAAATATTTTAGATAATCTCACAAGACTGATAAAAGTATAAATCTTGATGTATCTTGTAAAAAAAAAAAAAGAAAAAATCAAAAGGGTGGGACAAAGTGACATTTTATAAAGGTAAAGTACTTCCAAGTTCTGTTTATTCTCTATTATTAATGCATGTTTATTGTCAAATATAAGTAAGGCCAGGTAACTATGAAGAGATAGTTTTATGTAATACCAAATTTCACACTGAGATCTGGATCCTTGTTCTAAAAACAGTGAAAGAGATCTTGATTCGCATCTCTCTCATGGCATCAGGTACCTTTTTGAAAAAATCACCTAATAGAGTTTTGCAAACAGTTTAAACTGGTTTTTAAGTTTCTTCTAATCTGGATGATGTGTAAATATGTGGGTAATAAATGAGAAGGTTGCAAAATTAACAGCATCTGTAACACTAAAAGGGGAATTTGAATAGGTGAGCACAGGAATTACTGGCTACTCATTCTTCAGCAGGAAAAGATCATTAGAGGCTAAAAAGGGATGGTGGTAATGGGAAGCTGAAGCACAGACTGCTTATACCCAAGAACCTGTTAAAGACTTACACATTTTTCAGATGAAGTCTAATAGTAAGGTCTAAAGCTAAGAACAAAGTATTTAAAAGAAAGCAGTATAAATTTTGATTTTGTAAAAAGTTCCCTTTTGCATTTTATTGCTTTCATCACTAATATACACTTGCTAAGTGTGCGGAGTTTAAGATATGCTCTGGGACAGAATGGGTGCAATGCTGTCTGTGAAAGCTTTTGCACTAGTTGAGAGGCAAATAGTTTGATATTACTCACACTGTTGACTTGGATCGGAGTCTGTTGTCATCTTAACATAGTTTGAAGGAAAGAGACCAGTCACCCCGTTGATTTCTCCTTGCCACCAGTCAGGATCATCTTTGTTCAAAACATTGATAAGTTGTCCCTTGGAGAAATTCAGCTCATCCTCGTTATTTGCTACATAGTCATACATAGCAATCACCTGACATACTACCAGAAAAAGAGCAAAATAATAAAGTAAATTAATTATTAATACAAAGATCATGTTATAACTCCCCCAGGACTTAAATCACTCTACTATTAAATGTTACAATTAGGGTAAAATGTCCCTTGAGCTGCTCTGTCTCACCCTCCTTCCTCCATTCCTCATTTTATAAAACAAGAATCTCTGAACTACAGTTAATCCAAGTGAACTGCTTCACTTTAAATAGTTACCTTTTTTTTGGACAGAGTGAGAAAGAGAGAGTGCAAGTGGGGGAGTGGTAGAGGGAGAGAGAAGCCCAAGCAGGCTCCTTCCCTAGCCTGGAGCCTGACAGAGGGCTTGATCTCACAACCGTGTCATCATGACCTGAGCTGAAATCAAGAGTTGGACACTTAACCAACTGAGCCACCCCAGTCCCCCACTGCTTCACTTTAAGTAAGTATGAGAGCGTAGCAATCCCACTTTGAAAAATTTCAAGGAATGAAGTGGTTCAAGTATCACTTAAACAGTTGGCTGTTTCTATAAAGATCTTTTAAAAAAGGAAGTTCTCATTGTAACATTACTTTCAGGCAGAGTTACAAAAAGAACCAGTTTTTAATATTTTTCAAGGCACATGCTAATCTAAGAAGTTGCGGAGTTTCAACAAAACTTCTGTAAGATGAAATACAAGTTAATCCACTTCCATACCAGGATGAAAGGCAGGTGTAGTTCTTTCACTACTTGGACCCAAAAGTTTAACGTGGCTGGCAGGAAACCATCCTTTCTGTCGCTTTTTCCCTCTGGCCTATAAAATTAGCAAAAGAAATATGAAAGATGGGATTAAAAATAATTACTGAGACATAAACTAAAAATGGCTGGGCAGTAAAGAATTTAACCCTGTCCCAAGAGAGGTCTGGACTCTACCTTTGGCTCCTGGGAGGTAATCTCTAAACCTTTGGTATGTCCTAACTGATAAGTGTCTTATTTTCTCTGGGGCCTTGACCATGCCAGACAGTATAACAATGTGACTTATGGTGGGTGCTCTGCGTCATATAGTATGAACTCAACCTCCAAAGGGCAGAACCATGTCTATGATGTACAAACTCTGGACACCAAGGCTCAAATGAGCTTCTGTGCTCGGCTATACTCGGTGTTTACTGTTGCCAGGAGTTAATGCTGTCCATGACTCCACCGGGAGAGGACAATGTAACCTTTGTTTTTGGAACCCTCCTGAATTCAGCCGCAAACATCTCTTTCCTTGTCTAATTATAATCTAAATTATTTTGCTGTAATAAACTGTGACTATGAGAAGAAGAGCTTTCCGTGTCTCATGAGTCTTTCTAGTTAATTACTGAACTTGAGAGTGGTCTCGGGGACCTCCAAACTTACAGCTGGTGTCAGAAGTTAGGGTGGTCTCGGGGATCCCTGAATTTTGCACTGGCCTCCCAGGTCAGTATTAAACAACTAGAAGCCTCAATATACATGTCAAAGTGGTGCTGAAAACACTGTTTGCAGAAGTCTGTTAGAGAGGCCTATTAGGAGGTCTTCTGGACTCAGACTTCTCTGCATACTTCACACAAATAATATTTATAAACTAAAAAGACTCTCCCAGAGTTCTCCTAACAATCAGGTCAGCACTTAAAATGGTACTGTGCACAATGAACACCTCTCGGGGCTCTGTTAATAATACAGAGATCACAAATAAAATTTGTGGAAAGCCATGTTTGCCATGTCGTTGGGTCAATCTTCAAAGCAAATCAGGAAGGTGGGATTTCAAGGAGTTACTCAAGAAGATACTGAATTTTGAACCCCCAAAGTTCTTTAGGAATTGTGTGAGCCTGATCTGCAAGAATGAAGGTGTGTTTATCCTCCAGATTACAACCATGTATCAAACTTATATAAAATACAGCTGTTCTACCTATCATCATCTTTTAATCTTAAAATGCTTTTTATTTTTAGTCTTTCCAGTAGGCAACTTTTAAGAGAAAAGAACTTTCTGTATCAAAACACATGCAATAACTATCTCTGTTAACATTTTAGGAAAATACTAGGTTCATTTATGCCTGCATTTCCTTTCCCTGCACTGCTGTTCCAAAAACACAGGACTACGGTGGGCAAAATCCAATGAGTAGCATTTTCTCAGTACACAGCCTGGATCATGTTTCTTCTCCTGGACAGAGGCTACACACTGCAAGCCTGGGGTTATCCCAGGCAAAGATGATGCTATGCTTTCCTTTAAGACGGTGACCTGTGGTTTATTAAAGCAGGTTTTGGAAAACAGTTGTGTCTGTAGAGAAAGTTATTCTTCATAACGTTACTTATTGTACCAATTCAGCTGTGCTAGAAATGAACAGGGAAGAAACTAGAGGGAAACATAACACACCAAAATGTCAACACTGATTGCCTCTAAGAGGTATGAATACAGGTGATCTAAAATTATTAATTTTATTTTTTAATAAAATTAGTAACATGCATTATTTTTACGATAAAATTGATACATATTATTTAAAGGTTATTACCTGTAATTCCCCTTGCCACCACCCACTTGAATTTTTCTTTAGGATTAGTATTAACTGCCCGGGTGCAAGGCTAAGTTGTTCAGAACCAGAAGCCACATACGCTGAAGTTACTTGAGCAATCTCTGAAAAGACGACAGACAAGAAACTATGAATTCAAGACTATTAAGCACTGTAGTACTTTTTCAACTCCATAATTATACATACCAGGTTTCTTGTTTGATGTTCCAGATTTGCTAGCACTCCCAAAACTCTGTAAGGAAAAGACATACTGTTTTACCATTTTCTAATAATCCAGATGTAAGAGTACAAAGGTTATTAGGAATGAGATTTCTAATTCCCCGGGTTCTTGTTTCTTTAAATGAAGGTCTACAAAAACAGACATTACATACAAACGGCTGATGCTGGCATCCACTGACTCAACAAGCAGCTCATTTTCTGCATCTTACCTGAGTATCAAACATGATCATCTGGGCCAGATACCTCTCATTTATCAGGGGAGCATCAATGCCCATCACATACAATAGATCTTAAGGTATATGTGAGTTTTGCTTCTGCCACCTAGGAGGCAATGTTCTTAATTTTTTTTGCATGTTCCCCCTGAACCTGACATAAGAACAACAACAAAAAAATCCATTCCCTGGGTGGCAACTATAACCTCAGTCTGACTTAATAGGACAGGGGCGCCTGGGCGGCTCAGTCGGTTAAAAGTCCGACTTCGGCTCAGGTCATGATCTCGCAGTCGGTGGGTTCGAGCCCCGCGTCGGGCTGTGTGCTGACAGCTCAGGGCCTGGAGCCTGCTGCGGATTCTGTGTCTCCCTCTCTCTCTGCCCCTCCCTGGCTTGTGCTCTGTCTCTCTCTCTCTCTCTCAAAAATAAACAAACATTAAAAAACACACACGCAAAAAGGAATTTGAACAAGGCAAGGAATAGACAATTTTTTTTTTCTGTTAGTGAACCCAATTATAGTGCAAGTATTGGAGTGGAATTGACGGCAGTCACGGCCTAACATTTTCTGGGTACTTACGACTTAAGAGAGTGGTCTAAGAATTTTACATATTCAATTCCCCTAACAATATTAGGTATTATAATTATCCCCATTTTACAGAGAATGAAACTGAGGTACAGAAAGGTAAAAGAACTTGTACAGGTCACCTAGCCTCTAAGTGTTAGATCCAGAAGTCAACCTACACGGTTGTCATGCACGGTGTGTGAATCCCTGAGGACAGTCCTTGAGCCCCTTCCAGGAGTCCAGAAGATAAAGACTTTTTTCATAACGACATTAAGACATCATTTGCCTTTTTCATGGTGCTGACATTTACACTGGAGGATAAAACTACTGATGCCTTAGCATGAATCATAGAAGTGGCGCCAAATTATACTAGCAGTCCTAGTGTTCCTCAGCGCCACATGCTCACAGGAAAACAAACAAAACGGTTCCACTCAGGAATGTCCTTGATCAGGGGCGCCTGGGTGGCTCAGTCAATTAAGCGTCCGCTTTGGCTCAGGTCATGATCTCGTGGTCCGTGGGTTCCAGCTCCGTGTCGGGCTCTGTGCTGACAGCTCAGAGCCTGGAGCCTGCTTTGGATTCTGTGTCTCCCTCTCTCTCTGTACTTTTCCCGCTCACGCTGTGTCTTGCTCTCAAAAATAAATAAGCATTAAAAGAATGCCCTGGATCAAGGGGTGCCTGGATGGCTCAATCGTTTAAGAGTCTGACTTTAGCTCAGGTCATGATCTTGTAGTTGTGTGCTGACAGCTCGGAGCCTGGAGCCTGCTTCAGATTCTGTGTGTGTCTCTCTCGTCCCTCCCCTGCTTGCACTCTGTCTCTCTCTCTCAAAAATAAATAAACATTAATAAAAAAAATTTTTTTTTAATTAAAAGAAAGAAATATCCTTGATCAAGGAGTAAAAATGTTAAATCTTAATGAAATACAATCTTTTAATATTTTTATTTTATTTTATTTTTATATTAGGTTCCACACCCAATGTGGAGCTCAAACTCACGACCCAGAGATCAAGAGTGCACGCTCCAGTAATTCAGCCAGCCAGGTGCTCTGAAATACAATCTTTTAAAAATTCTGTGTGACTAAACAGAAGCATGCCTGAGGCATTTCTGCTGCATAATGAAGTACCAAGACAGCTGTCTCAAGGAGAAGCACTTGTGTGATTACGCTGTGAGCTAAACTAGGTTTTTCATGGCACGACATTTTCACTTGAAAGAACGACTGAATGACATACTATTCAGACTTGGGGTTTAGGAGACATTTTCTCAAAGATAAACTATGCTTGTCACTTCAAGGAATACTGCTGACAAGATTTGTTGTCAATGATCAAATTCAAAATTTCAAGAGAAACCTGAAATTTTGGAAAACTTGGATCTACCACCCAGAGCTTGACAGTTTCAAAGTACTTAAAGATTTTCCTATGAAATTAGTGGTGACATTAACAAATGTAACTTTTTGATACTGCATAATGAAATGTGTCAATACTAGGAATATTTGCATAACTCAGTGATTCAATATTTTCCAAATGATCAATGAATGATGCCATCACATCATGCATGGGTAAAAAAATCCATCCAATTTCAATTTAACAGTAACAAATGTTCACTGATATGGCTTTAGATTCCATGTGTAACTAACCTATAACAATTTAACACTTATCAAGTTTTGGTGTGGTAATATCAAAGAATATACACAGATATCTAAAAATGTTATTAAAATATTTCTCTGTTAGGGTGCCTGGTTGGCTCAGTAGGTTGAGCATCCGACTTCAGCTCAGGTCAGGATCTCACGGTTGGTAGGCTCGAGCCTCCTGTCGGGCTCTGTGTTGTCAGTGCAGACAGAGCTGCTTCAGATCCTCTGTCCCCCTCCTCCCCACACCCCCATTCCCTGCTCACGCTCTGTCTCTAAAATAAATAAACATTTTTTAAAAAATTAAAAAAATATTTCTCTGTTTTCTCCCATATATGTGTGAGGTTGAATTTTCTTTGTATACGTCAACCAAAAAAACATATCACAACAGACTGAATACAGAAACAGAGGAGAATCTACCTGTCTTCAGGGTAAGCCAGACAGTAAAGAGATTTGCGAAAATATAAAACAATGCCCCTCTTTTCACCAAACTTTTTTTGTTTGGAAATATATTGTTGTTTTTCATAAGAAGCAAGTCATTTATATAACCATGTAACGGGTTTAATTTGGTTACTTTAAAATAATATTTTTTAAAATGCAGTTTTAATTTCTAATATGGAAAATATAACTAAATATAACCCACGTATTAAAAAAAAAAAACTCTTTAGAGTCTCCAATTTTTTAAGAATGTAAAAACTTCCAGAAACCAGCAGAAACTCGTAATGTAGCATGAGTCACATTAGTGTCAGGGCCTTAAGGTAAAATTTTGCAGACTCCTTCACGGTGATCCCTTGTAAGCTAGCCTGGATCTGGGATCATCCCTAGCTTTAGTTACCGCGAGACCAGCCCTACCTTTGGCTCCTGTTCTTAGAAATTTAATGAAATCCTGTCTCTCTTACCTAACAGGATCCCTATAATAAACTGGTGCTACCTTAAGTGGTTTCCTTACAACCAAATCCTGACCAAACCCATATATACACGAGTCTCTGTTTTAAGTATGAATCTCAAGACACAAGAATGGAATCATTTTGTTTCTATATCAAATAACTCTACCTCTTGATCTTTTGGTTTGACATAATTTGATGGAAAAATTCCAGTTCTATCTCCAATACTTCCTGTCCACCATTCTCCATCCTTCTGGGTCACCAGTATTTCTTCACCTTCAGTAAAAGTCAAATCTCCAGGTTCTACACTTGAATATGGATAAAGTGCAATATACTCTGTCGGAAACAAAGCAAAAAGAAAGTAACTTTGGTTGTAAGATTATAGAAGAAAAAAATCATGTTAATCTCCAAATCCTGTGTAAATTACTGTAAAAGATCTTGTAACTTAAGGAATCCTAATGTAAAAAGATTTTAAAACAGAAAAAGGAATGAAGCA
The DNA here is from genome assembly GCA_028646485.1 of Cryptoprocta ferox. Classification (NCBI taxonomy): domain Eukaryota; kingdom Metazoa; phylum Chordata; class Mammalia; order Carnivora; family Eupleridae; genus Cryptoprocta; species Cryptoprocta ferox. The sequence goes on along the minus strand of CM053576.1, from coordinate 114,336,814 downwards.
ATTATTTAAAAATTTCTTAGAAAAAGACTATTTAACATAAGGCTTTACCCATGGAGTTTCTTCTTCTTCCAACTGTATCATCATTTTATCAGAGAATAATCCATAAATACAAATAGATACAAGTAGCTCTACAGTTAAGATATGAAAAGTATTTTTCAACTTCCTTACACAAAATATATTTTAATATAAGTTCTTTTCTCTTCAATTCTTATACAAAAACTGTTATGAAAATGCCCAATATTCAACTGACACCAGTACCATAGGCCAAGCTCCACCACAATGACCCAGTTTCTAGCACAGTGATTGGCACACAGATGCTAAAAAAAAAATAAATAAATAAATGGCCTCAAGGAAAGGTCTACATGTTAATATTGGCTTTGGTTTCTGTACCTATTATTACTACTATTAAAACAAACAGTTGATGACCTGGTTTTAGTCTTTCTTTTATAGTTATTTTTATTTGTCAACCTGTAATTTCATCTGTACATCCTAAAGATGACCGGTAACATTATCTACAACGTGTTTACTGTTTACCTTCCCAGTATTACTCAATTTAGAGGATTTAACAAAACCAGAAATGCATGCAACGTTTAGGTATGCTGTAATAAGCAAGATCCTTCCCTAAATACTCCTCACAACCTTCCCAGGCTCATCCCACAGCACTCACTCCACAGTGAACCTATTATTCCAGCCTTGCTGGGGACCTGAGTTCCCTAACCATTCCTAGCCGTGCTCCGGCTCACAACTCTCCCTCTATCCACAAGAGCTGTCTCTTCCTTGGTCACAATGAAAAACCCTACTCCTTGCTTAAGATGATTCAATACTGCCATGTCTGTGGATTCTTACGTCCTCCTTAAAACAAAGTTGTGTTCACTCATTACAGAATTTATTACAATGGTATACCTATCCTCCCCAATCTACTGTGAGGACTTAGGAGACTGTTTTATTTATCCTGTATCTTTAAGGCTCTAGCACAAAACCTTTAACACAGTAGATCCTGAATAAGTGGTTTAATTTACCATTAAACTGATTTTCTTGAACAATAATATAAACATAAAATTACTTCAACTAATTTTACAATGGACATATATAATTCATTTATAAAGCTATGTAACTGTTAAATAAAAATGCCTGAAATGAGGGTAGACAATCTTTCATTTTTTAGTACCTCAAAATAAAAAATAAGTTATTAGTCAAACAACCTAAAGGGCTACAGAAAAACTTTTTATAATAATTATGATAAAGTATACATTGATTTCAAATCCTACTTAATGATTTATACGATTCACTGTAATTAAAATGCAATTTGTAAACTAGATGTACTGAAATTGCCTTATCTTCTATCTATAATGCAGATATACTATTAGAAAACAAAAACTTTCATGCTATCTTATTGCAACATTTTTTATTTATGATCTTATTTACCAAGTCTATGCTGAATGTTTATAGGACTGATTTTCTAAAAATGCCCTATATTTTCTATATTCTCAATATTCCTGTGACATAAACAAAGGATAGGTTGTTCTAAACTCACTTTAACATTGAAGACACAGAAACAGTGATCATAACAACTGAGGAAAGTCAGATAATTAGTCAATAGCTAACCTGACTCCCATATAATTTACAAATTGCTGAAAGCTCACCCTCTCCAACTGTGTAGGCTGCAGAGGTAGGTTTCTTGTTTATAGCTGCATACACAGCTTCTGGTCTGCCAAATAAATACACAAACAGAAAAGAAAAAACAATGAAACAAAAAGCCATCAACAAGCAAAACCAAAAAAGGTGACACAGCAGGTGTTTGCCATACATTCTTTTAGGACTTTCTAAAATGAATTTAAATACTGTCTCAGTAAACAGGCTAAAAATATTCTCATACAAAAAACTGTAGGGGACTAAAACGGCCTAGTTACAGACTTCTAAATTTTTTTAATATATTAAAGTAATTTCAACATGGTTTATAAATGGTTTTTCAAGTGTGAGATATTTTGCCTTTCTAGAGGAATGTAAAAGTCACCAGTGTTTTGGTACAAGGACAGTTATTTGGTAAAGCACATGGGGGCTTGGCTTCGTATAGGGAGAACAAGGACAGTATGTAAATTTTAGTATTTGTTTAGAGCACACTACATTTAAATATATAAAAATAACAGAACTTTATCTTTTATATTTCAGAACAGGTAAAGCTTTAATTTCCAATTTAACCCAGGAAACGGAAAAACTCTGGAAGACTGTCATATTTAAGAACTAGACATCTATCTGTAGGATGGCCCAAGGCTTCCCAGGACCCTTGAGGAAATGATTATAGTAAGTCAATTTTCAGAATGAAACCTTCTATAATTCATGGCCACAACTGAACACACCACCGCCTTGTTTAGGGCATGATCTCTCCATTTCTGCAGGTTTTCAAATTACATGCCTTATCTGTTAGAAAAGGTCAGTAATTAAACAAGAAGTTGGGGGGAAAGAGCATTCAAACTTACTGCCTTTACGCTTAAGTTTCCTCCTCTGTAAAATGTTATGGCACTTAAGATAATTCCTGTTAAGGGCCCAGCACAGTGCCAACACACACATGTCAGCTCTGAACTGTTATCATTTACACACTTCTAAATCTAATATTCGGTGTCATGCTGAAGAGTAAATTTTTGCACTGGAACTAAAAATTCATACATAGAATCTCGGCATTGAAAATGTTTTTAAAGATTAATTTACTCTTTTTATCCCATCCATTGGGAAAGTGAAGGCAAATAGGTTATTCCACATAGCCTGACAAAAAATAACAGAATCAGAACTGAAGCCTCTTGATTTCCAAAGACCTGTCTCTTTTCATTCAATCAGATCACTTTTCTACTTGGATCAACTTCAGTATAAAACACAGGGGGGCAGCTGCCCATTGCTACTTTTGTACTTACTCCTTAAACATCTTAAAGATGTCTGGAGATCGCACTCCTCTACAGACTGGGAAATACAGGCCAGAGACCAGAGACCTTATTTAGTTTTTACTTGTTATTTATTTGAAAAAGGAGTCATATGACTGAACAAGGAGAGGATTCAGTGAGTGTGCACTGAGCTATGACTGAGGAGCTACTATGCATTAAGATTACACTAGGCAGGAAAAAAACTGAAAAATAAAAATAAAGGCATGGATCCTGTCCTCCCAGAACTTATGATCTAACAGGGCAGGTGGGTAAGACAATAAAGAACTACGACCCAGTCTGCTGTGTGCAGGAAAAGAGAGATATAATCTTCAAAGAATTCTGGAGGCCCAGAAACAGAATGCCCTACACTTTGGCAATCGGGAGGTCATCTGCAAAGATTTACTTAAATACTGACACTGCACAGAAACAACAAGGGAGAAGTGCTCCAAAGGCAATAAAAAGTAACTTTCTAGCTGGCCTGATGGCCCAAAGAAAGCAACAGATCTAAAGTTTTAAGCACTTTGGAACCTTTAGGCATCTGAAATAACTAGAATAAAAGATATTCTAAAACTGGTACAAATATGTGAAGTACACTTTTTTTCACTCTGGGAATCCCCCTCCAGATATTCAAACTCAAGAATAAATGTTTTATTTTATGGTACAAACAGTTGCAGGTGCTCTTCGGCTGGCTCATTAGTGAAAACACCAACATCCACATCTCACGTAGACACAAAATGCTTACTCTTCCCGCTTGACTTCACTCCCAGGCAGGATTTTGACGTAAGATTTCGGAAACCATCCTCTTCCTCCATGCACCTCCCCAAACCACCAATTTTCTTGCTGTTCCAAGACAGTAATAATATCATGTTTTGAAAAGTTCAAGTGGTTATCTTTCTTTGCAGTCCAAGAACAAAGGGCCTGCGCCTTTAGGTTTTCTACAACCTGCCCCTGTGAATACAAAAACCACAAAATTAAAAAAAAAAAAAAAGTAACAAAAACAATTTTTGTTTCCTACTATAAAACTTGCTTACTGTTCAAACAAGAGACCAGTTTGGTATGGTGGTGCCTTAAGATAACTTTAATCTACTGCATGATTTACAATTTTATCGGACAACCATTTGAGTAGCCTTGTGTTAAAAACGTTTTTCCCCTATCGCTGAACAGTGCTGACATCATTAACACCCTTGCCCTTCCAGAAGCTCACCCTCTGGTGACTGATGGGTCCTCTTTGGTCCAGTCTCTTTTCTTTCCTGTTTCACATGATTTCCCTAAATTATCTATGCCTTCTCTAATCTATACCTTAACTATAACTTTATCTCCTGAGCTCCAGACCTGTAAGTCAGACTACTCATTGGGCCTTCCCACCAGGTTTTCTCTAAACCAGATACGTAAGTTGCACATGTGAGACATCATTTTTAGAGCTCACAGAACCCACTCCTCTAGCAATGCTCACCCAAGACAATGCCATCACCATCCTAGTTACTCAAGCTAAGGATCCTGAAGAGGCTTCTTTAACTCCCAACTTCTTCCTTACTCTTGACATTTCAGTGGATTGCCAACTTTATGTCAATTCCTAATACTCTTTTAAATCCATCTCCTCTTCTATGAATTTTCTTTACTGTGGCACTGGTTTACGTCATCATCTCTTGTAATTAGCTACTGTAGCATCCTTCCTTGCTTGGTCTCCTTCCTTTGCTTCCTTCTACCAATCAGCCCCTGTACGACTGCTGAGTTAGGTTTGTAAAATATACACACCTCTTGGAAACCTTCAGGGGCTGCCCACTGCCAAACTGCTAGGCATGGTATTAAATACTTCACAAATAAATCTCAACCTCTAGCTTTACTTCTTGACCCTTTCTCCAAGAATCCTGTACTCTAGCCACCCTATAAATAATTCTTGTCCTGGAAACTCTTTGTGTTAACATGCCTCACTGACTTTCCCCAAATCATTTTTTTCACAGGAATAACCTTCCTTCTCTGTTTGCTAAAATCTTGCTTATCTTCAAAGGTCCTGCTCAAACACCTGGCCCTTTGTGAACCCTGCTCCAATTCCCACAGAGTGAATGAGATCTCTCTCAGCTGTATACTCAAGATTTTGTAGAATATCTTTATTACCACACTTCACAATTATTTATTTCTGTGTCTGTCTCATTAGATTATGACTTCTTAATGGCAGGGATTTTTTTTTCCATTAAATTTCTAGCATATAAAGAAATGCTTGGAACCTATGGTCCTGTAATAAACATTTTTTTGAGTGAAGGTGAAATTTGTAGGGCTCTGTTTTGACAAAGTCTGTGGTTTCTTTTCAATAATATTAATGTAACAATGCCTGCAATGGTTACATGTAAAGCAGAGGCTAAACATATATAACACAGTTTCCACACAAATGACTTTCTTATGAATAAAAACCCTCAAACTCCCAAGCCCAAATATCTTCTTACAATAACTACAAATTAAGAATAATATAGCCAGATTTGTAAAGATGCCATTTTGAGCTTAGAAACCCTAGCTGCTAGCAACTGGATGCTATGCAAATGAATTGTTGAGAAACTTCTAAGTAATAATAATAATTTCTTTACATCGCATCACATGAGAATGACAAGAAGAGAAACCAAATACTATAAACTCTGGTTAAAAGAGTAAATAATGCCTTTGTACAAAAATTTTCTTTCTAATTTATGTGAACAGGAGCAATGTCAAAGAATAAAGCAGAGAAAAATTAAAGATACATACCTGTCCATGAATCGGTGATACAGATCCAGGGGACACAGTACGAGTAAAAGCTGATTTTTTCTGCCATGATGTATTAACAGTTAGGTTTGTAAAAGATACATTTTGATAATCAGTCACTGATGCTGGTTGATTTGAAGAAAGTGATCTGTAAGTACAACACTTTGATGTAAATACACTTAATCATTTAAAATCTAATGAAGTATTAATTTATCAACTTAGACAAAATTCACATTGTGTTTAAACACAATTTTGGAAAAAAGGATCCATGAACAAAGTACTGACCTACATTTTTATTAAATTTCAATATGAAATCTGGAACAAAAGGTACTCGTGGAGAGTCCAGCACAGACTATAATATGATTAAGTAGCAGGCTGACACAAATACATTTGCAGAGCTAAATACACAGCACTGTTAGCTAAAAACTTACTCAGAAGAGGTTGAGGTAGCAGATACTGATACTGTAGGGGGAAGTAAGGCCTTCTTAGGAGACACAGATTTTTCACCTGATGGCATTTTTTCTACATAGTTGCAAGGAAACCAGCCAAAATTTCCTTGAAAACTACCATAAAGCCAACCAGGTTCTCCTGTGGTCTTTTCATCAACCTATGGAAACAAAAAGAAGGGTTAACAATGGTTAGAATGTCACACATTTACAAAAGAAAGAGATGCAGACTATTGTACAATAGCCTTATTTTCAGAATTAAGCCCATGTAACTAAAGAGCTGAGGCATTTTCTTTTTTTAGAGAGCGGGCGCAAGCAAGCAAGGGGCAGAGAGAAAGAGAGAATCCCACAAGGGGCAGAGAGAGGAAGGGAGGGACGGAGGAGGGGAGGGGGAAAGAGAGAGAGAGAGAGAAGTGGGGCGCACCCGGGGCTCATGTTATTACCCAAAGCAGGGCTCAAGCTCATCCCATGTGGGACTTGGAACTCATGAACTGTGAGATCATGACCTGAGCTGAAGTCAGATGCTTAACAACTAGGCCACCCAGGTGACCTGAGCTGAGGCATTTTCTACAAATTAATAGGTCACTATCTCTAATGACAGACAAAGGCACCTTTTAGAAAAAATGTTCACTTACTTATTTAGAGAGAGAGAGAGAGAGAGAGAGAGAGCACGTGAGAGAGCGCACACAAGCAGGAGAGCAGCAGAGAGAGAAGGAGAGAGAGAATCCCAAGCAGGCTGTGTGCTGTCTGTGCAGAGACCAACATGGGGCTCAATCTCCTGAACTGTGAGTTCATGACCCGAGCTGAAATCAAGAGCTGACTCTGAACGCTCAATTGACTGAGCCACCCAGGCACCCGTAAAAATGAAATTTTAAAAAGGCACTTTTGACTCTTGATTTTGGCTCAGATCATGATCTCATAGTGAGATTGAGCCCTGTGTCTGGCTCTGTGTGGGGGAGGGAGTCTGCTTGGGATTCATTCTCTCCCTCTCCTTCACCCTCTGCCCCTCCCTAACCTGCGCTTGTTGTGTGCTCTCTTTCTCTCTTTCAAAAACATTAATTTCATCCAAGTTAAATACACAAAAATAGTTTACAAAAACAAACAGCATTCTATATTGCTTATGATGGACAATCCCATCACTCATTATTCCCTGATTTCCACTCTTGATAGTAACTTGCCATTCTTAGTTGTTTCTTCTTTTTTTTCTTTCTTTCTTTCTTTCTTAAGTAGGCTTTACACCCAGCATGGAGCCCAATGCAGGGGCTTGAACTCATGACCCTGAGATCAAGACCTGAGCCAAGATCAAGTCGGATGCTTTAACACCCAGGCACCCCTATCTTCTATATTTCTAAATAATGTATTTATACTGTTTGTCTTGAATGTTTCCATTTTAGACATTATCTATTAGCTTTTGGTTATGGAAAATCAATATTTAACTCTCTTTTACTGCATCTTCTTATTCTATCAAGACTGCTATCTCAAAATTTTTGGTTTAATTATATTTAATGTTTATATTATGGCTATGTAAATAAATACTTCACATCTAAATCATGTACTGCTCTGATAATTACATTTTCTTTCTTGAAAACTTATTATTTTCCTATAGTTAATCATTAATTTTTGTTTTGTTTAGTTTTTTCTGTTCCTATCACAGAGTCTTCTTGAACTAAGAGAACTAGAAAACTTTCTCTAAATATTATTTTTCAACTGGAAACACATATAAGTGATTTATAGTTTCATCTCTTCTCCCTTTTATTGCTGAATATTACATTGTATAGATGTACCACAATTTGTTTATATGTGTTTATCTCCTGATGGACATTTGAGTTATTTCCAGTTTTTGGCTATGATAACACTATGAACATCTGTCTTTGTATATTGATCTTATATCCTGCAACCTTGCTAAACTCACTCATTAGTTCTATCATATCTGTGTAATAACTATAAAATGGTGTTCTAAAACATAACAAAAGGAACCACTGATAAAATATTATCTTGTAAATCTAGTTTAAGGCTAAGTTTAAAATAGCTAAGCCACAGCACTAAAAATGGAGAACAGAACAGACCTCAAGGAATTATTCAAAGTAAAGCAGAATGCTCAGCAATATATCTAATTTCAATGCTGGTCTCAAGGCAAGGATCACTGACAGGTATGAATACTGGCATTCAAATACTAACTTCCTTCTTTCCCTACAAACTTTTTCCTTAAACTTTCTACTTTTTCAAGAAGAAAAGGTCCATTCATTTAATCTTTAAAATCAGACCAAGTGTGCTTTTGTAATGGGTTAATTTTAATAAATTTTGTATCTATACTTTATGGCCCTATTTTTAGCTGTCAATTTATATCCAAAGTGAAACTAAAAAATTTTACATAAGTTCTCACAGGTTTATGGAAACTATTACCTCAAAAACAGCATTAACATATAAGAATGCTAGTAAAAACAGGTTGCCATGGAAAAATGTTGCCAGGACTCAGTGGAATTTCTCATCTTTTTCACTTTCCATCAAATCTCTTCTGCCACCCTCATCCATTAAGTTGATTAGATCCTGCCTCTTATCTTACCAAGAATAGGGAAGCCATCAGATCTGAGGTCACCTTTGAATTCAGCAAAATGTATTTATAGTCCCATCTATGCTTTCCTTCAACCCTCTAATCAAAAAGGAGGAGTTATCTGGTTCTCCCACTACTCTCTCCTCCTATGCTCTAGATCCCAAGCCCTCCAGCCTTATTGAGAATCATCTTCATCTGTATCCACTGGTCAGAACAGAGAGGTCTGCCAGGGAGCAGTGAAGTGCCTTCCTGAGTGTTCTGTATGCTGATCTGAGAGGTAGTTTCACAGATATATACATGTGTACCAATTATCTGAGCTGTACACTAACAGTTGTGCACTTTATTAAATCCAGTATCATTAACCCTTTCCCTCTCTGCATATCCTCTCTATCATTATTTAAACTTGCAAATAAACAAATTTGCTCAAGCCAAGTTAAAAAAAAACAAAAAACAAAACACAGGACAACTTCCTTCAACCCACACTCCTCATTATTTATCATTTTCTTTCTCTTCCCACTTTCAAAAGCTAAGTTCCTACAAAGAATTTTATATATTCACTGTCTCCTCTTCCTCCCTTCCAATGTGTTCAGGTCACTGAAATCTGGCTTGTTCCCCCACCACTCCACTCAACTGCTTTCCTCAAGGTTAACCATAGCTGTGATACTGCTAATCTAATGGTTGTTTTTTCAGTCCTACCTTATTTCACATGCAGGCCACTTTCCTCAAAGTTCCCTGACACTAAACTCTCCTGGCTTTTTCCTAACGCTAGTCGTTTCTTTTTAAGGCTCCTCTTGCTCAAATAATCCCTTTAGTGTTCATGTCTCTCAGGGATCACATCATCACTCATCTGCTACACTCAAGGCAACTACTATCACAACACAATGACGACACTTAAATTGGCCTCCTCTGATCTCTGCCTGAGATCTCTCTAAACATCTCTGGATATTCGACTGCTGTCTAGAAATCTGAAACTCATCCAAAATTAAACTCATTGTAATTCTGACATAAATCCCCTCCTTCTGATCTTCCTCTCTCAGTGAATGACACGGTCATCAACCAAGTTGTCCAAATCAGGTATCTGGTGGTAACTCGTGACTCATTCTTTATATCAGTGATTTGGCAGAGAACACAAACACTCAAGAAACTCCAGCTAACTCAATGTTCCTGTTGTCACTGCCATCAGATTGGCTTGATGACCAAAGGAGAGATCTGCTCTAAAACTAGTAGCTTTCCACCACCTTTCTTCCCCTACTGCTTTAGAATGTCCTTCTCATCAGACTATCAGCTCATGAAGTGCAGAGACTGTGTCTTGTTTACAATATCCCTAGCATAGTCCTCAACAAATTATTTGTTGATGGAATATATAAAAGATATAACCAAAAATATAACTAGGTTCTTGACCAATCATGTCCAGAGATAGGCTGCCTCTCTTCATTCTCAGACACAATTTCATCACCAACAGGTGGAGGAACAGGAGGGCCAGCAGACTGTGGCACTGTCAGTGGTGGCCACAGCAACAGAAGGAATGTGTAGCTGGGGATTAACCTGAGGGTCTGAACAGAGGTTTCTGGTAAAACCTATATCAAGTACCATCAAATATTTGCTATGTAACTGATAAAATACACCAAACTGGTGACCATGCAGGCTAAAAAGAAAACAGACAATGGCTGTATTCTAGGTAATATTACTTTAACGTAGGTATTCTAGGTAATATTACTTTAATTTACTAAGAAAAAAACTGACGCAGAGACTAAATCCAAGTTAGTATGCTTCTAAAGTCTGTATTCTTTCCATTTTATCAAAAATAGCTGTATGAAATGCTATTCCCTGCATCTTCTCTTATTCATCCATTCGACATGGCTTGTGACTATATAATAAAGGCCTTTAGTTTCAAGGAACAAGAGACTGCATCTAGTAAGGGCTATAGAGTCTACCTCCTTCAATTCTTTTAATGGTTACCAGAAAATAATCAGTGCCCCCAAATTTCATTGGTAATTTATTAAAATAACACAATCAGCATCATTTTTTTAATGTTTATTTATTTTTGAGAGAGACAGAGACAGAGACAGCAAAAGTGGGAGAGGAGCAGAGAGAGGGAGACACAGAATCCAAAGCAGGCTCCAGGCCCTGAGCTGTCAGCACAGAGCCTGATGCAGGGCTTGAAATCAAGAGCTGTGAGATCATGACCTGAGCCGAAGTCAGATGCCTAACCGACTGAGCCAGCGAGGCCCGTCAGCATCACTTTTTATGCTGTGAAGCAGTACAGGGCAGTGTAAACAACACTGGATTTAGAAATCAAAGACATGTACTTGCGACCTATTCTGGCACTGTCCTGCTGTTACCTTTTGTGTAAGTCTAACTTCCTTACCTAGAATAGGGCAGTAATAATATGCAAGTCTGCAGTATGTTGTTAGGAACATATCAGATAAAGCTTAAGATATACTTTTTAAATGGTAAATCACTATATAAAATTATAGTCATTATTATTAGAGAGAGTAATATGTTACATTGTATTAAGGTTCTTCATGAGCAAAAAAGACTGTTTCCTACCTGTATTATATCCCCGGAATTAAAACTCATCTCATCATGGCTTCTGGCTTCAAAGCGATACAATGCTCTGTAATTCACCAAAGCAGTAGCTGGCTCACCTAAAGAGAAGATAATTGTCATTATTTGCTACTTTCATGTATACACATCTTTGTGATGACTCAATATAAGGAGCTCATAAAATGAAAAAGGAAAAAACTGAACATCAAACAGTAAAATGAAAACCCATTTGACACAGGCTTGTTACGATTTAAATATGTTGTATGGCCACAGAATCAATAGAAAAGCAAACAAGCACATTCATCTTTAGAAGAGTAGGAAGCAATGATATCAAGACAGGACTGGAGGCCGGGCCATGAGCGAGGACGTAATGGAAGGCAGGCTAGGGTGTGCAAAGTGCAGGTCGCTACGCAGCAAAGTTTGATCTGTGGCAGTCAGGATACCACAGGGAAGAGACAAAAAGAGAGGTCACAAATGAGGAGACTGGCATCAAACAGGGTTCAGTGAAGAAAGAGCCCTAGATGCACCAGTATGATTCTAAAAGAAAAACAGAAGAGCTCACAAATACACTAGTCTTGATAAGAATAAAAATATTTTACTTTGTTCATTTGCAGAATAAATGCTTTAGCTTGTAGAAATTTCAACTCATGTGCCAAAAATAAGGATTCAAATATTTGTCCAAAAGAGATACAATAATATTTAAAGTATTTTAGGAATGGACTCTGAGGTGTGTATCAAAAACAAAGTATATTTTTTGAGAAAATTTCAGTGTGCAAAGATTTAAAATTTTATTGTTGTTTCATTAAAATAAACAGTTTATAGTTAACACCAGTTGAAAAAACTATTTACAACTGTTTACTTCAATTATGAAAATGTCAGGGTCTGTTCACAGCCAGTCAGTGATTACTATCTTCTTTTCTACATGTTGTTTTAAGACTTCTACCCTCAGTCTGTTTTAATAGGCCTACACACTCCTCCAAGTTTAATTGAGGGAAAGTTTTTTTCAGACTCCAAGGTTAACATCTGCTTATATATATATTTTCCTCTCATCAGAGTATTTTTTTCTTGTTGCTTTCGTTGCTCTGTCTCAGAAAAACCAAATCTATCATTTTTATCCTTACCTTTACATTGTTTCTCCTCAGCTTTCCGCTCCTCTTCTTGAACTTTTTCTTGTGTTTTTTCTTCCTGGAGTCGCTTTTGTTTTTCTTCTTCTTCTTTTCTAAGATTTTCTCTCCATAAGTTTTCTTTTCCTTGCTTTGCTTTCCTTTACATAAAAGAAAGAGAATTTGGGGCTCCTGGGTGGCTCAGTTGGTTAAGGGTCCAACTTCGGCTCAGGTCATGATCTTGCAGAGTTTGTGAGTTTAAGCCCCACATTGGGCTCTGTGCTGACAGCTCAGAGCCTGGAGCCTGCTTCGGATTCTGTGTCTCGCTCTCTCCATCCCCTGTGCTCCCCTGTCCCTCTCTCTCTCAAGAATAAATAAACATTAAAAAAATAATAAAAAAAAAGAAAGAATTTGCATAATATCCTAGTTTTTGTTATGCAAAAATATTAGATCTTGTTCCTGACAAACTGCAGAAATAATACGTATTTCTTTTGCATTTATATGTAATCTTATGAAATTACATATTTATTATATAGCATAGAGTATATTAGGAGGGGGTGTGGAGAAAAACTGAGGATCATGGATGAAGGGGAAAACCAATTAATCAATGAATCAAGAGAGGATCCTTGGATTAACAGATGAGCTGAGGAGTAGGACTGACAATTCCCACACCCTCAAATTCCTTCCGGTCAGCCAACCTCCCAATCCCAAGAAATGGAACTATTCAGAAAACAAATCGAGAAAGTATATCTAAATGTCCTTTCTTTCTCTCCAGGTTTTTCACAAGGAATGCATTTCAGCTCTTATTCCCACTATCCTAGCTAATCCCTGTCTTCAGGATTCAGTCACTGCTGTGGAAATAGGAAATGCTTCTTGGCAGATGACCACATTCTATATTATCACCTTAAAGTCTTTTTCATTGTTAGACAATAGGGCATGTTTCCTCTATAGGTCCATGCTTCCGTACATGTTTCTGTGACATCTGATATAGTTGCAGCTTGGTTTCTAGCTAGGCATAATGATCTATTATCAGACTTAGCTATTATAGTAGTAAAACTAATGTTTACCACAGTTCTTCCTTGCACATATTTTTTATGGTCTTACTTGGAGGCACCTTCTCCAAGCCTCTGCTCACACTATCTGTGGCACTGGAGCTTGTGGCTGGGTACATCCTGAGAGTTGGGAGTATTTATGCCCCACGGTACACATCTTGGCTTAATTCATATTGTCTCTATTGCTATAATTCCTGGAGGCTTTGGAAATTCTATATAATCTCCCAAACTGGAGACCCACTTGGTCAGCAACTCTTCTTCCTCATTCCTGGACTGTCTTCTACTTCATACTCCTGGTTCATTATCTCATGACTAGCTTCCTCTTGACCCTTTGCAAATCCTACACCCTCTCTCACTCCAAAGAGTGCTTCCTCCAGTACTTTCCATAACTGATATCCAGCTCCCCTTTGAGGGTCATGCTTCTCTGGGGTCCTTTCTTAATTTCAACTACCATTCCTTTTCCCAGTTAGTTCCTCTGCAACGTTCTCTGACACTTTTCCACACCTAAGATAACCCAATCTAGACTTTCTTTGAATTGCCAGAGCATTATAAACACCACTATCAGAGTATTTACCACATGTTTCCTGGGATAAAGCAAAGACTAGAGTTAAGAGAATATAAAATTAAATTCTGGAAAACTTTCTTATATATGTGTTAGTGGATGAGAAACTGGTCCAGAGCCAAAAGATAGCACAGAAGCTGGACAAAGGGCAGAGGCCACATCTACAATGTGAAAACCTGACTATAACCAACAGCATAGGACAAAAGAGGGAACTTTCCTGGGCAAATGGCCAAGAAATCAAGCTGTAGTTGTTAAGACCCAGATCTGGACTGATCCTACATGTGTTTCTGCTCTGATTTCTTCCCTCTTCCACTGCAGAAGGTGTGAGGAGGATGAGTGACATGAAAATGTGTATTACTAATATGGTTTGTTGGCCTGAAAAAAATTGTGAGCGGTGATGAAGAGATATTAAGATACTGGCAACGTGTCAGTAGAAAATTCTGACACTGTAACTAGCTGTGTAGTTACTGCATAAGGGTGAGCGGCACAGTTAAGTGGCAAATAAAAGCCTTCTTACTTTGAACTTCGCTGTCTCTACTTCGGTATTATTCTAGTGTCTCTTGTTAGGGGCCACAAAAGCAGAGGCCTTGGAGTTACAAGTATCATAACGATCTGTTCAGCGGTCTCCATCTCCTACCGGAAGCATGAAGAATCGAGGAGCCAGGAGTAAAACCAGATTTTCCTTCATCAGAGCCAACAGCAGCCACTCACTAAAAATGTGCTGGGAGTAGCTATTCTGAAGCCATTAAAAAGGGAGACCTGCCATATGGTAATGTGTCTTTCTTGCCTCCCTAGTAATATTAGCTCGTTCATGGGCGTTACTCGTCTACTTGTCTCTGAGGCAAAGGAATGTTGGTTCATCAATATTTGTTAATTATACTCATTTCTGACACTAGAGAACTTGGGGGAGTAACTGAGAAACATATTAGAAACAGGATCTTACCCAAATCATGCCAAGGCTCTAAATAAATGGTTCTATCAGATTCCACAACTGTCTTACTTCTCCTTGCTATAAATGGAGACAATTGATAGATCTCAGTGGTACAAAGAGAACTATGTCGGCACAGCATCATATACTCCATCCTCTCTGTAAAATTAAGTATTTGGTTTTTGTGATCTTTCAGGAAACAGCAACACATTTACAATGGAGAGATGGAAATGATGAGTGCAAGATATTTATGCTTGGCTCCTTAGCTACGTTATTTTTATTTCGTCCTCAGCCGCCTATGACGTATACGTCAATATTTCTGAGATGGAGAAACTGGGGTTCGAAAGGTAAAGTGACTCCACCAACGTCATCCAAATCGTTAAGTGGCAGATCAAGAAGTGTAATCCAGGTCTGTCTCCAATGCCCCTATTTCTCACTAGTGGAACATAAAACTGATTACTATAAAGTCCCCAAAAGCCCCTAAAAGAAGACCCGACCTCTAAAACGGACAATCTAATTAGCGCCCTAGAATAATCCTTTTATTTCCCTTAAGTTTTCATAGTCACACTAAACATATGGGCAATAAAGCTAGAAATCTAACAGCAATACAGCAGAATACATTTATCGGTTATATTACCTTACAGCCTCATCGTCTAGTTTCTTTTTCTGGATTAGTTCTGACCTTCTTCTTTCAATTTCCTTCAACTTGTCACGCTTGATCTTATAAAGTTGTTCAAGGGCTAACTGCTGTGTACTGTAGCTTTCTCTCAGTTCCTAAGGAGAAAATGGAAACAAGTCGGTATGCCATTGATTTAAATATTTGTCTTATGTAATCATGTGGCACTTGCATTAAGAGACAAAAATCCTAACGCAACTTAAACTAAAGTAAAAAGAGGACAAGTTTTAAAAATCGCTGGATGATCAAAAAAAAAAAAACACGAATTCAAGTATTTAAGCCTTGTAACTAACCACTGAGGACAAAATATATGTTAAAATCACCTACTTTCATATTAATTCATTTCTAAGGAATACAGATAAGCCAATTCTGTGATTTGGTACTTTATTTTCAATAAACAGCCAATCCATTAAAAATAGGGGGAAGCAGTTTGCTTATCATTTGAAGAGGAAATTTTGTTCAATAATATTTTTTACAGATGTAGTTTAACCAAGTTACCCATAACTTATCCAGTAAGTATCTTGAACTAAACACAGGAGCAATTGTTGAATAATTCAGTTAAAACTAAAAATGGAAAGGATAATGTCTACCTAAAACCGTGACTAGAGAGAGCCAAAATAGTGAAAAGTATTCGAAACAGGAATTGAAATAAACACTTGTTTACTGAGCATCTAGTTCTATGCAGTGCCGCAGAGATACGCAGGGGATCAAATCGAGAGCCCTCTACCTCTCGAGTCTGCAGTCTTTGCCTCCAAAGAGCTCACTATCTCAAAGCAGAGAAAAGTGCCAAAATGTGGGATAGAGCTCAGTGCCTTAGCAGAAACCTGTGGTTATCTGTTCAGCATTTTTCCTTAGGTCTTCTTCTAAAAGCACCTTTCTCACAGCACCTGCCCCAACCTGTTTGATGTGGTTGTGATCAATCTGTCAAATCCAGTGCTCCTCTCACTCCCACTGGGGTGCAGTCATTTAATTTAGGCCTAACCCATCACAGCAGCCCACCTCCCTGGCCAGAATGACTGGCCAAAGGACATCTGATCCAAGCTGGGCCAGAATCCTTTCCTGAGACTCAGACAGAAGAGGGGAGAAAGCAGTCTTTCCTTGTTGAAGCTCATTAAACTGGGGTAAGCTAAACCTGGACCTGCTTCACTACAGTGGAGCCACTGGGGTAGAAATGAAATCAACACAGAAAAGAGAGAAGCAAAGATTGGAGGCAGGGAAAGAGGACTGGGGGAAGTGAATCCAACTGCGTCGTTGTGTCTTAGAACTGCCCCTGCCCAGTAGTGCTTCTACTGACTCAGTCAGCAGTCCTGGTAACTACTCAGGTTAGCTTAACTCTTTTGAACTTTCTCTTGCATGGAATCTGCAGAATCTTGAGCAAGAGAGTACAAAAAGGCTGGAGTAAGGAAGAGGGGGGAAAAAAAAGCACAAAACCAACCCCTCCCAGCTCCACAAAAACTTCACGTAATCAAAAGAGATTTCATGGCAAAGGCGGGACCTTAAATAAACAGTTCAGCTGACCCTCAAATAACCAGATTTGAACTGCGTGTCCACCTATACACAGATTTTTTTAAAAATACATGGCTGTTTTTCTCTCTTATGATTTTCTTAGTAACATTTTTTCTCTAGGTTAATTTTAAGAATATAGTATAATATACATAAAACACACAAAATCTGGGGTAATCACTGTTTATGTTATAGGTAAGATGTCTGGTTAATAGTAGGCTATTAGTAGTTAACTTTTGGGGAAGTCAAAAAGTTGTATGCAGATTTTCAACTATATTGGGCACTGGTGCCCCAACCTGTGTTGCTGAAGGGTTAGCTGTGTTTGGTAGAATGTTTTGGTAAAAAATGTTTTGGGCTATCGACACACAGACAATAACAAAACTCCAAACCAAAAAAATCTTTCAAAACAACTCCAAAACCCAAACTCAGTTTCTTTCCAGAAGTAAAATATTTTGTAGGTCAACCCTTTTAATTTGACTGAAGCGACAGATGTGATCTGAGTACAATATGGTGTCTGAAGACTATGTCCAAAATGTCTGAGACCAGGAGTTGCAGCTTAAGCCAATAACAACACAAATATTGCATTCAGAACAAAGTTTCCACAAATCTCAGCGTCTATAGTTCCCCTGGTTGCACCTTTCTCTAAATTCTAGTGAAAAGCATAAGAATATGGTGGTTACAGTCTATGGAGAAGCAGTTTGGTTTAGTGATAAGGACTCTGGGACCATAGGTCTGAATTAGGCTCTATCAGTGGTGAGCTGAGTAACCTTAGGGAAGTTAGTTTGCAGTTTCCTCATTTGTAAAATGTAATTATAGTACATGCCTCACAATGTTGTTGTGAGGATTAAACGGGTTAATACACAGAAAGTGCTTACAACTGTGCAGGGCACATGGTAAGTTCATAATAATTTTAGTTATTATTATCGGCTGAGGTCCTAAAGAAGGGGAGTATAAAAGGAGAGTAAACAGGAGCCAAATTAATGTCTGACCTTCTCAATTAGCAACAATCGCGCCTCCTTGGCTACGATACTGCCACTGCACAAAGCTACTGTCTGATCTTCTTATGGCTGCAAGGTTAGCCCTACAACTTGTCCCGTAAGATACTATCCTAAGTCTTCCTTTATTAGCTCTATTCCTCCAGTGTCTGAGTGCATGAGTTTCCCTTTCTCCCCAAGGCATCTGGTGCCCCTCCCTCTATCAAAGTCAGCGTCTTCTGACCATATGGTTGCCCCCTCCATTGGAGTCAGTTTCTTGACCACAGGACTGTCTTTCATCAAAGTATCCCCACCCAAGAGGGCTTGGGATAGTGTGGATATTTAATTAGTATTTACTGGATGAACGAGAATGCATAAATAATAGTCTATACATACTGATAATATTTGCCATACTGATAATACTTGCTTGCTGGAAACTTCCTCCACCTGACTGTAGTGATCTTAGCAATTCCTATCACTAGACTCACTCTTCTGGATCAAGTCACTGCTTCCAGGAGGCCCTGGTTAAATGTATCAGTTAACTCAGAACAAGTAAACTAATCAAGTAACTATGGACAGAACTACTGCAGTCTTAACAGAATGACAGATCTTCTTTTTCAGGTTGAGGAAGTTCTATTCCTAATTTGCTAATAAGTTTTTCATGTTTTAATCACGAATGGATGTTAAATTTTATTAATGCCTTCTGCATCTAATGAGATATATATATACCATTTTTTCCCCTTTAATCTATTTATATGGCAAATTACACATTTTTGTATGTCAAACCATCTTTACATGACTACGGTAAATCCAATTTTTTGGTCACTATGGATTATCCTTTTTTATAAATTCTGCATTCATCTTTTTAATATTGTTCAGAACTTTTACCTCTATGTTAAACTGGCCCATAATTATACTTTCTCATAATGTTATCAGGTTTTGATATGTTTATGATAGCTTCATATAAGTTGGGGAAAGTCCTACATTTTCTGTATTTCAAAAGAGTTGTATGAGACTAAACTTACTTGCTCCTTCCGTAAAAACTCTGGGACTGGATTCTCTTTTCGGGAAGATTTCAAACTACAGATTTAAGATATTTTATGATGATAGAACCAGATACTTCATATTTTGAGTCAGTTTTGGCAAGTTGTCATTTGTTCATCTACATTTTTATATTCATGTGCAGAATTCTGTCATAATATCCTCTTCTTTTAATGTCTGCAGCATATTTAATTGTATTTCCTTTTCACTCCTAACAAATAATTTTCATTATTTCCACTTTGTTTTAAAATCAGTCTTGTCAAAGGCTTCATTTTATTAATCTTTAAAAGACTCAAACATTTGTTTTCTTTATTCTCTGTATTAAATGTCTTTTCTCTCATTAATTTCCTTCTTCTTTTTTTTGCTTTATTATGCTAGTCTTTTTCTAGCTTCTCAAGTTGAATGCTTAGCTTAGAAATTTTTGTCTTTTTTCTCCCAATATAACCATTTAAGGTCAAATGCTAACTATTTGGGTTGAAATTCTGCTCTTACACTTACTGGCTGTATGACCTTGGGTAACTTCTGAGTCTTAACTTACTCCTACATGAAATGTGGAGAGTAATAGTACCTACCTACATCACAGGATTAATGTAAGGATTAATAATATAAAAGACACTTAAAATGGTGTCAGTCCCAGAGAAAGCCCTTAATAAAACCTAGCTAATATTAATATATCTTCACTTATGAATTAGAAAATAGCTATTGACTCCTGGTATGTCAGATAAGTAATCTGCTCATTTATACTATCCCCCATCCCTATTTCCCAATGTTGATATCTACCCCTGGTTAATCTACTTAGTGCCCTTATAACCTGAAAACACACTATTTCATTTATCAAACATTTGACACGTTAACATTCTAAATTTTTCTCTGCCTTTTTATTTTGAAAACTTTCAAACATACAGAAAATTTGACTAAGTTGCAGACACTGATGCCTTCACTCCAGATACTTCATCATTATTCTACATAACTACAATGCCAATGCCAGTACCAAACTAAAGAAATTTAACACAGCCATAAAATATCACTTAATACAGAGTTTGTATTAAAAAACATCCCCACTAGTGTAAATACTGTCCTCAGTAATAGTTTTCTGATCAACGATCTAATCAAGGGATCATTTCGCTGTCATGATCCTTCAGTCACGGCTCATGAAGTGCTCTTCAGTCATGGTTCTTTGGTCTCCTTAAATCTGGAAACTTTCCTCCATCTTTTATGAGATTTACATTTTTAGAGTCAATCTGGCCATGTCTAGTGATTTCCTTACACTTAGATAAAATATTTTTGGCAAAAACATGTTGGTCTGCACCATTTTGGTAATGTTATATTTGACCACTTGGTTAGGATTGGTTTACTTAGTTTTGGGCTTAAGTGTACCTCCACAGGGCTCAACAAAGCACTCACAAAAATGTTTAAATCCAGCATCTACTTCAACTGTTTTCATTTTTCAGAGTACTTCTTCTACGATCCTGACAGAAGTAAAAGATGTAACTCACTGAACTTTAACCACCAATACTGAATATCTCCTAAGTTACAGGAAGTAATCTCATATTTGGATTTTGCTTAAAGAAAGCATGTGATGTTCTTTCTAAAGGCCAAGACATAAAAGAGATTTAACTGACAAAATACAACTCAGCTGAATAATGTCATATAATCAGGACAAGATTTTTATTAGTCATGAAAAAAAATCATAGGGGCGCCTGGGTGGCACAGCCAGTTAAGCGTCCGACTTCGGCTCAGGTCATGATCTCACAGTTCGTGGGTTTGAGTCCTGCGTCGGGCTCTGTGCTGACAGCTCGGAGCCCAGGGCCTGCTTCAGATTCTGTGTCTCCCTCTCTCTCTGCCCCTCCCCTGCTCACACTCTGTCTCTCTTTCTCTCAAAAATAAACATTAAAAATTAAAAAAAAAAAAAGAAAAATCATGGCAGAATGCAATTTAGTTCCTCAAATGTAACATCCCCCAAGCCCCCTGAATATCCATGTAGCACTTTAAAGTGCTTTTATAGGTAATATCTACATTTGATCTGGATAGCATTCTTATAAAATAGATATCATAATGACCATTTCTTTTCAAAAAATTTTTAAAAAATGTTTATTTTTACTTTTGAGAGAGAGTAAGTAGGGGAGGGGCAGAGAGAGGAGGAGACAGAGGATCCAAAGCAGGCTCCATTTTGACAGCAGAGAGCACAATGTGGGGCTCGAACTCAGCAAACCGCGAGAGATCATAAAGTCGGACTTCAACCAACTGAGCCACCCAGGTGGTGACTACTTCTGAGGCTCAGAAGATTAAATGACTTGCATAGATTCACATACCAGATTCTATATTTACTTCCACTTAAATTCACTTTCAGATAAATTACTAAGATATCTTTATTAGCTAGGAAACATTTTTAAGATTAAATGATTGAAAGGGAATTGAAACAGTATTTCATGCCTGTTCTAAAGGGGGTGACTGTGATGTAAGAACATAAAAGCAGCATTCTGAACAAGAGGAGGCAACATCAAGTCTTAGTGATGACCATTCAGCAGCCCCAGTGCGCCCCTTGTCTCAGAGCCTGTTAACCAACGAGAGACCACCTGCCTCCACCCGGTATCGGAGGAGTCATCCAGACAGTGCAATCTTAGAAGCACTGTCTAGACTAAGGACTAGTCAGTATGGCCAGAATGACAGAAGTCCCAATGGAAAGGTTTAGAATAGAGGTCTATGATAAGCCACAATCCTGGTGTTGACAGATTCCACTTTCTTTCCAAGGAATAGTATATCCTTAGTCATTATCCCAAGAAAGCAGTGGTCACCTTCCAATGCACTAAAAGTACTAGGAGATTCAGGATAATCTCTACCCTAATAAGAACAACAAAAAGATTTATATAGCACATCATAGTTCACAAAGCACTTCTGTATATATGCTATCTCATTTAATCATCCTAAGACTGCAAAGGTGGGGGGAGCCTGGGTGGCTCAGTCGGTTGAGCGTCCGGCTTTGGCTGAGGTCATGATCTTATGGTTTGTGGGTTTGAGCCCCGCGTCAGGCTCTGTGCTAACAGCTCAGAGCCTGGAGCCTGTCTTCGGATTCTGTGACTCCCTCTCTCTCTGACCCTCCCCTGCTCACGCTGTCTCTCTCTCTCTCAAAAATAAATAAAACATAAAAAAAAAAAAAAAGACTGCAAAGGTGGCAGAGCAGATATTGTCAGCTGTAAATGAAGAAGGCAAAATTTTGAGGTTAAATGACAGTTACACAGCTAGCAAGCGGTATGGATAGGACTAGGACTCATTTCTTCAGATTCCGAGGCCAGGACTTTTTTCACTGCAACTCAATGTTAAAGACAGGACAGTGTGTGAATTTCCTTAATGGAATAAGGGCCTGTCAAATGTCTCATCTTTGAATCCCCTGGCTGTGCTATGTGTCCTAGTGTGACTTGAGCAAGAGAGTAAAAATTACCACCGATCCTGTACATGAACATTACAGGGTCCAGTAGAACATAGTCCCTTCAGAAAAAGAATGAACAATTTTATACTTGCATTTTACTACAAGTAGGCTAAAGGAGTGATCACTCCAGATGCTCTACTGTCTCAAAGACCACAGATTAGAACTCATTGCCTGTCTTCCTCCGACACCACTGAGACAAATTCTATCTCACTTGTCAACCCACTTCGCCTTCCTTGTTATCCTTTACCACCTAAATTATCATCTCTAGAATGCTGTTTACTTCTTGATCTGACCCAACCCCCTACCCTTTCTCTCCTCAAACCCTTGCACTGCCCAGGAACTTCCTGTTTGTGGTCAGAAAGTTCCCCACATATCCACACATCTTCTCTGAATGGAAACTCCCTTAGCTCTTTGCCCTTTTGGCTGATCCCTCAGGACACTCCTTTTCCTGTGTTTCTCTATCACCACATATTCTTCCATTTACATCAGGAGAGGGGAGAACTAAAGTTATTTTCCTTGCTCTTCTCTGTCATTTCCAGACCATTCTCTTCACTCTTACAAACTAATGCTTTTCTGAGGCTCATACCATCTTGCAACACCTCCCTCTTCTTCCTCTTTACTGTCATCTCTTGATCACCTGGTCTGATCCTCATTCATTAATCTTCACTACTTCCAAGGGTTTGACATTCACATAGACTAGATCAAAACCTCAACTCTCCCTTTTACTCCATTTAATCTGCCCCATTATTATACCTTGAATTTTGTCATCATTAGAAACAGAACTACTGATTAAATATCTCATTCTTCAAACAGAAGTTCTTATCCTTCAAGCTTTTCTTATACCTGGTGCATCCATTTCAAAAGCTTTCCAACCTAAGACCTCCATTCTGCTGACCTCATCATTCTCTCCTTTTTCATTAGCAGCACCCCTCCCTCTCCTCATACCTCTACATGTCCAGCCCGTATTTCAGAGTTCATCTTTACAGTAATTAGTGTGTCAAGATCTGCAACTCCCTGTCCCCCTGCCTCATTGCCACGTCTGTTGAAACCTCAAACCTGGATGAACCTATGTACCTACTTCATTAGCCTTCTTTGTGCTCATCCCAAGCAGCAGAAGTTTGGTGGGGGAAAAAAATCATACAATTAGGTATGCTGCTGTCTTTCTCTTTTAAATTTTTTGTTATTTTTTTTGATGTGTATTTTTGAGAGAGAGAGAGACAAAGGGTGAGTGGGGAAGGGGCAGAAAGAGGGAGACATAGAATCTGAAGCAGGCTCGAGGCTCCAAGCTGTCGGCACAGATGCAGGGCTTGAACCCCCGAACCATGAGATCATGACCGGAGCCAAAGGCAGACGCTTAACTGACGGAGCCACCCATGAACCCCTGGTATGCTGTTTTCAATTTATAGTCATGACCTCCAACTTCAAACAGGCATTCAGCATTGCTCAGCACATCTCCTATTTTCCTCTACTAAGTGTGCACCCCCTCCCCCCACCAAGATATCTATTTCAGGCCTACTTCTCTCTCCTGCAACTTCCTAATCTTCTGTCCATTCTCACTACCAGCTAATAATCTTGCCTCATTAAACCACTAGATTAGAACTCCCTCATCTTTCCATCTCAAAAATCAGTAAAACTTCCTGCATCTGTACCCACCTTCTATCTAGTTGGAATTATTCCATGTCCTCAACTACCTAGGAAGATTCCTTGTAATGGTCCAACTTGCTTCTGATTTTAAGTCTTGAAGGTGTCAGCTTCCTACTCTCCATCAGCAAATTTAGCTGCATTCACACCCATCTTTTCTCCATATGTTACACTCAAAGTCTTTTTTATCTAATCCTTAAATCCAGGCTCTAGATTATATCTCAGTCTGCTTCCCTAGGACTCTATCAATTACCACCACCTCATATATTCAACCTCAATCTCTCACCTCCTTTCTTCCTTTCTCTCCTCTGTCTCCTTCAAAGTTTGTTTTTTTCATTTACAAAATAGCCTTTATTCAGCAGAAAAAATACATGGAATCACAAGTGTTGCTAGAATCTGAGATACATGGTTCTCTGCTGTTTTCTGATAAATTTCTTTCTACTTTTTTTTCATAAACTCACTATACTAACCCTAAATGCTGCATATTTTATGAGACATTCAAAACCATTCATTCTTTCCACAAGTACTTCTTGCCACCCAATACATCCCATGTACATGTTCCATGTAGGTGCTGGGAATTCAGCAATAAGATATTTGGGTTGAGCCAGGCAACCATCATTAAGACAGACATGGTGCATTACCTAACCAGCTCTGTTTTCTCCACTTCCATTCCTCTGTCCTAACAGAAGCTATCTCTTGCCCATGTAACCATATACCTTACAGAAAGCTGATACTACCTCCAAGAGTGGTCCAAGTTCTTTCCCCCTCCAAGCTTTATTGAGATATAATTGACAAATTAAAATTGCACATGTTTAAGGTATATAATTTGATGTCTCAAGATTAGTATATACTGTGAAATGATTACCATAACCAAGTTAATTAACATATCTATCTCACATAGTTAGCATTTTCTCTATTTAGCAAATCTCGAGTATACAAAAGGATATTGCTAACTATAGTCACCATGCTGTACAACAGATCCCAGAACTTTTCCATCTTGCGTAACTGGAAGTTTGTAACCTTTGTCCTTCAAGTCTTCTTAAGTCAAAAAACGGTTTTCCTTTGACCTCAGGCTTTCTTTGCATTCTCCTCCCAGAGCTATTCATACTCTCTTAGCCCTTCCTCAACTCCCGTTCATTCCTGATCTGAGCAGGCCAGCTTCTGCTGACTTAACTAAACTGGTACTGTCAGAGGTCTGCAAAGGTCTCACTGAAAATTCAATGGACAGTTTTCAGCACTGTATTAACCGACTTCTCCATAGTGCTTTGCAATGATGACTACAGTTCTCATCCCCTTTTAGTTTAAGCAGTGAAAGGCTGGAAGGCAGGAAGCAGAAGGAAGAAAGTAAAAAAAGAGACAAGAATAATCTGCTGGCCTGTGGAGAATCAAATGCTAACTGAAATAATCAGACTTAACGTGTGTGAGTACAGTCCATAAATCATCATCAAACCTCATTTTATAGAGGAAGAAACTTAGGTTGAAATTTCTGTGCAACCTATAGCAGAAGTTCTAAGACCAGATATTTTGGCCATTCATGCTATAACCATAAAGAAAAGGCTGATACTCTCTTTCCAACTTGCCCTACCTTTGCTTAAATAACAAATGAGTTCTACTTACATGTTGCTGTCTTCACTGTGTGTGAAGACACATACATATACATGCACCTGCCCTACTGCCATCTATGGTAGAGGGAGTAGAATGAACAGTCAAAATCTAGGGTCAGCAAGCAGTAAACACAAAGCACCTTTCTTTAAATTATATTAAAACAGGAATTCACTGAGTATTTAAAATACTCTATGTGCTACAAATGTCAAAGTGAACTATTTAACTATGTAAATGACTTAAACACTTTATCTGAAGTGCAAGTATGTCTAAACATGAGGCCTGGTAACTAGACATAACTAAGGCCCCCCCTGCACTATTGGTTCTTTCAGACTTTTCTTTTTGGCAGCATTAGGAAGCAGCCTGGTATATACAGGACATAACCTTGTTCTATATTTCAGAAAGTAGAGCTTTTATTTTAAACAGTGATTTTCAGTGACATGGGTAAATGATTTAAACTCACATTCCCTTAGCTTTCTTTTTTATTGAATCGGCAATCATCCCAGCAGTTACCCCAATGCACGGGATGTTTTAAGGGAACTTTAAGGGATTTTTAAGTGTCTTGGGGTCCTCATGAGACAGGTTACTCTCAGCAACCCTACGAATTTCTGGCATTAGACTCAAACAGGCAGTTAGACAGCAGAAGGCTATTCAAGCAAGCAGAAAGAAAAAAGGTCTACACTGTGTATGTTATTTCAAACAAAGATACTCAGATAAATGCAAAGAATAGTCCAGTTTTTAAGAAAAGAAAACAGTAAAGTAACTCAAAGAAAAGGAGCTAGATATTGGAAAATAACCTTAAGTAAGAGGAAGAGGTTGTTGAGACAGCTTAGCAGAGACAAAAGGCACTGCAGAACAGAGTCATCCATATTCCCACACTGTAAGACAAGGCAGATAAAAAGCCAATTAAACTATGTACGGATTTTCAAAAAAATAATGTAGGGAAGATAACGTGGCTGGCTTGTCTGTCCATCAATGACAAATTACTTAGTTTTCTTTAAATTTTTTTCTGCTAAATATATGCTTGTGTAAAAGGTATTATTAACATTTTTCACCTAAAATTTCCCCTCCTTAACTGAAGCCAGCGTGGTCTCTCTCTCTCTCTTTTTTAATATTCACTCTATAGTTGGTGTGATATTATTCTACATAAGTCATCAAAAGTCACAAAGAGGTGAATAACTGCCTGAAAAACTATGTAATAATTTAGGCTCTGAAACTTTATGTTATGTAATACTTTAGGCTCTGAAAACTTTATGTTCAGTTAGCAAAGAAATAGCTGAGACTATTCCCAAATTGGAATGCTGGGCCATCAGCCTGGCTTTTACCTTTTAATACATCTTTCATAGGTATGGCTTCAGTATTCAACTAAGGCTGCAAAGAATGGTTAGGTAAGCAAACACTGGATATCTGGGCATCTGCTCTGCAATGGCAGCAGATAATGAATCATAGCTTACTTTCCATGCAAAGTTCAGAGTGCCAGATTATGCTCTGGATTTCACGGATTACTGCATTACTTCACAACGGTTAATTAAACCATAACAAAGAAACAAAAAAAGAATTTTAGTGTGTTATTAAAAGCCTCTATCATCAGAATTATTTTAAGTAGCTTTCCATATCTACCATCTTAGAATTTTGCCTAAGATCATGTTGGCTGAGCTCAGTTTTCTAATACTGATAAAGGCAATTATTCTTAAAAATGTATAGATGGCAATAAAAATAGTCAAGAACTGGAAATTATGATAAAGGATAGGTTTCGTTACATAACGCAGTATTTATAGTATCTACAGAGAACATTAAAAGCAATCTTGTAATTCTGGTACAGCTCAAATGATACGATAAATTATGAAAATACACTACATGTAACAATAATAGCTTTAATTATTTGTTCCACTAAATCAAAACAAGGAAGGTAAGAGGCAGCTAACTACAAATGAATATAACAGAAAATAAATACCTTTAATTGATTGTTAAATGAATCCATTTCAGATAGCTTAGATGCAGTTTCTTTTTCAAGAGCATCTAATTGTTCTTTAAGTCTTTGGCATAATTCTTCCTTTTCCAATGATTTTTTATGAAGCAAACCAATTCCTAAATCTGAAACATAAACATCAGATAGTTTACATTTGGTAGAAATTCTTATGTCACTACTGGTAATTGACTTTTACTGTCACAATGTATCTAAGTCATTAGATACAAGGCAGTGATGTATGCCAATTACATCTCGGTAAGACTGGATAAAAAAGACACAAATTTAAAATTGCTCCATGGTCGTCTACATCATGGCTGTTTCATAATTTATAATAACTACTCCCTTTCAGATTAGTATTAGGTTGTTTCTTATTTTCTACTATTTACATGAAAATGCTGCAATAACTATCCTTGTGCATGCATTTTAAAGCACTCGTGGAAGTATTTTACATGGTTAGGAGATGAAAGAATTTTCCATGTAAAAGGATTAAATTTTGACGGAAACTGCCAAACTATCCTTCCAAAAAGGTGCACCAATATAAAATGACAACAAAGTACCTGTCTCTACATACTGTCATCAACACTGGATCTTGCCAATCTTTTTCCATTTTCTCTAACTGGCCAAAAATGACACTTCACTGTTAATTTGTATTTTCTTGGTAACAACTAGAATCAAAGCAACACCCATTTATAGGCCTATTGGCCACCCTCCTGAATTGCCTCCCCTCATCCACTGCCTTTTTTCTTCCTATTGGGCTGTCTTAATGTCTGATTTGCAGAAGCTCCCAATTCTTGTTGTACTGTATATGTATTTCAATGTTTTACTGTTTATGAGGTCTTTCATCATGAAAAAGTTCGTTTTTTCTAATGTTTAATTATTTTTGAGAGAGGGGAGAGGGAGAGACAGAACAAGTTGGGCAGGGGAAGAGAGTGAGGGGGAGAGACAGAATCTGAAACAGGATCCAGGATCTGAGCTGTCAGCACAGAGCCCGATGTAGGACTCGAACCCATGAACTGTGAGATCATGACCTGGGCTGAAATCCAACACTTAACCGACAGCCACCCAGGCACCCCAAAAGTTCGCTTTTATAATCATCAAATCTGTAAGTATTTTCCCTCATAGCTCTACGTATTACTTGAAGAAACTTTCCTGACACCAAGATTATAAAAATGTTTTCTTTTGTTCTTATAACATTTTTCCTAGAGTCATTTTTTATGTTTACCCTCTTATTTTACCTAGAATTTATTTCTGTACATAGAGTGAGTTAAGAGCTTCCCCCACCCCTCCCTTTCAGACAGGCAACTGCCGCCAGAGCACTAACTGAAGTGATGGGGATTACTGAAAGCCCATCCTTTCCCCACTGGTGTTAAATGTCAACTTTATCATATCCTAAATGGCCATATATATACAGACCGGTTTCTAGACCCTCTATTCAGTTTCATTATTCTAGGTTTTCTTTCTGATCAATAATATAGTACTTTAGGGACTAGAGCTTTCCTAACTTATGTTTTGATACCTGGTAGAGCTAGTGTCTTCCCACCAATGTTATTTTTTTTCAAGTCTTGCCTCGTCCTGCATATTTTCTCTTCCGGGTGTATTTGTGAATTCTTTTGCCAGGATTCAATTAAAGAAACCTGAATAGAACTGAATGTATGGACAGGGTAGTAGAAAATTGACACCTTTACAATACTGAGCTAAATCATTCAGGAATATAACATGCACATACCTATCCAGGAATCTTTTATATCAGTAAAATTTTATAGCTGTACACTTTTTTATTCATAATAATGAGAATGCTAATGTAAATGAGATTTGTTCATGATATTTTCTAATTAAATACTTCTGATGTATAGTGAAGTTACTGATTTTTATAGGCTCGCTTTTTATCCAGACACCTTGCTAAGTTCTCTTGTCATTCTCTAGTGGTTTTTCAATATTTCAACAAATATTTTATCTTTAATTGATACATCTGCTATGTGCAAGGCACTGCATTACGTGCAATAGCAGGTAAAAAAAGGAGGATAAGGCATGAGTCCTATCCTCAAGTAGTTCAGAATCTAGTTAAGTTGGGAGATAAGCAAAGTGGAAAAAATAAATTAATATACATTCCTAGTACTCTTCAAAATGAGCATCAATAGTAATGGATGTTTTAATACTGAATTTGAATATATCATATCTATGAGCATTTTGTTAGGCAACTGAAAATCAAGACAGACAACGTGGTGGCACAGTGGGCTTTAGACTCAGACAAGAATTTGAGAACTACTACTGCATCATCTTGGGCTTAATCTTTCAGAGTCTCAGTTTTGCTAAGCTGAACAATGGGAATAACAATAACTACTTCACAGGGCTACTGCAAAGATGAAAGGAAATAACATATGAAAATGGCCTAGCATGGAGCTCAGCAAGTAGTTGGTAATCTTAAATGGCAACAGAGATGGAGAGAGGAATCTAAGGGATATGAGGTACTTTGCAAATTCCAAACCAAAGCTTCCTATTTTGAACTGGATAACTATAGTAACAGCTGACCTGGATCACATTCTATAGAGAAAGAGTAGCTCTACCAGGTCCCCAATAAGACATATTCCGCATTCTATTCACAATCCAAATACTAAAACAATGAGAGTTGATGTTATCCTTTCTGCAACTGCACAGATCAGGAAGGCTCGCTCATCCTGCCTCTGGAATGCCTGTGGAGGGGTGAGGTGGGGATTGATATATTCTGAACAGCCAAGAAAATAATTGCGTGCAAGCAGGATGGTCTGAGAAGAGACACGGACAGACCGTTTCAGTGCAAGGTGGGGGACAGAGTAGGAAGAGTTCACAAAAATAAAATTCTCTATTCCTGGTGTTTCTTCCATGTAAAGGGCCCTTCACTAAGACAACATTCTCAGCTTCTTTCCATCCCTTCAGTCATGGCTGAGCTCAAGATAAGGACTTGGGCATACACAGCCTTGACCCTTATGGTCCTTCGTGGTTTTTTTGTTTGTTTATTTATTTTTGAGAGGGGGAGGGACAGACAGAGGGGGACAGAGGATCTGAAGCAGGCTCTGTGGCTTGAATTCACCAACTGTGAGATCATGACCAGAGCCAAAACCAAGAGTCAAACGCTTAACCGACTGAGCCACCGAGGTGCCCCCATCCTTGTGTTCTTGAGACCGAACTGTCCGCGGGAAGCCTGTTCTACTTTGTCATACACCTGGTTTTACAGGTGTGGCTGTCCCACTCACAAATAAGCCAGGCTGCCCAATATCAGCTTTACCAAAAATGAGGTGATATTTTGGTCTCTCATATGTCTTGCTCCTTTGCCTTATTTCTCTATTTGTCCAGCACTTGGGGCAAAAATGAGGGATGCTATTTATTGGACTTCCTAAAGAGTCAAAAGTGTAACAAAGAGCCCTGGAGGAAAGGCTGACAGATACTCAAAGGGAGACACTTAGACTACTTCACTTAGTTCTAATACGGTACTTGCAGATTTACTTTTCTTTAAATAAACCTTTCTTCTACTGTGTTCTTATTGGCATGCTATCTGACATAGAGGTCTTTTTTTCAATATTCTGGTTGGGACTTGGATCAAGAAAAATGTTACTTTCCCACAAATTATCTTGGAATATTTTGTTCCAAAGATGTCAGAGAGCCACGTTGGTAAAGTTCTTTCAGGTGATAAAAAAAAGATCTGGGAGGAGTATACCATTCTGTTAAGGCCCATCACTGCTCTACACTCTCACCCAGAATCTCACAGCTTTGATCCCATTGCAAAATCTTCTCCTGAACAGTTCTTTCTACAATGAGGGTAGGATTTTGAACATACAGCCTTGTGTTAGAGCCAATAATATAATAGATAGAGTCAATAAGATAATAAATATCTTATTTAATTGTAGTCTAACATTTTATTTGATAGTTATTTGAAACATAAATAAAATGTTATCAAGATAGGAAGGCACACCACAATGATTACTTATTTCACTTTCATTTACTTTTTATTGGTAAAAATGCTCTAACATCTATGATATGTTTTTCACATTATTTTGAAAATTTTAACTATATACAAAAAATGTTACTTATAACAGAATAATTCTATTTTTATTTATTTATTTATTTATTACTTCTATTTCTTTTTAATTTTTTTAAATTTTTTTTTACTTTATAGTTTATTGTTAGGTTGGTTTCCATATAACACCCAGTGCTCTTCCCCACAAGTGACCTCCACCAAGACCATCACCCCCCAGTACCTTTCCCCCTTCCCCTTCCCCCCTGTTTGTTTTCAGTATTCAAGAGTCTCTCGTGCTTTGTCTCCCTCCCTCTCCCTAACTCTTTTTCCTCCTTCCCCTCCCCATGGTCCTCTGTTAGGTTTCTCCTGTTAGACCTATGAGTGCAAACATATGGTATCTGTCCTTCTCCGCCTGACTTATTTCGCTTAGCATGACACCCTCGAGGTCCATCCACGTTGCTACGAATGGCCAGATTTCATTCTTTCTCACTGCCATGTGGTATTCCATTGTATAGATGAATGGATTAGGAAGAATAATTCTATTTTAACAAGTAACAGAGTACGACTGGCACCATCATGCAGAAAAGAATGGAAGAGGCAAAACAAACCTTAGAGACTTACCAGGTGTGTTACCAAGCTGCATGTTCTTAATTCTTTCATTTAATAATTGTTTTTCCGGTACCAAATAGATAAGTTTATTTTGATAATCCTTATAAAAAGAAAAAGTAGTGCCTGATTAAAAACTCTGTCATGTTGTCTTAAAATTTTTTGGAAACTTAAAAACATGACTTAGTCACTCTTAAAACTTAGTACAGGAATAATACGTAGCTGTAAAAGACTGCTTATAATTTATGAATAAACTAGAATGGAATTATGTGTGATTTAAAATACAAGCATTTAAACATAAATCCCCATTTATGAATGACTGGTTGGAAACAAAAGGTGGTGAGGAATGGGGTGTGTCTAAAAGTCTTACAATCTTCAGCACACTGACGGATGACAGCAGGTACAGCGAAGAGGTGTCTTTGGTATCTGCACTAAATGGTATTTGTAAGCACGTCATGACACTCCAGAATGAGTATCAAAGAGAAACTAAAAACTCAGGAATAACTAGGGAAGCAGGTTTAAATCAGACAGGAAATGTTATGTGGCCTGTCTGTACCTGTTGTGACACAGTAAGAAGATTTTGTTAACTAATTGCTAGTCTATACAGAAACAGTAATTTTGGTAAGACGACTCTGAAGATACAAAATGCTTCCAGAGTCCCCATAATAACCGACCTAGACCCTACTGCACAAGTAAAGAAGAGATTAGTAGGTCCCTGAGGGACACACACATTTAACACTCTCACCACAATTCTGAAAAGAAAAATGTTACGTCGAAATTTCCTAAAAGAGCAACAACAAACTTAGTTTAACATTGTAGGTATATTTATACACTTATTAAAGACTTAAAACTCAAAGTGATAAACATCCATTTGTGTACAAATATTAAGTAGAATTTAACCAGATGTCTAATAGAGTTTTCAGGGCATGTGAGCTTCCTGATATAATATATAAGATGGTGTATATTTATATCCTCCTAGGAATGAAGTCTATCAGAGACTCAGAAGCATTCATCATCCCAAAAGCAAAAACTATTCTATTAGGAAGAATTATTAATGACTGCTCAGATTTATGGACAATTTAGCAGCAAAGGACTAACCTGAAGTTCTTGCTGGAGTTGCTTGATTTCCATAATTTCTAGGTCACACTGTTTATCTAGAACTTCCAGTTCAGTCTTTTGAGTTTGTTTTCGGAGTCGGACATCTTGAAGTCTGCCTGAGATCTGCTGATGTTTGCCATTCTATAGGAAGAGCATATAAATACACAGTAACATAAAATGGAAATGCTCCTATCAGGAGAATCATATTCTTATTTAAACTTCTAAATGTCATTTATCATTTATACTCAGTCTAGATAAATATCTAAAACTAAACGGGGGATGACTGGCTGGCTCAGTCAGTAAAGCATGCAACTCTTATTTTTTATATTTATTTATTTTTTAATTTATTTTTAAAATTTACAAACAAGTTAGTTAGCATACAGTGAAACAATGATTTCAGGAATAGACTCCTTAATGTCCCTTACCCATTTAGACCACCTCCCTTACAGCAACCCTCTGTTTGTTCTCCATATTGAAGTGTCTCTTATGTTTTGTCCCCCTCCATTTTTATTTATTAACTTTTTAAACGTTTATTTTATTTTTAAGAGATAGAGTCAGAGTATGAGCGGGGGAGGGGCAGAGAGGGAGGGAGACACAGAATCTGAAGCAGGCTCCAGGCTCCGAGCTGTCAGCACAGAGCCCAACGCCGGGCCCAAACCCACAAACCACGAAATTATGACCTGAGCCGAAGTCGGACGCTCAACCGACTGAGCCACCCAGGCTTTCCCCTTCTGTTTTTATATTATTACTTCCCTTCCCTTCTGTTCATCTGTTGTGCCTTAAAGTCGTCATATGAGTGAAGTCATATATTGGTCTTTCTCTAATTTTGCTTAGCATAATACCCTCTAGTTCTATCCACGTAGTTGCAAATGGCAAAATTTCATTCTTTTTGCTTGCTGAGTATTACTCCATTGAACATATATACCACTTCTTCTTTATCCACTCATCCATTGATGGACGTTTGGACTCTTTCCATACTTTGGCTATTGTGGATAGTGCTTCTATAAACATTGGGGTGCATGTGCCTCTTCGAAACAGGATACCTGTATCTCTTGGATAAATACCTAGTAGTGCAATTGCTGGGTTGTAGGGTAGATCTATTTTTAACTTTTTGAAGACTATCCATACGGTTTTCCAGAGTGGTTGCACCAGTTTGCTTTCCCACCAGCAGTGCAAGAGTTCCTTTTCCACATCCTCGCCTACATCTGCTGTTGCCTGAGTTGTTAATGTTAGCCATTCTGACAGGTGTGAGGTGGTATCTCAGTGTGGTTTTGATTTGTATTTCCCTGAGGATGAGTGATGTTGAGCATTTTTTCATGTGTCAGTGGCCATCTGGCTGTCTTCTTTGGAGAAGTGTCTATTCATGTCTTTTCCCCATTTCTTCACTGGATTGTTTGTTTTTTTTGGGTGTTGAGTTTGATAAATTCTTTATAGAGTTTGGATATTAACCCTTTATCTGATATGTCATTTGCAAATATCTTCTCCCATTCCGTTGGTTGCCTTTTAGTTTTGCTTATTATTTCCTTCACTGTGCAGAAGCTTTTTATTTTGATGAGATCCCAATAGTCCATTTTTTCTTTTGTTTCCCTTGCCTCCGGACACATGCTGAGTAAGAAATTGCTGTGGCCAAGGTCAAAGAGGTTTTTGCCTGCTTTTTCCTCGAGGATTTTGATGGCTTCTTATCTTACATTTAGGTCTTTCATCCATTTTGAGTTTATTTTTGTGTATGGTGTAAGAAAGTGATCCAGGTTCATTTCTCTACATGTCGCTGTCCAGTTTTCCCAGCACCACTTGCTGAAGACACTGTCTTTTTTCCATTGGATGTTCTTTCCTGCTTTGTCAAAGATGAGTTGGCCATACTTTTGTGGGTCCTTCTCTATTCTGATCCATTGATCTGTCTGTTTTTGTGCCAGTACCATACTGTCTTGATGAT
Source organism: Cryptoprocta ferox (assembly GCA_028646485.1). Taxonomy (NCBI): domain Eukaryota; kingdom Metazoa; phylum Chordata; class Mammalia; order Carnivora; family Eupleridae; genus Cryptoprocta; species Cryptoprocta ferox. Next base: position 114,301,522 of record CM053576.1, on the reverse strand, counting down.
TATAGCTTTGTAATACAGTTTGAATTCCAGGATTGTGATGCCTCCTGCTTTAGTTTTCTTTTTCAAGATCACTTTGGATATTTGGGGTCTTTTTTGGTTCCATACAAATTTAGGATTGTTTGTTCTAGCTCTGTGAAGAATGTTGGTGTTATTTTGATAGGTAATGCATTGAATATGTAGATTGCTTTGGGTAGTATTGACATTTTAATAATATTTGTTCTTCCTACCCAGGAGCATGGAATATTTTTCCATATTTTTGTCTTTTTCAATTTCTTTCATAAGCTTCTATAGTTTTCAGTGTATAGATTTTTCACCCTTTGGTTAGATTTATTCCTACATATTTTATAGTTTTTGTGCAATTGTAAATGGGATTGATTCCTTGATTTCTCTTTCTGTTGCTTCATTGTTGGTGTATAGGAGCATGCAACTCTTGCTCTCAGGGTCATGAGTTTGAGGCTGACGTTGGGCGTGGAGCCTACCAAAAAAAAAAAAAAAAAGAAAAAAAAAAAGAAATCCCTACAAAAACAAACTAAGTAGAATGTGTTCTAGAGTTGTATCTGTTAACTCCAGACAGAGTTATTAGCAGAAAATGTACCATTCTCAGAGCATAAGAAGGGCCCATATGTTAAGATGAGCAAGCACAAACATAACACACTGAATTTTTTCTGAATTCAGCATTTAGGCATTAGTCTCTATTAAATTATAATATTTAATAATATTAGTCTCTATTAAACTAGAGACAATTTCAAAAAATAATGAGAAATAAACATCTACATGTGACTTTTTGCACTACCTTTCTGAGCTTCTATTTCTACCCTCCACACTGCCATCTAATTTCCTCTAATTAAACAGGGTCCAGCAGGGCCTTTTTGGCCACAATTTTGTTCTCCCACACCAAATATTCCTTCTCTATTCTTCTGAGAAGTAGGGGAAAAAAAGCAACAACAGCAGAAATTCTCAATGGAGGCTACAGAGAAGGGTGAAGTGTTATGGGCTGAACTGTATCCTCCCCCAAAATGTGTATGTTGCAGTCCTAATCCCCAGGACCTCAGAATGTGACTGTTTTTGGAGATACGGTCTTTAAAGAGATCACAAGGTTAAATGAGGTCATATATAGATGGGCCCTAATATAATCTGACTTACGAGGCTAGAAAATTTGGACACGAAACAGACACCATGAGATGCGCAGGCAGAGGAAAGGCCATGTGAGTACACAGTAAGAGGAAAGCCATCTTCAAGCCAAGGAGAAAGGTCTCAGAAGTAACCAACCTACTGACATCTTGATCTTGGTCTTCAGTCTCCAACTGTGAGAAAATTAATTTCTGCTGTTTAAGCCACCCAGTCTGTGGCATTTTGTTATGGCAGCCCTAGCAAACTAATACAGTAGGGTGAGGAGGAGAAAGGAGACTTAAAAATCACTGATCAAGTTTTTACTGAAAAGTATGTTTCGTATTTGAGAAATACATACTAAAAGGAATATGCTATGTCTACCCTAGAGTTTGTGTTATATATAATTGCGTTATATCTTCAGCAAGTATAAGTATAGGCTCTGGACTTTCCAGACCCTGCACATTAATGTATGCTACTTCCTGGTATGTAATCCAAGTTCTTGGGGGAAAAACCATCAATCTTAAGATTTCCTCCCATTATATATTAAAAAAAATTTTTTTTAATGTTTGTTTATTTTTGACATAGAGAAACACAGAATAGGAGTGGGGGAAGGGCAGAGAGAAAGGGAGACACAGAATCTGAAGCAGGCTCCCAGTTTCCAAACTGTTCAGCACAGAGCCCAATGCAGGGCTTGAACCCGTGAACTGTGAGATCATGACCTGAGCTGAAGTTGGACACTTAACCAACTGAGCCACCCAGGTGCCCCTCCCTCCCATTGTATTTTTAAAGAAAAATATATACTCAAAATAATGGTTGAGACAGATACCCAAGTAGCTATATGAAGAAGTTATATGTTTTTAGGACCATTTTGTAGTACTAAGGCAGGATTAATAACTGTATTATGCTTTCCTATCCACTTGAAGTAACTTTATGATTACAAATATTGTGATTTCTAAAACTTTTAATTTCAATTCATCAAGTCATCCAATTAAGATCTATACTTGGCTCTACAACAAGGGTACACATGCATTTTTGCAAAATCCTATTATACTGTCAGGTCAGGATTCTGGATTCTAGGGTCGTAGTAGAATAGTATACTTTCCCTACATTCTTTACACCTTCCTACCTTTCATGTGCAACAACGTCTTCTAACAACTTGACCCTCTGATATCTGATGTGTAAAAACTGGTAAGCATGTGGTAAGAACCACAGTCCTACAGAACTGGAAGGAATCCTAAGAAATCATGTAGATCAGGAATTTCAAATCATTTTGTCTTTTTAGCAGTAGAATCCTTTTATCCAAGCAAATCTCAGATACAGCCCCAATACAAGCAAAGCAGGTAAAGTGTGGAGCTTCTCTGTGTGAACTGTGGCAAGCACTGGGGAGTGCCTTGGCCTCCCCTCTCCCACTGCTGGTCACCCCACTGGAGACCATCTTCCAGACACAATTTGAAAAGTGAAAATTACTGAACTAGTGCAACCTTTTATAGACAGGCAAAGTGAAGCACAGAGAAAGGAAAGGTCTTGCCCAGGAATATGTGGTTTGTCAGCTTCTGAACTGACCACAACATAACTTCCAGCATTCTGGTCACTATCCTGGTTTAGTACACTATACTGTCCAGACTGTTAAGCTCACATAAAAACATGATGATAGAATCACATGAAAACCTAATGTATTCATGAGGTAGATTTAAAAAACAATGACATTTTTCAACAAGTAACTCTAGCACCAATCAGGGAAATTTCACTTAAACTTCAGCCATACCAGTGCTTCCAAGTCGAGATGAAGACTCTTCTTTTTAGAGTTTAACCTGACAATTTCTTCCTGTTCTCTATTCCTTTGATTGAGAAGCTCCTGGCGACGAATCCTCTCCCATTCTAAACGACGTTGTCTTTCTAGTTCCTGTTTTGCTGCCTGAAAATAATGAATTAAGTTTGATTTTTAAATTAACAATTTTGCATCATTCAAAAACTGATGAAATGACAAAGATAAAGGCGGGGCAGCGTTTAGCACTTAGTGGGCTTCAGGGTCCAAGGGGAACTGGGCAAAGCCAGTTGTATCAGCGGGCCTAACCTACAGACTTCCACAAAAGTGACATCCCCATCAGACTTTTTGATTGTTTCCTGGGACCATCTCTTTGTTTGTAGTTACTTTTCACTTAAACAAAAGGACAATTTCATAAACATAAACGTTAATAGGAATAATTGCACCTGTAATCTGATATCAGGGAAGAAAAACCCTAAATCCTTCAGTATCACTATGATTTACTGTGCTCCATCCTAAGCCCCGTAAAACAAAGCCAGTCCTCCTAGGAACGCCATATGACACCATTTATCCCTAGGACCTGCACAAGCCCACCCTCGTGCTTCTCCAGACCTTCAACTCCCCAGTCTCAGCCTTCTGCTGCTCCAGTTCTGTGGCGTCTCCCTCTGGATCCTAGGGTTACTTTTGTTCAACGACCGGCCTGGACGGACTCCTTCCTCTGGCTCACTAACCTCAGCTCCTCACTCAACTCAGCTTTGCACTCAATCCTTCTTTGAGTTGCAAATCCTCCTTGACCTGCAGAAACACCACCTTTTCTACCAGTTACTGGCTCTGAAAACTCTTCACAAGCAAAGGCCCTCTTCCACTCCACAAGGGAAGGCAGGTTCAGAATTGGAGAGAATAGGTAAGAATGAATGATGCAGAGAAAAAGGCACAACAAAAATAGCCATTTTTAAATAATCAAATAAGATGTATCCACGTATTAAATACAGTCATTTTCTTAGGCAATAAAGTAACTTAAAAATAACCTCTCGTCTTTCTATCTCTTTTCTCCTTTCTTCCTCCCGCTGTCTCTCCAATTCCCTCTGCTTCTCCAAGCGTTTTTCTAATTCAAGTTGTTTCTTCCATTCTTGCTCCTGTAGTTCTCTCTGTTTTCGCTCCCACTCTTCCTTTTCTTTCTGGGCTTTTCGTTCTGCCTCCCTCTGCTGCTGCTCCATCAGGGCTTGGCGCCGCTTCTCCAGTTCCACATTCCCCCGCTCGTAGTTGGCCTTCCGCTTGTCCTCGAAAGTAACTAAATAAGGTATACAGTAAGCACTCTCACATGAAGAGCCCAAGAACGTGGACTCCAGTTTCAACACACTCATGCCTCATGATCATCTGAGTGCTATTACTCTGCGGATCCTTCTCCTAGGGATAATTTTAACTCAAATATAAATAGTACAATATTTACTTTCATCTAAGAGTATTCACTTTTGGAAAACAAATGTCTAAATCTGAATTCATATGAGAGAAAAAAAATAATTTTACTATTCTTGCCAATAAAACCATTTTCCAACTTTTTTCTTAGCATTTTATTCAAGGACAAACAAAGCTGGATGGCTATATATTTGATATATTTCACTAACTTTTTAATACTTTAAAACATCTACGTATGTACTTCTTCAACCAATATTTAAACTGTTCATTATAGATGAAAATTTTATCACATCACCTGCTACAGTGATTTTTTTCTAAAGTGAGAGAAACATTTTAACTAGGACATCAACCACACAAACTCTTGCCAAATGTGCATACTTTCTTCCTAAATACACTTCTCATTTTTCACTATCTTAATTTTTTTATGTCAAAATCCAACCCATTCATCAAATAGTTTTCTCTTATGGTATATAAAATATTAAGAATGTAAAAATTCTAGGGGCGCCTGGGTGGCTTAGTCAGTTGGGTGTCCTCCTTCAGCTCAGGTCATGATCTCGCGGTTCATGAGTTTGAGCCCTGCGTCGGGCTCTGTGCTGACAGCTCAGAGCCTAGAGCCTGCTTCAGATTCTGTGTCTCCCTCTCTCTCTGCTCCTCCCCTGCACGCTCTCTCTCTCTCTCTTTCTCTCAAAATAAATAAACATTAAAAAAAGAGAAAGAGTATAAAAATTCTAAATACTCATTTACATCTCAAGGTAAAATTTAAGAGAATCCTCTATACATATACAACTTAGACACTCAATGTTACCTGGTAATTTTTTCTGAGGTTCCTCTTCTGGAATTTTCTGATATGAAGGCAGAGTTCCATTAATAGAATCAATTTGCTTTCCTCCTCTAAGAAAAGCAAACAAACATATTTAGCATCATGCAGTCTGGGAACTTCTAGACAAGACTATATATACAGCTATACGACCAACGACTAGAGCCATTTAACATTTAGAATACAGCATCAGAGACATTTAGAGTGCACTATGGTCTGTAGTTACCATGTACAGCAGGATATGGACTGTCCAGCCAGAGAGATCTGGATTCCCACCACAGTTCAGGTGACTGCTGTCCGTGAGCAAGTTTTGTTTTTCATCTCTTTAAGTCATCAGTTTCCTTATGTACAGTATGGTGGAAACACATCTATTTCTACTCCTTCCTGGCATAACTCATTAAATACCAAAACCAGATGGCAGTGTAAATGTTTAACTTCCCACTAAACCAGAGCAGAGGCCTCAGGAAATCGCTATGTGGTAATCATGTCTGTCCCCAGGGATCAAAACCAAGCCTCTTCCCTCCAGAGGCACCCACCTGAAAGATGGAGGGACAAGTTCAGGAGGCAACGTCAGTGGCAAGGGCTGTCCTGCTTTGGCCATGTCGGTGAGATGCATCGCAAGGATGAACTCTTCAGCTTTCAGCTGTCCGTCGCCATCAATGTCAGCCAGGGTCCTAAAGCAAATGTGAATGTTCACAGCTTAGAAACAAAGTCTATTTAAAGTATTTTCAAAAGAGTTCAAGATTCTATTTTTAAAAGAAGAAAACTCATAGTAAAACAGTTGGATTAACATATTTTAGGGAAATGTAAATATATACGGAAAAGTGAGCTTATCTTTACCCTCAATTGTCCTATTGTACAAGAGAGGGGAGAAACTTTGAAACAGAAAAGGAAACATTCCTTCCGAAAATGTGGCTTGTCTTGTTTCATGGATAATTCACCTATCAAATCAGTCAGCTCTAAATTAAAAATGAGATATTCTCAAATTCTCCACAGATGCCAATATGAAAAAGCAAACAACTTTACCTGCAGAACAATTAAACATCAAATTTTCAACAATAACATTTTGCACAATTTTACTGGCTTTCGAAATTGCATTAACCTTCAACTGGCTGCTCTTATGGAACATCTCTGAGTCACAAATGTTTTTAGAAACAGGATCTTTCTTACAATAGAGAATGTATAGTTGAAAATCGTAATTAATGGACAAACTCACCAAATAGTAGCTAGCTGAGTTTGAGAAAGATTTGACTGAAGAAGGGCATTTCTAGCTTGAAAACCTGATTGAACAGGGGAACCATAAAAAAAGAAAGAAAGGAAATTCTTTAGTCTTTTTAAAGTCATGCAAACCTAAACAGCTGTATCTACAAAATAACACTGCTGCCACCCTGGGAACTTTGACCATTGGAAAGCTTTTACCACATGCAGGTACTGAGCATTCAGTACTAATCAAAACACAGCCATTGCCCCAAGGAATTTAAAATCTAGAATTAGTAACTCAAGTGTTCCCCCATGTCCTTTTAGAAACTAACAGTCCACACTGGGTGTTATATGGAAACCAACCTGACAATAAACTATAAAGTTTAAAAAAATAAATAAATAAATTATCATACTAATAATTAAATTAGGTAAAAAAAAAAAAAAAAAAAGAAACTAACAGTCCATGCCACTGACCAATACTAAGGACGGAGTGTTTGCACACAAAGTACTGGAGGCCAAGCTCTCGGACTTCCTCATGCTCCCCATGCAGCCCCAAGCACAGCTTTTTTAGTGTCTTCAGATTTTTTCTCTCTCTGATCTTTCTTCTGTCTCTACCCTTCCTCTTCCAAATGACCTGTAAATGCTGGCATTCCCCAAGGCTCTGCCCTGGGCACTCTGTTCACATCTGTGAACTTTCTGTGACTTTAAATAGCACCTCAAGGCTGATGATTTGCAAATGTACACCCCAGCCCAAACCTCTCCTCTAGGTTTAGACTTCTAGATTTAACTGAAAAAACCTACCTAAGTATTTCGCAGGTATCTCAAACCAAATACATACAAAACAACTCTCTCAATCCCCATTCACACCCCACTTCCTAACCATCACCCAAACCATTCACTCTCAGTCGGCCCTTTTCTCCGGGTGGCATCACTGCCCATCCAGTGGCTCAAGTCAGAAACCAGAAAGTCATCCTTGATCCCTCCCTCTCATGTACACCTATAGCCAACATCAAGTTCTACACTTTAACATCACTGCATGTCTGGGTCCCTCTCACCTTGTAAGTCCCAATTTAATGTCACCTTCTCAGAAAGGCCGTCTCTGTTCACCTATCATCCAATATACTTCTGCTGGTTTCCTTCATAGCTCATATCACAAACTGTAATGTAACATTTATCTTCCCGTTTACCTGTTTATTGTCTGTTTCCACTATCACACTAAGTTCTACGGAGACAAAAACCTTGACTGCTTCATTCACTAACATATTATATCCAGTGCCATGTGCATAAATGCTTAATATTTGCTAAAGTGATGAATAAAGTTGTAATCCAAAGGTGCAGTAAGGACTTACGGGATAGGGCATGAGAGTAACAGCAGTTAGCATTCACTGAAAGCTTACTATACGTAGTAAACTGTTCTCACTTCTTTTCTCTGCCTCAGTGTTCAAAAATATGTAACAGGCTTCCTGATATGCATTTTCATGTCAGGATAATGGTCCCACAGGAATTTCAGGAATCTATTCAGAACACAAAGTCCTCATCTGATTCACAGTATTCACTCCTGGTGGGCAATTCTGTGGCTTTTGGACCATGGATAAAATCAACTGGTGTCTCTAGGGAAGGTCATTTAGTCAGTAAAGCAGGTGCCACACCTCCCATTTCCAGGCGACTGACTGAGTATGGGAAGAGTCAGCCCTACTCAGGGTTCAGCCTGAATTGAGTCCCGCCCAAACAACCCTGCACTGAAGAGAGTACATCTGCCAACTCCTCCTCAGCAACAGGTCCTACTACAGAGCCAGCATGAATGTTGCCAACACATTGTTTCACTGAGCTTTGGATATGAGGTCTCAGTAATCAAAGCGACATATACTATATGGAACAAACACAAATACACCGTAAATTATAACATACAACTGGATGTTTAAACTATATAACTTTAAAATCTTTTTCAGGCTTTAAAAAAAATCTGATCATTTATCAAAAATCATATAAGGAAAACCACTGGAAATAGCTCATGGCCTCATCTAACTAATTACTCCTTAGTAGATTTCACATAGGAAGTGAGATCTGAGGAAGTCTTTGCATGAAAAGAAGAATTCTTCTAATAAAGAGAAATGGAAGGCTATTGCAAACCTGAAAAAAAGGTCTAATAACTAATGTTTCATCTCTTGAATAAAGACAACTGAAAGTAGATCCCTTAGCATTAGGCAACAGAGCAAACAGGAGGAAAAAGAGAAGGAATGTAATTGGTTAAAAAGCATACTGGTGGAAGGCTTAAATGTGCACAAAGTGTGAATAATACCAAGTGTTACAGAGAGCCAGCAGAGTACTTCACTAAGAAAAGCTCACTTGAATGTGCCCACTGTTGGTCTGCCAATCCTTTGGATATCCTATTTCCTGTGCCTATACTATTAGTCTCCCATTCTCTACCTGGTGGTCTACTCATCCTTGAAGATCCAGCCCAGATGTCATCTCTTCTGTGAAACTCTCTCTCATATCTTCAGCATTAGTCACTTTCTCATCTATATTAATCGCACTTTCAAACCACTAATCAAATACTATGATTTTGTGACCTATATTCTATGGATTCTTCAAAGATATGGACTGTGTCTTCCTCCTCTGTGTATTTCAGGGCATCACAGAGTGCCCAGAAATTATGTGACTCAGAAACTACAAGTCAATGGATTCATTTAAATAAATTATGAGAGTTTAGGGGGGAGAGAACAAGAGAATAAAATTGAAGCACCAAATTCTACACTCACTGAACAAAGTACAACATGTAAGTCTAAGTCAGCCCCATCCTCATATACTTGGGCTTCTGCTGTTTCAGGACACCTGAAACAACTATTCTTTTTTTTTTTTTTTTAAATCCTTCCCTTAACTATGAATATATAACTTTACTCTTGTAGGTCTCAAAATAATAATATTCTCTGCAAACCTAATACACCACCTTCATACAGTGTGGCATATACAAGTAAATAACAGTAGGGACTCTGTTTACAGCAGCTCCCCATAGACCTTCATATTCTGTCTTTGTTTATACTGTATGTTTTTAGTACAGAAAGTGTACTAATCTTAAATTTTCAGCACCTCAGGAGGTTTGTGCATGACCCATTCTCAACACAGTAACTATAATATTCTGATTTCTATCACCATCAGTTACACTTCTAGTTCTTCAGCTTCATATAATTGGATTAAATAGTATGGACCCTTTGGGTCAGGCTTCTTTCATTCAATAGATTGTTTTGTTGTGTTCTGTTACAGAAATATACTACGATATATTTAACCATTCTCCTTTTGATAGATATTTAGGTTGTTTCTTTTTTTGGTGTTTTGACTGAAGCTGCCATGAACATTCTGTATGTCTTTTTACTCCACTTTTATTAATTTGAAAAAAGAAACTATTTATTTATTTAATTTATTTATTTATTGGGAGAGGGAGAGAGTGAAAGGGCGGCGGGGGGGGGTGGACAGAGGATCGGAAGCGGGCTCAGTGCTAACAGGAGAGAGCCCGATGTGGGGCTCAAACTTATGAACCGTGAGGTCATGACGCTTAACTGACTGAGCCACCCACATGCCCCTAGTAGTGTATCTTAAAGAAAATATTGTACATTTTTGCTTGTCCAATCAATTTCAAAGCCTTCTTGCTCCCTGCCCTACTGCACAGAGATCTCATACTCCTATTCTATAGACTACTTTTCAAATTCTCTAAACATGCCATGTACCTCTAGCTCTTAGGGTTTGCACAGGTAAGATTGAAGGCGGTAGCATTTGAGGGTGACAGAGAAGAAATCCTAACTCTTCCTTTCATGATGGAGCTTAATTGCTCCCTTCCTATGTTTTATCTGATCTCTTTATAAGTATTATCTCCCATTCTATGTTCCCTAGCACTTTAAAGCTCTATTATTTTAAAAACACTTATTTTATTATTCCATCTGAACTGTAGATTAGTTGCTGAGTTAAGAGAGAGGGGGAAAGTTAGAAGGTGGGAACTCTACTTGCCTCTGTTTATATCCCCTTCACTCCCTTAATTGGAAAAGTTTGGATAATGTTCTGGCATGGACTCAAATGTTCTGTAGGAACCTAAGGGCAAATCTTACAGGAGCATCTGAGTTGGAACACAAAAGGGTAGACAACGCTCCTGGGAAGTTTCAGTAAGGGCAAGCACAGGAAGACGCAATGAGGGCGGGGACCTGCAGGGAAAACAAGCTGAAGCTAAGTCCCACACACTCTTCCCCGTCATGTGAGGGTCTCCTTTCACTGGAGGACAAGGCTTCATCTTCTCAAGGGAGACGTCTTTCTTCCAAAAAGTTGGGTGTATACCTGTGTGCTCAACTTGATTATAAGAACTTTGAAGAAATCAATCAAGTTGTATCCATCTCTGAGCTCTCACACAACTTAAGATATTTGTATTTATCAAATGCCTGCTAAATTTTTTGGATGCTAAAATTTTAGGTGAGCTACAAAGTACAAATTCAAATAAGAGTTCTTTAGTAGAAATGCATATAAAAAACTTTAACTCCTCACATTCTGAATGAAACACTGTATGCCACCTACCTGAAAGGTATCCACTCATGCTTTTGTCAAGACTATTAAATTTTTGCCGATATTTTAATCTTGAAGGCTGAGGAACCGCCCACTCCAAGGTCCCAGTCTTGGGCGAGTTCCCTGAGAGTGAAGCAGTTGAGGAAGTTGAGCTAGAACAAAATTTATCAAACATTTTTATGTTACTAAATAAAATATACATAGTTAAAGTTTATAAGGCAGAGACATTAAGAATCACACCTTCTATGGTATAGTATTAACTGCTTTTGTTTGATATTTTAAAAATTTAATTTAACCTCACTCTCAGGAAAGCAAATACCGTATGAAGTACAGAACTACCATATACCAAGAACCTATTCTGTGCCAGGCCTTGTATTGTGCTAAGGCCTTTATAAATACTATTTCTAATCCTCATGACAAACTCAGAAGGTATTATTGTCCCACCAGTTCGATGGGCAAACTATGGCTCAGTGAAGGTCACACACATCCAATGGGAGTCTAAGCAAGGATACCAATACTCTTCTTCTGAGTTAAAGCTAACCTCTTTGGTACACTGCCTTAAGGAGTATTCTGATGACTTACATAAGGGGTGATGAATAAACACTGAAGCTTTTGTGCTAAAATTTAAAAGCTATCCAATCAGCAGAGTTTGCTCAAGAAAAAAATTAGTAATGCATCATGACTATGACACTTTCTGAGAAACATATGTAGATTGGGGGCAAAAATTTGACAAGTGAATATACAGCAAAACATTTTTAGTTTATATGGAACATTTTTTTCAAACATAACAATTTTAAAAATAATATTTTATGTGAGTTAGAAGTAGTCAATTTGTGAGTTAGAAGTAGTCAATGCTCAGGAAAAAAATTAATAATGCATCATGACTATGAGACTTTTTGAGAAACATGTAGTATGGAGTTTGGGGGCAAAATTTTGACAACTGAATATATAGCAGAACATTTTTAGTTTACATGGAACATTTTTTTCAAACATTTAACAATTTTAAAAATAATAACTTATTTTATGTGAGTTACAAGTAGTCAATTTACCTTAAGCATTTTACATTTGGCTATTCTAACGTATTAAGCTCAGAGCTACTCCTTAATGAAAGCATAAACATAAAAAGCTGGAGGTTTTAAGTATTCATACCTACTAGATCCTAAATCAATCAGAGACTGGGCTTTCTGTAAACTAGCACCGCCAAGTCCTCCCATCATGAGACTGTAAGATGATGTATGAGGCAATGCTAAAAAAAAAAAAAAAAAAAGAAGAAGAAGAAGAAGAAGAAAAGAAAAAGGTTCACACAAAACAATATCACAAAATATGAAGGAAATCTGTATTTATTGGGACACAAATGTAACAGTTTCTTTAACAGTTTGACTTGTTAGATGGTAAATACTTACTTGAAGAAGAATAAGGAATGGATAATGGCTGAATGAGGCCAGCGGTTCCATTTGGTAGTGACGATGTGCTAACAGAAGGCACTAGGGGAGCAGGCATCATTAAGGGAGGAAGGGTGGTCCCTGAAGTCGCAGAGGGTAAAGGGGTTGCCATAGGTGCAACTGGAGGCAATGAGTGAGGAATGGACAGATTGGGCATGCTTCCCATTCCTAAAGACAAAACAGAATACATTTTCCAGCGCTAGTAATCAACACATGCCAGAAAACAACAATACAACAGTACAGTGAGCAGACCCATGTTTATAGAGACAAACTAGTCTTCTTGTTAAAAAGTTCACTAAAGTAGCTTGGACCTAGCAGTGAGGGAGATACACCACTGCTTTTAATATCAATGTTCTGATATGAACTAAGGGAATGTCTAGTAAGGAGTTAAAAATTCTCTTCTAGCATCATCATGAAAGCTAAGCAGCCTTTTCCAATTAAATGTTAGTATTCTCAAAGAAAGACTGTATTACCTGATTAAATGTGGGGTTTTGTATAAGGATAATAAATATAGGGCTGTTGAGTCACTCAACTAACGCTCACACACACATTCCCCCAATGTCCCCACTCCCCAAAAAGGATGTTCTAGTTATTAGATACTTTAGGAAATCCATTTATGCATCTGTATTTGCAAGAAGAAAGTATGCCATATATTTCACTTTTCTTTTAAGTAACACATCCATGCATTCAAGGACAATTCTTTATTTTTTAATTATTTTTTTAATGTTTATTTTTGAGAGAGAGACAGTGAGAGAGAGAGAGAGAGAGAGAGAGAGCGAGCATGAGCAGTGAAAGGGCAGAGAGAGACGGAGACACAGAATCTGAAGCAGGCTCCAGGCTCTGAGCTGTCAGCACAGAGCCTGACGCAGGGCTCAAACCCACGAACTGCAAGATCATGATCTGAGCTGACGTTGGATGCTCAACTGACTGAGCCACCCAGGGGCCCCAAGGAAAATTCTTTAAAAGGAACAAAATGATGACTTTTATACATTTACTAACTGCAGATTAATAGGTGCACCATAAAAGTACGGTCACACAATGATTTGGTATTTATGTCCAGAGCTCACTGCAGCAGTGAAAAGTGTTAAGTATTTTAAGATCTAACATCTGGAATGAAAAAACATGTTTCAGATACACAAAAATGCCTAATCGAATGTACTATTCTAATGAGTGATTCTCATATATAATAAGAAACTGCCTAATCAAAATTAACAGAAAACTGATTCCCTCTGATGAAAATGTAAATTAATGAGCACAAAGTCCATAACTTTTAGCCCTAAATTTAGCTGGATAATTAATGTTTAAATTAGAAAAACCTCTACTTAGGAATAATTTTAAATTATCCCCTAAATTAAACCATTTCAAGTGAGTTTAAAATTGTTCACAATTTTTCTGTTACTCATACAGAGTATAGAGGAAACTAAGAATGGTATTTAAGATCAGCTCTAACTATGGATGGAGTCATACAATTTTTCATCCAACTGGGAACTGTGAAAGGGGACACTAGCCAGACTCGAGGCCAGGGCAACAGGCATAAATCAGAAGTGTCCCTGGAAAACTTGGACACAAAGACACCCCTGCTATGACAGTGACTTTAATATTTCTTATCTCAGACATGAAATCTAACTTGGAGTCTGAGGACTACTGTTTTTGCTAACAAACCCTTTTCTGTTATTCTGTCCAGAACAAGTTTAACTATCAAATGCAGCTAATTCAATTATAAATGCATACCAAAACGAGCAGAAATTAATGGAGAGAACATAGGAGGTTGTTTCATAATAGGAGGGAGGACCACGGGCAACTGTTGGCCTTGCAGCTTCAGTTTGATGAGTTTCATCGCTATGGAGAACTCTTGCTGATCCATCTTCCCATCCTTGTTCAGGTCTGATAAAGCCCTAAACAGACCATGAGGTGGGGAGAATGGTATGTAAGGTCACTATTATTTTTGAGGATCAAAAATACAAACAATGACATAGCACTCACATATAGATCATCACTTAATGATAATCATACATTTAAAAATAAACAAAACCCAAAAAGCTAAGACCTATATATTAAGAAATAATGAACAAGGATATCGGCTTATAAAATACTGCCAGTCTACTCAGAATCCATGTAGAGAGAACGTATGAGACCTCTGGCATGAATTCCACCAGTGTGGACAGAAAGAAATTTTCCAAGAGTATTATCATTCTAAATTTAATTTATTAATTTATTCAAATACTTATTGAAAGCTTGCAATGTGCCAGGTACTCCGCCAGGCATGGGAATATTCCAAGTGGAAAGAAAGATGAGGTAGCAGTTGATATTTACTGTAAATACATTAAAAAACAAAACGCTAGATAATATAAAGAACTATTTTGTTTAAGGTCACAGCAGGGAAAGGGCAGGCTAATTTGGAGTTTACAGATGATGAAAGAAATGAAACAACTACAAAGTAACAGAAGATTTTGAGAGTCTGCCAAATTATAAAGAAATGTTTTTCAACGGCAATGTATACATCTTTCCTCAAAAATTCTAAGGACATTAAAAATTTGTCCAATAGAACAAAATCCCAATTATTCTCATTTACTCAATAAAATTAATTATTCTAATAGCTGAATACTTAACGACACAGACTACAAGTAAAAACAACTTTTTATTAACACTGTATCAAAAACAAAACAAAGCCAGACTACCATTTAAGTTCATTTTACAAAAAAGAACACTTTACCATATTTCAGCTAAAACAGGAGCTGGCAGGCCTGACTGTAAGAAAAAGGTACGCGCTTGATCACCTGAAGGTAATAAAAACAAACATCAAGCAGCACATTAGTAAATGGAATTCCTCCAATGCCTCTGAATAATTATAATGGACAATAATAATAATAATGCTATTGATTTATCATCATTTTAATTTTAGTCATTAAAGAATTAAACAGAAATACACATATACAATTATTTACATTAATAAGGCTTAGATGTCTTAAAACAAAAAACTCACAAATAAAGTTATACGTAGGCCACCTGGGTGGCTCAGCTGGTTGAGAGTCCGGCTCTTGGTTTTGGCTCAGGTCATGATTCCAGGGCTGTGGCACTGAACCCTGCACGGGGCTCCACTCTGAGTGTGGAGCCTGCTTGGGATTTTCTCTCTCTCTTTGTCTGTCTGTCTGTCTCTCTCCTTCCCTCCCCTTGTCCCTCTCCCCCACTTGTGCTTTCTCTCTAAAATACTTAAAAAAAAATGAAGTTATATCCATTAATCAAAAATGAACAGTTACATTATTCATCTTAGTTTTTCCATATTAACTGGGGTATTATTTGATAATATTTCCATTTAATAGAATTTGTAATTGAAAAACACTATTCTCTAGAAAAGTTCTAAATAAAAAATACCAAGTGTTGGAAAAGATGGTCCCCCATGGATCTCTCACAGTCCTATGTGTCCTACTGTGTGGGCCAAGAAGGCAAGACCCTTAACTACTTTCTACCTGGGTCATTTCTCAGAGTTGGGTTTGCAGTGAGCAATCTTGAGGCATGAGGTAATGATTCCTCCTGGACCAAAAAACAAGCTTGCTTACTAAAAATGGTGGGTTCCCCCACAGGCTCAGTGTTCCTGTCCTATGACACAATCACTGCATGTTTAACATCCTTTTGGGCTCTCTGTATCACCCCTTAGGCCTCAGGGGGCAAGAGAATCCAAGAGGAACATGCTGATACTCAAGCTGCTATCTGTGCTATTTGTAATAAAGTCCTTAGTCTCTGGTCAGGAACCTTGGGTCTTGTGCCAGCATCCATGAGACAGTAACAGACTACATTGTTAACTTGTAAGTAAGGTAATCAAATCCTAGCCTTGATACCAGGAAAGGGAGCTATTATTATAGAAGTACAAATAATATTAAACTCTAATGGCTTAAGAAGGTGGATTCCAAAATCAGACTGAAAAGTTTCAAAGCCCAGATCAACACTAACCATCTGTAAATACAGACAATAGTAGCTATCGTACAAGGCTGTTGCAAGATTAAATGAGATAATGCACTTACATACAGCATCTGAAATACAGTACAAATTTGTATTCAATATTATTATTATTCATTATATTATTATTCATTATTCATTATATAACTGTAAATAAAGTGCTCATGTGCTTTGGCACAGGAAAAAAGTTTGATTTATACAAAAAATATAATTTTTTGCTCTGGAGGTCATTTTGCAAAACAAGGGCTAGTGCCAACAATCAACTTGGTATCACCTCTCAAAAACAGAGGACTAGCATTATAAAAACAGACTGCAGAAAAAAAATTCTAGATTATTTTCGAGGAAATGGACCTGATACATACTTATTCTAGACTTAGTAATACTGATTGTTATACAGGTAATTGGCACAACATATTAGGAGCACATTAATAAATCTGATTGGAAAAAAGTCTCAATTACCTCAAAAAACAAGATTCTAGAAATAATGCAAAAGTGTGAACCCGGACAATTAAATTGAAATTCTTGATTATCCATTTAGGATTAGGAAAAGATCTTCCATATGCCAATTCCAAAACAACAAGACAATTCCAGATAAAATAAAACCACTGTTTTTTTTAAATTCGTGAATTCTGATAGGAATTTTATCACATAATAATACAAATTTGATGGTAATCAAATTAAAATTCTAAATTCTAAGGCATTACATGAAAAGAAACATAATTCATAATTGAAAATATAAACACAAACCTGTTATGTAACCTCCTGAGGGTTTGAGGTTATCAAACTGCTTGTCATGTTTAGTCCGTTCTTCAGAGGTAATAGCCCACATGTTTGGCCCTCCTAAAACATAAGTGAAAGACAAAGAAATTGTAGTATATATATAAGAATGGTCAAAATAATTCTAAAATGTATATATGAATCACAAGTGTCAATTTACTGACAGTTCTCTATCCCTGCGTGACACAAAGAGTAAAACTCTTTCATGACCATATATTCATAGCACAGCCCTGAGGCTTTTCACTCATTCATCCAAATAACATCTGTGGAACAATTACTGTATACCACTCACTGGCAATGGGCAACAAGCTAAATTCTGGAAATAAAAAGATGAATAAAATATTATTCCCATCCTCTCTGCAAATTCAACATAGCTGATAATCATGTACACCTCACTTCTGACTACCTTTTCAGTTTACTCAACTTCCAACAATAAGAAACCCAATGTTTAAATATATAAACCCATACATGTTGGCTATTATATGAAAACCTGCCTTACAAAGTTGTTCCCAGGAATGCGTTTCCTTGAAAAGTAGGTGGCCACTCTAATTTGAAACACTAAGATGGATCTGATTTAACAAATATTTCTTAGCCCTAAATGAATGGATTAAAAAAATCTATAAACATCCTCTTTTAAAGACAAATTTTAAGATTAAAGTTAAAAATAAAGAAACAGATGTACTGAAGAACTAAGTTCCTAAAATAGCAGAACCTACACACTTTCTAAATAAATACCACACACATAGTAAAAACCGACTTGGTTTATCAGTTTATTATAAAGTAAAAAAATTATCCTGTCATGCCTCTTGTGACAATTTGGAAAAATGATGACAATAAAAAAATGACAACAACAAAGGATGACAGAGGGAAGCAGCTCACTTTTACTGGGCCCCACTCTATGTCAGGGACTTTTTATGCAGTAAACTCACAATTCCCACCAGTCCCCTATGCATTAGGTACTGTTATCATCCCTATGACACAGGTGAGGAAAGCAAAACCCCGGACCACAAAGCTAGTTGGTCAAGGTCACACAACTAACTCACAAGTGGCAGAGCTGAGATTAGAATCCAGACAGCCCAAACGCTGGGCTGCACAGTCTCCCAATATTTATGGAGAAGATGCTCACATTCCCTGTACCTTATCTGCCACCTCCAAAAATTAGGAAGATTATGTAAGCTTATGGGGTTGTTGTAAAGACTGTATGTAATGTGCAATGTATCTACTCTAAAAATAACACTAATATAATTTTTTATCTATTAGATTGGTAAAATAACAATAGCTAACATTTAATAAAACTTGTCACATATTAGGTTTTGTCTAAGAGCTTTATGTGTATTGTTTCTAAAAGTCTCACAAGAATTCTATGAGGTAACTATTATTACTATCACTCTTCGTCAGAGGAGGAAACAGAAGCATGACAAAATTAAATAATTTGCCCAAGGTACCAAAGTTGGTAAGTGTTAAAAGACAGGATTAGAATCCACAGACTTAATTAAGAATCTTAAACTATCTGCCTTGATGATAATTAAAAAGAAGTAGACCCACAAATATGTTGTCAGTTGATTTCAACAAAGACATCAAAATAATTCGATGGGGAAAAGATAGGCTTTTCACTGAAACATGCTGAAAGAACCAGACATCCACATGCAAGAACAAAACAAAACCAAAAACCGACCAACAAACCAAACCACCTCAGTCCTGTACCATATACAAAAATTAACTCTAAATGGATCATAGAACTAAATGCAGGAGCCAAACTATGAAACATCTTGAAGAAAGCAAAGAAGAAAATTTTTGTGACTTTGGATTACGGAATGACTTTTTAAGGTACAAACTACCCAAATGATTTAAACTTTTTGTTAACTTGGACTTCTCCTTTCTTAAAGACACTGTTAAGAAAATAAAAAGAGAAGCTACAGACTGGAAGAAAGTATTTGTAAAACATAACATGTACCCAGCATATATAAAGAACTATTCAACTCATTAAGACAATCCCTGTTCCCTGCCTCAAATAACAGGCAAAAGGTTTGAACAGACATATTGAAGATACAGAGATGGCAAAGAGCAGGTGACACAATGCTCAATGTCACTGATTATCAGAGAAATGCATATTAAAACTACAGTAATACCACGCTGAGTGTGAAAATTGAGATTCTCTTTCTCTTTCTAAAAAAAAAAAACAACAACAACAATAAGATATTGCTCCATTGCCTATAGAATGCCTGAAATTTTTTAAAAAATTTGTTGGCAAGGATGCTGAGGAACTCAAACTCTCACATACTGCTGATGGGGAAGGAAATGATTTAGAAAAAAAGAGTCTGGTAAGTTCTTATGAAGTTAAATACACACTTCCCTTTGCAACCCAGCAATAAATTCCTAGGTATTTACCCAGGAGAAATGAAGACTTTTTCCAAATAAAAATCTGTCCTCTGATGATTACAGCAGCTTTAGACATTTGCTTTAGACACCAAAACCTGGAAATGACCCAGAGGTGCTCTGCAGATGAATGTATAAACAACTTGTGGTACACATTTATATAGTGGAATTCTACTCAGCAACAAAAGAATTTCATTTATATGACATTCTGGAAAAAGCAAAACTGTAGGGACAGAAATCTGACCAGTGGCTGCCAGTGGCAAAGGAGGGTGTGAGACAACCTTGTGGGTGATGGAAATGTTCCATATCCTGATTTACCTGACTGTATACATTTGTTAAAACTAATCAAACTATATACTTAAGAAGGGTTAATTATACCTCAATAAACCCAACTTAAAAATTAAAATAAAAATACAGCATCTAATTAATACATACATGCTTGCTACATGGAGGCTACTCAATAAATTAGTTTCCTTACTCAACCCAACCCCAGGAACAGTATAATTAAGGAGAAGTCAGAGCATTAAATTCTTTCTCAGGCTCTTTCCTTTCTGGTTAAGGTAACTTTGCCAGAAATTACTGAGAGCGAGGCTTTTTAGTCAGAAAACGTAAGACTACTTTAAGTCTGGAGAGTCTGGTTAGGAAGGCCTGAGCTGCTCTAACACAAACCAGTACATCCCCAGAGAGTGGCAGATTGCTTTGTAAGACTGCAGAGGACTCCGTGGCATCAGGATAGTGCTTTCTTACGTCCCCACTATCTCCTCACCTTTCCTTGGCTACCTGTCTTCACAGTGGCCAATGCAACCTATCTGATTTCTTGCTCAGTTCTTCAACCAGCAACCCTTACACCTTTGTATACATTCAGTCAAAAAAATTTATGGGGCACCATTGTGATCAAGGAGTAGGGGTACAAAGATGAATAAAATGAACTCCTTAAAGGAGCTCAGAGACTCCCTTAGCCAAAAGAATCACATACAACAATTACGATTAAATATTATGATTAATGTCACAGATTAAAAATGTTCTAAAGCATTAAGAAAAGGAATAATTTTTAGGTAGTATTTAAATCATCTTCAAATGTGGGCACTTCCAAAAAATGACATTAAAATGAAAGATATTAATGCACTAAAAATTTCACGAAAATTTCAAGAAATAAAAGTTAAATAGAAATAAGAAAACTAGGGAATCTATGTACCTCAAAAACAATTTTAGAACACTTGATCCAAGTCTAGCTTTCTTAGAATATATACTAACAATCTTTTAAAGAGCCAACAGTTTATTATTTTGAACTTCCAGTAAAACATCTCCCAATATTAGTCTTTATTTATTTGTAAACCTTGTAGAAAGTCAGGAAAACCTAAGGAGTTAACGTTTAAGATTTCCTTAAAAAGCTAACAACCTTTTACATTGCCTGATCACTTTAGAAATGTATTAAAATTCTATCCACTTCCCCCACTCATCACTAAATTGAGAATGTGGTATTTTCATAAAGATTTCTGTTGCTTATTCTCATCTTCTCACCTACTGGCTCTGTCAAAAATGTTCTTATGGTCTATGCAGAAGGAAAAATACACATTTATAGAACATCCACTATATGCTAAATCCCCTGCAGTAAATAGTGTCATCCCTGTTTTATGTATATGTACACACACACACACACACACACACACACATATATACACACATTCCACAAGGTTAAGTCACACAACTGAGTAGTTAGCAGTATTCTAACACTTAGTTCTGAATGTACACAATTCAAACATGTTATACCCTGCTTATAGGCTGTGAAATTAAATGAAGACTATTTCTGGGTCCAGTTTAAAATAACAGTCAAATCATAGATGTTGACCCAATACAACTTAAATCTCTAAAACACAACTAGAATGAATACTGGTCTAGATAGAACTAAAGCCTCAAATGGGACTTGAATAACAAATTCTTGGGCTGTTAGAAATGTAGACAGTACTACATATGATTCTGTAGGCCCAATGTTAACAATTTCCTAATTACAGAGATGAAAAGACTAATGAACTCTCAAATTCTCAAAAGGTAATAAAACTCTAAAAATAAAATGGCAGTTTTTCCAGCCATTTGCTGTTCCTGTTCTCTCCCTGGCATCCCTCCCCTCTTCCCTTTTTTGGATATGGCCACTGCCACAGGCTTCGGAACTCCTTATTCCTAGAACCAGGCTTCAGTACCCCATGATTTTAAGGCTGGAACAAGCCACATTACACTACAATCAACAGGCAGCGACATGAATCTGAAGTACTCTTGCTTATCACCTGATGACTCAAATATCAGGCTCTCTGTATTTACAGTTTTATTACATGTTTGAAAAGCAGAAAGCAAACCTACCATGATTAAAGAAGACTCTGGCAAGGATGATTCTGCTGGTGCAGAAGACACCAGAATTAGAGTCACGAGTGGTAAAAATATGACGCACTGATCTTTTTTGCTCTGTTGAGGAGATGGGAAGTGAAGCATCAAAGAGACTAAGAAAAGAATATCTGCTCAATAGAACTTTCTGAGATGACGTAAATGTTCTGTATCTGTATCCCACACCATTTCCAACACAATGGCCACTGGCCACATGTGGCTTTCAGAACTTGAAATGTGGCTATGTGACTGAGGGACTGAATTTATTTAATTTTTATTAATTTAAATTTAAGTTGAAATAGTCACATGTAGCTAATGGCTACTATATAGGCAGCACAGCTCTGTGAGAACCAAATAAGTCTAAAGTCTGTGGTTAGTCTTGGGATGATAAAACAGGGCAAAATATGAGAAATACATCAGAAGTGTTTAGACACACAGCTTGGTCTAGGGCACTTATAGACAAGTTCCAACAGTACTGGGCCATTGAAAATATTTTACACTGTCTATAATTGAGGATTTACTAGAAGAGCAAACATTGCTTTTGAAGGCTTTGTGCTATATACGTGAATGCCTCCTCCAATAAGCTCTTAAACTCTGAATTGCACTTCACTTAGATACAGAAAAGATTATCTTCAATTTTCAACTACATTATAACCTAAGTGGGAGGATACCACATTCTACATTTGTTAACAATTCTTCAGAAGTTTTAAAAAATTACTACCTTTATTCCTATACACCACTCATAAGTTATTGTCCAACATTTTGTGCAATATTATTCATTCTTTTATATATAATGCAATGAGTTGCAAAGTAGATACATAAATGTTAAGGGAATGGAAGAAACAGAATGAAGTAAGACTAGGCCTATACTGTTTTCTTTTATGTTCATTTTATTTACAATACTCCTTAACACTCTGGTTGAAGTTTATAATTAAACTATGTATTTAATACAAACTCCTTTGTATAGTGCACAGAAATCCTCAAATTAGGGAAGAGCACATTACTACTATTATTATTACCCTGATTCTAAACTTATGTTTATCACTCATTATGGGAAAAAAAACCCATTATTTAATTTTTAAAAACTGTCTGTGGCATCAAATAATCTTCATAATCCCACACCTTTTCCAGCAATGCTCACATTGATCTTTAATTAAGAGTTCTGAAAAGGCAAAAAAAAAAAACAAAACTTTTATCTCAAGTTCATCCTTACTCAACACTGAATTCTTCCACAGAGAATTTAGTTTTACTTTTTACACAAATAATTCACTTTTCCAAAACTTTCCTAAATCTCACAAGGTCAATCCTGAGTCTTAAAACTTTAGATACACAACATGTATTTTTGTATTAATGATGTGCTTAATTTGGCCCTATGACCGAAAATGTGTTTTTTTAAATGTAATTGATCAAATACTTAACGGTAACATTAAAACAGAATTGCTTTTTGCAAGTGCTAGAATTATTCATGATGCTTCCCTCTTTTTTCCCCTAATGTTCTTTAATGTGACAGCTTTCAATTTAAATGTTAAAGAATTACTGACTAGACTGTTATTTTTTATTTATAACTGGCTAATGAAATTTACCTCAAAATTAAGAACTTTACATCTTAGATTTCTTTAGCAATTTAAAAATATAATGCATTTTTTCAATTAATTCTAAGTGACATACATAGTAACTTAATACTAAGGGTGGGTCAATTTGTATTTGGGAAAAGAATTAAAACTAGAATCAGAAAAGAAGCTTTAAAAACTTTGTTACTGAAATTACCTAAATATTTTCCTTAAAAATGTTTCATACTAAACAATTATGTGGGTAGGCATACACAATCCTTTATAAAAGGAAAACTTAATTATATGTATAGATTAATAAATGAATCTTTATTGGCTCAATCAGTATACAATCATCCCAAGCTATAGAAAACATCTTTAGTATTCTTCACCTTATAGCACTCTGCTTTTTGTCCTCCCATTTTATGCATCAAACACAAAATACCTTTAGGTTATTCTTAACTGCTCAAAGGCAAGCACACATCCCAGATGATACTGCAGACATGCTTATATTGAGTCACAGGATTTACTGCAGTGTTTTGAAGTAAACTATCAAAGCATTTTCAATAAGAACACTTTAAGTTTTGCATTTACAAGCTTAAGGAAAAATATCAAAACGAGTATTTTATAACCTCTACCAAAAAACCCCATAAAAACCCCAAAACCTCTTTATCTTGCCACAAGCACAAAGCGGCTTACCATTCATAGCTGTGGGAAATTGAGCCATCATGGTCCTGAATTTTCCTTGCTAGCTCTCAGCCATCTGCAACATAAAAACAGTGTGCCATTAATAATACAACAAGGGCAGATCGGAGCTTTAGTGCACCAGCTTAGCAGTGGGAATGTCTGTCCCCTTCAGCTCACACTTCCAGCGGAAAACAATGCAGAGCGCCTGCCGCTGCTGAAGGGCAGGATTTATATTTGGGGAAGGATAGGAGACTTTGCTGGGAAATGGTGCTGCCTTTTAAAATAGAAACATTTATAAGAAAAACAGTCACATATGTCATAGAAAATACTGAATAAAGAAACTGTTGGCATGAACCAACTTTGTAGAAATTAGCTTGGTAGAAAGGTTGTTCTAACGAGGCAAGATGCTATTTCAGAGAAATCAACTGTATAAATTAAGTGTATATAATGTCATGGAAACCAAAATATTCTTTTCTTTAAAAAATTCCAAATGTATTTGAAAAATATCCAAAATAAATGCAGCACAGAGTTCTATAGGCTTATAAAAATTATCTAGAATTACTATAACATACATGTTTATCTAAACATAACTAAATGTATTAGAGAGAGAAGTAACTTTGGAAATTAACAGCTGTGATTTAAATCCCAACTCTGTTTTCCTAGCTGTGACGATGGAAGAATTATTAACCTTTCTGAGTCTCAGATTCCTCATCTATAAAAAAATACTTTGCAGGAGAGTTTTTAAAGTATTAAACACACTTGTGGGGAAGAGCACTGGGTGTTATATGGAAACCAACCTGACAATAAACTATAAAGTTTAAAAAAAATAAATAAAGTATTAAACATAATTAACAATACACTGTTAGACACACAGTGAGTGTTTGATAAATGCTTGCTATTTTGCAACCATCCAGGAAGGGAGAGTGCAGTATAATTTTAAACCCTGAATTCATTATTTTACTATGAATAAATTCAAAATTCAAAATTTATTCCACAAATCTTGAGGGTAGGACTGGTTAGGAAGAGTGAAAAGCAAGCAAATTTATAATAATGTACTTAGTAATTAAAACCATCGATTATAACACTGTAGAGAAACATCACTATATTAAAAGACCATTCAGTAGCTCTTCCATTTACCCAAAATCATTTAAATATTAACATTTTTAGAAGCCCAAAGAAAAATGTTTGCACAAACCATTGGAACAAAGAAGTCATAAAGAGTTACACATCATGGTGGAAGGGGTCATTGGAGAAGCTGGCTAACCAGCTGGCAAGAACTGCTACAAGGTACTGTATCTTAGTGACTGCAGTGTGCTTGAAGAGATATATAACTGTATCAGTATAACCACCAAGTTAGTCACACTACAAAAGACTGGTATATAAATCCAATGTACTGATTTACAAAGAGAAATTTAATAGCCAAGAAAACTAACAGTAGTCTTTCTTCCTATAAAGCACACTATAATGTCTACTAAATGTCACCAGATCACTGTGTGGTGAGCAAAGGGAGTTGACTGTGATTAGAATGCTTAATGCTATCAGGCACTGACAGGCTGATACATTTTATCTACACAACAAGAACATGCAAGGAGTGCCCAATAGGAGTGGTTAAATCTCCAATAATGTTTTGAATGGCACTGCCAACTTTACTCTTCTGACTGCTAACTTTTCTGTATGCTACCATCCTCCCTCTTAAAGTGTACAATCTTTCTTTAGACTGTCAGTTCTTTCTTTCTTTAGTACACCTTCTACATTGAAAAAAGAAACCATCAACAAAACTAAAAGACAACCTACTGAATGAGAGAAGGTATTCATGAATGACATATCTGATAAAGGGTTAGTATCCAAAATATATAAAGAATGTATAAAACCCAACACCCAAAAAACAAATAATCTAATTAAAAATGAGCAGATGAAAACACATTTTTCAAAAAAAGAGATATAGATGGTCAACAGACACATGAAAAGATGCTCAATATCACTCATCATCAGGGAAATGCAAATCAAAATCACAATGAGATATCACCTCACACCTGTTAGAATGGCTAAAACCAAAAACACAAGAAACAACAAGTGTTGTTGAGGATGTGGAGAAAAAGGAACTTTCTTGCACTATTGGTAGGAATGTGAACTGGTGCAGCCACTATGGAAGACAATATGGAGGTTCCTCAAAAATTAAAAAGAGAAATACCATACGATCCAGTAATTCCATTAATGGGTATTTACAAAGAACATGAAAACACTAATTTGAAAAGATATATGCACCCCTATGTTTACTGCATTATTTACAATAGCCAAATTATGGAAGTAGCCCAACTGTCCATTAACAGATAATGAATAAAGAAAATGTGGGTGTACAAATAAAATGGAATGCTACTTAGCCATAAAAATGAATGAAATCTTGCCATTTGCAACAAGTGAAATAAATGCTAAGTGAAATAAATCAGAGAAACACAAATAACATATGATTTTACTCATATGTAGAATTTAAGAAACAAAACAAAGAAAAAAAAGAGACATCAAAAAACAGACTCTTAATTATACAGCACAGATGGTTACCAGAGTGGATGTGGTGGTGCGGGGTGTGGAATGTGTGCAGTAGGTGAAGGGGATTAAGAGTACACTTAACATGATGAGCACTAAGTAATATACAGAGTCGTTGAATCACTATATTGCACACCAGAAACTAATGTAACACTGTATGTTAACTTTACTGGAATGGGGAGGGGGGAAGGCTTTACTGCAATGGAGCTTTAAACCTGCTACCACACTTAGACCTCACCTGTCACTACACTCTTCTTAGGTAGGAGTAAATTCTACCTATAGGTACAAGTTATTTTTTTCTTCACTCCTTTCTCAAAGCTAATATAGAGTTCAGGTATTGGAGTTGTCTACTACTACAACACATGGATTAGAAAAGTAGTATCTAATCCATGGTGGAGTAGTCAAGAGCTCACTTAAAGGGTAAGAACTAGTTATAATTGTAACATTGAGAACATTGAATTTGAACCCGTAGCTCACAGGGAGTTTTAAAAGGTTTTAAGGAGAGGGAAACAGATTTCACTTAAGACAATCAAAGGTGAAGAAAATACCAAGCCTACATCAGGGAAATCAGTTAGGTAAGAGATGAAAACAGCAACTGGCACCTGATCTAAAATAGTGACAGACAGATGGGGTGCCTGGGTGGCTCAGTCAGTTAAGTGTCTGACTTTGCCTCAGGTCATGATCTTACTGTTCATGAGTTCGAGTCCAGCATCAGACTCTGTGCTGACAGCTTGGAGCCTGGAGCCTGCTTCGGATTCTGGGTCTTCCCCTCGCTCTCTGCCCCTCCCCCACTCATGCACTGTCTCTGTTTCTCTCTCAAAAATAAATAAACATTAAAAAAAATAAAATAGCGACAGATGGAACAGAACAGATAGGATGAACTGGAAAAACAATGAAGGGTTTAAAACAGGTAGAACTCAGCATCTCTTTATATATGAAGGACTATGAAATAAAAGGAATCAAAGAGATGACTCTCAGCATTTGTCTGTGAGACTGGGTGAACTGTGGTGTCACTAGTTTAAAAAAAAAAAGTGAACACAGAAGAGGAGGTCTCATAAATCAACTTAGGATGTAAACTTCCTCAATACAGAAATTCTACAAAAAGTATAACACTTTTACTTCTCCAATTTTAAATTATCATCAGTAATGTTACACCAAAATAAGTTACATGCCAGCAAAGAATCTATTTACTTACAAATATGCAGTAGCAAGGGCCCCTATATTATTGGGTCTCTGAGACTGAGAGAGACAGTTTTAAAATGTTTGAGAAAAATCCTCCAAAAGCATTACATGCATTAAACACACTGTATAACTGCATAAAAGCATGTGGATTATTACCAAAGGCAGTTTGAAGTGAAAGCATGCACTTACAAAAGACAAAGAATAGGATCTCAGAATCACAAAGTCTTCATCAGTTAGATCTAGGTCTAAAACTTAAAGATTACCTGTCTAGGATACACCAGAATGCCATATAACAGATGCTCAATAATCACAGGTGTAATTCTGAAGACCAAAGAATGAATCAAATAATATAAAGGGCAGGGAGGGCAAATCCCTTCAAAGAAGCTGAAGGTACTGGTATTATAGAATCTTCTTTACCTGGTACACGGGATCTAGCCAGCCATGCATACAGGGATCATATTCTTACTTGTATGTATTCATGTGACATTTGATTGATTGCGGTAACATCTGACTATGGTAGCAAATTTATCGGAACCAATAAGCTTTTAAAGCATACTATTTCAGATCTGTTGTCTTTGTATCAATTCTCTCTTCCCTGTCCTTGAATTGCTTAACAATTCTACTAATCTACCTGCAGAATAGTATCTGTGCAAAAAACAATTGGAATTTTGAAAAATTCAACAGGTACATTTTACATTAAAAAAAAAAAACAAATTGTGGGGCACCTGGGTGGCTCAGTCAGTTAAGCGTCTGACTTTGGCTCAGGTCATGATCTCTCGGGCTCGGAGTTCGAGCTCCGCCTCAGGCTCCGCACTGACAGCTGAGAGCCCGGAGCCTGCTTCTGATTCTGTGTCTCCCTCTCTCGCTGCCCCTGCCCTGGTCACACTCTGTCTCTTTCTCAAAAATAAATACACATATAAAAAAATCTTTAAAACAATAAAATAAAAAATAAATTGTTTTACTTTATGTAATCATAACAGCTACCATTTAATAAGTGCCTACTATTAATGAAATACGCTTCTATTAATCACTTGTGTATCATGCTCAATGCTGAGACTCTAATGTATTGAAGGAGCTTCAGAGGAGACACAGAGGAGCTTGGAGGTTAGGCTTCCAGGTGCCAGATACTGCTGGACACCTGTAATAACACTAATAATCTTCACAATATCCCTGCAGGGCAGATGATACTGTACTCATTTCCCAGATGAGGAAACTGAAAGGTTAAATTACTTGCCTAAATTCACTAAGTGATGAAGCCAGGATGCAATCCCAAACCTGTTTAATTCTAAAGCCCATGAACTTCCCAGGGGCTTTATCTGCCTCTTCCTCTCTTAAATGGGCATAATAATTAATGATGAATGGGTCACAGCTTCCTGCAAGCAGCAGGTCAACTTAACGTTGACACATTTGAAGGGGAGAAGGAAAACATACCAGAGATGTCTTCCAACACGGAGGTCCACACACATAGGTCTATCATGTACATAAATTAGGGGACAGCTAATTCTTTCCTCTTGGTGTAACCCTCCCAGGGGAAGAAAGAAGTAAGCAGCATCTCCCCAGCTACATGCCTCCTGCCAGTTTCAGGCATGTGTGATTGGAGTCAGCATCCAACAAACACCTGTCTCTATTCCTTAAAAGGGGTAACATGTAATGATGGGCAATCTTGGCAATTTGTAGTTATTATGTATTTAAAATATTGTATTAATTACCTATGGCTTTAGGATATTCATGTGGAGACTTTCGTGCACATTATAAACAGAGATCTGCCACTGTCACCTTTTTAAACACCACAAACACGGTTGTGGTAGATGGCAGGCACAAGGCAAAGAAGAAAGCAATGGATTAATACAATGCAAATATCACTTTTAGAAAATGCAGGAACTACGTTCACACTAAGGCAGAGAAAAGCAGAAATGCTTCAACAGGAGCAGGAAATCCTTTAAAATCCAGAAGTGGGAAAACTGTAGCTATTATGAGTTAAAAATAAGGTTGGATTTTTTTGTCTGTTTAGAAGAACAGAATTTTACAAGGAAACAATCAGAGTAATTATTTAGTCCAAAACCTTCAATTTTCAGGATGGGAAAACTAAGAGACTTGTATGAGCTCACAGAGCTAGTCAGCAGCAAAAGTGATCCTAGAAACCACATCTCTTCTATCAAATGCTCAGGACATAAGAGTTTCCTAACTCATCTGACTATATGACTGGGGATACTTAGTAATCTAGAGACTCCCAGGGGCATCACTGGGAGATTGTGGGAATTAGGGCATGAACCTCCTAAAATGGTCTTTCTGCCTTGAGACCCTTCCAGAAAGCTACTAGTTTTTTTTTTTCTTCCACAATACCTACTAATGCCCTTCTCCTGATAAAATTATGTAATGATTGCAAGTTCACGCCCAAATTTGTTAGTATGAAACATGAACCATGATTCAGAATCTCACCTCAATCTACTTTACCACATTCATCTCTAGACACGCCCCTAGACACGGCCCTTGATTCACATGTTCTAAGTACATCAGCTTTTGAGGGGAGGGGGAACAGTGATGCTTTTTTCACCTCCTTATTTCTCTGTAAAGACCTTTTCTCTGTCACATTTACCATACCTCCTTCTCATTCTTCAACTCCCAACTCAAAGGTCACCTCTTCTCTGAGACACGTGTGCCCGCCCAGTTAGTCATGGTCTCCTAGGCTTTCCACAGTAACCTCATTTATCATACTGTATTTCAATTTCACGTGTTTCACTTGTTCTGGGCAGAGACCACTTTTTATTTAGGCCTAATGCCTAAAACAGATCTCCCAGAGAAAATACTCAATAATAATTTGCTGAACAAATGAACTGAGTAAATGAGTCGTATGGGTAAGATAAACAAAAACATAGCAAGGGAAGCATGGAGAGAGGCACTGTGGAACTGAATACACAGAAGAGAAACTGGCTACACAAATGACTTCCTTGAAACCCTGCAGGCCTCAGAACTGTGGCTTTTAGAGCAAACTGTTCCTTGCAACATCCCTTTCATATTTGTTTTTTCTTTCAAGTATCCTTTTAGAGATTAAGTTTTATTGCCTGCTGAATTCTGATTTTATATTGGGGTAGGAAGGAAGGCTTGGGTTTTTCAATTCTACTTTGAATCCTGCTGGTTAGCTTAAGTAAATTTGACTTAAGGCCTGCTATTCAAAAGCAAGATAATCAAGTTCCTGAAGGCCTATCTTACAAAACTTTCTCCAGTGCCTCCTCCACTTCATGCGCTATGTACATAGAGCCAATTCTCCAATCTTACTGATTAGTTGGGAGAAAATGTTCCTTCCTCATCTGATTCCTAAGGAGACCAAGGTCAGTCCCATGAGAGAATGACTGAAGCAAAATTACCTACTTCTTTATAGTTTCTGCAGTAAGATGAAATTTACAGAGTACATATATTCTCTATACCTGTTCCCTATCTATCCATCCCTTCTTTCATTCATCCATTTATATATTCATCAAACATGAATAGTCACTATAATAAAAGGATTTGAAAGATGTTATGAGAACTCAGAGGAGAGAACTAACACTCCTTGAGAGGTAAATCAAACTAGGGCACATATCACAAAGGAGGTAATATTTATGTGAGAATGACCTATCATGAGGTCAGTGACAAAGTAAGTGGGTCCCACCCATGTTGAGAGCAAGAGACACTAGACAGGTGTGTGGACAGGCAAGAAAGGAAAAGTACTTGAATCTAACAGAAGGACTGGTTAAGAGGAAAAGTACACAGCAAGTATCACAGTAAAGCCTTTCCTATTCAAAGACAGTGTGATGTGAGAGCCATGTGATTTCAAAGAACTCACTTAACCTTAAGTGTTAAAAAAAAAAAAAAAAAAAAAAAAAGACCTTAAAAAAACCCAGTAGATATGAGGCGCCTGTGTGGCTCAAGTCGGTTAAGCATCCAACTTTGGCTCAGGTCATAATCTCACATTTGTGAGTTTGAGTCCCACATCAGGCTCTGTGCTGATAGCTCAGAGCCTGGAGCCTGCTTCAGATTCTGGGTCTCCCTCTCTCTCTGCCCCTCCCCTACTTGCACTCTGTCTCTCCCTCTCCCCAAAATAAACAAACATTAAAAAAAAAAAAAAAAGAAACACGGTAGTTTTAAATTTTGCTCCTTCCAGTTCTAGAAATTTCAAAGTGATACAACAGAG
Organism: Cryptoprocta ferox; assembly: GCA_028646485.1. NCBI lineage: Eukaryota > Metazoa > Chordata > Mammalia > Carnivora > Eupleridae > Cryptoprocta > Cryptoprocta ferox. Next base: position 114,269,616 of record CM053576.1, on the reverse strand, counting down.
GTAAGGAAGGAGGGCTGGGAGAGGATATCAAGTTCAATGAAAGTAGCTCCGTTTTTGTGTTTTACATACTGAGGCATCTCTATAATATCTGATGATTTTTTTAAAAAAGAGTTAAACAGCATACTGAATTCTATCCCCTTTCTAATTGTTTAGAAACAATTAAAGAGAAGCCAAATAGATTAAGTGACCTGCCAAGACCACACAATTTAAGGAAGTATGTCATGCTAATGATTTTGAATTTCACTGTGCAAGTCAGAGAGAGCCAGTATATGTTCCAGCTAGAGACCCAAATTTGGTAGTCACCAAGGACTAGGAATAGGTGTCTTGATGTCAGTGAGTAACTTTATCCAGGGAAAGCATATATAAGAAACAAGAGAAGAATCTGATCTTTTAAGGACAGAGGAAGATAATTCTGAAAATACAGCAACTGAACTGGACTTGAGTATCTTGAGACAGGGACACCAGTTATGGGGTGACTGGCATAATTCAAAAGGTGTGAATTTGAATGTAGACAATAGAAAAGAGGCATTTCCAGGGTAGAATGGACAGCGTTTTCCGATCAGCTTAAATGCTGATGAAAGAAGACCATCAAGATCAGTTTCTATTTTGAGTGACGGTACGGTGGTAATAACCAAGATAGGAGCTCTAAGAAAGTAGAAATCTGGATATTAGAATTGGGGGGTGGGCAACAAAATGTTCAATTTTCAGCTTACCTAATCTGACATACCTATAAAGACACACAGGTGGAAACACACAGCAAGGATTCTGTCCATGCTGCAGACCCAGATTTGATAGTTCTCAGGGACTGGGAAGAGTTGTACACATGTCAGTGAATGACATTATCCACAAAAAGCATGTACAGGAAACAGGAAGAGAACAGCAGAAAAGAAGTCAAGAAAAAGGAGAAATCAGGGTATAAACAGTGTTCAAGGTGATGATGGTCATAATTGTCAAATGTCACAGAAGTCAAGACTAAGCCTTTGGTTTTGGCAATCTGCTTGAGAGCAGTTCCAGTGCAGGGAACTGGCTGTAAAAGTCAAACTGAAGTAAACGAGGCAGAAACTGGGAGGTGAAGTGCAGGTGACTCAAGAAGGACAGAGGAAAAAAGGGCCAGAGGAGAGATAAGAGGCTTTAGAAAAGAGGCAAGGTTATAAGGCTTTCCTTTTAGATGGGAGAACAAAACTATTTTTAGAGGAAGAGGGAGAGATTTAATTTCCAAAAGGAGGAGGAAAGGAGGTTACCTAATAATGGAAGCTGGAATCCAGAGAAAGTAGACAGCTCTAGAGTATAAAGCAAGAACATGGGGCAGATAGTTCTGGCTCTGGGAATATAGGACAAGAAAGATATATAAGGATGAATAGAGATACATATAAGTTTGGAAGCAAAAGGAAAATGAGTTGAGAAAACACAGCTTTTCTTTACAACTCTTTTTTTCTCTCTTCTCTTTGAGCCCAGACAGTCCAAACGGTAGGGCTGAAAACAAACTCTTTGATCTCCTGGACTCCCAGGTGTCTACGCACAAATTTCTCTTCTCTTCAAGCAACAAGGTCCCATGCAAATACGTTTGTTCCCATGAATCAACTAGATATGTGCATTTCAGCTTGTGTTCAATTAGCTTATGCCTGACACATGGAAACAACTGTTACATGAAGGAATGTGGGAGAAAAACATCCTAGGCAGATGTAATTGCATGTGCAAAAGCAGAGTGAAGATGGGGTGCCTGGGTGGCTCTACTGGTTAGCCTCTGACTTCAGCTCAGGTCATGATCTTGTGGTTTGTGGGTTCGAGCACCGCATCAGGCCCTCTGCTCTCAGCACAGAGCCTGCTTCGAATCCTGTCTCCCTCTTTCTCTCTCTCTCAAAAATAAAAATAAACATTAAAAAAAAACTTTAAAAAAAAGCAGAGTGAAGAGCGTGCTCTGGGAAAATAGGTGGCAGCTTATTGATATGAAATAGTGAAGAGCTTAACAACACAAGGAACTGTAACAATAGCAGTAAAAATAAGTATAATAATAGTACATAGCAAACATATATGAAAGGCCCACAATTAATATCATCCTCAATGGGGACAAACTAAGAGCCTTCCCTCTAAGGTCAGGAACACCCTATCCTCAGCAATCAGACACTTAAAAAGAAATGAAAGGCATACAAAATTTGGCAAAGAAGAAGTCAAACTTTTCACTCTTCACAGATGACGTGATACTCTACATGGAAAACCCAAAAGACTCCACCAAAAAACTGCTACAACTGGTATGTGAATTCAGCAAGGTCTCAGGATATAAAATCAATGTACAGAAATTGGTTGCATTTCTATACACCAATAATGAAACAACAGAAAGAGAAATCAAGTAATCGATTCCATTTACAATTGCACCAAAAACCATAATATACCTAGGAATAAATCTAACCAGAGGTAAAAGATCTGTACACTGAAAACTATAAAAAGCTTATGAAAGAAACTGAAGACACAAAAAAATGAAAAAACATTTCATGCTCATGAATTGGAAGAATATTGTTAAAATGTCAATATTACCCAAAGCAATCTACACATTCAATGCAATCCCTATCAAAAATAACATCAACATTCTTCACAAAGCTAGAACAAACAATCCTAAAATTTGTATGCAAATAGAAAAGACCCTGAATAGCCAAAACAATCCTGAAAAAGAAAACCAAAGCTGGAGGCATCACAATTCCGGACTTTAAGCTGTATTACAAAGCTGTAATCATCAAGACAGTATGGTACTGGCACAAAAACAGATACTCAGATCAATGGAACAGAATAGAGAACCCATAAAAGGACCCACCCACGTGTGGCCAACTAATTTTTGACAAAGCAGAAAGAACATCCAATGGAATAAAGACAGTCTGTTCAGCAAATGGTGTTGGGAAAACTGGACAGTGACATGCAGAAAAATGAACCTGGGCCACTTTTTTACACCATACACAAAAATAAATTCAAAAATGGATGGGAGACCTAAATGTGACACAGGAAACCAAACCACCAAAATCCTACAGGAAAAAACAGGCAACAACCTCTCTGACCTCAACAGCAGCAGCTTCTTACTAGACATGTCTCCAGAGGCAAGGGAAATAAAAGCAAAAATGAACTATTGCGACCTCATCAAGATAAAAAGCTTCTTCACAGAAATGGAAACAACAAAACTAACAGGCGAATGACAGAACGGGAGAAGATATTTGCAAATGACATATCAGATAAAGGGTTAGTATTCAAAATACAAAGAACTTAACAAACTCAACACCCAAAAAACAAATAACCCAGTGAAGAAATGGGCAGAAGACATTAGACACTTTTCCAAAGAAGACATCCAGATGGCTAACAGACACATGAAAAAATGCTCAACATCACTCATCATCAGGGAAATACAAATTAAATCCACAATGAGACACCACCTCACACTTGTCAGAATGGCTAAAATTAACAATTCAAGAAACAACAGATGTTGGTGAGGATATGGAGAAAGGGGAACCCTGTTGCACTGTTGGTGGAGATGCAAACTGGTGCAGCCATTCTGGAGAACAGTATGGAGGTTCCTCAAAAAATTAAAAATAGAATTACTCTAGGACACAGCAATTGTACTACTGGGTATTTATCTAAAGGATACAAAAAAATGCTGATTTGAAGGGGCACATGCACCCCAATGTTTAATGCAGTGCTATCAACAATAGCCAAATTATGGAAAGAGCCCAATGTCCATCAATTAATGAATGGATAAAGAAAATATAGTGTGTGTGTGTGGTGTGTGTGTGTGTGTGTGTGTGGAGAGAAGATATAGTGTGTATACACACACGATAGAATACTACTCAGAGATCGAAAACAATGATATCTTGCCATTTACAACACTGTGGATGGAACTTGAGTGTATTATGCTAAGCAAAATAAGTCAGCCAGAGAAAGACAATCATATGATTTCATTCATATGTAGAATTTTTTAAATAAATTTTTTAGGGGCGCCTGGGTGGCTCAGTCGGTTAAGCAGCTGACTTCAGCTCAGGTCATGATCTCATGGTTTGTGGGTTAGAGCCCCGCGTCAGGCTCTGTGCTGACAGCTCAGAGCCTGGAGCCTGCTTCTGATTCTGTGTCTCCCTCAAAATAAAATGTAAAAAAAATGTTTTAAAAAATTTTTAATAAAGTTTATTTTTGGGTGAGAAAGAGACAGAGTATGAGTGGAGGAGGGGCACAGAGCGAGGGAGACACAGAATCTGAAGCAGGCTTCAGGCTCTGAGCTGTCAACACAGCACCCAATGAGGGGCTCAAACTCACGAACCATGAGATCATGACCTGAGCCGAAGTTGGACACTTAACTGACTGAGCCATCCAGGTGCCCCCACTCAATATGCAGAATTTAAGAAACTCAACAGATGAACATAGAGAAGAGAAGGGAAAATAAGATAAAAACAGAGACGGAGGTAAACCATAAAAGACTCTTAAATACAGAGAACAACCAGAGTAGATGGAGGCCAAGCGGGTGGGTAGATGGGGTAAATGGGTGATGAGCATTAGGAGGGCACTTGTTGGGATGAGCACCAGGTGTTCTATGTAAGTGATGAATCACTGGGTTCTACTCCTGAAACCAATACTACACTGTATGTTTACTAACTTGAATTTAAATAAATAATAAAAAACAATAATAATACCTAGCTGATAGAAATGTAAATTAGCACAACCGTTAGGAAAGGAATTTGGAAAGGTACTCATTTATAGCCTGCCCTTCCTCCAAAAGAATTAAAGCTCCTGCAAAAATATAAAAAACATTAAATTAAAAAGTAGATGGGTAAATGAAGGTAAACAGAAAATAAGTGATGACTTATACTTTTAACTTTTGCATATGTCTAACAGTTTTCATAATAAAAGTTGAAAAAGAAAGTTAGTTTTGACCTTCATACATCTGACTTGACCACTAGCTCTCCTTCACTGTTGTCCCCTACATTCGTCAGGGCAATTCCTTGACTGCTTTCACATCCACCTCACTATCCCCTCTCCAACATTATTTCCATACTTCTTGGTGATGTCAATATCCACACAGATGACCCTGCCCACATCCTGGCCTCCAACTCTTCAACCCCCTAAATTCGAAACATCTTATCCTCCATCATACCTCAGCCAGGCACTCCCAGGTCACACCCTAGGCCTTGTTATCACTGAAGACTGCATTCTTCTGTGACCCACTTCAAGCCCCCCACTCTCCCTTCACCACAGCCTCACTCAACAGCCCACTCTCACTAGTTCCCAGACTCCGGCAATTCTTTAACCCTACCAGGACCTACAAACTATTGGTCTCAGCAACTTTTCACTGTCACTCATTCTTCCTTATGCCCTAATATTCCCCTCCCTTAGGTCCGAATATCCCTCCTTACTCAAATAATTACCACTATTATTAAGTAACTCATTGTATACATCCTCAAGTTCACTCTCTTCTCTCCCTTCATGCTATGCATCTCGTAAAATCTCACTGCTAGAACCTGGTCACACAAATGAAGGTACTGACAGGGGTCACTTTAAACTCTCGACACTCTTGCCTACCTGACAAGTTCATATTTCCTTAGCCTATCTGCTCCCCTCTCTCCGAGGACCATTTCACACTCCTCTCCCTCACTCTCCCAGACTTGTAACATGTGTCATAAAAACTTTTCATCCAGTTTGTTGCCTTTTGATTCAAAGGCATCTTTTACTACACTAACCTTTTTTATACCAAAATTTGTCAATCTTTTCCTTCATGACTACTGATTATCATTATGCTAAGAAAGCCCTGTCTCATACCATACATACCAAATATGTATTTAAAAATTTATTTTTAATGTTTATTTTTGAGAGAAAGAGGGAGAGACAGAGCATGAGTGGGGGAGGGGCAGAGAGCGAGGAGACAGAATCTGAGGCAGGCTCCAGGCTCTGAGTTGTTAGCACAGAGCCCGATGCGGGGCGCGAACCCATGAGCTGTGAGATCATGACCTGAGTCGAAGTTGGACATTTAACGTACTGAGCCACCCAGCGGCCCCCAAATACGTATTTTTTAAATTACATATTGGATCTATCTGGATTTTTATTTTGGAGTGGAAAGAACAGCTATGAATCTAAATTGTTTACTCCTCTACCATCATCACCACTTACAATGTCTAGTACTTTTTGTGAGAGCATTTATGAAATAATTCAGCTTTCCCAACTGATCTAAAATGCATCTCTTTTCTCATACACTAAGTGTACACATAAGGCTACACTTATTTCAGTTCTGTGGGTCTTCTCATGTACTCTCGTATGAGACTTCTAATTACCATAGTATTAGAATATGCAAATCCCTATCTACCCACTATCATCCTTTTCTATAATTTTCCTATTTTCAGATGCTTACTTTTATGTCTTTCAGTGGGATCTTACTCATTTAACTCTGGGCACTTTATGATTATAGAAAAAATTACATATTAATTTTACATATTTTTGGTATATATCTTTTCGTTTTGGTAAATTTATATTATTTTTTTAAGTTTTATTTTTATTATTTATTTTGAGGGATGGGCAGAGAGAGAGGGAGAGACAGAATCCCAAGCAGGCTCCATGCTGTGAGTGCAGAGCCTGACATGGGGCTCCTGAGCCCAAATCAAGAGTTGGACGTTTAATCAACTGAGCCATGCAGATGCCCCTTGTAAAATTTGTATTACAATGAATGTGTCTGGTTAATTTGCCTGCCTGGCCCATGTTTATTTGCCTCACAAGAAACACATCAGACAGGGGAGCATCCTAATAACCAGTACCCTTCAACACTGTCAATCAAAGTCATCCAAAACAAAGAAAAGTCTGAGTAACTGTCACAACCAAAAGGAGCCATAACAACTAAATGTATTGTGGTACTCTAGATGGGATTCTGGAACAGAAAAAAAAGGCACCATGTAAAAACTACAGAAAACTGAATAAAGCATGAATGTTAGTTAATAATATATGCATCAATATTGGTTAATTGTGACAAATATACCATATTAATGGAAGATATTAATAAATAGGTAAAACTGGGTTGAAGGGTAGATGGAAAACTCTGTACTATCTGCTCAGTTTTTCTGTAAATTTTAAACTGTTCAAAAAAGGCAAATACACTGTGTACACATTTTTCTTAAAAAAGGCAAATACCATAAAGTAGAAAGCTTCAGGCAAAGTAAAGGTAAAACATGTATCTCTAAATCTGACAACATTCATCCAAAACAAAATACCTACTTAGCCCATTTATAGGAATTTATCTTAAGAAAATAACCCAAAGAAGGAAAATAGAATGTAAAGATGCATATTACAGTGCCATCAATATTAAAAGAAAATACAAATAAGGTTACTTTATCCAATAGAGAAAGAAATAAAATAAATTTCACTCAGAATACTACACATCTATTACAAATGATAATTTCAAGGCTACAGTAGATAGGTAATATCTGTGATATAAAGTAAATTTTAAAAAAATACAAGATTCTAGAATATGGATGCAAATACTCAAAATTACATATGCACATGTCAAGGATTATAAAAACAAACCTCTTAAGGGAAAGGACCTTATCCTTGTGAAACACCTAATGCAGTATGACAGACAATACGTTTAATATATATTCACCAAATAATATTTATCACCATTTATCACCACTATTATTTAAACTAGCAAAAAACTTAAAACAACCCAAACATGTGAAAACAGGAGTATGGGTAATAAATCATAGTCTATCTACTAGATAAAAACAACACAGCCATTAATACTTATGAAAATTATGGAGTAACACAGAAAAAATATCTTCCAGGTAATAAGTAGACAAAAACCTACACTGATTACAACTATGTAAAAATTATATATGTATGTAATATATATTCTGATTCAAAAGCATTAATATGCTAAAAGTAGTTGACTTAGGCTGAAAGATTTTAAGTGAATTTTTTTTCTCTATTTTTCAAGTTTTGTTATTTTTTTTTTTTTTTATCTCATAGGAACAGATACCAAAAGGTCAAGCAATTAAAAACAGACCTTAGTAATTCAAAGAAGTCTATGGTAAATTTACAACTTGTCTTTCAAAAATTAGTAATGCCGTCTGTGGAGTTTCTTCTCTGACACCAACCAATTCTCTGATACCAATTGGGTGTCCAAAAATTCCATTCAATTCCTACACTACCTGGAGTTATGCAATCCCCACAGGTTAAAGCCTCAGTCCCACAAGACTGCCTCCACTTCAGACACTAGTCACAAGTTCTGGGCCATCTTCTGACCAGCTGGCTATAAATCAGGGGTGCCTGATTTGACACCCCTGGATTTGACAATTTGCCAGAAAAGTTGACAGAACTCAGAAAAAGAGTTGATTTATATTTACCATTTAATATAAAGGATTAAAATTCAGGAACAGCCAAATGGAAGACACACGTTGGGCAAGGTATGGGGGGGCGGGGCATGGAGCTTCCATGCCCTCTCCAGGCATGTCACCCTCCCAGCACCTCAATGCATTTACGAACCTGGAGGCTCTCCGAATCACTGTTCTCAAGTTTTTATAGAGCTCAATCTCCAGTGCCCACCTCTTCCTAGAGGTCAGCGGGTAGGGTGGGATGTTCCAACCCTCTATCTCTTGATCTTTCTGGTTGTCCAGCCTCATCCCAAGGCCTAGTATCTAGAGGTACCACTGTAAGTTACCTCATTAGCATACCTCAGGTATGATGGGAAGGGGTTTATTATGAATAAAAGACACTCCTATTACTCAGAAAATTCCAAAGGTTTTAGGAGCTCTGTGCCAGGAACCAGAGACAAGGACCAAATATATTTCTGTATTCTTTTAACGCAATAGCAAATATAACCCAGAGCCTTGCTCTTGTCTATATTTTAGTCTATTATAAACAATATTAAGTAACAAGTCTGTTTTACCAAAAGCAATTAACTAAAATTACCAATCTCTTCTCAAACCCAGCCATGCTACATCTAGTGCTAAAAACTACAAAGGAAAAATACAGTCCTCCACATACAGCCTACTGCAAAGTCCTAAAGAGACTGGTATCCAAAACCAATGCCACACCCCAGAAGGTCCTGTGTTGGAATAGCCTCTACCTGTGATTGGTAGTTTCCAATCTCAACCAAAACACAAACAGAAACAAGAGTAAAGAAAATGAAACTAGTAGCCAATGGATACAGAAGCATTCATCCATTTTCCTATTCTAACAGGCTAATTTAAAGTTTTTTTTTTTTAATATCAGTATGTTTCAATTACTGGGAAGTATGCTATCACTGCAGCAAAAAGAATCCTCTAAAGTGGAACGCCACAATTTACTGAGAAAGCAAATATAAAATAATAAATGTGGAATGAGGATTTAAAAGCAAACTCCAGGTTCTGATGGAGAAAAACTACCACAAAACAACAAAACAGAGATACTCTTATACGGAATTAGTCATACTAAAGCCAACAGTGTATCCAGAAAATATCTCTGAGCAATAACACCTAAGCAAAACAAGGTCTTACTTCCCCCAAGTACTTCAAAATCACAATTTTACAAATTCTCTTCACCAATCTCAATTCTGAGGAGTCATGGACTTAAAAAAAAAATCTGGCAATGGGGCACCTGGGTGGCTCAGTTGGTTAAGTGTCCGACTTTGGCTCAGATCATAATCTCATGGTTCCTGAGTTTGAACCCCACATCGGGCTCTGTGCTGGCAGCTCGGAGCCTGGAGCCTGCTTCAGATTCTATCTTCCTCTCTCTCTGCCCCTCCCAGGCTCCCTCTCTCAAAACGTAAATAAATACACTAAAAAAAAAAAAAAAAATGGGCAGCAAAACTAAATCTAACACTGATTCTATAATTTTTTTCATGTTTATTTATGAAACATGAGCGAGAGAGTGCGTGCATGCATGAGCAGGGGAGGGGCAGAAGGAGAGAGAGAGAATCCCAAGCAGGCTCCACACTGCCAGCACAGAGCCAGACAGGGGGCTTGATCCCATAACCGGAGCTGAAATCAAGAGTCAGACACTTAACAGACTGAGCCACCTAGGCGCCCCAATTCTGTAATTAATTATAGTTAATTCAAGAATAGCAACTGAAACCACATCAAACTCAAGACAATTACCAATGATACACTAAAAATCTGAGTGTGGGTGTGCACAGTAGGAATTTTTCAATGCTGCCAAAGCATTGTATAGCTAACAGGTTTCGTAGAAGAAAACTAAATTAGAGCCCTCAGTAAGCTCTAGAAATTGGTTAATTTTAGTTTATGAACACTAAATTTCAGTAATCCTTAGTAACACAGATTACCAGTAAGTAGCCCATATTGATATACAAAAATTGAAGACAATGGACATGAATAACAATAGCCCCTAAGAAATGAGGAAATAAGTTGCATTTTAGTTTCATTCATCAGGAAAAACCTTCTGCCCCAGTATGCGTCTTGAACCATACTGGAGAAGCAGCAATCTGATCCAAAAATTTTCAGCCACTTTCCCACTGTGCTTCTGTATAATAACTCATCAGTAGCATAAAATCTAATCTCCTAAATTGGATCCCTCATACATTACTGGTGGGAATGTAAAATGATTCAGCTGCTTTGGAAAAAAATTTGGCAGTTCCTCAAAATGTTAAGCATAGACAACCACATAATTCAGCAATTCCACCCCTACGTATGAACCCAAGAGAAATGAAAACATAAATCTATGTCCACACAAAAGTCTGTATACAGATGCTCACAGCAATATTATTCATAATAGCCAAAAAGTGGAAACAACCCAAATGTCCAACCACGGACGAATGGATAAACAAAATGCGGTATATCCATACAATGGAATATTTGGTCATAAAAAGGAATGAACTATTCATATATGCTATAACAAACATGCACCTTAAAAACATTATGGATGTAAAAGAAACCAATCACAAAAGACCACACATATTTTATGTTCCCATTTATATAAAATACCTAGCAGTGCAATTGCTGGATGGTAGGGTAGCTTTATTTTTAATTTTTTGAGGAGCCTCCACATTGTTTTCCAGAGTAGCTGCACCAGTTTGCATTCCCACCAATAGTGTAAAAGTGTTTCCCTTTCTTTGCATCCTCCCCAACATCTGATACATGCCACAGTTTCTCTATCCATTTATCCACTGATGGACACTGGCTTGCTTTCATTTCTTGGCTATTGTAAATAATGCTACAATAAACATAGGGTATGTATATCTTTTCGAGTTTAGTGTATTCATTTCCTTTGTTTTTTTTTTTTAGGTCAATTTATCTAATATTTACTAAATTAAAAAAATTAAATCCAAGTTACTTAACATACAGTGTAATAATAATTTCAGGAATAGAATTTAGTGATTGATCACTTACATATAACACCCTCCCAACAAGTGTCCTCCCTAATGCCCCTCATCCTTTTAGCCTTCCCTCCACACAACACCCCACCAGCAATTCTGAGTTTGTTCTCTGTAACACATTAGTTATCTTGATTTCACTGAATAGGTACAACAAACTAAAGTTACCAATTACTAATAAGGACATATTTTTCTCACTGTAATCAATTATTTGAGAAAAAGTTTACCAGTATTTAAAAAAATTTTAATTTTTAATGTTTATTTTTTGAGAGAGAGAGAGAGAGAGAGAACGAGCAGGAGAGGGGCAGAGAGAGAGGAAGACACAGAATCCAAACCAGGCTCCAGCCTCGGAGCTGTCAGCACAGAGCCTAGTGTTGGGCTTGAACCCACAAACTGAGATCATGACCTGAGCCGAAGTCAGACACTGAACTGACTGAGCCACCCAGGCACCCCAGGTTACTATTATTTCTACCTAAAGGCTTAGGATACCAAACTCAAAGCATGTTGAGACTTAAAAGCGTCAAAGAAGGTAACTTTTCTATACAAACTTATTACTAGATCTAGTTCTGCAACTTAGCATCTTCTAAGATGTTTAAATATAAATTCTAAGTCTGAACTTTTATAAATGTTAAGTTTAGCCTACAAACAATCAATTAATTGAGCAGGTATAAAAGAACAGAAATGGTAAAGTGATACTGAAGTAGTTACTACTCCAATAATATTGCAGATTTAAATTAAATCAATTCTAGAAGAACTAGTCAACAACTTTGAACAAGATAATTCACCCACACAAAGGGGAAAAAAACACCTAAGAATAGCTTGTGACTCAGCCTGCACTGCTACGAGGGGAAGGTGCAAGAACCAGCTATTAGGTCTGTTCTCTTCAGTCTCCTATCAGGACAAAATATGAAAACAAAACTATTTACTTGTCTTGAATAAGAAGTATAGAGGGAAAACATTCATACAGATGCTTCACCTTCAAGTAAAATATTACTTCTCTGAAACAAAGATCACTTTCTAAGTTCTGAAACCATTCAAGAAAACACAAAGGCAGATACATCTATATAAATATTTTAAATGTTTGTTGAAAACAATGTTAAAAGGTAAATGGGGAAAATGGGGAACAAATATAGTGAAATTCAGTCAATATTTAAAAAAAAATTTAAGGTTTATTTATTTTTGAAAGAGAGGAGAGAGAGAGAGAGAGAGAGAGAGAGAGAGAGAGAACGCGCGTGCGCACAAGTTGGGGAAAGGCAGAGAGAGAAGGAGACACAGAATCTGAAGCAGGCTCCAGGCTCTAAGCTGTCGGCACAGAGCCTGATGTGGGGCTTGAACCCACAAACTGTGAGATCATAACCTGAGCTGAAGTCAGACACTTAACCAACTGAGCCACCCAGGCACTCCAAGTCAGTATTTTTAATGTACAGAGAACTATTAAAACAGTTCATGAAAATACGAAGTTCTCAAATAGACAGTTTTCCAAAGGGGACATGAAACTAATAAATGTCAATGTCATAAATAATCAAGGAAATGCAAATTAAGTTTTGTTTTGTTTCTCCCGATACACTTTTTTTTTAAAAAAGAAACATGGCTAATCCTCAAGGCTAGCAAAGGTGAGGGGAATAAGCACTGCACACATGACTCACGGGAGTGCAAACTGGTAGGGCAGTTAGAGGACAGACAGCAAGAGCCCAACCAGCATTTATATCCAATAAACCAGTAACTTCACTTCTGGGAATCTTGTCATAAGAAAATAATGATAAATAGGGTATATGTGAAGATATTTGCTGCAATTATTAGTTATTATAGGAAAAAGAACAGAAATAACCTGATGCCCAACAGTGGGGAACACACTGAATCAAGTATTATGCTGCTACTTAAATCAAATTCATAATAATATGTAAATTATATCTCAATAAACCTATTTTTTTATAAGTTTATTTATTTTGAGAGACAGCATGAGTGCAAGAGAGGCAGAGAGAGAGGTAAAGAATCCCAAGCAGGCTCCGAGCTCAGAACCTGATGTGGGGCTCAAACTCATGAACTGTAAGATCATGACCCAAGCTGAAATCAAGAGTTGGACACTCAACTGACTGAGCCACCCAGGCACCTCTCAATAAACCTATTTTTAAAAACACAAGTTTGGCTAGACCATACGATAACCTGGAAGTGGTTCACATTCTTATAATTAAAATTTATGATATAAATGTGTATTATTATGAAAATAATAGCAGCCAACAATCACTTACCAAAATCAAAGCCTGACAGACACCCAGGTTTCTATGTGTAATCACTGACATCATCAATAGGGCATCCTAGAAGGGCCTGAGGCTCAAGGCCACTCACCAACTATAGGGCTGGCCCAAGATAAATTATATTTTAAAGAAGGCCTCGCTGTTAACATTTTCATAGGTCCCTTGGGAATGTTAAAAAAAAAAAAAAGAATTTTGAAACTGAATTTTAATTATTTGACAAATGAGAGGGGCAATGCCCCTGACATGCCCCCTTTCCTCCAAGCAGAGCCAAGGGCAACAGCCCCGACTGACCTAAGCAAAAGACAGGCCTGATTATTATTGTTACATTTATAAAGAATTTATTATGAGATGGCCACACTAAACATACATTATCTCTTCATCCTCAAAACAACTCTATGGATAAGTATTATGAAATCTCCACTTTTTTAAGGAAGAGAAAACCAAGTCTTAGCAAGACTTACATTCATAAAGCTAATAAAAAGCCAAGCTGGAACTAAAACCCCACTCAGCAAAAGCTATGTTATTCTCAACTACCAGGCTGTATTATAAAACATACACAGTAATATATATCTAAAAACACAAAAAAAGAAAAGACAGGGTGGTTAGGAAACATCAAAATGTGGTTGTTACTAGTTGTTGGACTTGGAATGACTTTTTCTCCTACTTTTTCCCCCCTAATCTACAAAGTTTCTTTAATCAGCACTTATTATTTCCTCAATAAATGTAAGTTTAAGTTACATAATGAGAACGTTAAGGTCAAAAAGAAAATGAATTTGGAAAAATATTTACATTAAATGACAAATAAGTTATATTGTTAATATTACTCAGAGACATGCAATCAGTATACTTCAAAATTAACCAAGTAAATTTAGAGAAAAATGCCTCTTAACAAAACTAGAACAGAAACATAATGAATGCTGGAGAGAAAAGGAAGTGAGATCTAATCAAATGCACCAACAGCCAGGGAAAGGTGTGACTAGAACCCCAAGTCTTCAGGGTTTGCTCTCCTAAGGTTCTGACTTCCAGCAGAGGTACCAGTGGGCCTACCCCACTAGTCCACCAAACTTCCAGGGCATTTCAAAATCCTACCAAGATTATATCAGGACCCTCCAACTTCTCCCATTACACTGGAAAAAAGGGGGAAGTCAGAAGAGAAATTGAGCCTTGTTTCATAGAAGAGATCTAGAAGGAAGATTCAAATATTCTGAACACCAGTAAAGGTATACTGGGGTGAGAGAGTTATTGATTTTATCAGGCTTTCCCAGAGGCGAGGTTAATAATCCTGTAAGTAACTTGCTATTCCCAGAATGGGAAATTTCCAAGTCTGTTTTCATTCAATTTATCTCTGGGCCCTTCCCTTCCCCCCCCATCCCCCTCACTGGCCTTCAAAGCCCAGTTCCAAAGCTACTTTCTCCATGTAAGTTTCTCTATTTTATATACTTGGAAGGTTGATTCCCTTCTTGATATCGACAACATGCCCATGAGCACCTTTAATTCAAATTGACAAATATTTACCAAGTTACCAGATGTATAACACCTGGATAAGATGTTTAACAGAAGTGAACAGAGGCGCATGGGTGGCTTAGTCGGTTAAGCCCCCAACTCTTGATCTTGGCTCAAGTCATGATCTCACATCTGTAAGATTGAGCCCCACATCAGGCTCTGAGCTGAGCGTGGAGCCTGCTTGGGATTCTCTCTTGCACGCGTGTCTGTACTCTCTCTCAAAAAAATTAAATAAACTTAAAAAAAAAAAAAAGAGCAGGGAATACACAAGAGGAAAAGGACCAAAACTTAGAATTCTTTATGCCTATAAAGGACAAAGGATGAGCACCTAACTTTGCCTTAGGGAACTAGAAAGTTGTTAGATGAGTAATCCCAGAGGAAATGACTCCTCAACTGGGTAATGTGACCTAATCAATAGATATTACCCGATAGGCAAGAAAAAGATTTTTTAGGAATTAGGAACAGAAATAGGCAAAGACATAGAGGAAAAAGCTGAGAATTAAAAGACAATGTCAGAGATCTTTGTACATGAGGCTAATAATAGTACCTACCCCATAGAAATGTTGTAAAAATTAAATGAAGGAGTAAATATAATGAAATTAGAACAGTGTTATATATGAAAGGTCCTATATAAATGTTAGCTATTATCATTATTAGAAATCCATTAACAAAACTAAGAAACAAAACTTGGAAAAAAATTGTACCTACATGGCAGAGAGTTACTGTTCCTAAAATATAAAGAATCCTTAGAAATAACCAAGAGATGAAAATGCCAAAGTGAGAAAGGGCATAGGTAAATATTTCTAAAAGTAAAATCTTTAAAAATATAACCTCAAAAATAGAGAAAGGAAACAAGGTGGTCTTTATCAAATTAGCAGATTAAAAAAAAGAAGCCAGTGTTTCTGACAATATGAGAAATAGGACTCATTTCACTGGTAGGAGAACACTTTGGTACTAACAAGTTTTTCTAGAAGACAACCTGGCAATGCGTTTATACGGGCCATAGGAAGTGTCCATACCTTTTGATCCATGACTATTACTACAACAACTACTAGTAATTTACTCTAAGGAAATAATCATAGATGTGAACACAGATATGGTTACAAAGATGTTAACTGTGGTACAATTTAAAAATATAGGGTTGCCTGGCTGGATCAGTCGGGAGAGCCTGCAACATTTTTTTTTTAAGTTTATTTATTTTTTGAGAGAGAGAGAGAAAACGCACGAGTGGGGGAGGGGCGGAGAGCAAAGAGAGAAAGATAACCCAAGCAGGCTCTGCACTGTCAGTGTGGAGCCCCATGCAGAGCTCATACCCACACGCCGTGGGATCAGGACCTGTGCCGAAGTCGGATGCTCAACTAACTGAGCCACCGAGGTGTCCCCCCCCTCCTTTTTCTTTAAGGAGAGCCTGAAACTCTTGCTCTCAGGGTCATGAGTTTAAGCCCCATATTGGGTGTGGAGCCTACTTGAATAAAGTTTTACAAATAATAAAAATTAAATTAAATTTAAAAATATGAACTACTTTAAAGTTACAGAACAAATATGAGATGATAATATGAGCACAGGATGCAGAGTCAGACTGAGTTCATATTCTATGTCTAGCGCTTATTAGCTGTGAGATCTTGGTAAAATTACTAAATCTGTCCTTGTCCAATTTCTCAACTGCAAAATAAATAATAACAGAATAGCTTTTATGGAGAGGCTGAAGACTAAACGAATAAAAAAATATGTAAAGTATCTCAAAAGTAACTAGAATACAGTAAATGCTCAGTAAATATTAGACACTGTTAACATTCTATAGTAGCAAGCTAGTATTATTTAGCCAAGAAAATTATCCTGTAGATAAGTATACAATAAAATAGAACTATGTTTTTGATAAATGCTAGCAAGCAAAAAAGCAGGTTACACAACACAGTATATAATTCCACTTTTTGCAAAGAAAAATTTCTAGAAAGAGATCTTCCAAAATATTAAGAGAGACCATTTCTCTGGGTAATATGATTATTAGTGACCATTATTTTCTTCTTTCAATTTCCCCTGTCACTTTCCAATTTTCCAAAAGAACATATATTACTCATCACAATAAAAATGGTATAAATAGAAAGCCTATAGGATTTAAAAACAAACACAATATAGCACTTTTAAGAAAAATAAAGTATCTCTTCTAAACCATTTGATAAATCTCTACTCTAGAATCATGTTGTGCCTGAGGTTTGTCTGTCTGCCCTTAAGTTATTAGAACATAGAAATATTCAGAGATCTGCTGGGTGCAAACCCAATAGTAATATTAAAATGACAGGGGCGCCTGGGTGGTTCAGTCAGTCAGGGACTTCAGCTCAGGTCATGATCTCACAGCTCCCCGCATGGGGCTCTGTGCTGACAGCTCAGAGCCTGGAGCCTGCCTCAGATTCTCTGTCTCCCTCTCTTTCTGCCTCTCCCCCACTCATCCTCTGTCTCTCTCCAATCTCTCAAAAATGAATAAACGCTAAAAAAAAATTTTAAATAATAATTTTTGTTAAATACAATAATGTGAAATACAAGTTTTCACCTAAAACACAAACAATAATCTTTTCCCAGACCTTGAATTTTTTAATAACCCTGAATAAGGCAAACTTCTCTCAATTACCACCCCCCATCCAACTACCCACACATTCCCTACCCCCATTTCCTGCCTTACTTTTTCTCTGTAGCACCTGGCAAATTCTAACTTCTAGATATTTTGTCGTCTCTCCTCCTCCTTCTTGAATATAAGCAGCATAAGGGCAGGGATTTTTGTATATTCTGTTTACTTCTAATATGCTCAGTGCTTGGACCAGTTCCCGGCATGTAGGCACTCAATATTTGTTGAAAGAATTTGGTACCATGAATTATCAGTAACTTCTGTTGGGTTTAATTATTAGAATGAAAGATGGTTGTTAAGAACAAAGAAAAAGTTAAAGCAGACGACAGAAAACAGAGGGAAAAGGTATTTTTCCCCCACTGAAGCGCCCAGAAAGACAAAGATGAGGCAAAGTGAATCTAATGAGGAAAGCCATAACAAAGATGTACTTAGAAGGGAGCTGCAGCATGTAGTTTCTCAAGGTGAGACTACCAGTATGCTACAAAGACTATAAACCCCAGGTACGGGAGAGTAAGGTTCAGAAAAAGGTTGGTGTTATCTGTGTCTAGTCTAAATGGCTCTTAACATCTCAATCATACAAGTGACTCTGTTCTCTGGATCCTGAAGGAGCCAAAAAGAATCAGAATCACAGAAAGGACCAGACATTAGAAGGAAGGAGGTGGACAGGGAAAGACTTCCAATATAGGCTGTCTCTGCAGCAAGACAACATCAATTTATAAGCATTTCACTGGAACTTTAGCAAAGGGGAACCCTAAAATGCTCGCAGTGAAAGAAGGTAAATGGAAATTAAGCCATGACTTCTCTTCAACGATTCAGGTTTTCAGGATTTATCACAAAGTTAGAAAATGTATGTTACTCGAGCATCTCAGTCCACATCACTCTCTGCAAATTTCGTGGATCTTGAATCTCTCACTTATACTCACCAAAATGTATTTCGTGTCCACTAAAAAGTACAATCACCAAATGATACACGTGTTGTGAAATTCATTAAATTCAGGCCAATTGTTTAAGCAAAGAGAAAACGATAAAACAGCAGTTGTCAGTGTCCTCCTGTCAGACAAAACCCTGCTGAGGTTTAT
The DNA here is from genome assembly GCA_028646485.1 of Cryptoprocta ferox. Classification (NCBI taxonomy): domain Eukaryota; kingdom Metazoa; phylum Chordata; class Mammalia; order Carnivora; family Eupleridae; genus Cryptoprocta; species Cryptoprocta ferox. Next base: position 114,250,848 of record CM053576.1, on the reverse strand, counting down.
CTACATGGACTCTATAGTTTGCCACTGCCCACCATTCTTTTTCATTATTACTATTTTTTAATGTTTTATTTATTTTTGAGAGAGACAGACAGAGCATGAGTCGGGGAGGGACAGAGAGAGAGGGAGACACAGAATCTGAAGCAGGCTCCAGGCTCCGAGCTGTCAGCACAGAGCCTGACGTGGGGCTTGAACCCACAAACCATTGAGGTCATAACTTGAGCCGAAGTCGCACGTTTAACCTACAGAGCCGCCCAGCACCCCAACTGCCCATCATTCTTGACCATTCTTTCCCATTGTCAACCTCATACTAGTCAAGTGCTCCTCACACTGAAAAGTATCAGCTGTTTAAGCACCTGGATTCGAAGACTTGGAAGTGATAATCCAAAGCAGTAGTTTCTTGGGCAGATACAGACACTTGCCTCCTTCAGGCTATGTTCCCCCCCAGACCCCTAAATTAAGGGGGGTGGGGAGGCAGATTCTTTATAGGGAGATGAGATTGTGGGTCAGTTCTTCTGTTTTCCCAACTTCTTACATGGATTGTTTTGATGATAAGATTAAAAATTAGGGGGCCAAAAAGGGGATTTCTTTTCCAGTCATTAGGTAAAAAGACCAAAAACAAAACAAACAAACAAAAAAGGATGAAGACAATTTGAAATTTCTCACTGAAGCTAGTTGGAATAATGATAACATTTACTGAGCACCTGTACTAAGCAGGAGTCACTGTGCTGAATGCTTTATATTACATACAACACTATGAGACAGGTATGTTTTGTAGATGAGAAACAGGAGCTTAGAGAATTAAAATCAGTTGCTCAAGGCCATACAGGGGTTTCATGTTGGAGTTAGGAGCAGGAGGTTTCATTTGAAAGCCTATATATTATCTACTATGGTTATAATGAAAATAAATGACATTTTCATTAACCACATATACTTTTTCTAAAATGAATACGCATTAGTGAAGAAAATAATCTAGAAAACATAAAAGAGTTGCTTAAATCAAACAAGTAAAATGTCTACTGTCTGGTAACAGATCCCCTAAATGTCTCCCATAACCACTGCTGAATAGCTTCACAAGTAACTAAATCATTCAGTGTCCCGATATAGCTGTGAAATGATTTTTCAAGTGACTCTCTTAAAATAATACTCTTTGCAAATGAAATATGCTGCCCTCGTAGAGTTGTATAAATACCTTATTTCATGATGTATTCACTGCCCTATTTCTGCTCAGTTTCCTCCTCTCCTCCCCCACTTCCTCTCTGCCTTAAGATCTTTTAAGACCAGTTCAGTTCCTCCTTTTCAAAGAATACCTACAAATATGCACCATCTACCCAACAGGACTCTACCATCAGCGGCTATGCTCTATAGTTCCAGGAGCGTACAAAGCAAAAAATGAACTCAAGAAAAAAAACAACAGCATTTCTGATGTGCCTTCATCTTTAGACCTATTCATTTACAGATTTAATTCTAAACATTCTAATTTTCCTACTTCATACTTGGAATCCAGCCTTTAACAATTAGGACGCCAAAAAAAAAAAAGTCTGTCTTTTCTTAGTCTTTCTTCAAAAACAGTTGTTTCACAAATTTTTCCGTAAATAAGGTACTGAAAAGATTAGAATACCAAAAAAAAAAAAAGCAAATGTACTGTTATAAATATACATTTTTACTAATATAAGTTTTAGTGATATAATTTAGTAATATAATTAGTTTATCCTGAATCATTTCTGGAACTTGTTCATAAATTGCTTTACAAGTAAATATAGTACACACAGATGCTAGTTACTTACCAGTGGACTAACATGTACTTTCATTCATTTACTCAACAAATGTTTTTTGAATGCCCAAATGGCTTTTTTAAAATTTCTGAACCAAGAGGAGTGATAAAGGCACAGGTGCTGAAGTTAAAAGGATCTTGGCAAAACCTGGCTTTCGTACAGAGCTCAGAGACCGAGAGTGGTCAGTTAACCTCCAGGTTAGCATTTCACCTATTTATTTGATAGGAAAAAAAGAACTACTCATAGGGTCTTTGTTGATTATGCTTTAACTGATTATGCCAAACAGCACAGGGCCTACCAGTAATAAGTGTTCAATTAATGATAACCACGGTAAATATATGTTAATTTTGAGCAAAGTAGTTGAAGGAGATGGCCAGATAAATGTTCTTTTTGTCTTTCTAGAAAGATGGAAATTTGTGAAACATGATACTAAAGACACATTAAAAATAAAAATCTTAAGGTTACTGAAAAAAATCTCCACTTTTTAAAAAAAGAGCTGTGTTAAGTATGTAGGATGAAATGACAAAAAAATAAAGGTATGAAAGAAAAAGAGATGAATAAAGAAAATCCTGAAAGCTCTTGTGTGGGTGATGGGTGTATAGAGGTTCCTTATACTATTCTACTTTTGCAAAAATATAATTTTTTATAACTATAATTACACTCCCAGAACATGCCTAACACATCTCTTCATATTCAGAAGAGACTGGGATTTTAGACCTGAGATCTGTTGAACTAACAATAGTACCTCCCTGCTCAATAATTCAGTACAGGTCAAGTTTTGTCAGACAATTCTACCTTTCACTATAAAGGTGAGTGGAGCAGAGAAATGTATTAAAGCATTAAAAACTACAAGCTCTTCTGCTGCTAATTAATATTACATTAGAGTAGCAATAATGCACATTTTCTCATGTCTTCCAAAAATACGAAATTGTCTGTCCTTAAATTAAGCTTTTAAAAACAACTTCCACCTTCTACACTTTTGAAATTACAAGGGATATACGTCAACCAGATGTATCTCAATAAAGCTGGAGAGACAGATATTACTAGAGAATCGTAGGCATAGCCAAAGAAACCTAAAGGTATGCAGACCAGAGCTGCTACTATCTTTAAAATTTGAGGGACATTATTAATTTATGTAAAGGTTTTAGATGACCTTTCTAGATCGCATTTAGGTTTTATCACTGATTAACGAAACAGCAAACAGAGGGAAAGAGGCAATTCTCTTAAGAGGCTTAAGAAGCTTAACCTACAGAGTCTATGCCCTAAATTAAGCTAAAACAACACAAAATTTCAAGTCACACTTCGCAAATCTTTGGGTAAGCAAGTAAACACTAGTAAAAAACAAACTAGAGCATTAATAAAGCAATCATTTTTGTGTTAACCTTAACTCCTAAAATAAACTGGTTGGCTCTATCAAACATATTCCTAATTCATAATTAATTCAAGTTTCAAATGAAGCAAACTTGCCATCGGCAATCGTTCAACGACAAAGCGCATGATTAATCACCCAAATACAGCATCTTTTTACAGAATGCAAAGCCATCTGCCGTTTCCGCCTCGGTTTACCCATTCACTGAGCACAAGCAGGCATCTACCCATTCACTGAGCACAAGCAGGCATCTTTTTTATTTAAAAAATAACAATAATAAGCAATAAACTTTACTCTGGCCTGAGAGATTATATCTCTCCGCGCTTCCTGTATACCCTGGAAATCAATAACGCTGAAGTGAAATTGTAACATTCCCCAACTTTGGTTTAAGGCGAGCGGAGGACGCCGAGCATCCGCCCCCTGGCCTCTCGTGACTCGGACTACTTTGACGCACCGGGATGCGGCTCACCTGACATTCCGCACCAGCCATTACCAGGGAAAGCCAACTCTGCGGGGGAAAAAAATGGGGGAGGGGTGTCCCCGCAAAAGCGTGCGGGTGCCCCTAAGAGCCCCCTTCGGCCGGCACCCGGAAAGCGAGGGCCCACGCCGCCCCCGGCCCTGAGCGGCGTCCGCACCTGCCAGGAGAGGCTGGGGGCCGGGGTTCGGCCGCAGGGGAAGGGGCGGCCCGGCCCCTCGGCGTCCGCCCTGGCCCCGCCGCTGGGGCAGGAACCGGGGCCGGAGGTTTCCGCCCGGCGCCGCCAAGCCCGCCAGGGGCCTAGCTCGGGCTCCCGAGGGCCCGTCCGCGGCGGCGGGGGCGCCCAGCCGCCTCCCAGCCCGGCCCGCCGAGCCTCCCCGCGGCGAGCGCGGCGGCGCCCGCACCTGCCCCGCGCCCTGCTGCAGCCCCGGGCAGTCGCTTCACCCACCTGGCGCCCCCGCCGCGCCTCCCGGACGTCACAGCGCGACCCCGTGCCCCTCGGCACCGGCAGCGCGGGTGCACGCCGGGAGACCCTGCTCGGCAGTCGCCGCCGCCTCCCGGTTCGTTGCCAGGCCGCCGACAGCGAACCTGTTGCGCAGCCTGTCACGGCCGCTCGGGCTCCGCGGCGCCGCCTCAGCCCCACAACAACATGGCGGCCGCGGCCTCCGCAGGAAGCCGGGGGGCGGGGAGGTAGGCGACGGCCCGGGGAGGTAGGCGACGGCCCGGGCAGCTGACGGCCCGCCCGCCCGCGGCCCGCACCGACTCCCCCACCCTCGGGAACCCGAGGTTGGCCCGGGCGCGGCTCCTCACCCGCAGAGTCCCGGGGCACCGAACCCCGCGGGCCTGGTGCCAGCGCTCCGCTCTCCCCTCGGGGAGGCCCCGCAGCCCCCGGACCCGGCAGCCCTTCCTGGAGCAGCGACGGCCCACCTGGCTCCTCCTCCCCGAGGTGACATGTTGAGGTTGGGTGGTGCGTTTCCTGCCACTGCAGAACCCCCAGGGTTTCAGGGAACGCCTAGCCAAGTCTGACACATGCCTGTTGCACCCCACATGGGGTGCTCTCCGGCGTCTCTCTCTCTCTCTCGGGTTAATGCACTGATCTGAGAGCTGAGAATCTCCTGGAATGTAAATCTGGAGCAGGAGGAGGCTATTCCTGCCCTTGCTTATGGGTCTGTTATAGCCCCCAGAAGAACTGACCGTACCCAACGGTCATCCATTCAGCATTCCGCCTCCTCTATAACACATGATAAAGGCCACAAGGTAAGGACCTCCCCACCTGCCTCCACTTGGGAGAGCAACTACCCCACGTACTCTCATGAGCAGTAAGAGGACATTCATCTCTGCCCAAACTCCACTACCTGCAGGCCTGAACATTCTTCCCCACACTATAGCTGCCTGACAACTGAAGATCAGAGTATCCCTTTTTTCTCAACCCTTCTGGTCCCTGGTCTCCCCACAAAACACTAGACTTCAACTCAAGTTACTACCATATACCCTTGCCCTTGACACAGCATTCTTTCAAGAGAAAGGCTTTCTGTTAGCTGAGGATACAGGATGAGTCACGGTTCCTATGCCTATAACAAAATGGGGTTACAAGACCCAGTATTTCTCTTGGCTTTTTGAGGCAGAGTGGGGGCTGGTCCCATGTACAAAACTCATATCCCCACCCCCCACCCCGCCCCCAGAACTAGAGCAGGTCAAAGAGAATTTTGTGCGGATCTAAATGATCCCATCATTACTTACCTGTTACGGAAGGCGAAGGTGGAAAGCTGGCTTGAGAGGGATGGCTCCAAAGCTTAGGCCCATGTGGCCAACCAACCCATGTGAGGGACTTAACAAACATCAGTGATGATAAACAGGCTTTTCCGGCTCTCACACTCAGTGTTTTTCCTAACTCTTCGATTAGGACCTGACCAAGACCTGACAGACAGGTCCTGTGCTTTGGTGACACAGTGAGGCCTGACTCCTTTGTGTTGGTCCAGGAAGTCCCTTATCTACCGGGGACCAGTCAATCTGCAAACAAATCACCCAAGCTAGGGACAACACTCTTCAGCATATGGTCTCATTCTCATGGCAGACATCACCATAATTGTGTACTCACTTTCAGAGCCCATATTAAAGAGTCTAAGCCTCTGAATCCTTCTCAACATAATGCTCCAGAGACTTGGCCTAGTGTGAAACCTGTTTTTTTATTCCTGATAGGCAGGTAGCCAGTCTCTATATCCCTCCCACCATTTGGTCAATGTCATTTGTGTTTCTGCGTTCTGGACCTGGTGAAATTCACCGAGTCCTTCTTTTTCTTTCTGAAGGAGGTGCTGAATCCATGACTGGACAAAAATCAAGTTTGTAAAAAGGAATATTTATAAACAAATAAAAGCATATTTAAACATTTCCCTAAAACAAGCCAAAAATTCAGCAACCTGTCATGGAAATTGGTGTCCTGGATACAACTGGGAGCCTATAGTATCCCAACTGCTGAAACATTATATCTCAGGGTTCCAAAAGGAACTATGAAGCCAGTTTGTCCATCCTATCCTACTCATTCGGTATTTGTGGTTTATATAGGTGATACAGCCACCATCCTACTTCTTTGACGTCCTCTTCTGCTCACAGAGCATACCTTGGAACTGTATCTGTAATTTCTGTCCTTGGTATTTCCCAAATGCCACCACTCTGGTTTACCTCCAGCCTAATGTGTGATCAGATACTTGGAGGAGCTAAGTCCTACCTTAGACATAAAGGCATAGTCTAAAGAAAATTAGGAATTGCTGTAGGATGAGAAGGCTGAGAAGTCAGGAAGGGGACTAAGTATATTTTTCTTCCCCAGCTTCTTCCACAATTTAGGATAGATTCTTAAGTCTATTCCTGGTAATCTAGCTTTTACCATGGAAGCGTTTAATCTCAGTCTCTTTTCCTTACCTGCACTGGTTCTTCCCACCGCGACCATATATATGCTATGCTCTATCAGTCTCTCTTTCTGTTGGTTTTAGTTAATTAGATTCCATCCTTAACCCCATTCCTACTCAGTCTACCCTCAAAACAAACCCAAAATGGTGGGAAGAGGCTATAACAGAGAACATAAGCAATTCTAGACTCTAAGCATCCCATGAGATAAATAAATTATCTATCCTATAGAGTAGGAAGGCTCTGAGAATCCGGAGCTCATATGTAATGCCTCCACTGGTAATAAATCTCCAAGACAATGCAATAAAGAAATAATTTAGAACTTCTTGTGTTGTTTCTTGTAGTGCAGGTCTGTTGGCTACAAGTCTTCTTAGTTTTATCTGGAAATGTTATTTTACTTTCATACTAGAATTATGTATCCCCTGAATATAGAATTCCAGATTGACAGGGTTTTTTCCTCTTTCAGCATTTTAAAGATGTTTTTCTGTTCTCTTCTGGGCTTTGTGGTTTCCACTGAAAGTCAGGTGTTGATTAGATCATTTTCTCCTCTAATATGCCATTTTCTCTTGCTTTCAATATTTGCTCTTTATCTTTGACTTTCAATAACTTGACTCCAGGGTGCACTAGTGTTTCCTCTTTTTTTGTTTATTCTGTGTGGCATTCATTTACAATCCTGTATCTGCAAATTTCTGTCTTTCATCAAATTAGGAAAAATCTTAGACATTGTTTCTTAAAAAAATTTTTTTAATGTTTGTTTATTTTTGAGAGAGAGACAGAGCTTGAGCAGGGAGGGACAGAGAGAGAAGGAGACACAGAATCTGAAGCTGGCTCTTCACAGAATCTGCACTGTCATCACAGAGCCCCAATTGGGGCTCAAACCTACAAACCTTGAGATCATGACCTGAGCCAAAGTTAGGCACTTAACCAACTGAGCCACCATGGCACCCCAGACATTATTTCTTCAAATACTTTTTTCTGCACCATTCTCTCTCTCATCTCCTTCTGGCATTACACATATACTTGATTGTTTGATATCATCTGGGTTCATATAGATGTAGCAGTATTGAACTGCCAATGAACACCAAAAAAACCTGGCTCTACCCTCCTGATTCTCAGTGTATCTGAAGACAGGAGCAGTGCATAGTGGGAATCTAAAGCTGTGTCCCTTTTACCTTCTCTCTCTGGTGGGAGTAATCTGCCTCTATTGTTAACTACTGTGCTTTTTAGCCAGGGTGTGTCTTTTATTCTGTAGGAAAAAACGCTTACAATATCTGTATCCTACTCTTGAACACACACACACACACACACACACACACACAGAGCTATAGACATACCCGCACACATAGTATAAGAATGATTCTATTCCTTCTGAGAAATAGTTGGAAAGTGAGGTTTGTCTCTTTTTTAGTTTCTTTTTTCCTTTCAAAACCCACACAAAAGAATAGATGTGCTGACAGTCATTCTTTGTGCATAAAGAACATAAAGTCAAAGTCAATCTGGGAAACCAAGCTGAGGCTACCCCAGTATTTTGACCATAAGAGCAGATGAAAAGCAGGTCAGCGATAGGGGAAGTCAGGATCCAGGAAAAGGCCTAGGGTTTCATCTGGTACGCATTTGCCGATTCATTAATTTGATATTTGTTTTCATTCAGCAAGTAGTTATTAAGAACCTATCATGTTTTAGCTGCTGGAAACAAGGAGTTAGCAAGGAATTAGCACTAGTGGAAGCAGCTGACCCAATTCAGAGGTGTGGGTTAATGGGCCAAATTAGTTCCTTTGCCCTGTTACCAGCTTGGTAACCTCCTGCATCCTATTTTGGAGTGCTGGCATAGATGAGACATATAGAAGAAGCGGAAATACGAATGATTTAAGGGGAAAGAGGAGGGAAGGGAAATTCCCGAGCACACAGGAAGGAGTGTTCTCATTATTGGGCCACTTGTGTCATGCAAAACTTGAGATGCTGGCTTAAGGCCTGATGGTACTGAAGAGGCAGTACCAGGCATATTAGAGGGGAAGTCAGCCCAGACTTGGCTCTGGGCCTGCACAGCAGGGTAGAGCCAAAGGCCAGACTGGGGCAAGGCCCTAGAGCTCTGGACAGGACGTGCCCGTTCATGACTGTGGCACTAGGGGCTTCCAGTCTGGCAGGTGTAGCTCAGCGAAAGGGAATCCAGCCTGTGTTCAGAAGTCAGACTTGTTTCCTGTCTGGCAGATTTGCCCAGCTGTCTGTTCAGTTCACTGCTGCTGTCTGGAGCACAAACCTGGAGTGATTCCAGTTCCCTTCTTGTAATAACCTCACTAATATTTATGTGGCATTTTGCACTTGACGGAGTAATTTTGTTATTTTATTTAATCCTCACAACAATCCTGGGAAGCAGGGTAAAGATCTGTTTGTGATCCTCTAACCTTGGTTGGTATGAAAGGAAAGAGGTAAAATCAGGCCTCACTCAGTCTTGTGTGGGTAGTTTTCCCATGCCCAGTTGTTGTGATTTTTCTTTCTTTTTCCCCTTTTAAATAGAGAAACACAGGCTATGCTATTCCAGGTTCAGAGAGCAACAATGTTTTAGTTTAAAATGTACAGTGGATCAGATCATTTTGTACTGTGTGGCCCAGTCTAGCTGGACAAACATTTTTATTTCTAGAATTACCATTTTCTTCTTTCTAAGTAAGATAATATCTTGAGCCAATGAAATATAAGAAAGATAACCACCCCTACCCTGCCCCCACCCCCACTCACAGGAGAGAGAGATGGAGTTGCTATATTCGCTGTGGTGCCAGAACACTATAGGAGGGTAGACCCGTGGCAAATGGGAGACCGCATTTTGCTCATTTAGATGATACTCTTGCTACTCGCCCTGTCTTGACTTCCCTCAAGGACAAGTTGAACATCTAAAAATCAGGGCAATGAAATCACTGCCCAAAATGGTGTCAGCAACCTCAAGATGGTTGCCATCCTCATCCTACTAGGGCAGAATGACCAGAATTCTCCACCCAGGAGAATTCTCTGCGCTGGGACTCAGATGGAGATTAGGATTGGGTGCTTGGTGCTATTTGCCATTTCCCCCCCCTCCCCCCCCGTTTTTTGTGTTGTATGTATCCAATAAATAGGCCTTGTTTTTCTCGAGTACCTATAGTTTAAAAGCGTTTAGGGAAAGAAGAAAACCATAAGAGACTCTTAAATACTGAGAACAAATTGAGGATTGATGAGGGGTGGGGGAGAGGGGAAAGTGGGTGATCGGCATTGAGGAGGGCACTTGTTGGGATGAGCCCTGGGTGTTGTATGGAAACCAATTTGACAATACATTATATTAAAAAAATAAAAATAGAAGTGTTTAATTTGGTAGAACCACATAGGAGGGCAAAGAAGCACAAAAATAGACTTGCTTGCAAATTGATTGAAACTAGAAGCCATTCCTCAACAGGTGGATGTTTTTGCCCTTTTTACAAATGCATAACTTGAGTGTGAAAAAAAAGTACAGCATTTGAACGAAGCCATTTGGCCATAAGTGCTGAGAATGGCTACTATCCAGTTTTCCTAACATTTAACCACCATGACCATTGCTTGCCTAGTGTGCCAGGCACATGTAAATATGAATATAAATATAAATATAGTCTCTAATGAAAGGTAGCAGTGCATGCCAGGTATTATAAACCTCACTTTAAAGGTGAAGAAACTATCATTTAGAGAAATTGGATCAGTTTTCCACAATCACATATTGAGAAAGTGGAAAAGCTAGAATTTGAATCCTTATTTTTATGACTATCAAGACCATGGTCTTTCTACTCTACAATACTTCTCTCACTATATTAGAGCATCAGCAATTTTTCTTTGTATTAAATGTACATGAGTAGGAACTTCCAAAATAATTTATCTAGGAACAGTTCCCCAAAATATGAAGATGCAAATAGTAGGTCAGGTTCCACTTTGCTGTCAGACACATGGGGTGATGCTCCTGGAACTTGTGATTCCTGCCACTGCAGTCAGGAGTTCATGTCACAGTGCACTCCTGTACCCTGTGTTGGCCATGGATTTGGAGGGTGTGACTTAGAGGGTCTTATTCCTTATTTTCCTTTAAGAATCTGTCATGTAAATAACATAACTCTTTAAGGAAAATCCTACCCGATCATTTGAAGAGGAGTAGCAGCAGTGGCCTTAAAGATGTACACCCAGTTTGGCCAGTGTGAGCCATAATCACTAATTAAATGAACATCTTGTCATTCATGACCACCCACATTTACCCAAGGTAATTTAGTCAGTCAGATTACTCAAAATACTTAGAAGAGCTTCATTACATTCCAAATAGACAGCTGAAGGAAAATAAAATCTTAATGTCTGTGTCTGATTTTCAATTCTGTGAAATGATCTGACTACAGAACATTTCTTCTTTATTGAGGTATAATTTGCAGATGGTAAAGTATACACATTGTAAATGTGCCAACACCCTAGATTTTATGTAAGTGAAGTACAGTATGTACCTACCTATGCCTGGCTTCTGCCCAGTGCTGTAGACGGTTCATTTGAAGCAACAGAATTTTTACCCCACTTTGAAATTCTTCCTACAATTCACTCATTTGTAGGAGGAGAAATTTTAAAAGATTTCAGACGAGGGGGCACTTGGGTGGCTCAGATGTTTGAGCGTCTGACTCTTAATTTTGGCTCAAGTCATGATCCCAGAGTTGTGGGGTCCAGCTACCACATCAGGCTCTGAGCTGAGTGTAGAGCCTGCTTGAGATTCTCTGCCTCCATCTTCCTCTGCCCCTTTCCCCCACTTACGTGTGCTTTCTCTCTCTTTCTCTGTCTGTCTGTCTCGCTGTCTCTTTCTTAAATAAATAAATAAATAAATGATTTCATACTAAGTCATCTTTAAGAGATTGCCTATTATTTTTATCAAGAAGTAATTGGTGAAAATCTTTGTGTAAATGTTTTGCATCCATTTATCTCTCCATCTCTCATTTTGTTCTAAAAAATAATTGCAAGGTCTTTCTGTTATAATACAAAGAATTTTCAATTCTCTGTTCTGGAAAATGCCAGCGTTGTTTGGTATTTAAGAAAGTTGTTGACCAACCTCCCCATATGCAGCAATGTTTTTGCTTTCTAAAATTTATTTTTTTCTTCAGAAAAAGTCATCATGCTATACATTACATTCCTATGACTTACTTACTTATTCCTATGACTTACATACCTATGACTTACATACCTATGACAAACAAAACTTTGTACCTTTTGACCCCCTTCACCCTTTTTACCCACTCCCCCACCCCACACTTCTGGCAACTATAATCTCTTTTCTGTATCTATGAACTTGTTTTTTGTTTTGTGGGGGTTTTTTTTTTTTTTTTAGATTTCATAAATAAGTGAGATCATAATGGTATTTATCTTTCTCTGTCTGACTTATTTCACTTAGCATAATGACCTCAAAGTCCATCCGTGTTGTCGCAAATGGCAAGATGTCATCCTTTCTATAGATGAATAATATTTCATTGTATACATACATATTTATACCACATTTTTTAATCCATTCATCCATTGATGGACACTTTGATTGTTTCTATGTCTTGGCTATTAAAATGTTGAGAGAGTGAGGAAGCATGCACACGTGCGCTCCAGTGAGCAGGAGAGAATCCCAAGCAGGTTCCACGGTGACAGCACAGAACCCAGCATGGGGCTTGATCTCATGAACCATGAGATCATGACCTGAGCCGAAATGAAGAGTTGGACACTTAACCAACTGAGGCACCCAGGGACCCCTATCTCTTGGCTATTATAAATTATGCTGCAATGAACATGGGGATGATATCTTTTTGAATTAATGGTTTCATTTTCTATGGATAAATACCCAGAAGTAGAAGTGCTGAATTATTTGGCGGTTATATTTTTAATTTTTTGAGGAACCTCCATTCTATTTTCCATAGCAGCTGCACCAGTTTATATTTCACTAACAAAACACAAGGATTCCCTTTTCTCTACATCCTTGCCAATCCTGGTCATTTCTTATCTTCTTAATAATTCCCATTCTAACAGATGTGAGGTGATATCTCATTGGTTTGCATTTCTCTGATGATTAGTGGTATTGAACATCTTTTCAGGTACCTGTTGGCCCTCAGTATGTCTTCTTTGGAAAAATGACCATTCAGATCCTCTGTTCATTTTTTAATCAGATTTTTTTTTTGCTATTGAGTTATATGAATAATTCATATATTTTGGAAATTAACTCCTAGTTAGATCCATAATTTGCAATTTTTTTCCTTCCCATTCATTAGGTTGCCTTTTCATTTTGTTGATGGTTTCCTTTGCTATGTAGAAGCTTTTTAGTTTGATGTAGTCCCACCTGTTTATTTTTGCTTTTGTTACCTTTGCTTTTGGTGTCAAATCCAAAAAATCATTACCGAGAGCAATGTCAAGGAGTTTACTGCCAATGTTTTCTTCTCGGAGTTTATGTCTTACATTCAGGTTTTTAATCCATTTTATGTTAATTTTTGTGTATGGTGTAAAAAAGTGATCCAGTTTTATTCTTTTGCATTTGGCTGTCCAGTTTTTCCAGCACCATTGACTGAAGAGATTGTCCTTTCCCCATTGTATATTCTTGGCTCCTTTGTCATTAAATTAATTGACCATATATGTGTGGGTTTATTTCAGAGCTCTCTGTTATGTTCCACTGATCTATGTGTCTACTTTTATGTCAGTACCATATTGTTTTGATTACTATAGCTTTGTAGCATGGTTTGAAATCAGGCATTGTGATATCTCCAGCTTTGTTCTTTCTGAAGTTTGCTTTGCCTATTTGGGTTTTTTATATTTTGTGGTTCCATATAAATTTTAGGTTTGTTTGGCTTTTTTTCTATGAAAAAATGCCATTGGAATTTTGATAAGGATTGCATTGAATCTGTAGATTGGTTTGGGTAGTATGGATATTTTAACAATATTAATTCTTTCAATCCATGAGGATAGAATATCTTTCCATTTATTTGTGTCTCCTTCCATTTCTTTCATCGGTGCAGGTCTTTCACCTTCTTGGTTAAGTTTTTTTCTAGATATTTAATTCATTTTTGATGCAGTTGTAAATAGGATCATTTTCTTGATTTCTATTTCTGATAGTTCATCATTAGTATATAGAAACACAGCAGATTTCTGTATATTGATTTTGTATCCTGCAACATTACCTAATCCATTTATTCTAAAGGTCTTTTGGCGGAGTCTTTAGGATTTCCTATATAAAATATGTCATCTGCAAATAGTGACAGTTTTACTTCTTCCTTTCCAGTTTGGATGCCTTTTATTTCTTTTTCTTACCTAATTGCTCTGGCCAGGACTTCCAATATTATGTTGAATAAAAGTGGTAAGAATGAGCGTTCTTGTCTTGTTCCTGAGACAATATTGCTGTGGGCTTGTCACATAAAGCCTTTATTATGTTGAGGTACATTCCCTTTATACCCACTTTGTTAAGAGTTTTTATCATAAATGGATGTTGAATTTTATATAGTGCTTTTTCTGCATCTATTGAGATGATCATATGATTTTTATCTTTCATTTTGTTATTGTGGTGTATCATATTGATTGATTTGTGAATGTTGAGCCATTCCTGCACCTCTGGAATAAATCCCACTTGATCAATGTATATGATCCTCTTAATCTATTATTGAATTTGGTTTGCTAGTATTTTGTTGAGGATTGTTCAAAATATGTTCAAAATATTGGCCTATAATTTTCTTGTGGTGTCCTTCTCTGGTTTTGGTTGCAAGGCAATACTGACCTTGTAAAGTGAATTTGGAAATGTTCCCTCCTATTATTTTTTTGGGAAGAGTTTGAGAAGGATTGGTATTAATTCTTCTTTAAATGTATGGTAGATTTCACCAGTGAAGCCATCTGATCCTAAACTTTAGTTTGTTGGGAGGTGTTTACTGATTCCATCTCCTTACTAGTAATCAATCTATTCAGATTTTCTATTTCTTCATGATTGAATCAGTCTTGGTAGGTTGTGTGTTTCTAAGATTTATCCATTTCTTCTTTTTTTTAAAAAATTTTTTAATGTTTAGTTTTTGAGAGAGAGAGAAAATGCAAGCAGGACAAGGACAGAGTGAGGGGGACAGAGGATCCAAAGCAGGCTCTGCATTGACAGCAGCGAGCCCTATGTGGGGCTCAACCTGCAAACTGCAAGATCATGACCTGAGCCAAAGTCAGACGTTCAACCGACTGAGCCACCCTGATGCCCCTATCCATTTCTTCCATGTTGCAAAATTTGTGGCATAATTGTTGACAGTAGTCTCATGATCCTTTGTATTTCTATGGTAACAGTTGTAATGTCTCCTCTTTCATTTCTTATTTTATTTATTTCATTCCTAATTTTATTTATTGGAGCCTTCTCTTGTCTTGGTGAATCTAGCTAAAGGTTTTTCCATTTTTAAAATTTTTTTCAAAGAATCAGCTCTTAGTTTCATTTAACTTTATTTTATTTTATTTTTTTATTATAAAATTTTTTTAATGTATATATTTACTTTTGAGAGAAAGAGACAGAGGCATGAGTGAGGGAGCGGCAGAGAGAGGCAGACACAGTATCCTAAGCAGGCTCCAGGTTCTGAGCTGTCCGCACAGAGCTGGACGTGGGGCTCGAACTCACAGACCGCGAGATCATGACCTGAGCCGAAGTCGAATGCTTAACTGACTGAGCCACCCAGGCACCCCTTCTTTATTTTATTATTATTTTTTTATTTTGGAAAGAGAAAGAGTGTGAGTGGGGGGAAAGGGGCAGAGGAAGAGAGAGAGAGAATCTTAAGCAGGCTCTATGCTCAGCGTGGAGCCTGATGCAAGGCTTAATCCCACAACCCTGGGGTCATGACCTGAGCCAAAAGCAGGAGTCAGCTGCTCAACTGACTGAGCCACCCAAGCACCCCCCCCCATTTACCTTTTCTATTGCCTTTTTACTCTCTATTTATTTCTGCTCTGATCTTTGTTATTTCCCACTTTCTACTAACTTTGGGCTTCATGTATTCTTCTTTTTCTAGTTCTTTGAGGTATAAATATTATAGATCTAGCCACGTAAAATAAGGTTGAAACCTTCAGTTCCAATTCCAAAATTGCTTGGGATGAAACTCTGATGGTCCAACTTAGGTCAGGTACCCACTCCTGGTCCAATCAACTGCAGTCAGGGAGGTAGAATCAAACTATGTAAACATGTCTGACTGGACCCACTCTTGTGATTTGGAAGTTTAATGTCTGGAGGAAAAGAAGAAAGGAGGAACAATAGGAACTGGATAGATATGACAAAAGATTTCTCCTGTAATATTTTTGTCAAGCAGACATATTGGTACTGATGGCCATTTTCTTAATGAAAGAAAAAAATAAATATTAAAATGTCTGCAATATGCTAAGAATCTTTGAGACTTTTGTTATGGTGGCATGATATATTTTAGTTTTTTCAGATGCTTAAGGAGAACCTGGGTGACATCAGAGTTTTATGTTGCTCTTTGATTTATCATCTGGGACAAGAGAGAGTAACTGAAATTATATTACAACTCTAGCATTCTCTTCTTAAGTTCACTGTTCTTTCCCAGAGCAGTGGCAGTGACATTATTAGAAGTTAAAATAAATAATATAAAAGTTTGCTAGATCGAGCTCTACTCGCTGGCAGTGCAGAGCCTATTTGGGATTCTCTGTCTACCCCTTCCCACTTTACTCTCTCTCTCTCTCTCTCTCTCTCTCTCTCTCTCTCAAATTAAATAAACTTAAATATATACATAAAGACAAACAAAAAATATAAAATTCTACCCTCCAACCAACAAATTTTAGTTAGAATTATGGTAACTTCTGGGTGCCTCAGTTGGTTGAGCTTCCAACTCTTGATTTTGGCTCAGGTCATGATCTCAGGGTCATGGGATCAAGCCCTGTGTCGGGTTCCATGCTGAGCATGGAACCTGCTTGGGATTCTCTCTCTCTCCTCTGCCACTCTCCCCAGCTAATGCTCTCTCTCTTTTTCTCTAAAAAAAAATTATGGTAATTTCTTAGGGATTTACAAAAATATCCCTGAACTTTGTGTCCTTCAAATTTAGCCTTGGTTTTAATTTGCTGTAGTTCACAGTCTAAATTGATTTGTTTTGTCATTTACATGGTAAGCGTCAGCACAGGGAGCAGGTTTTGACATGTACTGGAAGCTTACCCTGCACTCTCAATCCTTAGAAAATAATAATTAATAGTTAGGTATTGAGTATTTGGCACAAAACTCTAACTTTAAGAGCTATTTTGGTGTATGATGAAAGGGAGATGTGAAAAACTTCATGGCTTCTTCGAAGGAGTCAGGAATGTATCCACTGGCTGAGACATGTTGGCATTTGAAATACATGCATGTAGTTGCCTGATGAATGTGAACAGCAGGTGGTTCTCATGTTAAGAGTTGTAAAAACATTTATACTAGAATTAATGTCATCAAGATTGGATTAAGAATATAGAGGCCCTAAAGTTAAAGTACCCATGTGTGAAATTAAAACAAAATGCCAAAATACACTAAACCTTAAAATCAGGAAGTCCAGTAAGTTCTATGATTTGTTTATCTTGTAATTTTGCATGGTGATTATTGCCATGCCTTTTTTTTTTTAAACTCTCAAATATTGAAGTATTTCTGGGGCACCTGGGTGGCTCAGTCGGTTAAGCATCCAACTTCAGCTCAGGTCATGATCTCACGGTTCGTGGGTTTGAGCCCTGTATCAGGCTCTGTGCTGACAGGTAGCTCAGAGCCTGGAGCCTGTCTTCGGATTCTGTATCTCTCTCTCTCTGACCCTCCCCTGCTCATGTTGTCTCTCTCTCTCAAAAATAAATAAAACATTAAAAAAATTCTTTTAAAGATATTGAAGTATTTCCAAATAATTGTGTATATGTGTGTGTGTGTGTGTGCATGCATGAATACAATGCATGCATGTTTGCACACATGCAGATATGCATGACCAAGGCATGCCTTTGCTGCAAGTATCCTAACATGTGCTTAATCTGCTTTTTGGATAATCCACAGTGGTTACACCATGTTCTTCAGACTTCAGAATGTTAAGTGGATTGTATGGACTTTGGTTCCAATTACAGAAAATTTGAATAGATAAGTTGGCAAGCAAGAAGCAAGGATGCTACACCAAGGGGGTGACTCCTTTATGACTCCTCAAGAGACAGAGGTGTGCCAATGTGGTAGGGGCTCAGTTTCATATTGGAGCATAAGAATTTTGCTCCAATATGATCCTGATTGAGGATCAAGTGAGCAGCTGGTCAAGGCCTCTTTGTGTGTTGGTTCCTAACTTCTTCAACAAAAACGCTTTTCATCATTTCCCCTCCCTGATTTGGAATATATTTTTTTAATTTTTTAAATGTTTTTTACTTATTTTTGACTGACAGAGAGAGACAGCATGAGCAGGGGAGGGTCAGAGAGAGAGGGAGACACGAAATCTGAAGACAGGCTCCAAGCTCTGAGCTAGCTGTCAGCACAGAGCCCGACGCAGGGCTCGAACCCACAAACCGTCAGATTGTGACCTGAGCTGAAGTCTGATTCTTCACCGACTGAGTCACCCAGGCACCCTGGGAATATTTTTTTAAATGTATTTAATATTTAAAAGTTTGTTGTATGTAAATGCATATTAAAATGCCCTTTACAAAAGGAAATTAAGGAAATAAGAATCTTTAGAGTTAAATTATCAGAATAAAATATTGCATAATAAAAAATAGTTAAATATTACTTTAAAAAAATGGAATGGCTCCAGTTCTGAGCAAATATGACTGTAAATGTTAAGGGTGCAATCTAAAGGAAGTGGAGGTTTGTTAGTCTGGGGAGATTTTTATTAAAGGAGAATCTCTGAGATAAAATTTGGCAGTGCCCATACATCTACTATTGTCCTAGGAAAAGAGAATCTCAGACTTGTATTTATAGTTCCATTGGTAAGGCCATGTTTATTGAGAAGGTTACTACCTGCCTACTTTAGTCAGTTCCCATTAAACTTTCAAGTTACTGCCTGCTCCTACTTTGATTCCAGGCTTAGCAAGCAACATTCTAATCACAGTCTGGTTCCCTATGTCACCACACAAGGAAAAACTGTGCTGGTCATGCTTGCAGTGCCATTCTGGCCTATATGACTGTGATAATTCTCAGCACAAATTAATACATCGTTCTAGTTTGTTCATCAGTGAATTCGAATTATGAGAGATGATCGCAGATGGGCTGACAAACGGCATTTCAGAGCCAGCAAGGCCGAGAGCCAAGGAACTCCACCAAGGAATGTGGCCTTTAGACTCTTGGAGGACCAAGAGTGTGTCCAATTCATCTCTATCCCCATCTTGCAGCACAGGGCCTGGGACCCAGCAGAAACTCAGTGCTCACTTATCTTGGCTAGATACTCCTTAATATTAAAGCCCATTTTATAATTGCAATCTCATTTTATAGTTACTCAAAAGCATATGTTCATCAATAAGAGATTTAAACAATACTTTTAAAAGTTACCTAGGTAATATACATCTTTAAGAAAATTATAAAATATAAGTAAAAGAAAAAAAGTAGTTCTCCCTATTTCAGTTACTTAGAGAAAACCATTGTTAACTTTTCGGTATATACTCTTTGAGATTTTTTAAATGCATTATATGTATGTTTTACAAAATACAAAATATTATTAAGCAGTTTTGTAGCTTGTCTTGTTTTTTACTTAAAGTATATGGTGGTGAAAACTCTTTCATATTGATAAGTAATCTATGGCATAATTTTTTTTTCTGGTTTAACTGCCTTACTTTTTTTTTTAATGTTTGCTTGTTTATTTATTTATTTACTTAATATAGTTTATTGTCAAGTTGGTTTCCATGTAACACCCAGTGCTCATCCCAACAAGTGCCCTCCTCCATGCCCATCACCCATTTACCCATTTTCCCTTCTCCCTCACCCCCCATCAACCCTCAGTTTGTTCTCAGTATTTAAGAGTCTCTTGTGGTTTGTCTCCCTCCCTCTCCTTAACTATTTTTTCCCCTTCCCTTCCCCTATGGTCCTTTGTTAAGTTTCTCCTATTCCACATATGAGTGAAAACATATGGTATCTGTCTTTCTCTGCCTGACTTATTTCACTTAGCATAATACCCTTGAGTTCCATCCACATTGCTACAAATGGCCAGATTTTATTGCATCATTTTTAATGACTGTGAGTATAGTATACCTTAGCATGTGGATATACCATGACTTAAACATTCTTCTGTTGCTCATCATTTACCATGCATCCATTTCTTTGTTATTATAAGCAACACTTAAAGAACACATTTATCATTTCTTAGAATAAATTCCTAGTGGAGATATTGCCCAGGTTAAAGTTTATACATGTTTTAAAGCTTTTGATATAGAGCCATCTGTCCTCTAGAAAAACTCCCATTGATTTATTCATCCACTAGCAGTGTTTCAGAGGGTCCCATTTCCCCCCTTAGGGTTTCTACAACTTAATATCTCATGACATCCCTGGAGCTTAGGGCTACTATAACCCACGGGATCATTAGCAACTAATTGGTACACCAGATGCAGCTTTTCTGGACAGCCCCACCATGCTCTTCCAATCCCAACCATTGTCCCTCCACACCTAAGCTCTAGCATTTCCCTTCCTTCCTGCCTTCCTTCCTTCCTTCCTTCCTTCCTTCCTTCTTTCCTGGTCTTGAAGTTCCTTCTGGGAAGCTCTGAGTAGGTTGTATGATTGCCAGACAAAATACAGGGTGCTCAGTTAAATTCAAATACTAAACAATGAATATTACATGAGCCAATAGTGTAAAAATTATTGATTGTTTCTCTGAAATTCAAATTTAACTATGTATCTTTATTATTTGCTAAACCTGACAGTCCTCCCTGGGTATTCTTTAATACCATATGCCCTAAATCTAGTAAAACTCCTCAAAGTGTCTGATATTTGTATGTTTCCCTTTTGTATCATCAGTACTGACCCAGAAATTTCCTTACTTTGTATTTCTTTGGTCATTTGGCGGGGGGGGGGGGGGGGGGGA
>CM053576.1:114176677-114230249 GCA_028646485.1 Cryptoprocta ferox | reverse complement strand
ATAGAAATAATTTTTAAATGAGATTCTAAACCTAGACCTCAAACTTCTGGTTATGCCTTTCCAACAGTTTTACCTTTTACAGGCTATATATAGTCTTTCTGAGTCTTTTCCTCATCTTTAAAGGGGACATACCAGTCTCCTTTGTAAGTTTATTTCAAGTGATGAGGTAGATTACCTGGCACACCCTAGGCCTTCTCTACTTCTCCGCTGAATGGAAGAGCACATACAGAACAGTCTTAATGATTGGATTATTCTATAGTTCCCTCAATTTTTGTTTTTTATGACACATTCTAGGGCATCTTAGATTAAATTTGGGAATATGATTCAATCTATTTTCTAGGTCTATAAAGATAAAGGGGCTTTGGTATTTAGATATTTTCTAAATCTGATTGGGTGTTCACATGTGGTATATGTGTATATAACTGATATATATATTCAGTTATATATCATCAAGGTTGTTTGTGTGTGTAAAAGAGATTTTGGATTTTGGATCCCTAAATACTCCACCAGTCATCGAGATGGACACCCCACTAGATCTCTGAGAAAAATGCTTGAATAGAGGATAAGGATACTATTTACTCTTTTACAGGCTGGGAATTTGGTCCAATTACTATTCTAAGTTTCTGCTAAGCCAGGCAGGACTTCAAGATCCAAGGCTAAGTAAAACACAGGCCTTGCAGGTCCTTTGCCGTTGGGGCCATACTTTGATCTTATCCTAGGAAGGGCAAGGAAAAGGATGGAAAGAGGAAACCCAAGAGAAAAAGAACCCTTTCTCCATAAACCCCAATGGGGACTCTTTCTTGACCAAGCTTTAGTCGGGTTCCTCTGTGCCCTCTTCTTGACTGGACCTCGACTTTGGCCTCCATCTCAAGGCCCCGTGCCTAGTCTTCATAGCCCAGTCTTAGCAAGAATCCCACAAAGTCAGTTGAGAGAGAATCCCCTACCAGTGATATCTGATCAAGTTCTTCATTCCCCACCTTTGAGTCTTAAGTCCTTAGCCTTTTTTGGAATCCTGCTAATTCGGTTTAGCAAGAAACCCCTTACTCTTGCTGTCTTCTCTAGTAATTTTCCAACCAGTGACCCCTTCGCTCTGTTCCGTGGCCATTGATACCCACTTGTCCTTATCATATTCAGAGTTCAGCCTGATGTCTCCCCCCATTTTGATAGTATTGAAACCTATTCCAACATTCTTGAATAAAGTCTTTCTTACAATTTTAACAAGTGTCAGAATAATTTTTTCATTTCCCCCCACATTTATTGAGATATAATAACATTATGTAGATTTAAGGTATACACTGTGATGATTTTTATACACGTTTATATTGTGAAATGAATAACACCTCACATGGCACATTTTTTTGGTGTGCTGAGAACTTTTAAGATTTATTCTCTTAGCAACTTTGAAGTCTACAATATTTTTAGAATAATTTTTTCTTTAACAACTGTGGCAAATCCAGCTTAGGCTACCTCAGAGAACCACTTTTTTTTTTTTTTTTTAAGATGCAATGGTTTAAATGGGAGCCATAAAGAAAAGACATTCCATGTGTAATGAAATGCCTTTAGCCTTTAGCTCCTACCGTATTTTGCTCCACCCTTAGCAATAAGGCCCCAAAAGACCTTGACCCTGTGTTAAATTTCGCCCTGCTAGGGAATGGGGTTTGTGTGTGGAAATCCTTGGGCTCCCTCTAGTGGTTAGAGTGCGCATCCAGCACTGACTGGTAAATTATCTGCGTGTGTTGGGGAGGTTGTTGTTCCTATTTTGGTGTTAAAGGAAGGAAACTTAGGATGTTTCTTTCCCTCTTCAGGGAGTTTAGCAGAGTATCAGAAATGTCCTGTCTGTACCATCATGCAGCTGATTCTTTAATCCTTTCTAGTTCTCCCTTTGGGACCCCTGAGGTGGGTAGGTAGTTCAGCCCTTTTACAAAGGTTCCTTTGATGTTCTATCCAGGGAGCCAGAGTTAGGTCAAGATATTCCATCAAATGCAGCCCAAGTGTTTTTTCCAAGTGTGCTTCGTGGACTGCGTGCATGAAAATATTCTAGAGTGTTTCTTTAAAATGAAGATTTCTGGGTCCCGCCCCAAACCTCTGAATCATAATTTTCAGGGGTTGGATGGGGGTGGTGAGGCAATTCTTGTGCACATTAATATTGAAAACAGTGCTGTATGCTCCTTGAGAAGGCGTTTCTCCACTTGATGTCTCATTTACAGTTATGGCGCATGATGTTGTAATCAGACTCCTCAGACAAGGTTACATTCACAGTAAGCACACTATAATAATGTAGCATGCCAGGCTTTCCCTCTGAAAACAGAACACAATATACACCCTTCCCTTATTTAATCCCTGAATCTAAATCCTCAATTATGTAGAAAACGCTTTCCGTCTCCCTTTAAAAAAATCTTATTCCGTTCAGTCTTTTTTTTTTTTTAATTTCTTAGTGTTTATTTATTTTGAGAGAGACAGACAGAGCGTGAGCAGGGGAGGGACAGAGACAGAGGGAAACACAGAATCCTAAGGAGGCTCCAGGTTCTGAGCATCAGCACAGAGCCTGATGTGGGGCATGAACCACTAGTGAGATCATGACCTGAGCCAAAGTCAGATGCTCAACCAACTGAGCCACCCAGGCGCCCCTGTTCAGTCTTAATAAAGGGGTCTTATTTACTCCTTCAGCTACTCCAAAATTGGGTTAATTTAACCGAAGTGTCTCAAGTGTCCTCACCTTTCCAAAGTTCCAGGGAGCTGTCAGAAACAGGCCCTTTGCACCAAATTTAGAAAGCCTAACCAAGTGTGCATCAATATGATTGCCCAAGATCTAAGCATAATTTCTCTTTGGAAGCATGTTTAAAATGTGCATTCATAGGCTTTATCCCCAAATTTTCTGGTTTGCTAGATTGGAGCCAGGAATCTACATTTTATCAAGTATCCTAAGGTGGCTCTGATGTAGGCAATCCTCAGACTACATTTTAAGAAACATTGCCCTGTATGCCAGAGTTTCCCAAGCAAATATATTGCTAGAATATTTTACAACCAAACCCCTTATAAATCGTATAAACTACAGTTCTAAGCAAATATTTAATGTTAATCTGCAGAAAGGAAGTAGACTGGGGATAATAAATAGTGGCATAGAAGCTATAATTACCGTTTTTTGGTCTATTTCCCATAGTTTAACCTTTATTGTGGTAAATATACACATTATATTTGTTGTGGTAAAATTTACCACATTAATCAGTTTTAAGTATAAAATTCACTGGCATTAATTATTCTCACAATGTCGTGTAGATACCACCACTCTCTATTTTCAGAACTTTCTATTACCTCCAACAAAAACTCTGTATGCATTAAGCAATGACTCCTTGTTCTCCCCATTCCCCCAGCCCCTAGTAGTTTTTTCTTAAGTAGGCTCTACACCAAGTGTGGGGCTTGAACTCACAACCCTGAAATCAAGAGTCGCATGCTCTACTGACTGAACCAGCCAGGCATCCCGTCGCTTGGTAATTTCTAACCTAACTTTCTGTCTGTATGAATTTGCTTATTCTAGATATTTCCTGTAGGTTGCATCGATCATTTTTCCTTAGTGTCTGGCTTATTTCGTTTCGTATATTTTCAGAGTACATACTTGCAGCATGTATCAGAACTTCATTCTTTTTTTTTTTTTTTTTGGCTAAATAATACTACATGGTGTGTATATACCACAATTTGTTTTTCCTTTCATCTATTGTTGGATACTTAGGTTGTTTCTACCTGTTGGCTATTATGAATAATGCTGCAGTGGATGCTGGCATACAACTATTTGTCTGAGTCCCTGTTTTCACTTCTTTTGAGTGTGTCTCTAAGGGTGGAATTGCAAGGTCATACCATAAATCTATGTTTAACTTTTTGACGACCACCAGACTGTTTTCTACAACTGGACCATTTTGTATTCCCGCCAGTAATGTTTCAACGTCTCCACATCCTTGCCGACACTTGTTATTTTCTCTCTTTTTTGACAGTTGCCAACTTAACAGGTGTGAAATGTAGTTTTGATTTGCATTATCCTTTTTTTTTTTAAAGATTCAAATCCAAGTTAGTTAACATATAGTGTATTAATAATTTCAGGAATAGAATTTAGTGATTCATCACTTACATAGAAAACCCAGTGTTCATCCCAACAAGTGTCCTCCTTAATACCCCTCTCCCATTTAGCTCTTCCTGCCACCCAACACCCCGCCAGCAACCCACAGTTTGTTCTCTGTATTTAAGAGGCTCTTATGCTTTGTCTCCCTCTCTGTTTTTATATTATTTTTGCTTCTCTTCCCTTATGTTCATCTGTTTTGTATCTTAAATTCCACATATGAGTGAAATCACATATTTGTCTTTCTCTGACTTATTTTGCTTACCATAATATACTCTAGTTCCATTCATGTTGTGCAAATGGCAAGATTTCATTCTTTTTATTCATTGAGTAATATTCCATTGAGGAATATTCCATTCCACACACACACACACACACACACCACATCTTCTTTATCCATTTATCAGTCGATGGACATTTGGGTTCTTTCCATACTTTGGCTACGGCTGATAGTGCTGCTATAAACATTGGCGTGCATGTGCCCCTTTGAATCAGCATTCCTGTATCATTTGGATAAATACCCAGTAGTGCCATTGCTGTGTCCTAGGGTAGTTCCATTTTTAATTGTTTGAGGAAGCTCCATACTGTTTTCCAGAGTGGCTGTACCAGTTTGCATTTCCACCAACAGTGCAAAAGGGTCTCTCTTTCTCTGCATCCTCCCCAACATCTATGGTTGCCTGAGTTTAATTTTAGCCATTTTGACAGGTGTGAGGTGGTATCTTATTGTGGTTTTGATTTGTATTTCTCTGATGATGAGTGATGTTGAGCATCTTTTCATCTGTCTGTTAGCCATCTGGATGTCTTCTTTGGAAAAATGTCTAATCATGTCTTTTGCCCATTTCTTCACTGGATTATTTGTTTTTTTGGGTATTGAGTTTGATAAGTTCTTTATAGATTTTGGCTACTAACCTTTTATCTGATATGACATTTGCAAATATCTTCTCCCATTCCATCAGTTGCCTTTTAGTTTTGCTAATTGTTTCCTTCACTGTGCAGAAGCTTTTTATTTTGATGAGGTCCCAATAGTTCATATTTGCTTTTGTTTCCCTTGCCTCTGGAGACATGTTGAGTATGAAGTTGGTGCGGCTGAGGTCAAAGAGGTTTTTGCCTGCTTTCTCCTTGAGGATTTTGATGGCTTCCTGTCTCACATTTAGGTCTTTCATCCATTTTGAGTTTATTTTTGTGTATGGTGTAAGAAAGTGGTCCAGGTTCATTTTTCTGCATGTCACTGTTCAGTTTTCCCAACACCATTTGCTGAAGAGACTGTCTTTTTTCCATTGGATATTCTTTCCTGCTTTGTCAAAAATTAGTTGGCCACACGTTTGTGGGTCCATTTCTGGGTTCTCTATTCTGTTCCATTGATCTATTGTCTGTTCTTGTGCTAGTACCATACTGTCTTGACGATTACAGCTTTGTAATACAGCTTAAAGTCTGGAATTGTGATGCCTCCAGCTTTGGTTTTCTTTTTCAGGATTGCTTTGGCTATTTGGGGTCTTTTCTGGTTATATACAAATTTTGGGATTGTTTGTTCTAGCTCTGTGAAGAATGTTGGTGTTATTTTGATAGGGATTACATTGAATATGTAGATTGCTTTGGGTGGTATCGACATTTTAACAATATTTGTTCTTCCAATCCATGAGCATGGAATATTTTTCCAGTTTGTGTCTTCTTCAATTTCTTTTATAAGCTTTTTATAGTTTTCAGTGTATAGATTTTTCACTTTTTTGGTTGGATTTATTCCTAGGTATCTTATGGTTTTTGGTGCAGTTGTAAATGGGATCAATTCCTTGATTTCTGTTTCTGATGCTTTATTATTGGTGTATAGAAATGCAACCAATTTCTGCACATTGATTTTATATCTTGTGACTTTATTCAATTTATGTATCAGTTCTAGTAGTTTTTTGGTAGAGTCTTTTGGGTTTTCCACAAAGAGTATCATATTGTCTGTGAAGAGTGAAAGTTTGACTTCCTTCTGACCGATTTGGATGCCTTTTATTTCTTTGTGTTTGTTGTCTGATTGCTGAGGCTAAGACTTCCAAAACTATGTTGAATAATAGTGGTGAGAGTGGACATCCTTGTCGTGTTGCTGACCTTAGAGGGAAAGCTCTCAGTTTTTTCCCATTGAGGATGATATTATTGGTGGATCTTTCATATATGGACTTTATGATCTTGATGTATATCCTTTTATGCCTACTTTATTGAGAGTTTTTATCAAGAAAGGATGCTGTATTCAACATCTATTAGAGGATCATGTGGTTCTTATCCTTTCTTTTATTAATGTGATGTATCACATTGATTGATTTGCAGATATTGAATCAGCCCTGCATCCCAGGAATAAATCCCACTTGATTGTGGTGAATAGTTCTTTTAATGTATTGTTGGATCTGGTTTGCTAGTATCTTGTTGAGAATTTTTGCATCCATGTTCAGGGGAAATTGGTCTGTAGTCCTCCTTTTTAGTGGGGTCTTTGTCTGGTTTTGGAATCAAGGTTAATACTGGCCTCGTATTTCCTCCCATTTCTATTTTTTGGAACAGTTTCAAAAGAATAGGTGTTAACTCTTCTTTAAATGTTTGATAGAATTATCCTGGAAATCCATCTGGCCCTGGACTCTTGTTTTTTGGGACATTTTTGATTACTGATTCAATTTCTTTACTGGTTATGGGTCTGTTCAAATTTTCTATTTCTTCCTGTTTCAGTTTTGGTAGCTTATATGTTTCTAGGAATTTGTCCATTTCTTCCAGATTATGCAATTTGTTGGCATATAATTGCTCATAAAATTCTTATTATTGTTTGTATTTCTGTTGTGTTGGTTGAGATCTCTCCTCTTTCATTCATGATTTTATTTATTTGGGTCCTTTCATGATTTTATTTATTTGGGTCCTTTCCTTTTTCTTTTTGATCTATCCGGCTAGGGGCTTATCAATTTAATTCTTTCAAAGAACCAGCTTCTGGTTTCATTGATCTGTTCTACCTTTTTTTTTTTTTTAATTTCTATATCATTGATTTTTGCTCTAATGTTTATATTTCCCTTCTTCTGCTGGTTTTTGGACTTTATTTGCTGTTCTTTTTCCAGATCTTTTAGGTGTAAGGTTAGGTTGTGTATTTGAGACCATTTTTCCTTTTTTAGAAAAGCCTGGATTGCTATATACTTCTCTCTTATGACTGCTCTTGCTGCATCCCAGAGGTTTTGGGCTGCCATGTTTTCATTTTCATTGGCTTTCATGAACTTTTTTCCCCCCTCTTTAATTTCTTGGTTCACCCATTCTTTCTTTAGTAGGACGTTCTTTAATCTCCTAGTATTCATATTCTTTCCAGCTTTTTTTTCTTGTGGTTGGTTTTGAGTTTCATAGTGTTGTGGTCTGAAAGTATGCAAGGTATGATCTCAGTCTTTTTGTACTTGTTGAGGGCTGATTTGCGACCCAGTATGTTCCACGTGCACTCAAGAAGAATGTGTATTATTCTGCTTTAGGATTAAATATTTAGAGTATATCTATTAAGTCCATGTGGTCCAGTGTGTCACTCAGAGCCATTGTTTCCTTGTTGATTTTCTGGTTACATGATCTGTTCATTGCTGTAAATGTGGGGGTGTTAAAGTCCCCTACTGTTATGGTATTATTATCAATGAGTTTATTTATGTTTGTGATTAATTGATTTATATATTTGGGTATTTCCACGTTGCAGGCATAGTATTTACAATTGTTAGATCTTCTTGGTGGATATAATTAGTTAACAATATAATGCCCTTCTTCATCTCTCGTTACAGTCTTTATTTTAAAATCTAGTTTGTCTGATATAAATATGGCTACTCCAGCTTTCTTTTGATGACCATTAGCATGATAGACGATTCTCCATCCCCTTACTTTCAATCTGCAGGTGTCTTTAGGTCTAAAATGTGTCTCTTGCAAGCAGCATATAGATGGTTCTTGTTTTCTTATCAATTCTGATACCCTATGTCTTTTGATTGGAGTGTTTAGTCCATTGACATTTAGAGTCAGTACTGAAAGATGAATTTAGTGCCATTGTGTTGCCTGTTGAGTTGGTGTTTCTGGTGATGTTCTCTGGTCCTTTCTAGTCTTTGTTTCTTTTGGTCTTTTTTTGTTTTGTTCGGTCTTTTCTCCACTCAAAGAGTCCCCCTTAAAATTTCTTGGAGGGCTGGTTTAGTGGTCACCGACTCCTTTAGTTTTTGTTTGTCTGGGAAACTCTTTCTCTATTTTGAATGACAGCCTTACTGGATAAAGAATTCTTGGCTCTATATTTTTCTGATTCAGCATGTTGAATATATCCTGCCAGTCCTTTCTGGCCTGCCAAGTTTCTGTGGATAGGTCTATGGTGAACTTGATCTGTCTTCCCTTATACGTTAAGACTTTTTTCCCCTTGCTGCTTTCATAATTCTTTCCTTATCTGTGTATTTTGTGAATTTGACTATGGTATGCCTTCGTCAGTTTTTGTTGAATCTAATGGGAGTTCTCTGTGTCTTGGATTTTGATGTCTGTGTCCTTCCTCAGATTAGGAAAGTTGTTCACTATAATTTGCTCACATAAACCGTCTGCCCCCTTTTCTCTCTTTTCATCTTCTGGGACTCCTATGATTCAGATGTAATTCCTTTTTAATAAGTCACTGAGTTCTGTAAGTCCTGTATTGTGCTCTTTTGCCTTAGCTTCCCTCTTGTTTTCTGCTTCATTATTCTCCATAATTTTGTAGATGCTGTGGCGTCCATTGAAGATTGTATCTTGGTTATAGCACTTTAAATTTTGTCTTGACTAGATTTTACTTCTTTTATCTCCACAAATGGGATTCTGTGCTTTTTTTCAATCCCAGCTAGTATTCTTATTATTGTGGTTCTAAATTCTAGTTCAGATATCTTGCTTATATCTGTGTTGATTAAGCCCCTGGCTGTCATTTTTTCCTGTTGTTTCTTTTGGGGTGAATTCTTTCATTTTGTCATTTGGAGGAAGAAAATAATAAAACAGAAACTTAAAATTGAAAAGTTAAAAACAATACAAAAAATTTAACAAAGGAAGCTAGATTCTAAGTGTTTTGGTCTGCTTATTGAAAGAAGCTTGATAGAATAGAGAATAAAAGGAAAGAAAGAAAAAAGGTAAGAAAAATTTAAAAATTTAAAAAATTATATAGTAAAATAGGATAAAATGAAGTAAAGAAAGTAAAATAGAATAAAAAATTAAAAGAAATAAAAATAAAGTAAAAAAATAAAATTTTCTCTTTCTGTGTCCAAAGATAAGGAAGAAAAGAAAGAAAAAAGAGAAAAAAATTTAAGCAAAAACAGAAGCAAAGAAAATGAACAAATAAATGGACCAACAAACAGAATGAAACCTGAATGATGTTACATCCAGTTTCCCCTAGAACTGAAACTATGAAACCTTTTATAGTCTGAACACTAAGAAGGTGGAGTGACTTGTGCTGGTCTTCTAGGGGATGTGTTGGAGGGTGCTCTTAGGTGGGCTTGGTGTACTGGTTCCATTCTCCACTAGGTGGCACTGCTTAGCTTCCTGGGGTGGATCAGTGTGGCGTGCATGCTTGTGTGTGCATTCATGTGCACGGGAGAGGTGGAAATGGCTTCACCCAGGTCCCTGGTCTCTGGCATCGGAACTTTGTGCTCTTACCAACCCAGGATCAAGCACCCTTCCTTTGTATCAGGCCTCCATCCACTCCCCACTCCTACCCTGTCTGTGTCCAAGCTGTCTGCCTGCCAGGCAGCACCACCCTCCAGAGTTTTATCTCAGATGGGGTTGTGTTTCAAAACCCCATGCTTCAGAGACCCCTGTGGCTTGGACCCACCAACGCTCTGGGGGAGGGTCTCGTTGAGCAATGACTGGGTGCCAGCTTGGCCAAGGAAACATTCATGTGATTGTGCGGTGGCAGAGGTTCAGAGATTATGGCAAACCATAACACACAGCCGGTGCTAGGTCTTAACCACACTCTGGCATCTTTGTCCCAATACCAGCAAACTTGGCTGCTCTCCAGGGTCTGCTGGGATCTTTGCCTGTGGGGAGGCTGTATGGCCTCTGCCAAATGCACTAAAAGCAGGGAACCGCTTCTCCTTATGTGGCCCATGGACCCCTCACACCCCGCTGCCTGCTCCTAGGGATTCACCCTTCCTCCACAGCAGAGCACCGCCAGGCACTCAGCTCCAGAACTTCAGACTCTGCACTCCACTGTTTATAGAATCCTGGTGGTATTAAAACCCTCTCCTTTCTTCCCATCAATGGTTTTGGGGAACAGATTTCTTATTCAGTTCTCTGCGAGTGTTTTCACTCTTTCTTTCTCTTTCTCTCCAGCTACTTTCAGGGGAGTGCTTTTCTTGCATCAATCCCAATGCACTGCACTCTCCCCCTTTCTCTTTCTCTGTCTTCTCTCTGCAAAAACAGCTCCCTACCCTCTGCGGCTTTTCTTTCCTCCAGTTCACCTCTTCACACCATGTACCTGTTGAGTTCCGTGGCTCAAGTTATGCAGATTGTTGTGTTAACACTCATATCAATTTCCTAGGTGTGAAAAATGATTTGGCAGTGATCTGGCTGCATTTCAGGGATGAGACAAGCTCTGGTTCTCCATGCTGCTCTGCCATCTTCACTCCCTCTTGATTAGCATTATCCTAATGATTAGCAATGTTGAGCATCTTTTTGTGTGCTTGTTGGCCATTTGTATATCTTCTCTGGACAAATGATTAAAGTACTTTGTCAGTTTTTTTCCCCTTTGTCCACTTTTGAATTGGGTTATTTGATTTTTTGTTATAAGAGTTCTCCATATATTCTGGATGTTAATCTCTTCACAGGTGTAGGTTTTTTTCTTTTTTTAAGTTTATTATTTGGAGGGAGGAAGGGAAGGAGGGAGAGAGAGAGAGAGAGCGAGTGAGCGAGTGAGCACATGACCAGGGGAGGGGCAGAGAGAGATGGAGAGAGAGAATTCCAAGCAGGCTCCACACTGCCAGTGCAGAGCTGATGCAGGGCTTAAAGTCATGAACTGTGAGGTCATGACCCAAGCCTAAATCAAGAGTTGGACACTTAACTGATTGAACCATCCAGGTGCCCCAACAGGTGTAGTTCTACAAATATTTTCCCTCAATCTATGGGTTGCCTTTTAATTCTGTTGATATTGTCTTTTGATACACAATTTTTTTTAAGTTTCATAAAGTCCAACTTGTCTAGTTTTTATTTTGTTGTTTGTGCCTTTGTTTTCATATCCAAGGAATCACTGCCAATTCCACACTGTGAAGATTTTGCCCTATGTTTTCCTCTAAGGATATTGTAGTTTTAAGTCTTACATTTAGGTCTTTCACTAATTTTGAGTTAATTTTTGTACATGGTATTAGGTAAGTGCCCAACTTCTTTTGTATGTGAGTATCCAGGTTTCCCAGCACCATTTCTCCATTGAATGATCTTGGCACCCTTGTCAAAAATCATTTGACCATGTACATAAGGTTTATTTCTTGGCTCTCTATTTAATTTCATTGGTCTGTATGTTGGTCTTTATGTCAGTACCACATTGTTTTGATTACCCTAGTCTTGTAATATGTCTTGAAATCAGGAAGTGTGTTTCAGCTTTATTCTTGTTTTTCAAGATTGTTTTGGCTATTCAGGGTCCCTTGAGATTCTGTATAAATTTTAGGATGGGTTTTTCTATTTCTGCAAAAAAAGTGTGGGATTTTGATAGGGATTGCATTGTATCTATAGATTGCTTTGGGTATTATTGACATTTTAATAATATTAAATCTGGCAATCCATGAACATGAGTTGTTTCCCTTTATTTATATCTTCTTTAATTTCTTTCAGCAATGTTTTATAGTTTTCATTGTACAAATCTTTCACCTCCTTGGGTAAGTTAATTTCCAAGTATTTTATTCTTTTTGACTGTGTTGTAAATGGAATGGTTTTTGTAATTTCTTTTCAGATTGTTCATTGTAAGTATATAGAAATGCAGCTGATTTTTGCATGTTGACCTTGTATCCTGCTACTTCACTGAATTCATTTATTAGTTTTAACTGGGTTTTTTCTTTGTATATGTATGGAGTCTTTGGGATTTCTACATGTAAGATCATATGACCTGCAAACAGACATAATTTTATTTCTTCCTTTCTTAATACAAATGCCTTTTATTTCTTTTGCTGGCTAGAAATTCCAGTACTATGTTGAACAAAAGTGGTGAAAGCAAGTAGCCCTATCTTGTTCCTAATCTTAGAAGAAAAGCTATCAGCCTTTCACCACTCACTATGATTTTCACTATGAGTTTTTCATATGTGGGTCTTATTATGTGGAGGTACTTCTTTTCCTAGTTTGTTGAGTATTTTTGTCATGAAAGGGTATTGGAATTTTGTCAAGTGCCTTTTCTACATCAACTGAGATGCTCCGTGGCTTTTCTCTTTCATTCTGTTAATGTAGTGTATTACATTAATTTTTCATATTTTGAACCATCCTTGCATTTCAGAAATAAATCCCACTTGGTCATGGTGTATAATCCTCTTAAGATACTGTTGAATTTAGTTTGCTAGTATTTTGTTGATGCTATTTGCATCAATGTTCATAAGGGATATTGGTCTGTAGTATTATTTTCTTGTAGTGTCTTTGACTTTGGTAGCAGGGTAATGCTGGCCTCAAAGAATGAGTCATGAAGTATTCCCTTGTCTTCAGGTTTTTGGAAAAGTTTGAGAAGGATTGGTATTAGTTCTTCTTTAAATATTTGGTAGAATTTACCAGTAAAGCCATCAGGTCCAGTGCTCTTCTTTGTCAGGAGATTTTTGATTACTGACTCAACGTCCATACTAGTTATATGTCTATTCAGATTTCCCATTCTTTTAGATTTCATCTTTGTAGATTTTGTGTTTCTCAGAAATTGTCCATTTCATTTAGTTATACAAATTGTTGATGTACAATTGTTTAGAGTATTCTCCTATAGTCTTTTTTGTTTCTGTAGAATTGGTACTGTTTTCATTTTTATTTCTGATTTTAGTACTTTGAGTCTTCTCTCTTTTTTTTCTTATTCCATCAGCTAAAGTTTTGTCAATTTTGTTGTTCTATTGAAACAAGCACCTTTTGCTCTCCTCGCCATCCGTGCAGGGGAGGGCGGGGGCAGGCGCCGCTCCAGGGATGTAGTTGATGCTGGTGCTGGCGCAGGGCAGGACCGAGTGGCAGCCGGTTCCCGCTCTTGAGAGTGAATGGTCATTCCCTTGTGGGGAGGGCGATCCAGCCAGGTTTTCCTTCGGTTGGGGCCCCCGCAGGCTCGGGGCAGGGGCTCACCTGTCGCACCCACACACATCCCGGATGGACTTGGGGCGTCACCGCCTTGGACCTCACTTTGGGCCATGACCAGATATGATTGGTGATTACATCCATATATTAAATTCTTGTCAACTCCTTGGGATTTGAAGAGAAAATGCCTGGTGTCATACCTAGTGAAAGTAATGGGCTTTTGAAAGGTAGCCCATCCAAAAAAAAAAATAGACTTTACTTGCAGTTTTTTCTGAAAAAGGAACTAAGCCTTGGATTTCACAGATTTTCAAGAAAATGAAGAAAAGTCTTCTGAATAAAGAGGATCTGAAATTGATCAAGTTGTTCCTGCAGCGCAGTCCTCACCTATAAACTGTCAGAAGAGAGAAAACTTGTTACATCATTGTGTGACTGAAAAATCTCAGCAATACTTGTTATCTTAATAGTATACTTCAAGTATTATATTTTTGTCCTGGTTTTAAATCTGGAGTCAAGCACTTATTTAACATTATTTCAAGGAAGAAAGAAGCCCTAAAAGATGAAGCCAATCAAAAAGATAAGGGAAATTGTAAAGAAGATTCTTTGGCAAGTTATGAACTAATATAAGTCCTTGATCATTTCAGTTGAACAGCTTCAGGCTAGCTTTCTCTTAAATCCAGAGAAATACACTGATGAACTTGCTACTCAGCCAAGGCGGCTGCTTAACACACTCAGGGAACTCCACCCGATGTATGAAGAATATCTACAGCATGATGCACAGGAAGTATTACAGTGTATTTTGGGAAACATTCAGGAAACATGCCAACTCCTAAAAAAAGAAGAAGTAAAAAATGTGGTAGAATTATCTACTAAGGTAGAAGAAAAACCTCATCAGGAGGAAATGAGTGGTATTACCACCATAGAGATGGAGAGTATGAGGCATTCTGAAGACTATAAAGAAAAACTCCCAAAAGGAAATGGGAAAAGAAAAAATGACATTGAATTTGGTAACATAAAGAAAAAAATTAAAGCAGCCAAGGAACACCAGTCATTGGAAGAGAACCAGAGACAAACCAGATCAAAAAGGAAAGCTACAGGTGATACATTAGAGATTCCTTCTAAAATAATCCCCAAGTATATTTCTGAAAATGAAAGTGCAAGACCCTCACAAAAGAAATCAAGAGTTAAAATAAATTGGTTAAAGCCTGCAGCTAAGCAACCCACATTCTTTCTAAATTCTGTAGTCTGGGGAAAATAACAACAAACCAGGGATCCAAAGGACAATCAAAAGAAAATGAATATGATCTTGAAGAGGACTTGAGAAAGTGTGAAAATGGAAACACAACTAATGGTTGTGAACTTGAATCTCCAGGGAATAATGTTAAGTCATGTTATTAATGTTAATGTTAATGTTAATGAAGTTAAGCCCTTAAACAGAGGTGCAGAGCAAATTGGTTTTGAGCTAGTAGAGAAATTATTTCAAGGTCAGCTTGTATTAAGGACTCATTGCTTAGAATGTGAAAGTGTAACAGAAACAAGAGAAGATTTTCAGGACATCAGTGTGTCAGTACAAGAAGATGAGCTTTCCAAAGTAGAGGAGAGTTCTGAAATTTCTCCAGAGCCAAAAACAGAAATGAAGACCCTGAGATGAGCGATTTCACAGTTTGCTTCACTGGAGAGGATTGTAGGAGAAGATAAATATTTCTGTGAAAATTGCCATCATTATACTGAAGCAGAATGAAGTCTTTTGTTTGACAAAATGCCTGAAGTTACAACTATTCATTTGAAGTGCTTTGCTGCTAGTGGCTTGGAGTTTGATTGTTATGGTGGTGGACTTTCCAAGATCAACACTCCTTTACTGACACCTCTTAAACTGTCATTAGAAGAGTGGAGCACAAAGCCAACCAATGACACCTATGGATTATTTGCGGTTGTGATGCATAGTGGCATTACCATCAGTAGTGGGCATTACACTGCTTCTGTTAAAGTCACTGACCTTAACAGTTTAGAACTAGATCAGGGAAATTTTGTGATTGACCAAAAATGTGAAATAGGTAAACCAGAACCATTGAATGAGGAGGAAGCAAGGGGTGTGGTTGAAAATTATGATGAAGAAATGTCAATTAGAGTCAGTGGAAATACACAGCCAAGGAAGTTTTGAACAAAAAAAAATGTGGAAGCTATTGGGCTTCTTGGAGGACAAGAGCAAAGCAGATTATGAGCTATACAACAAAGCATCTAATCCTGACAAAGTTGTCGGTACAGCATTTGCTGAAAATAGAAATTCTGAGACTACCAATACTAAGGGGACCCATGAATTTGATACAAACGAGGAATCCAGTGACCAAATAGGCATTAACTTTACTGGATTTGAGAACAAAATTTCCTATGTAGTGCAAAGTTTAAAGGAGTATGAGGGGAAGTGGTTACTTTTTGATGATTCTAAAGTGAAAGTTACTGAAGAGAAGGACTTTTTGAATTCTCTTTCCCCTTCTACATCTCCTACATCTACTCCTTACTTGCTATTTTATAAGAAATTATAGAGTGTTTTCCTTATGTATATATTAAACAGACCTGGACAAAAGCTGGTAAAGTTGATTACATCAAAGACTCTAGCTTATCTTTTGAAGCTATTGGATATTATTGGTTTCTGTAAGGTTTTTATATAAATAGTGCAATTTGAATTACTGAAAACCATGTTAATTTTTAGAATTCATTTCCCATAGTAGAGACTAATGATGCATTAGCTTCTGGGAACAAACTTGTATAGGTTCTTAGTTGGATTATCCAAATGGAAGCATTTAAACACTTGAATTCATACCTATCTTTTGTGTTTGCTTTTTAAAATAAAGTGCTTGTATTTGTAAAAAAGAAAAAAAGAAAAGAAAGAAGCACCTTTTGTTTTTATTAATTTTCTCTAATGTTTTTCTATTCTTCATTTCATTTATCTTTTCTCTCATCTTTGTGTTTTTTTCTTTCTGCTAGCTTAAGGTTTAGTTTGTTCTTACTTTCCTAGTTTCTTAAATTGTAAAGTTAGGTTGTTGATTTGAAACCTTTCTTGTCCTCCCCCCCCCCCCCCACCTCCCAGTAATGCTTTCATGGTATCCCATAAGTTTTGGTATGTTGTGTTTTCATTTTCATTCTTCTTTAAGTATTTTCTATTTTCCCTTGTGACTTCTTCTTTGATCTCTTAGTTGTTTAAGAGTGTGTTATTTAATTTCCAAAATTTGTGACTTTTCCAGTTATACTCCTGATAATCCTGTTGGAGTTGGAGAAGATACTTTGTGTGATATCAGTTTTCTTCTTAATTCTATTGAGACTTAATTTGTGATCTATCCTGGAAAATGTCTCATGTGCACTTGAGAAGAATGTGTATGTTATTATTGGGTAGAACATTCTGTATATGTCTGCTAGATCTAGTTGGTTTATTTTGTTTTTTAAGTCTTCTGTCTCCTTACTTATCTTCTGTCTGGTTGTTGTATCCATTATTGAGAATGGGGTTGGTCTACAACTATTATTGTAAAACTGTCTATTTCTCCCTTCAATTCTGTCAGTTTTTGCTTCATATCTTTTGATGGTTTGTCATTAGGTGTGTAAATGCTTATAATTATTGTATCTTCTTGATGTATAGAACTTTTATTAATATATAATGTCCTTCTTTGTCTCTTGTAAACTTTTTTTCACTTAAAGTCTATTTTGTCTAATATTACTATAGCCACCCTTGCTTTCTTTTGGTTACTATTTGCATGGAATATCTTTTTCAAACCTTTAGTTTTCTTTTTTTCTTTAAAAAAATTTTTTAATGTTTATTATTTAGAGAGAGAGAGAGAGAATAAGTGGGAGGGGGCAGAGAGAGAGGGAGACACAGAATCTGAAGCAGGCTCTAGGCTCTGAGCTGTCAGTACAGAGCCCAACATGGGGCTTGAACCCACAAACCGTGAGATCATGACCTGAGCCAAAGTTGGACACTTAACCACCCAAGCCACCCAGGCACCCCTCCAACCTTTCATTTGCAATCTAGTTGTGTCTTTGGATCTAAAATGAGTCTCTTGTACTTAACATATATTTGGATCATGTGTTTTTATACATTTGAACAATCTCTGTCTTTTGATTAGAGTGTTTAATCTACTTACATTTAAAGTAATTACTGATAAGGAGGGGCTTCTGTCATTTTACTATTTGTTTTCTGTAAGTCCTATAGCCTTTTTTGTCCCTCATTTCCTATATTATTGTCTTCTTTTTGATTTTCTAAACTTCTATATAAATCTTCTATATAGTTGATTTTCTTTGGTAGTGAAATGTTTAAATTCTTTCTCATTTCCTTTTGTGTATATTTTATAGCTATTTTTTGGTGGTTACCATGGGATTGCATTTAATATCCTAAATTTAAAACTCTCCAATTTGAATTTATACCAAATTAACTTAAATAGCCTATAAAACTTTGAATCTTTAGAGTTCCATTCCCAGCCCTTTCAATTGTTGATGTCCCAAAACATAAAGTAAAAATTATTTTAAATACATCACTCTCTTAAATTATGTAGAAAATAAAATATAGAATTATAAACCAAAGTTACAATAATACTAGCTTGTAGAATAATATATTTTTAATGTATTAGTCTCATGAATCATGTTGAAAACAAAAAATGGGAGTTACAAACAATTGTTACAATAATACTAGCTCCTATAATTCCTATGTATTTATCTTTTTTGAGGGACATTTCTCTTTCTTCATATGGTTTCAGGTTACTATCTAGTATCCTTTCATTGCACCCTGCAGGATTCCCTTGAGCATTTCTTTTTCTTTCTTTCTTTCTTTCTTTTTTCTTTTTTGTCTTTTTTTTTTTTTTTTTTTTTGAGAGAGAAAGAGAGCATGCAAGCAGAGTAAGAGAGAGAGAATCTTAAGCAGGCTCCACACTGAGCCAGTGCAGGGCTCCATCTCACTACCCCAGGATCATGATCTGAACCGAAATCAAGAGTCAGATGTTCAGCCAACTGTCATTTCTTGAAGACAGGTCTAATGGTCACAAATTCACTCAGCTTTTGTTTACCAGTAATGTATCAATTTCTCCTTAACTTTTAAAGGAAGTTTTGCTGGATATAGGACTCTTGGGTGACAGTTTTTTTCTTTTAGAACTTTGAATATATTGGCCTCCAAAATTTCTGAGGAGAAATCTAGTGACAATTATCTCCCTTGCATGCAGTGAGTTGCTTCTCTCTTGCTGTTTTTAAGATTCTTTTTTCGTCTTTTAAAGGTTTGATTATAACATGTTTTGATGTGGGTCAATTTCAGTTCATCTTAGAGTTCACTGAGCTTCTTGGATGTTTATATTCATGTATTTCATCAAATTTAGCAAGTTTTCAGCCACTATTTCTTCAAATATTCTCTCTACCCTTTCTCTCTTTTCCTTCTGGGACTCCCACAATGTGTATGTTGTTCTGTTTAGTGGTGTCATACAGCTGTTCTATTTATCTTTTTTAGTCTTGTTTCTTTCTGTTCCTCAGACTCAATACTTTTCATTGTCTTGTCTTCCTGTTTACTGATTCTCTCTCTTTTGCTTGCTCAAATATGCCTTTGAATCTCTCCAGTGAATTTTTTTCAATTTTTCAATTTCACATCTGAATTCTGAGGGATTTGTTGAGACCCAGCATGTCCTCCACCATGTGCCCTTCCCCTTAGGCATTTCCTCATTTTATTTTTCCTTCCAGGTCTTCAGTAAACCTTACTATTTTAATGGTAACACATATATCTTTTCTTCCTTTGTTTAAAAGTTACTTTAGCTTTTATGAAAGTGAAATTCATATATTATTTGAAAAAGTCTAATATGATGATAAGGTTTATAATAATAGTAGAACCCTGAACCACCATTCCCATCCTTGAAATGTGCTCCCTAGAAGCAAAATTTTGAATTATTTTAGCTATTTCTTCTGTTTTTAATTTTATATTCTCAAAAATGTTCTTTAAAAATTATTTTTAATTTTTTTTTTTGAGAGAAAGAAATAGAGTGCGAGTGGGGCAGGTGCAGAGAGAGAGGGAGACACAGAATCTGAAACAGGCTCCAGGCTCTCAGCTGTCAGCACAGCCTGACGTGGCGCTTGAACTCACAGACTGCAAGTTCAGTAGCATAACAACACAATCATATTATAAATATTGATTTAAACAAAAAATGTGAAACAAATATATTGGGAGGATGAAGGGAAGGAAGGAGGTGTTAAGTGTACTAAATCCCATTATTCTATAATATGAAGTAAACAGATAGAATATCAAGAGCAATATAAAAAATATTTTGGGGGGTGCCTGGATGGTTCAGTTGTTAAGCATCTGACTTTGGCTTAGGTCATGATCTCACAGTCTGTGAGTTCAAGCCCCACGTCAGACTCTGTGCTGACAGCTCAGAGCCTGGAGCCTGTTTCAGACTCTGTGTCTTCCTCTCTCTCTGCCCTTCCCCCACTTGTACTCTGTCTCTCTCTCTTTCTCAAAAAATAAAACATTAAAAATTAAAAAAAATTATCATCTAAAAATTGGTTGACATCTCTTGTCTGTGCTTGTGTTACTTATCTGTGTTGCTCTTCCAAATCCATTCTCCATCTCTTTTTGCCCTGCTCTGTGTGCAGAGAAGATACTTCACTGAATGTAGGCTCCCTTGACTTTTGGCTTCCAGTTGGATTCAGCTAATTGGAGGTGCTGGCAGAAGACTGAAGAGTAGGAGGAGATAGAGTTGTAAATGTAGGAGTATTTTTTCCCATTGCACCTTCTCCTCACATACTTGCTCCCTGGGAAGCCACTGTCTTTTTGGTGGTGGCTTAATACTTCTACTTAATTCTGTGGCTCCTATAGGGTTCCTGTCTCCTGTGCCTAGGGTTCTTACCACATTCCAGCAGTCATACTTTCCACTTGCCCCTAAAGGCTTAGAGATGGTGATAGCTTCTGAATGCTGTTAGACCCCATGTACTTTGCCATCCCTTGTTGGTTCTCTTGATCCTGCCCACCCCTCTGTAAATAGTTTTCTTATTAAATTATATCCAATTCTCATTTGAGTGTGCCAATCTGTTTTCTGCCAGAACTCTGACTGCTACATCGCTGTTCATGTTCTCTCTTCACTGTGTTTATTCATTTCAAAAATTTTATTCTCATTTTAGCAGAGTTTCTAGAGGCAACAGAAATAAGTGCCATATGTTCAATCTGCTATGTTTAACTGTTAGATATCCTTTTTCCAGGATCTTTTCCTATGCAGAGTATCTATTTTCTTTGATATAACATACTGATTTCTCTCCTATGCCCAAAGCAGAAGATTGGAGGTTTAATATCTGAATAAGTTGAAAAGACAGGCCCCAATTCAGGGACAAGCACAGTGGTGGGCAAAGCAGAAGCATCGTATTATAAAGAGTGAGATTAAAACAAAGTCCCTATAGTAAAAGATGATTCTCTACTCACTCTCTTGAGTCTCTTAGTGGCAAGAGAGGTGAAAGCCAGAATGTTCATAGCTCTATCCCCATGTACCCACCACCAACCAGAGGGTTCAGCTTTTCTTCCCTGCAATAGCCCTATTGAATGGGCAACAAATGATCATTTGATATTTGAAAAAGAAAGACCAAGACAACCAATGCTAAATACACAAAGAAAGAAAGAAACAAACAAGCCATAGCAAGAATTCAAGGGAAGGAAAACCAATTCGGTACTCAGAAGAAAAAACAAACAAAGAGAAATAAAACAAGAACACTAGAGTAATCTGAGGGGAAAAATAAATGGAGCCAGTGGCTTAGAATTCTGAGGACAGATTCTAACCAATCTAAAATTCTATACCTAGGAAAATTATCACTCAGATAAATGAGTAAAATCATGACACTTGTAATCAGAAACACTAAATGATGT
The DNA here is from genome assembly GCA_028646485.1 of Cryptoprocta ferox. NCBI lineage: Eukaryota > Metazoa > Chordata > Mammalia > Carnivora > Eupleridae > Cryptoprocta > Cryptoprocta ferox. The sequence continues at coordinate 114,209,073 of CM053576.1, read as the reverse complement.
AAAAAAGGAAAGAGGCAAGAAAGAGAAAGACACTGGATCCAGGGAACAAAGATTCAGCACGTAAGCAAGGGGGAAAAAAAATTCCCTGGATTTTAGTGATAGGAAGTTTCAGGATAACAACTGGGCAACAGGCCTAGTGAGCAACCAGTACCAATTAGAGAATGAAGACAGAGGGCTCCACAGAGAGTCTTCCAGGGGAAAACTAAACTTATAGAATATCTAGTGTATTTTAATATATTCAGAAATTATTTTTAGTTTTATTGGATACTTTGGAGTTGAATTAGTGATTTTGACATGGAAAATTAAGCCAGCAAATAACAAGAACCAAAACAATTGTTTATACTGAAAAAAATATGAAGTTGTTCAAAAAGGAAATGTTATCATAGTACACACTCTCACAGCTATGAATAGTAGAAACTATAATAATACATTATATTTAATACATACAGTATATAAATTTAAGTAATAAATATTTATTTAAAGAAAATTGCCAATGTAACAAATTTGGGAAAATTGAAGAAGAATATTAAGTGAATATACGGACACACCTTAGATATATTTAGTTCCAGACCATGGCAATAAAGCGAGTATCATTATAAAGTGAGTCAAATGAATATTTTGGTTTCCTGGGGCTTATACAAGTTATGTTTACACTATTATGTAGTCTATTAAATGTGTAAGATCATTATCTCTAAAAAAAGTACAAAGCTTAATTTAAATATACAGTGAATCATAATTACTAATCACCAATCACCGTAACAAATGTAATAAAAGTGAAAAAGTTTGAAATATTGCAAAATCCAAGATATGACACCAGGACATGAAGTGAGTAAAAGCTCTTGTAAAAATGGTGCCAATAGACTTGCCCAACACAGGGTTGCCACAGACCTTCAATTCGTAAAAAATGCAGTATTTGTGAAGTGCGATAACATGAAGCACAGTAAAACAAGGTGTGCCTGTACTTGGGGGAGATAATTTAAGAGAGCTAAATCTCCATTTACCATAATAGCAAGTCAACGGTTGATAGCTAAAGTAGAAAATGAAAAAAATGGCCATATAAGCACACAGTTTAGATACATGGAAATAAAACCAAAATAAATAGCCAAAAAAGTTCAGAGAAGTTGTTTAAGAGGAGCGGGAATTTGGGAATGAGGATCAAAGGGGCAGAATTCCACTATTTTCTTCTGTAAGCTAACTGTTCCACTTAAGTTTTTAAAAAAGAAATATACTCATTGGTTTCATAAAAACAAACAAAAACGAAAAGAAACACATATCCCATATGTGGACTCGATAGTAGTCACATAGCAGTATTTCCCTCTCTTCCCCCACCTGTTCTAAGAACTCCTCTGTTTCCTCGTAAAGAGTTCTTGGAATCTCTATGTGGTATCTCACAAGTGTTCTGTGAATTTATTCTCTTGGCTGCCTTGAAGTTTCTGTTCTTGCTCTTCTCTCTTCAGAGGCCAACAGAAGGCCACACCCCTGCCGGCTGCAGACTCTCACTGATCTCTGTCCCCAAGGCTGCCAATACCTGGTGTCAAATTGTTGATATTTGTGCCAGTGATGCTACTTCTTGTCACTGCCGAAGCTGCTGGCTCCAGCATTTCGGAGGCTGAAGACATTTAACACCTTCACTGCCCCCCCACCCCCACCCTGCCACCCAGTTGTCTTTTTCCTAAATGGGAGAAATTTCTCTCAATTCATGGAATCAGGAAATGGTATTCTTTCTTGAGCATCTGCTTCTACCTTTTATCTTATGAGTACTGTGGACCTGCGGCTGACTTCTTTTGGAAGATTGGCTGCTAGAAAGTGCTTAGCTAACTGCTTGTAATTCTACAGGGTAGAGAGCATGCTACGGTTTGTATGTTTGTGTGTTACTTTTAAGGGACTTTTGGACTTTGTTTTACCCTTATAGTTTTCACTTGTCTTTTATTCATTCATTCAATCCTGTATTTATTTTGGTAAGGGGACTCAAAATCTTTTTTTTTTTTTTTTGGAATGGGGGAATATATTGATAACTGAATAAATAACAGATTTTTAGCTTTAAGAAAACTTTTCCCTTTATTAAAAATCTCTTAGGACTTAGGACTGCATTTATGGTAGCTATATTGATTACTGCAGGTTTATAGAAAATCTTAGGATAGTGTGATTCCTTCAGCTTTTTTCTTCTCTTTGAATTTTTTAAAGCCATGTTGGTTCCTATCCCTTTCTAATAAATTTTAAAATCTGCTTGTCTATATACATGAAATACTCCTGCTAGAAATTTTTAGTAGCACCTTGACTGAGATACAACTCACATGCTGTAAAATTGACCATTTTAAAGTGTACAATTCCGTGGCTTTTTATATATTCACAGAGTTGTATAGCCATCATTACTAAGTCCAGAATAGTTTTATCAACCCAGAAAGAAACCCCATTCCCATTAGAAGTCATGATCTAACCTGTTAAAGGCCTTAGGAAAAAATGCCTGAGGTCCCTGGAAAAAGAGGGACCTGAGCCTGGCAATACCAACTCTTCCCTGAATGTCCAGCCTGCTGGTCAATTTTATTTATTTATTTATTTTTTATTATAGTTTATTGTCAAGTTGGTTTCCATATAACACGCAGTGCTTATCCCAACAAGTGCCCTCCTCTCTGCCCATCACCCCTTCTCCCCTCTCCCCCACCCCCTGTTGCCTGCTGGTGGATTTTAACTTGCCAGTCTACACAATCCTGTGAGCCAGTTTCTTCTCTGGAGAACCCTAATACAGATTTTGAAATCATATAATATGTGCCTTTTCTGTCTGTTTTTTTTTTTTTTCACTTAGCGTAACGTTTTTTAGGGTCCATCCATGTTCCAGCATGAATCCATTCTTCATTCCTTTTTATGGCCAAATAATATTCTATTGTGGAGATATACCACATTTTGTTTCTCCATTCATTAGTTGATGGACATTCGTGTTGTTCCTACTTCTATGTATTACAAATAAGGCTACTACAAACATCTTTGTACAAGTTTTTGTGTGGACAAGTTTCAGTTCTCTCGGGTTTTTCTTCAATATGTGGCTGGACTGTTATACATTTCTATCAGCATTGTATGTGGGCTCCAACTTCCCCACATCCTTGCTAACACTTGTTAGTGCCTCTTTTTGATTATTGTCATTCTAGAGGGTGTAGAGTGGTATTTCATTGTGGTTTTACTTTGTATTTCCTTGATGGCTAGTGAGAATCTTTTCCTGAAGAGCTCCATGCATTCCGTCCAGGTTTTGTAGCTGCGTTCAGTGGGAGAGAGAGGATGGAATAGCTTACTCCCTCTAACCTGGAAGCAGAAATGTGTTAGTTTTTGATACTTAGAAAAATAGTATCTTTACATTTTCTAATTATTATTGCTGGTGAATATAAATGCATTTGATTTTTTAAAAAATTTTTATGTTTATTTATTATTGAAACAGAGAGGAACAGAGCATGAGTGGGGGCGGAGCAGAGAGAGGGAGACACAGAATCCAAAACAGGCTCCAGGCTCTGAGCTGTGAGCACAGAGCCTGACGTGGAGCTTGAACCCACGGACTGTGAGATCATGACCTGAGCCAAAGTTGGACACTTAACCAACTGAGCCACCCAGGTGCCCCGCTCTTGATTTTTTAATCTGGATTTGATTTCCTGCAAATTTGCTAACCTCCCTTATTAATTCTAATGTTTTATCATCTGCAGACAATGAAGGTTTTGTTTCTGTCTTTCTGATTATTTGCTTATTTATTTTACATTATTGTGTGAGCTAACCACTCCAGAACAATAAGGTAAATTAGAAATGGTTATGATAAAAGATACACTTTTTTTCTTTCATGTCTTGCAGGGAGTATTTTCAATATTTCACTGTAACATTTGGAGTAGGTTATTTGGGGTATATATATGTTATCAGTCTAAGAAAATTCTTTTCTTACTTTTTTATGGTGGTGTTTTTGTTTAAATCTTTAAAGGGTATTGGATTTTACTTAGTGCATTTTCTCCATATATTGAAGAGAAGGATATATGTGTATATATATTTATGTGTGTGTGTATGTGTGTATCTATATTTGTATATATATGTGTGTGTGTATGTGTGTGTATATATATGTGTGTATATGTCCATATGTGTGTGTATATACGTGTATGTGTGTGTATGTGTGTGTGTGTATGTATATATATTGCTTTTTGGCTCTTAACATGGTATATTATAGTTGATTTTCTTTCTAATATTAAACCAATGTTTAGATTGTTTACAAAGATGGCCACAACATTCCTCTCTTCCCATTCTCTATATTCCTTTGCCATATGACTTTGCTATTTGTCCCCCTCAAGAGGTGGAGTCCCCTTCCTCCTGAATCTGCTTTGGCCTGTGTTTTGCTTAATTAGAATGTTGCAGGAGAAACACTGAATGATTTCTGACCCTTGGCTTCAAGTGATTTTGTTCTTTTGCTCTCTCCTTCTTAGAATGCTTCTCTCAACATGGGAAAAGCCCAGGATTGCCCTCATGGAGAGAGAGGCCCCACATCCCAGCCATTCCAGACATCCCAAATGAAGTCCCAGATATGTGAGTAAGGTCATCTTAGGCCATCCAACCCCAGCTGACCTCCAAGCTGATGGCAGCCACTAAAGTAACCCGGGCAAGACCAGCCCAGCCAACCCATAGCATTGTGAGAAATAATAAACTTTTGCAAGCCACTGTTTCTGAGTGTTGTCATTTTGGTTTTGGTGTTTTGTTTTGCTTTTAACACAGCATAGATAACTGATACACTTGTCTTGCATTCTTGAGTGTAACCCAACTTGGATGTGGCATATTATCATTTCATATATTGCTAGATTCCTCTTCCTAACATTTTGTTTAAGATATTTCTTCTATGTTTGAATGAGTTTAGTTTATAATTTTCCTATCATGTAGTGTCACTAAGTTTTTGATGTTGAAATTGGGTGTGTTTCTCTTTTTTAGTCTCTGGAATAGTTTATATAAGGCTGAAATCATTTGCTTCTTGAATTATTGAGAGAACTCACTACTAAAATTGTCTGGGTCTGCGGTTTCCTTTTGTGGGAATAATTTAAGCTGATTCAGTTTCTTTAATTATTATAAAATCCTACAGGTTTTCTGTATTTTCCTGAGTCAGTTTTAGTAAGCTATATTTTTCTATTTTCAATTTCATTGGTAAAAATTGCTCCAACTATTTCTTTTAAAAAGTTGTTAAAAGAATATCTTCCTATCTTTAAAGTCTCTTCAGCATCTATGGTTATATCCTGTATTTTTCTTTCTAATATTATTTGTACCTTTCCTTTTTTGCCTTGATTGGTCTTTAAAGAGGTTTGTCTTTTCAATGACTAAATTTTGGCTTGGATGCCCCTCTATTTTCTACTTAATTTTATATATTTATAAATGTATTATGTGTATATAAATATAATTACATATAAATATATAAACATTCTATAGTATTTAATATAATTATATTATATTTGTTTACCCATTTAATTGTTGATAGATATTTGGGTCAGTCCCATTTCTATCACCAACAATGCTACTATGCACTTTCTTGATTATATGTCTTGGTGCACATGTGCATGAGTTTCTCCAGGATGTATAATATGGAGTTGAATTTCTGCATCCTAGGGGGATGTGTCTTAAAATTTGGTAATATAAATACCACACGCTAAGCAACCTGGTTGTTCTGTATGCTCACCAGCATTTGGCATTGTCAGATTTTAAAGTTTTGGCAATCTGGTAGATGTGTATTGATACCTCATGGTGGTTTTTTTGTGGTTTGTGTGGTTTGGTTTTTGTTTTATCTTTTTTCCTTTTGCGTATGTTCATTTTATTTTTATTATTTTTATTGCAAATAAATAAATGAATACAGAATTATTTATAGATCACATACACACATATAAATAATTTATAATGTAGAAAGTAAAAATCTCTAACCACTAACAGTATCTCCCTATCTCTTTCTACACCCATTCCCAGGAAGTAACCACAAACTTTTGGTATCTTTCCAGACTTTTTTGACAAATATTCAGGCATATACTTTGTTTTCACAAAATGATATCAAACTTTATATATTGTTACATGATCTTTTCACTTCATAATTAATAATAATTCAGAAAAATTTTTTTAACATTTATTCATTTTTGAGAGACAGAGAGAGACAGAGCCTAAGTAGGGGAGAGACAGAGAGAGAGGGAGACACAGAATCTGAAGCAGGCTCCAGGCTCTGAGCTGTCAGCACAGAGTCTGATGCAGGGCTCGAACTCATATCATGACCTGAGGGGAAGTCAGATGCTCAACCGCTCAACCGACTGAGCCACCCAGGCGCCCCAGGACCTCATTTTTAATTTGCATTTACCTAATTGCCAGCAAAGCTGAACATTTTTTCATATGTTTATTAGGTATTCGCATTTTGGGTTTTTGTGGACTACTTGTTCATATTTTTTGCTCTTTTTTTTTTTTATTGGGTGTTGTCTTTTATTTATAGGAGTTGTTCTGTTTTAATTTACATTACCCAGATCACTAATCAAGTTTAACATCTTTTCATATGTTTGTTAACCATTATGTTACCTGTTTGTGAGGAGGCCTGTCAAGTGTTTGACCATTTTCCTATTGGGCCCTCAGCTTTTTCTTTTTGATTCTATAGGTCCTCCACTTTTTCTTTATACATTATCAATGTAAACCTTTTATTAGTTTTATATATTGCAAAGATCTTTTCCTATTTTGTAGCTTGTTTTTCTCACCTTTTTATGGTGTGTTTTGATAAACAAAAGTTCTTCATTTTAATTTGGTCAAATGTATCAAATGTTTTCTCTTTTATGTCAGTGTGCTGTTTCTATGTCTTGGTAGGAAATATTTGCATCTTTTTAAAGAAACTGATTTCTACTTCAAGCTCATGAAATTATTATCCTAAATTGCCTTTAAAAGCTTCATCATTTAGCCTTCACAGTTAGATCTATAATCTGTCTGAAATTAGTGAAAGAGGTATGTTAAATTCCATCACAATGATTTTTGTTGTTTCCTTCTTTTAGTTCTTTTTGTTTTGTTTTATATATTTCCAGGTTATGTTATTAAGTGCATATAAATTTAAAAATGTTATATCTCCCTGGTGAATAAAATCTTTTAAATTATGAAGTTACCCTCTTCAATCTTAGTAATAGTTTTGCCTTAAAGTCTATTTTGTCTAATAATTATATCTAATCCAGCTCTTAGGGGATTAGCATTTTCATATTTACTTATTCCTACTAAATTCATTGATATGCAATCTATGTTTACAGATTGTTTATTTTCATGGAAAATATTGAATGTTACATCATCTATTTTGTAAATTTAACTTGATACATAACTCTAATTTTTATTTTTGATCTCTGTCTTTGATAAACAAAATTTTGTAGGTCATGCTGGTTGTTTTATTTTGCTCCTCATCCTTTTATCTCCAAAATTGTTAATACCTTTTGGGATTTACAGACTGTGACGCACTATTTGTGATCACTACATATGATTAGAAAGAGCTCATGTATACAGCATCACAGCCAAGTAGAATAACAGGGAATTTTTAAAGATCTGTTCCTCGTATCACTTCTAAAAGTAAGGTTGCTTCTTGTTGTTGTTGTTTTTGTATATTTTTACAATACCATTTCCCTCATCAAACAAGAATTTTATGTTGCTTCACTTTACCTCATTAACTTTGAAAAATTTTTTAAATGGTATATAAGTGGGGCGCCTGGGTGGCCTAGTCAGTTAAGTGTCCAACTTCAGCTCTGGCCATGATCTCATGGTTCATAAGTTTGAGCCCCACATTGGGCTCTATGTTGACAGTGCAGAGCGTGTTTAGGATTCCCTCTCTCTCCCTTTCTCTGCCCCTCCCCTACTTGTTCTCTCTCTCTCAAAATAAATACATAAACTTAAACAAATAAAATGGTATATAATATACTCTATTCAGTCTCTGTTCATAAAAAGAATAAGGTAAAAGTAATATATACTTCTTAAAATTTAAAGTTTTCTGTTTTAGCGCTATCTAGTAGTAAATTTTTCAGGACCAGTATTCCAGATGAGTGTGGTTCTTATATCTTATAGTCTCTTTTTTTTTTTGAGCAAGAGGGGGTGCAAGTGAATGATGGGCAGAGAGGGGGGAGGGTGCAAGTGAGTGAGGGGCAGAGAGAGAGAGAGAGAGAGAGAGAATCCCAGGAGGGGCTGAGAGGGAGAGAAAGAGAGAGAGAAGTGGGGCTCACTTGAAGTGGGGCTCATACTCACCAGAAGTGGGACACAAACTCAACCCATGGGGGACTTGAACTCATCAACCACGAGATCATGACCTGTGCTGAAGTCAGATCCTTAACGACTGAGCCACCCATGGACCCTTATAGTCTCCATTTTTGACCAGGTGTTTTTCATAGTAGTCAGTGTTAATTTTGTTTGCAAGTAGGAAGAGTTTCACTGCTCCCAAGATGACTTTCAGAGTTAACTTTTTTTTCTTTGTCATTATTTCTTTGTTTAAAAAAAATCCTGAACTCATGATGCTTCACTGGATCCTGGATTGAAAAGCCCAATAGCTATGATAAACATTACTTGAGGGGCACCTGTGTGGCTTAGTCGGTTAAGCGTACGACTTTGGCTCAGTTCATGATCTCAAGGTTTGTGAGTTCGAGCCTTTCATCGGGCTCTGTGCTGACAACTCAGAGCCTGGAGCCTACTTCAAATTCTGTGTCTCCCTCCCTCTGCCTCTCCCCTGCTCATGTGCTCTGTCTCTCTTCCCTCTCTCTCAAAAATAAATAAACATAAAAAATATTAAACATTACTTGAATAATTAAGGAAATTTAATATGGGCTATGTATTAGATAATGGTATTGTATCAATGCTCAATCTCCTCAATGTGACAATGGTATAGTGGTTGTAGGAATTTGTCCTTGTTCTTAGAAGAAACATCTGTGAGATTTAGGGGTGAAGTGTCATGACAGTCTGTAACTAACTCTAAAGTAAATGATCCAGTAGAAAGAAGGAAAGAAAAAGGGAAAAAGAGAGAAAGAAAGAATGTATAGAGAGAGTAAGATAAAGCAAACCTGACAAAACGTTAGCTATTCCTGAATCTAGACGAATTGTGTGTGGAGTGTTTGTTCTAGTCTCGTCATTTTCTGTAAGCTTGAAATTTTTAAAATAAACTGAGAAAATAAACTCATGTCCACTAAAAAGAATTCCTGATTTCAATGTGTTTGTGGCTCTGACCTCGTACCAGAATCGTGCCGGTAGAAGGACTCCAGCTCATCATTTGTGGTGGAATCTGAGGCAGGTTGCCCTTGTATTTTAGGAATTCCTGCATTTTTCTCTGACCTAGCATCTGTAGGATTTTTTTCTTGCCTTCTTTAGGGCTTGAAGACTTACTACCTTTTGAACTTAACTACTGATTTTTATCTGTGTTTCAAAAAACAGTCTAATTAGTATTAGTCTAGCCTGGATAAACCCAAGGTATCCATTGTGTTTAGAAGTTTCTCTGGACAAAGTGGGAAGGAGGAAGAGGACTGTGGTTCCCAGGACACTGGAAAACCAGGTAGAGCAGGTTTTGTGCATGCGTGTGTGTGTGTGTGTGTGTGTGTGTGTCTGGGAACATCACATTCTTCTGTCTTAGAGAGGTTCTCTGATTCAGCAGAATTAGATTTTTTTCCACATTTCAAGGTCATTGCCATTGGCAGTCAGCTTATTGTGGGAGGCCAGATAGGAGCTCTCTCCACCTGAACTGGCTCATCTGGTTCCAGCCTCCCCTTATCTGACAGTGTACAATTGCCTTCTCTGTACAGTTCTTTGCAGAACAAAAAGAATATCAGGCTCAGATCTTGAGCTGCTTTTCCCTAAAACAATGAAAACAGAAATATTTGTCTTTTTATAGTGAAATAGAATTGACAAGCAGTTAAAAATAAGGTAAGATAAGGCAAGCTCAGTAATAATCAAGTAAATCACCTCCCTTTATGTTGACGAGCCTTTAAAAACTAATGTGACTTTGAATGAATACTCAACCACAGCAATGTGGAAACACTGATAATATGTTTTAAAGTATTTTCCAGGAGCATATTTCTTCACTGAAATAGATTCACACACACACACACACACACACACACACACACACACCCCTACCTCTACTATATACAGACTAAATTTAAAACTTTTAAGTAACAAATCTGAAGAAAAGAGGGAAATAATCAAATTATCTGAAGCTCCTGGGAGTGCCTGGGTGGCTCAGTCGGTTGAGTGACTGACTTTTGATTTCAGCTCAGGTCATGATCTCACGGTTTGTAGGATCAAGCCCTGTGTTGGGCTCTGTGCTGATAGCACGGATCCTGCTTGGGATTCTTTCTTCCCTCCTCTCTCTGCCCCTCTGCTGCTCATGCATGAACATGTGCTCTCTCTGACTCTCTCTCTCAAAATAGATAAATAAACATTAAAAAAAACTATACAAATTATCTGAAGCTCCTTAGAATATACTGAATTGTAACATTTTGGGGAAAGACATAATATTTTATTTAAAAAATACCAGTAGGGTTGGGGCTTGCTGGATGAGAGAACTAGAGGTTAGCAGGATGAAGGAGTTGACCTTTATGCAAAGGAATGGTTATAAGGATGGAATGGAATCCAAACAGGGGAAGGAGCCCAGTAGTTCTGTTGTTACAGATGTGATTACCGGGATTAATTTACTATGGGTATGACCCAAATAGGGCGAGTCTTCCATTCTTAATGTTTCAGCTATGCTACTGAAGTCATTGTTATTTGCACTGTGATACTTCCCCCCCTCATTTGTGCTACTCATTTCTCTACCTTTACTGTCATCCTCTGTCAGGAAAGCAGATGCATAAAGAAAACTTCATTAGACAAACGACTTTCCAATCATATCCTCATTTTTTCCCCACAATATTTGTTTTTGTCAAAAGTTTTTCTTCTCTGTCTAGGTTTCTGTCCTGCAGTAAAAACAGGGCCTTGCATATGATCTCACTATGAGACCTTCCTAGAAAAATGTAGCTCGGTATTAATGGAGATTTGGATTGGAAAAAAGCAGGAAGCACTAGAGATATATGGTAGTTTGGATAAATTTCTTTTTTGTTTTTTAGTATATTTAGAATGATCACCTAAAAACTTTAAGGGATTCTATACAAACATACTTTGGGCAGATTTCTGTATGAAGTCATCTTAACTGTGGCATATTTTGCTTTAAGAGGATTTGATAGGTTGTCATGTAAGAAGGAACCAAAATGAAAAACCCATATACAAATGGGCAAAAGACTAGAATAGGAATTTCACAGAAGAGAAAACCCATTTAGACAATAAACACATGGAAAAATGCTCAACCTCGTTATTTTTAAGGAAATGATACATTAAGGTACAATTTTATACCTATCAGGCTTACAAAAATTAATGTCTGATATTGAGTGTTGGCAATGGCATGGAACAATGCAAACTCTAATTGAGAGTGTAAATTGAGACAGTAACTTTGGAAAATAATTTGGTCTTATATAGTAATATATTTATTATACATTATATATTTATATATTATTAATATCACATGTATTAATATCACATATTTTATTATATATGATACATTATATATTAATATGTAAGCTTATGTAGTTATAACTATGTATTATTTATATAACTATATAATAGAATAGAATATTTTTTCCTCTTTTTAATAATTAATAAAATCATTTTTATTAATATGGTCACTAATATGTGACTAATGTCTTTATATCAAAAAAATTTTTTAATGTTTTATTTATTTTTGAGAGAGGTAGAGACAGAGCGTGAGCAGAGGAGGGGCAGAGAGAGAGGGAGACGTAGAATCCCAAGCAGGCTCCAGGCTCTGAACTGCCAACATAGAGCCCGACACAGGGTTCGAACTCACAAACTGTGAGATCATGACCTGAGCCGAAGTCAGACGCTTAACCAACAGAGCCACCCAGGTGCCCCCTTTATGTGACTGCATGTCTTTAGAGTTGCAGACTCAGTTCTCATATTTATTTTTCAGTTGCTCAAACAGTTACTTTTGCAGGCTAGGTATGAAACTACCATAGGTGCCAGATCCAGGAAGGGTGAGCTGCACAGGATTCAGGCTGCAGTAGTTTCATTTTAAAATAGCGTATTTAAAACCAACCTGACAATAAACTATAAAGTTAATAAAAAAAAAAAAACAACTCCTTCCTATCTGCAAGTTCAAAAAAAATAGCGTATTTATTCCTTAACACATTTGCTTAAAATAGCAAAGTAGGTAATATTTTTGAATAGTGATTCTCAACTCCTGACTGTACATCAGAAATACCCAGAGACTTTAGAAAATGTTGGTGCCCCACCTCCATCCTAGACTAATTGAATTAAAATCTCTAGAGGCGGAGACTGGGCTTTGGATTTTTCTCGAAAAATTCCCCAGGTTATTCCAGTTTAAAACCAGAACTGGAAAGTACTATTTCATTTTATTATTTTTTAACATTTATTTATTTTTGAGAAAGAGAGAGAGAGAGAGAGAGCGCGCGCATGAGCAGGGAAGGGGCAGAGAGAGAGAGAGGGAGACACAGAATCTGAAGTAGGCTCCAGGCTCCGAGCTGTTCACGTAGAGCCTGACGTGGGACTTGAACTCAAGAACCATGAGATCACGACCTGAGCCAAAGTTGGATGCTTAATTGACTGAGCCACCCAGGTGCCCCTGGAAAGTACTACTTTCTAAACCAGCCATCTTTACACTGCTGGTGCAAAATTCTTCACTGGATAAGAAATCAACTTTGGTAGGTTTATAGCATTTAGAAATTTCAAATAATCAAGATTAGAAGATACCAGAGTGTATCACATTTTGATTCAGGTGTGTGTGTGTGTGTGTGTGTAATGAGCAGTCATGTAAAACACAAGATTTCTTACTGTGTCTCACAGTACATTTGAAAAACAATTGTAAGCAAACCTTTTCTAAGGTGCTATTAGGTATTCTTTCTATTGAGTTTGAGGTGATGGGACAGCAATAGAATGTGGTGGTTGCAATACCCATGTTTGAATCCGGGCTTTTCATCTTACTGCCTCTGTGACCTCAGGCAAATTGCTTACCTTCTTTGTGTTATTGTATCATCTCTAGCAATCTCCTGAGTGCGTGCAAAAGAGTTTAGCAAACTGAACAATCAGAAGGCACAGTCCCTAGGCACCTAGTATAAAGTGAAGAGGTTCCCAGGGCCACCCTCACTTCAGATCAGCTGGCTACAAATTCAGAGGTTCCCATGACTAGCTGAAGGTTTGGTAATTTGCTAGAAAGACTCACAGAACTCTCTGAAACCTAGTACACTCATAGTTCCATTGATTATTGGCGAGGGATACAGACTAGAACCAGCCAAAGTAGATGCAGTTGGAGCTAAGTGTGAGACAGTTCCAAACGCAAAGCTTCCATCATCCTCAGGATGGGTCCCTTTCAGGCATTGAAGTGTGACAATGCCCGAAGAGTACTGCTGGCCAGAGAAGCTCCTCTGGGCTGTGGTGTCCAGGATTTTTACTGGGGCTTCATTACACCGGTGCGATCGATTGAATTATTCCCCACGTGGTTGAACTCAATCTGTCTCCCCTCCCTGGAAGTCAGGCTGGCATCCCATGCCCAAAGCCCCAGCCTTCTAGTCACATGGTTGGTCCGTGCTGTGACCAGCCCCCACCTTGAATCATCTTGTTAGCGCAGACTACCTAGGGGCCCACCGTGGGTCACTTTGTTAGTGTCACTCTCAGGTGTAGTCCCAGGGGCCCACCACGGACATCAAAGACACTCATTGGAAAATTCCAAGAGTCTAACGGTTACCTCCTAGAGCTAGACAAAGGCCAGACCGCTCTTTTAGGCTAGATTCTGGTGCATAATTAAAGTTTTAGTTCAAAACACAGACTTCTAAAAAAATTATTCCAAGTTGACATAGAACATGTTTTGGGGTGTTAAATAATGTTTTCGAGGGCTCGCAAGTGACATTAGAGATCATTCGGTCCAATCCTTCCTTTTAAATATAAGGCAACCATCCAAGAATAAACAAAGTTCCATGCTGTGTTTTATGTTTGAAGCTGTCAGAACCTCTTAAAAAATTAACCACTCTGGGGGGAGACACAGCAGAGGATCTGCTTCTTCAAATACTGGAAATCACACCATGGATTTCCTATTGTTTCAGGAATAAGTCGTACTTGGAAATATTTCAAGGAGTTCATTTTAAGTTCAATCACATTTAAAGTGAGGTAATTTATTCTAATTTATTAGTCACTGAATATCCATGTGCTCCCATACATTTCCCAGCTCCCTTGCAGTTAGGTGGGTCTGTGTGAAGAGTTATGACAAGTGAGCTGTGAGTGGAAGTGACATATGTCACTTCTGAGACAAAGAATAGAGAGAAGAGCACTTTTTAGTCCTCAATGCTTCTCTCCTTTCCCGCCGCCACAATAGCAGAGGCTGAACATGGAGTTGGTGTGACCACAGCAGCCAGAGTGTCAGGTGGGCTTGGAAGGGAGCTGTCAGGAGGAGCCCCAGTGCCTGCAGCCAACCTCGTGTGAATGAAAAAGAAACTTTCCTGGGTTAAACCAGTGGAAATTTGGGATTATTAATTCCTGCAGCATAGCCTAGTCTATTCCAGCTAACACAGCAACAATACCATCTTACATTAGCCATGTTTTAAACTTTCCACAATTATCCAAAACATAATTTATCATCTTTGACATTCCTACAGGTTTGAAAGCTCCATATTTGTATGGGTAAAACATCTCATCAAAAATATTTGACAGCTGTCAGCATGGAGCATCCTTGGGATTCTCCCTCTCTTTCTCTACCTCTGTGTGTGTGTGTGTGTGTGTGTGTGTGTGTGTGTGTGTGTGTGTACCTCCCTGGCTCTCTCTCTCTCAATAAAAAAAAATAAACATTAAAAAAATTTGACAGCAAGGGAATTCTTATTTTTTATTGTTGAGTGAGAAGAAAGCCCAACAGAAAAATATGTCACCTGTGACTAATACAAAACAGGGTCAAATTTAATCTCATTCAAGATCTGGATTAAATCTGAATAATTAGATAACCAAAATTTTGGGGGGGTTTAGTTTATAAGGTTGTTATTTTGCTGTGTTTATCAACACAGACTAAGCCATTTTGGAGGAAAGCACAAAAGTTCTTTCAGGCCTATATATTTTACTCTAAATTCCCTTCAACATTTTCCTTAAATTTCCTTAAAGATTTGGGGTTGTGTGTTAATTTTAATTTGTTTCCACAAAATTGAAACTCAGAAGTTAGGCAATTTGCTCTAAACCATACAACAAATTAAGAGAGAGGGCAATACCAAAATCCCAACTTTCATTGTTTCCCTGATGTCTGTGCTTCCTTGAAAAGTCATGGGATGGTAGGTAGTTAAGGTTAGTCTTCCACTTCCAGGAATGATGAGTTAAGTAACTTAGACAAATCCTCCCATTGAAGACAACCAAAATGCTGAGCAAAATATAAAATCACCTTTTTAGAAATAGCAAACTAACAAATAGGAATTACCAGGCCAAGTTCCTAGAGAAGATGAAAATCCATAACAATGAACATAGCATTGGTGCCATTTTATCCTCAGGACATGTGGTGATCCACAGCAGGTGACTGGGAGGTGTTTTATTTTTTCAAGTTTATTTATTTTACTTAGAGCAAGCGCACGCTTGAGGGAAAGAGAGAGGGAGAGAATCCCATTTCCCGAATCGTGGGGCTCCATCTCCCGAATTGTGAGACTGAGACCTGATCAGAGATGCTTAACCAACTGAGCCACCCAGGTGCCCCGATTGAGAGGTATAACAGTGCCTTTACAGCCAAGGAGACAAAAGTTGGAGCCTGGGGCCCAGCATGGGTAAGTGCCCTGCACCCTGAGTTGAGACTGACACACACTAGAAATAAGAGTAAATTGGAAGTCAACCCGCCCTTGCATACACTGCGGGCTGCCTTTGAGCCATCTGGGTGGCCTGGAAAATCTCAAGCTTGAAATTGGATTGGGGTAATGTTGGAATGTTGGCGCCTTTAAGTGCCTGGCAGAAGCAATGAAAATTCTCTTTGGAGAAAGAGGACATCACAGTAGGCCTCAAATTATTTTGACAAATAATGACAAATAAAATCATAGGACACAGAAAAAAAAAATAACCAGGTATACAAGATGATAAAACACTATGGACAAGAAAAATAAAATACATCAGACTGCAGAAATAGTCCCTCAGGGATTTCAAACACAGACTGTAAAGCAGTTATGCTTATAAAGTTCAAGTAGAAAATGACATAGATTTGACAAAGAACCAAATAGAAATGCAAATCGTCAAAAAATAGAGTACCCTAAATTAAATCAGTGGATGATTTATGAACAAATTAGACACAGTTAAGGAAGATTTCTGACAAAGATCCGATGAAACCATTCAGAATGGAGCACAAAGAGAAAAAAAGAATGGAGGAGAAAGTCGGATAGAATGAAAATGTCTAACACATTCAGCGGGAGCCTTAAAATAAGTAAAAGAGAATGGGACAGAAGCAAGATTTAATGAGAGACTAGCTGGGATTTTTCAGCTATAGACATTAAGCCACAGAAGCTCAGTAAGTTGCAAGGAGCATCGCAGAAAGCAAGCCACCACAGACACATCATAAGGAAGCAAAGAAAACCAAAGGCAATGAGAAACTATTAAGAGCAGCCAGAGGGAAGAAGACAGTTTACCTTCAAAGAAGCAATTGTTAGGCTGACTGCTGAATTCTCAGCAGTGGTTTTGGAAGCCAAAAGATCGGGGAATGATATCGTTAATGTGCTGAAGTAAACGGCTACCAACCTAGTATTACACACCGGGTGAAAACATCACTAAAACACGGTGTGAAAATAGCCCCAACTCAGTAATTAAATCTTTTCCCTGCCGGTACCTGCTGCAGATAACGTCTGTGTGTACAGTTTTTCTTTTTCTCACTCTTCTCCTCTGCAACCTTCAAACTGTGTGCTCATTATAGTAACTCGGAAAGGAGCCAGGGTAGAGGTGAGCATAGGGCTGGTGGGAAGGCAAGGGGAGGAGTAACAAAGTTAAATTTGCCGGCTTTCTTGTGAGATGGCTTCACAGACTGGAGAGCTAGTAAGTGTTGGAGACTGGCTCGTTCCTGGGCAATTTCCAGAATTCTTCATGAATACCCATTGGGTTGTCCATAGTTTTCTTATTGATTTGTAAGAATTCTTTATGCATTTTAGATGCAAGTCTTATTTATTTATTGTCTCTTTTCAATAATATGTGGTACCAATATGATTTCTCATCCTGTGGCTTACTTTTCCACTCTCTTAATGGTGTCTTTGGATAAATAGAAGTCATTAATTTATCATTCTTTTCCTTATGGTTAGTATTTCTTTTCCTTTTTGAAAAGAAGTTCCCCTTGGTCACTTTTTAATAACACATGCCAAGCCTTTTTCCTCAGTAATTTAAAATCTAAATTTAACTGTGTGATATTGAACAGGACTTGGGAGTCTAATCAACAGCCCTTTTCTATCTCTTCCCTGCATACAAACCAGAATAGATGGGAGATGAGATTAGGGGAAATGTATACTCTAAAAACATTGGATATTTGGGCAAAGGCATTCTATATTTGACTCACTGAATCAGAGTTCTTGCATTAGAGCTTGGATGTGTGTAATTTTTTTTTTTTTGAGAGAGAGACCACGCGAGCGAGTGGGGAAGAGGCAGAGAGAAGAGAGAACCCCAAGCAGGCTCCATGCCGTCCGTGTGGAGCGTATCTCAGGGCTGGATCCCATGAACCATGATATCATGACCTGAGCTGAAATCAAGAGTCGGGCACTTAAAGGACTGAGCCACCCAGATGCCCCTGGATGTGTGTAATTTTTAAAATTTCTCCCAGATGATTCAGTTGTATCTTGATAAGGACTACAAAGGAGAAAAAAAAAACCCTTATGTGTCTGGAATGTCATGGAAGGAAGGAGTTTCAAGTAGGGCTTGGGAAACAGTCTCAGATGTAGCAGATAATCCAGACAGCAGAAAGATTAAAAAGGGGACAGACTTCTAGCTCTAAGATGAATAAGTTCCGGGGATCTAACATATAGTGTGGTGACTATGATGAACAGTACTGTGCTGTATATTTGCAAGTGAAGAGAGTAGGTCTTAAATGTTCTCGCAAACAGGGAATTATGTGAGGGGTTGGAGGTGTTAACTAACCTTATTGTGGTAATCATTTTTGCATTATTTACATGCATCACATCATCACATTGTACCTTGAACTTACATATGTTATATGGCAATAACATCTCACTAAAGCTGGGGGAAAAATCACACAAGGCATATGTGAAAACTAGGAAAGACATGGGCAACAAGCCACCAATGACAGCAAGCAACCCGAACAGATTCTAATAGTGGAGGCACGTGTATGAGAATGAGAATTCTCAAAATACACGTTGATTCTTTGTAGCATTTGCAGAAACGAATTATTTAATTTCTTAAAGATTAAGAAAAATGTTGGATTTGGCTTGGATCTTCAGTCACTAGTAAAAGAACACTTTTAGTACAGAGGTAGGGAATAGAGTATGGGTTACATGATATTAAGGGTGAGGAGTAGCCAGTGAGAAGCCAAAAACCTGGGTGTCTATCAGGTATTGACAGAGAAGGACAGAAGGTAAGACAGTTTTGCAGAGTCAAAAAGGACACGTTTCAGTTTTAAGATTTGAGATCCGAGAACAGACAATCCTTGAATCTCAGACTTGAGAGGAACCTCAAATACCATTTTGAATAATTCCATCTGACACTTAAATTTCCTTTACAAAGTCCTGTCATTCTGTTTATACTTCAGCTCCTCTGTGGGTGAGGTCCGCCATCTGCCACCACCCTCAGGAGCGGCCTGTTGTGTCTTCGCGTGGCTTTGAGTGAAGGCTCTTCCTTATCATGAGCTCAGAACTTCTCTCTTCAGATTGTACTGGTTGCCATATTTGAAACAGGGGGACAGGTGTCAGCTGTGAGGGAATGTCATCTTACCAATACATTCCAGTACATTTATTTAATGGCTTTCCAAAGGAACTAGTTTAAAAAAAAATCTGACTGGAATTATTTTGTGGGGAGATCAAATTTACACAAATTTGGCCAGATCAAATTTAAACAAATAGGACAGTTTAAGAAACGGTGGTTCTGCAAGAATGACTGTTTGAAAGTCAGTCCTTTGTTTTAGGCTCTGGGAGGCAAACACATAACCTCCAAATTTAGCTGTGTGGTGTTCGGTATGGCAACCGCAAGTCAGAAATTTGGAAGGATCTGTATCGTTTACAAATGACTTTGGCTGAAAGCAACAGAATATCCAGCTAAAAGTGCTCAAACCGCATGACCCATGCTGTGCCACTTAACAAACCGTGTGGAAGCCGGTGATGACCGGGCTGTTCAGCAGCTGGCCGCCCGGGCACAGTTGGCTGTGCGCCTGGCCTTCCCCTTCTGACCAGCAGATGGCAGAGCTGCTCTAAACACTCCTTGCCCAGCCCGCCGAGTCCGGGGCAGATAGGGAGGAGGCGAGAGCAAAAGGGCTTTCTCTTTCTCTTCTAAGTCCCCCTGAGCAGGAAGAAACACTGAGGCTCCCAGCAGACCTCTTGGGCCAGAACTTGACCAAACACCCATGACTAGACTGACAAAAGGGAAATGAGAATGGCATGATTTACTTAGACCTTGAAGCTGGGCACATCATTGCCCAATCGAAATAGGGCTTTTATTTTTGTTGATGTACTTATTTATTTTATTTTAAGTCAAAAAGACGTGAGGGAATAGCTTTTGGGCAGGCTACCCATCGCCCGTGCCAGAGGAGCTCAGGAGAAATTATACACGCTAAAGCCATCGGGCCCAGTGCCGAGGGCAGGACAATGCCTCTACAGAAACTAGTAAAATGTTTTTCTTCCTCTGATAATTATTAATTCTCTGCAGTGACTTAGAAAAATTCTTGGGCTAAATTTCTTGCTATTAAATGGACGTCGGGTGTAGAAACTGACTGCAAAACTGGTTTTAAAAGTCACGGTGCTTCTAACCCAAACTTTTTACTCTAACGCTTATATTACCACTACATGAGTTGTACGAATCGCTTCCAATTTACATATTATAGAAGAGCCTTACATGGTAAAGAATAAATCATTTTCAAATTAGACATTCCATCCAGAACTGACAGCAGCTGATTCCCAGCACTGTCTTTTATTTCTGACATGCGTCTAGATGAGAGTAATCTTATGTTTGCAGTGATTCTCAGGATAAAATTTTCTTCTCAAAGCTTATTCTATGAAGTGGTTTTTTTTTTTAGTTTTGAAGAATAAAGCAATTATTCTCTCTTTTTGAAATTGCCTATCAAGTCCAGAAACATTGACTCTTTAATTTAAAATATTAATGTCAAGTGATGGATGTAAACATGTATTTTCCATTCCCGTTCTTTGAGAGTGCCTTTCTTGTTCTGGGTAGATCCTCATTCCTGTTGGGTTTCCACTGCACGCTAATTATCTCCGGCCACAGCTGCTTACTGACAGCTGTTCCCTTCACTGCCCACCACGCAGCCACCCTTCTGCCGGTGGCCACACTGTAGTTCCCATCTGGGAACACCCCTGCCTCCCCCGTGTGGTTGCTTCCGCTGGGGCTTTCACCCTGGCTCAGACGCGGAGCTTGCGACCTAAATCATTCCAAATGTTGCGTTCCCCTGGCCTGATTGATGGATTAATAGAAGCCTCGTGTAGCACCAGTGAGAAGAAATACTTTTGCTGAGACTTCTGGGAGAGAGGCTCTTTCTCTGTCCTGTCAGATTTTTACCTTTCAAGGAAGGCCCAGGGTTGCTGTAAACCATCTTGATATCCTGAGTGGGAACTAGTCTCAGAATGGAGCTGAGAGGGGCGCCTGGGTGGCTCAGTCGGTTAAGCATCCGACTTCAACTCAGGTCACGATCTCACGGTTCATGGGTTCGAGCCCTGCGTTGGGCTCTGTGTTGACAGCTCAGAGCCTGGAGCCTGCTTCAGGTTCTGTGTCTCCCTCTCTCTGTCCCTCCCCTGCTCATGCTTGCTCTCTTTCTCTCTCTCTCTCTCAAAAAAAAAAAAAAAAAAAAAAAAAAAAGAATGGAGCTGAGAGAGAGACAGACAGACAGACAGAAAGGCTCCCTGGTGATACATTTCAGCCTTCAAACCAACACAGCAGCAGCATAGCAGCAAGGCCTATTCCTGGACTGTTCAGTTACATAATCTAGTAAATTCCTATTTCGTTTAAGCCAGTGTTTGGATCAGATTTTTCTCTCCCTTGCTACCAGAAGAGTGCTAACTTATACATAGGTTCAGAATCTCTTATGACCAAGAAATATTCTCAGATACTGAATGTGTCATAAAAATTAATATGGAAAATAATAGGGAATACGTGTACTTATAACTTATGTCCAATATCTTTATTGTCTTTAAATAGTAATGTTCACCTGTGATGTAATGCAATACAGAAAAGAGTTTAAATTGGTATTCTAGATATTCTACGACTTCATGAACTCTAGTCATTGTTATGGTAATGTGCTCTGGGGACAGTTTCCTCAAGTCTGAACGTGTACATTTGTTTCCTTTTTGAATCTGAATTATTTCTCATTATCATGGAATAAAATAATCTTGAAGATATTTAGAAATATTGATAAATCACTGGCACACATAAGCCTATAATTATGAGTGGTGGTCTCATGCTGTGATGCTTGAATTTCTATGGCTATTTCTTTTACTCAAACAGTGCTGTTCTGCGAAACAGGCATGACAGGCTGACCCACTAGCATGACCACAATCTCTTGGCTGAGAGACTTTTGTGCCTGGAGATGGAGATTACTGGGAAGAAACTGTTCACTTCAGGAAAACTTCATTCTGAAGTCAGTGCTTCTAGCCTTCCCCGTGGTGACCTTTGTGCTGTCCACCCCAGGCGTCCACATTCTTGTCAGAGGGTGAGAGACCTTCTGTAATTGACAAGATAATTTCAAGACAAGGGGCCAGCCAGGTTATCTACGTGGAACATTCCCTAGAAATAGACCCAGTTCCTTTTCCTGTAGGAACAGAACAGTAAGGCAGATTCTGTCGTCTTTGTTTTTTGTTTTCATAGTGGTAAAGGCCACATTGATTGTGCTAAAAGAAGGTTATCTTCATAGTGAGCCCCTCTGCCATATATCACACAGCTAACTTGGTAATACTACACCAGGAAGACCTAGAGTTCATGTTAATAGGTAATTCTTTCACGTGGCTCAAAATTCTAAGATACAAATATTTGTGAAAACTTTCTTTCCCACTCCTGTTTCCCCGATGCTCCACTTTTCCTCCCCAGAGGCAATCCATTTTATGTTTCTGCCATGTCTTCTCAGGGCGACGTTACGCACATTTAAGCAAATGCATGTAAATGTTATCTTTTCCCTTCCACCTCAACAATGGTATATGTCCTACTCTGCAAAGGTACAGATTTCTTTTTTGACTTAAGATATCCTGGATCTACCTCCATTTTGGTACACAAGGAGCTTCCTCATTCTTTTTCATAGCCTCTGAGCATTCCATAATTTCATAATACCACGGTTTCACCAGTGTCCTATTGGTAACATTTACATTACCCCCCCAGGATTAAAAGTGACTGTTTTATCACATATCATATAGCTGACCTGGGTTTCTCTGATTAATACATGTGTATATGCACCAGTTCATTTCAGGCCCATGCAAAGGTGAAAAGTCTCTTCTGGGTGCTTCTTGCCATAGCTCTCCAAGGTGATTACATCATAGTGAAATGACAAATAAATTCACAGTTTTGGGTATTTATCTCTAAGCTGCATACATGATGTTCGACACAGATATCTATGTCTCAGGATGCAACAGAAAGGAGTTGAGACATAAGAAAATTAAAAACTGTCTAGTTTTCACAGGACCTGGAGAAATAAAATATGTCTGGCCCCCAATCCAGCAGAAGACAGCTTGTGAACTACAAATGGTGTGGACGCAAGAACTTTACTTGATTTATTTAGATAAAAAAATTATAGAATGTTTAAGAAAGAAACTCCAGGAGGAAGGAGGTGGCAAGACACAGGAGTGACGCAGTGTCCCTTCTTACATGTGGAATCGTGGACGGAAGGGTATAATTAAGTCGCCCATTATGAGCTTGAACCAGGTAAGCCGTGGTCACTGGCTTTGATTTTAATTTGTGTATTGACATGAAGCTTTTTGCACGCTGTGTCATTATATATGCTTCTTCAAGCACGGATCATTGGTACAAGTCATACAGATTTGTAGCCTTTTCATTCTTTCTCTTGATGTCTGCACATATCTCGATCAACATCTACATTTGATGTATATTAATAGATCTTGCTAATCATTCATGATACATCTTATTAGTCGTAATCAGAATAAAAAACAATGACAAAAATTCACACACAAAATCAGATCTTTGAGTTTACTCTTGCTAACTAACCTTTTTAGCAACTGGCTCATTGAACAATGGAAGCAACTTCCTTTGTGTGTTCTACCATTCTCTGCTCTGGGTGAAGACTTCCAGCACTTCCTTCATTTCTCATCACTCGCAGGTAATAAGCATCCTTGTGGTGGCTTGAAGTCACACACACAGCCTCAACCTCATAATTACAGCTTCTCCCTTCCTTTGGCCGGGGCGTGTCTGTGATCCAGGAAAGATGGGAGGGGGAAACTGCTTCTCTTTGTTCGTTGTCTTCCCGTCCCTAGATGCTGTCTGTGAGGAGCTCTGACAGGAGCAGGGAGTGGGTGTGGTAGGAAGGAGAGAGGTGACTGGCAGGAAGGTACTCAGAGTACTGCCTGGCTCTCCCTCTCTGGGCCTGGCAATGTCTGAGACACTCTCCGGGGCAACTTCATAGACCCTTTATACCTTCTGCTCCTGGGCCTTGACTGACAACCCCACTGACCTGAGCAGTGTCCTTTCTTTCTTTTTTTGAGGGAGAGAGACGGTATGCATGAGAGAGCTTGTGTGCAACCGGGAGAAGGGCGGAGAGAGGGACAGAATCTTAAGCAGGCTCCACGCCTAGTGCTGTCTCATGACTGTGAGATCATGACCTGAGCCCAAATCAAGAGTAGGTCGCTTAACTGTTTAACCGACTCAGCCACCAGGCGCCCTGAGCAGTGCCCTTTCTATTCGCTGGCTGTACCTGTTCGCCTCTTGGCGTCTGCTCCTGCCAGTGTTCTTTTTTACCTGTGTCCTTCACCCCAGCCAGCTGCCCTTGCGCAGGATCTATTTAAAATGGCCTCTGGAGCACCTGGGTGGCTCAGTAGGTTAAACATCATGGAATACTACTTGGCAATGACAAAGAATGAAATCCTGCCATTTGCAACATGGATGGAACTGGAAGGTATTATGTGAAGTGAAATAAGTCAGAGAAAGACAGATATCATATGTTTTCACTCATATGTGAAACTTGAGAAACTTAACAGAGGACCGTGAGGGAAGGGAAGGTGAAAAAATAGTTTCAAACAGAGAGAGAGAGGCAAACCAAAAGAGACTCTTGAATGCGGAGAACAAACTGAGGGTTGACGGGGGTGTGGGAGGGGGAAATGGGTGATGGGCATTGAGGCGGGCACTTGTTGAGATGAGCACTGGGTGTTGTGTGTAAGCGATGAATCATGGGAATCTACCCCCCAAACCAAGAGCACACTGTATACACTGTATGTTAGCTAACTTGACAATAAATTATATATAAAAAACAAAAAATGTCAGACTCTTGATTTCAGCTCAGGTCATGATCTCGCGGTTTCAAGCACTGAGTAGTGCTCTGCACTGACAGTGCAGAACCTGCTTGGGATTCTCTCTCTCTCTTTCTCTCGTCTGCCCCCCACCCCCCCGCCTCTCTCAAAATAAATAAGTAAACTTTATTTTTAAAAAACTAACAAAATGACCTCTGGGCCACAGGAGGTGTTCTGTTGATGCTCTCGGTGGGGTGGGCCCTGTTTCCCTCTTCTCTGTGACCTGGCCTCTTTAAGGTTGTCAGTCACGACCTCCAGAATTAACCACACAAGGATAACAAAGCGAGTTTCCAGGGGGTCATGCTGAGCTGAAGCTCCTCTGCCCTTGAGCAGGTTTTAAAGCCCCTTCTAGAGAAATCCTCCTCACCAGATCCTCCCTCTGTCCTCAACATGTTAGGCCTTTAATGTGGGTCAGTTGTCTAACCTGCTCTTGGCATCTACTATGAACTTTCCATATGGCCTCACACCTTACTTCAGAATCTGAAATCTATCGAACTTGATGAGTCAGTCAAACCTCCCTATTAAACATCCTGTCATGTTTGTTTTCTTTTTTGCCTTTGAAGGATATTCCTTTTATTTTACTTTGTTTTTTAATTTTTTTAATGTTTATTTATATTTGTGAGAGAGACAAAGAGACAGAACGCAAGTGGGGGAGGGGCAGAGGGAATCACAGAATCCGAAGCAGGCTCCAGGCTCCGAGCTGTCAGCACAGAGCCTAGCCCAGGGCTTCCAACTCCGAAGCCATGAGATCATGACCCGAGCCAAAGTTGGACGCTCAACTGACTGAGCCACCCAGGCGCCCCAAGGATATTCCTTTTATTTAGAGCATTATCTCTAGCAAAACTTGCCCCCTGCCAGAGGGCCTCACTCAGATTCGTGAGATGGCTTTTAACTTCCCATGTCCCTGGGAGGCCCCTCAGCTTTGCTTATATCTATTTATTTAAGTCACATGTTTTTGATTAGGTAACATATGCACATAGTACAAAATTCAAAAGGCGCAAAAGGGAATAGCATGAAAAGCAGGTTTCTCCTCAACCCTTATCATTCGGATTCCTGGTCTCTCTCTCCAAAGGTCACAACGACTATGAGTGTGGGAGTATCTTTCCAGAAGTATATACGCAGATATTTATATATCTGCATATATTTATGAAAACTTTTGTTCATTAATATGGCATATAACACACTTTTCTGTACCCTGCTTTTTTCACTTAAAAATATCTTGGAGGTCATTCCATATCAGCACATAGAAAGCTGCCTCTTTCTTCATAATGGTTACATTAAATTTCCTCAAATGGGTGTGACATAATTTACTTTACCAGTTCCATGTTTATAAAACTCAGGTTTACCCTTGTTGCCTGATTTAAATAAACAATTTACAGGGGTGCCTGGCTGGCTCAGTTGGTGGAGCATGCAACTCTTGATCTTAGGGTTGTGAGTTCAAGCCCCAGATTGGGTGTGGAGCTTACTTTTAAAAAGTAAATAAAAATACTTAAAAAAAATAATCAGTTTACATAATTGTTTGAGCATGGGCTCTGGAACTAGACTGTCTCTGTTTATGTTTCAGCTAGACTGCTTACTTGCTGTGTGGCCTGAAGCATACTACTAAACCTCTCTGTGCCTCAGTTTTTACATCTCTGAACTGGAAAGAATAATATTTACCTTTTGGAGTTGTGAAGATCAAATGAATTAAAACAAGTAAAAAGCTTATACCTCTGGTTAGCACACACAAAACACTTAATATACATGAATACTTATTCTTACTGGATAAAAGTGCTCTGTTCCCTCCTGCTGTTCCTGAGCTGGGTCTAGAGACCCAGACGGAGAGAGTATTGTTTCTCCCCTGTGGTGTTGGGGAAGGGACTCCCTGGCTTTGTACTTCAGATATGTGTCTAGTATCTGCTGATCTCAAGGGAGCCTGGGCGCTCTTTGTCTCATGCTTTTCACAGTTAAGTCTGGGCCCATGACTTGTGATCTGGGTGTCTCAGCAAGGTGCGGCCTGATGGTACTTCCAGGGCCTTTCACCTTCTCTGTGGTTCCTACTGGCCCTGTAAACCTCCGAGGTCTGGCTACTTCTCCAGTGTAGCCCAGTTCAGGCAGTTTGCTCCGTATTCTCTAGGTGCAAAGCCTTGGTCTTCCTACCTTGGTGACCCCTCTGACCAGCTTTGCTCTCAGCTGTTGTCCAGAGCTTGAAACAAGTTTCTGGGGCAGCAGCCATCTTTGTCCTTTGTGTTTGCTCAGATCCACTGAATGCAGCTCTCCAAATTCTGCGTCCTCTCCTGGTTGGCTAAAGGTCGACCTGCAGTTCTTTCTTCCAGAATGGAACTGTATTCCCTGACTTTTGGCATGTTTGACACTTTGTCTGTTGCATTTGTATTTAAATGATGATAGTTAGGCTGTGTATGATACTCTTGGATCGCACTCGTTTTTTTATAAGGATTGCCTCACTGTTTCTTTATTGTTGGATGTTACTATGGAGAAGTCTAAAGCTCATCTGAAATTTTTCCCATTATAGATGAGTTGATAATTTTGCGTAAATGTTCAAAATATTTTTTTTCTTCATCATTGTAGTCTACTAACTTTACTGAGACATATTCTTGTTTGACAGTTCAAAATGTTTGTTTTCATCTTTCTTTGCTTTTTTTCTCAAGCTTTTCTTCTGTGTTCTTTACTGGTTTTCATGTGTATTCACGGTTTCTTTGTCACTCCTATTATGGCCCTCAGTTCAACGATAGTAAATACCTTTTCTCTCTTCTTTCCTCATCCTTCCAATTGATTTTAAAAATCAGTTTTTTATGTTTATTTATTTATTTTGAGAGAGACAGAGCATGAGCGAGGGAGGGGCAGAGAGAGAGAGAGAGGGAGAGAGAGACTCCCAAGCAGGCTCTGCACTGTCAATGCAGAGCCCCCTGTGGGGCTCGATCTCACGAACCATGAGATCATGACCTGGGCTGACATCAAGAGTTAGACACTTAGCCAACTGAACCACGCAGGTGCCCCCAAAATCACTGCTTATGCGATATTTTATCAATGACATTAAGAAGTATATATAAAGTATAAGGACTAATTAAACAAAGCTTTGACTACTAACCTCTGGTTTAGAAGTACATCAGCTTAAACTGACAAGTTTATTCTAAAATGTATCGGGAAATTCTAAGGACCTAGAACAATCCTGAAAGTGACAATCTTGAAGAAGAAGAATAACGATGGAGGGCTTACTCTTTTAGGCATTAGATTTCTCATCAAGTTACAATTAAGACAATGTGGTATAGGTTTGAGGAGAGACAAACAGAGGAAGGAATAGAAATCCAGAAATAGACCCACACAATACAGTTCCCTGACTTGTGATAAGTATAATTCAGGGGGAAAGATGTTATTTGGAATAATGATGTTGGGTAAATTGGCCACTCATATAGGAAAAAAAATTAACCTTGCCCCCCCTACCTCCCTCCACACACCAATATTAATTTGAGATGGGTCTTAGAATTAAATGGGAAAATTAAAACGATAAAGTTAAAAGGAACTTGGGAGAATATTTTCATAACTTTGAGGTAGGCAATGATTTCTTAAACATGTTGCAAAAAGCACTAAACATAAAATAGAATACTGATAAGTGGGACCTAATTAAAATTAAGAACTTTTCATCAAAAAGACATCATTAGAGTGAAAAGGTAAGGTACAGGCTGGGAGAAGATATTTGTATACATATATTTGACAAAGGACCCCTATCCAGAATCCACAAGGAACTCTTTCACATTAACAAGAGAAAGACAGACAATCCAGTAGAAAATGGGCAAAGACTTAAATGGCTACTTCACAAAAAATAAGCACGTGAAAATGTTCTAAACATGAGTCATCAGGGAAATGTAAGTTAAAATTACAGGGGCGCCTGGATGGCTCAGTTGGTTAAGCATCTTACTCTTGATTTTGGCTCAGGTCATGATCTCACGGTTTGTAGATTTGAGTCCTGAGTTGGGCTATGTGCTGACAGCACAGAGCCTGCTTGGGATTCTTTCTCTTCCTCTCTCTGCCCCTCCCCCGGCTCATGCTCTCTCTCTCTCTCTCTCTCTCTAAATAAATAAATAAATAAATAAACATTATAAAAGAAAAGAAAACTTTTAATGATTTCAAAGCTATATATACAGGTACTTTTTGACCTAGAAATTCTTCTCCTTTGTATATTCCCAACAGAAATGAATGTTTATGTCCCCCAAAAGACATGTACAAGAGTATTCGTAGCAGCTTTTTTCATCATAGTTAAAAACTAGAATCAATTCAAGATCTTTCTGCTGTGATATCTTTATGGATAAATAGTGGCACATTTATGTAATAGAATACTATGTAATGTTGCAAAAGAATGAACTATTGCTATTCAAACAATGTGGATGAATATTATCAACATAATGTAAAGTAGAAAAACATACACATATACAATACTGTATGTTTTCTAGTACATTCAACACTAGACAAAACTAATTGATGGTGGAAGATAGTGGTTGAAACAGCAATTACCCTAGACTGGGAAGGGACAAGAAGGAACCTTTTTGGGTGTTGGGAATGTTCCATATCTGTATCAGAATGGTAGGTACATGGGTGTAGTTAACTTTTAAAAATTCATCAAGCTATACATCTAAGACTTTGCTGTATATAAAGTCTACCTCAAAGAAAACAAATTTTAATGCTAACTCATGTTTTTGTTTTTGTTGTTTGTTTTTTTGTCTTTAAAGTAGGCTCCACGCCCAACATGGGGTTTGAACTCACGACCTTGAGATCAAGAGTAGTATACTCCTGGGGCGCCTGGGTGGCTCAGTTGGTTGAGCCTCCAGCTTTGGCTCAGGTCATGATCTCACGGTTCATGGGTTTGAATTCTGTGTCAGGCTCTGTGCTGACAGCTAGCTCAGAGCCTGGAGCCTGTCTTTGAATTTTGTGTCTCCCTCTCTCTCTGACCCTCCCTTGCTCATACTCTCTCTCTCTCTCTCTCTCTCTCTCTCAAAAATAAATAAAACATTAAAAAAAAGGAGTAGTATACTCTACCAACTGAGCCAACCAGGCACCCCACTAACTCCTGTTTTAAAAACTTCAGTCGTCTGAAGTTTTCTCCTTGACCCCTTGTATCTCTGCTTTGAGTGCTTGTTATATACAGTTTATTTTTTTTTCTAGAGGTTACTTTTTCTTTAGTTCCTAGAGATAATGGAAATTTTTTTGTTCATAATTTTCTTGGCTTTGTGGCAAGATATTTCTGCTGTGATTCTTTATCTGCCAATGATTTTCCCTATCGATTCTCTCCTTTTTTGTTGTATTTTTGTAAAGATTTGTGCTGTCTCCCTTTTGATTATTTCTCAGCTTTAAGGGCACTTTTAAAAAAAATTATTTTTAATGTTTATTATTTATTTTTGAGAGAGAGAGAGAGAGAGAGAGAGAGAGAATGAGCAGGGGAGGGGCAGAAAGAGAGAGAGACACAGAATCTGAAGCAGGCTCCAGGCTCTAACCTGTCAGCACAGAGCCTGACGTGGGGCTTGAACTCATACACTGTGAGATCATAACCTGAGCTGAAGTCAGATGCTTAACCGACTGAGCTACTCAGGCGCCCCAGTAAGGGCATTTTTTCTAGCAGGGCTGTCACACTGTACATCTTGAAAGGACAGTCTCCAAATTGTGTTCTCTCCAGCGGGTGCCATCCACACGAAATACAATTTGAATGTTGGCTTCTGGAGACCCTGCTACTTAGACTACCTATGTGCTGAAGTACTTGTGGGGAAGGGCCCAAAGCAGGGTGCCATGCCTCTCCCTGAGCCCCCACAATCTAAGAAGGGTCTGTATAATGTGCTGGTATGAGCTGGCCTCATGCTTCCTCTTCTTCAGAGGAAAAGCTTAGCAACTGCAGGGCAGCTTATTACTGACAGCTCTTCCTCCACCTGGCATCACCATGCCAAGACGGTGGGTCTACAACCTTCTTTCTTCACCTGCCACCGTTGCCCCTCTGTGGTCTCAAATGGAGTCCAAGAAAACTTCAACAGCTGGCCTGCACCAAGTCTAGTTCTAAGCAAGGTACTGTTGGTTTTGCACCTCAGGAATCCACCTGCATTCCAAGGAAGGTTTGAGCATTCCAAGTTCTGGAACTCTGGAACTCTACAATATGCAATCTCTCTGCCTGGATCTCCTTTCTTACTTGGGTCAGATCATCACCACAGAAAGTAGTCTTCCTTCATATATGTTAAGGTTTAGGGTAAAAGTGACTTGGCCGTTATGTCAAAGATTACATTTCTTGTTTTCTTTGTTGTCTTCAAGTGATTGAAAATATTTTGCTCTTGGGGCACCTGGGTGGCTCAGCCAGTTAAGCATCCAACTTCGGCTCAGGTCATGATCATGTGGTTCATGGGATCGAGCCCCGCATTGGGCTCTGTGATGATAGCTCAGTGCCTAGAGCCTGCTTCGGATTCTGTGTCTTCTCTGTCTGCCCCTCCACCACTCAGGCCCTATCTCTCTCTGTCTCTCAAAAATACATAAATGTTAAAAAAAATATTTTTAATATTCTGCTCTCACAAACAATGCTGCAATTGTACATAACTCAGTTCGTATATATGCAAATATATCAGTAGAATAAATCCCTGAGATTGATATACTGGCTAAAAGGATATGTACACTTATCATTTGAACAGGTATCACCAAATTGCCCTCCCCAGAAGTTATACTGATTTATATTCTCATCAGTGAGCATGCCCATTTCCCCACACCCTTGTCAACACCATGTACTATAGTACATTTTGGTCTGTGCCATTTTAAGAGGTGAAAAATGGAGTCTCAGTATATTTTGAAATAAAAATTTTCTCATTTCATATGTATAAAATTTTTCTCATTTCATATGTATAAAAGTCATTTGTCTTAGTGTTTCCTTTGTACATCCTTTTCTATAAACTGTGTGTCCATATCTTTGGCTTATTTTCCTGTTGGATGCTGGTCTTATTGCTTTACAGGGACTCTTTATATTAAGGAAATCAAAACCCTTTGTGGTATGAGGTACAAATATTTTTCCCAGTTTGTCATTTATGTCTTGATTTTGCTTATAGCGATTATTGCTTTATTGATTTTTTTATTCATGACATAGCAGTTATGGACTCTTCTGGACTCTTCTATGATAATTTGTTGTTGTTTTTTTTTACATCCTGAGAAATGATCTTCACTGTAATACAAGGTGAGTCCCTTTGTGGTCACCACCCATGGTAAAACAGAGCTCAGAATGAATTCCCTCAACATCATGCAATATGGCTTAAGGATCAGATTTTGTTGGAGAAAACTATAAGGCAGGGCTCAGGAGGAACAGAAAAGGTGATGAGTCCTCTATGTTCTCAGCATCCTGTGGAGAGGCACATCAGGATTCAGCTAAACACAGAGTGGGTTTGAGTTTCAATGGAAGGATGACTGTCCTCCCCCATTACTCTTTCTTCTTACAGGGCTCGTCTAAAAACAATATTGTCTGGGGTGGGGGGCAGTCAGATACTGGACACCAAGAAGTCTAGATTTGGTATTTAAGAATATTACTATTGATCTTCACGGAAGTCTGGAGAGGCTCCAGCCTGAGCTCCTCCCGCCGCCGGCTTCACCACCACCAGCCACCAGCCACCAGCGGGAACGCATCTCATCCCCGCCCGTCTCCCCATATATAACTGCCGAGCGCCGGGAGAGAAATCCGTCCCATCTGGCCGGCGA
>CM053576.1:113912512-114176177 GCA_028646485.1 Cryptoprocta ferox | reverse complement strand
TTAAGAATATTTCATGCTATACTCTCCCCAATTTATAACTTGCCTTTTAGAGAATGAGTATGATTTAAAGGCTCATGTCCATGGTAAGCATTTAAAATCATTTCTTTTTCAAAAATTTTTTTTAATGTTTATTTATTTTTGAGAGAGAGAGACAGAGAGAGACAGAGAGAGCAAGAGCAAGCGAACAGGGGAGGGGCAAAGAGAGAGGGAGACACAGAATCCAAAGCAGGCTCCATGCTCTGAGCTGTCAGCACAGAGCCTGATCTGCGGCTCAAACTCACTAACTGTGAGATCATGACCTGAGCCGCGAAGTCAGCCGCTTAACCGACTGAGTCACCCAGGCGCCCCAAAATAATTTCTTATTTAATAGATTAAAATCTTTTTTTTTTGGCATGTGAGACAGCCTTTTGATACCAGTCAAGTCAGAAGGTGGGCCCCCAGTTCAGTGCCCATGTCATTCCCTCTCACATAGACTTATGGGTGTGTTCTTCCTTTCCAAGTCTGCACACCATGTCCATACCCTCTATGTGGAGATTATTTTTAGTCATCAAATTCCTTAACATGTTGGTGATGAATTTCTGCTGGAGAATTTTTTTTTTTTTTGCATTTAAAAAATCAAATCACAGCACGAATTTCATCTGGGAACCACATGTCTAGGAAATTAATTATTTCAAACCCAAGGGCATAACCGACCACAGCTAAAATGGATCTAGTTTATGGTTCTGCCATATTTGCTCATAACGCATTGAACTCCCAACAGAATCACTGCGCTACGTGCTGGGCACGGCCAGTAGCCTCGTTACTGTCTTCTGGTATGACACGGATATTTGGGACCTGAAGCTTGGGGGTGTTTGTAGTTTCCAGAAATGGAGAACAGGGACTAGGTAAAATGATCAATTTTGAGGGATTCTGAGGCCATGACATGCAGATGTAGATGTAAGAAAACAGAACCACAGAAAGTTTTTGAAAAATCTGCTACCTGTATTAATGTTGATTATGGTTATGATAAGAAGTTAGATTGTGAGTTCCTTCAAGGAAAGGAAAGATCTCATCCCTAGTGCATACCTGCTTGGAACAGGTGCGTTGATGATGAAAGGAAATAACACCTTGACCTCATGAAGAAAAGAAAGCAATGTCTTCTATAGTTGCCCTTCACTAAATAATCATTGAATGAAGGGCAGTGAAAGATAATTATACCCCTTAAGGAGTAATTCAGTTAAACTTTGTATCTGTGCTTGTGCACATCCATATGGGGAAGGTGGTCTTCCTCAGAAAGGCATTTCCCTAATGGATAAAGCCTTAAAACTGAATTGGAAGACTTGGGTCTTGTATACATCACCATATGTCTCTGAAACTTGGTGTATTCTGGGGGCGCCTGGGTGGCTCAGTCAGTTAAGCATCATAGTCATGATCTTGTGATTCGTGAGTTGGAGCCCCACATCGGGCTCTGTGTTGACAGCTGAGATCCTGGAGCCTACTTCAGATTCTGTCTCCCTCTCTCTCTTCCCCTCCCCTGCTCTCACTCTGTCTCAAAAATAAATAAATATTAAAAAAATGTAACTTGAAACAGTGTATTCTGCATAGATCATTTATGAACATATATAGGCATGTGGACTAGTGCACTCATTCAGGAGCGCAATCCAGCCTTATCAAGAGAATTTGAGTGAGAGTAATTGTCATGGCCTTGTAGTCCCCTGGAGAAGCTCCCCTCAGCCCGTACGGGCATCTTCATGAGGATGTTCATTGCATGTAGAAAGTGTGAAGCGACCTAGTTTCCATCTCTAGGGGGAGGGGTAAGTAAACCATGAAGGACCTTTATCGCAAAACACTCTGCAGCAATTGGAAGTGACGAATTAGAGATACACAGAGCAATATAGATAGACCTTTAAAAATAGTCTTGAGTAAATAAATAAAATGGAACAATATCATACCACAATTTCATGCTGGCTAATTAAAACCACATCCATGGAAAACGACACATGCATTTATCAAAGATACATACCCACTTGAGGACATATTCCAAACATACTAGGAAGGATACCTATGGAGTGGGGATTGGAAAAATAACAACATAAGAGAGGGGACTTATCTAAAGCCAATGATGAGAATATGGCATAATCATCTCCAGCCTAATGAGAAACATAGCAAAAACTGCCATCCTTCACCCCCATAATTGGAATTGTCCCACTCACCCTGCCTGCCCTAATGGGGTTTTCCTTTTTCAATTTGTTCTTTAGGCACTCATGGTTTTTCCTATACTCCATTCATTGATAATCCTTGACAATGCTTAGAGTTCATTATTGTTTGCAAATATTCTTCTGCTCCTTAAACTTTTGTAGGCAAATTAAATATTCGATGCGAATAGAAGGTAATGAGGGGCGCCTCTGTGACTGGGTTGTTTAAACATCTGACTCTTGATTTCAGCTCAGGTCATGATCTCACGGTTCGTGAGTTCAAGCCCTGTGTTGGGCTCTACAGTGCAGAGCCTGCTTGAGATTCTCTCTCTTTCTCTCTCTGCCCCTCCCATGCACTGTCTCAAAATAAATAAATAAACTTAAATTTATTTAAGATTCCAGCGGGTCTGTCAATGCTTGAAAGAGTTTTGGGATTTCGTGTGTGTGCATGCACGCGCGCATGTGCACATTTAAGGATCAGCCAAACCTTCTAGTCTTACTTACCTGGTAGGCTTCCACCTCTTCAACCCCACCTCATTCCGGGGTCCCCACCTTGCCCACAGTGGTTCAGGCACAACTCGCCTCCTCTTCATCTCTGCAGCACATGAAACTCATTCTTGCTTGGGGACTTTCCAACAGTTATTCATCTTGTCTGAGAGGCTTGTCCTTCTGGCCTTCCTCCTCAGGTGGGGTTCCTTCTGAAATGTTACATCCTCAGAGAGCCTGTTTCTGATTACCCAAATAAGAACCAGCTAATAACCTGCTTTCCCGCCACCATGCTTTTATTCTTCCCGTTGCCACTATGATCAGGTATTTGTTTACTTGTCGACTCCATCCCCACCTTGAATGAAAGTTGCATTTCCTCAATACCTAGAAAGGGGCATGCCACATAGTTGGTGCTCAGGAAAGTTTGTTGAATAGATTGGAGAGTATGGTTAACTCAGATCTCTGTTCCCGAGGTCCCAAAGTCAAGTAACCTGAATACAAGGGGTTATTATAGATTCTTTCGCCCTTGTTAATTTATTATAATTTATAATTTATTCTTTTATTATATCACTTCATACTTCACCATGTATCACATATGTCTCTCTATAAATGTATCTGTTTCTTTTACTAAGTTGTGGGCTTCTAAAAACAATGAACTATGTTTCTAATTTGTATCTTCCTTGGAGGACTTAACACCAAACTTTGATATTCCAAGTACTAGATACATATTTTTATCACACCGAACTGAATATGAATGGTATGAATGTGTGTGTGTGTGTGTGTGTGTGAGAGAGAGAGAGAGAGAGAGAGAGAGAAAGTACAATTGTGTGGGCCTATTTGGGTACATTTTGTGCCAGTGATTTTTAGACTCATTTTGAGTGTCTACTTACATTTAGAAAGTGCACATTTGGACAGAGATCAAATTTCTGGGCCATGTTGTCATAACGGCCTAAATTCTGTAGGACATGAGACAAAATGGAAAATGGACAAATGAAAATAAATCCACGTACTTAAGATGGTAACGACCAATTTACACCACACTGTGCTCCTTTCTACAGAAAAGCAATGGCAGAAAGGAGTTAAAAGGGGGATAAGGCCACAAAAACGAGGGCTAACCCAGCAACAAGAATAGGGAGAGCATACAGACTACGGACAACGTGAGGACTGACCCTGTGACCCGCTAATTTTTCTCTGCAGCGACCAGCACAGTGCATAACACGTAGGAAAACACTTAACAAAACTTGTTAAATGATGGATTAACTGAAAAATGGATACATGAAAAGTAATGACTTTTTTATATGACTCATGAATTGGCTCAGGACCCACTGGCTCAGGAGACTCCAGTGAAGGAGTTCCAAAAATGTGGCATCATTGACCTAAGTGTGAGCTCTCTCGAGAACACATATTTAGCTGTAGAAGTGGCATTGCTATCCATCAAGTCACCATCTTCCAGTCTTTTCAGGCTAGAAACTTTAGAAGCCTATGTGAGTCACCCGCTTTACTTGTCTAACACGCCTACGCAGTCATTAATTCCTGAAGAAACATCCTCAGCCCCCTTTGCCTTATTGCCTAATTCCCAGACAACAGCCTCTTGACTGGGATCTGGCCACCGACCTCTCTCCCCTTTGCAGTCCTCTCTTTGCTCACCGAAGTTAAGCTCTTGTAACTGGCATCTTAAACAAGCTGGAGCTGGGAGGATTCAAGCAGAAAGCAAATTTTTCTACCCTATGACTGGCCTTTAAAATTGCTCTCTCTACTCTTTCCTCCGGACCCACGGTCTTCTGCTCCCTTTCAAGTACTGAAAAGTTCAGTGCAATGTCATTTCAAAACTTCAGTGTCTTATCCAAATTAGAGTTCTCCCTCCCACTAGTGTGGGCCACAGCCAGACTCGAAAACTTGGTTCACGGTCCTTTTGTTCTTTGTCTCACCTCCTCTTGCACTAGCTGTGCCCAGGAGAGAGAAGGGACTAGAAAAAAAGAGGCAAGGTGTTCAGTGGCTCTTGCAGTTGCAGTCACAGAGTCCTCTCTTGTGTGACTGGCAGATCTAATGGGTATGTCTCTAGTGGGGTGCTTTTGGAAGATTTGTTGAGAGACCCTTCCTCCCTGGGATAGCCTACGATAGCACAGCTTGGATGATACCCACTTCAGCTGACTCTTGAAATTCCCCCCTTATCACCTGGATTCTAGCAGACCACCTTACATAGTGTGGCCTATGTTGGAATCATCTAGAAAAGCCTCTTCGAGTATATAAGATAATGAGTCCAACTCTCTTTTTCATGTTCTCATGGCACAGACTTTTCTATTGTTTCTGTAAGCGCAGCTTATTCCCTCTGGGGACCCATTGGCTTTGCTCGGCTGCCCGAGGTGCCACCAGCCAGCCTTTCATTAAAGATTTTTTTTTCCAGCGGAATGAGAAGGCAGCCTCTGGGTCCGTTCTCTTAAGCCTTCTCTGCAGAGCGTGGAGGTGTGGGAAGGTCTAACTGAGGCAGAGCAAGCTCGCGGTCACTCTTTGCCAGTGCCGCCTAGACAGTCTTGTATCTGGCTTAGAATGTGTGTGAATGTGGGGGAGACATAAATGCACATTGTTCTCAGCTTTGGAGCCCCAGCCAAAACCCTGAGAAAGGAAGAGGCCTATTTTAACATGCTGTTACGTTCCTTTAAAAACATCAGAAACTGTTTTGCTTTGTTTTAATTAACTGTTGAAAGCTTACAATACCTGATTTTGAAGTCCCAGAAAAGACACTTTAGCAAGCTGAGAAAGAGATGGCTGAAACCCCATCATTTTGTAGATGAGAGCCCAATGTGCAGGAAAGTTGGCTGACTTACGGGAGACCACACAGCTAGTAATGACCAACCGGGTCTGGAACCTAGACCTTTGGCCTCCAAATTTTATGCCCTTGAAGATTCAGCACACTATGCTGCTTCTATCCTACTTTCTAATGTTCTCCTTAAGGGGGACCAGAGACATTTACACCTAAAATAAAGCAACCTATATGTAAGGGTCAAATGAAAAGAATACACACTCAATGATTTTCAAAGGCTATGAACTGGATGCTATGATTATGGATGATTTTAA
This sequence comes from Cryptoprocta ferox, assembly GCA_028646485.1. Lineage (NCBI taxonomy): Eukaryota > Metazoa > Chordata > Mammalia > Carnivora > Eupleridae > Cryptoprocta > Cryptoprocta ferox. Next base: position 114,170,442 of record CM053576.1, on the reverse strand, counting down.
TTTTTTGGCTTACCTGTATTTTCTGAATTTTCTATGATGATCATATATTTTCTTTTAGTGGAAGGAAACTGAACATAGACAATTATTCTTTTTAAGTACAAGTCTCTACTATAGGAAAGAACTCCATCTAAATGAAAACAAAATTGCAGTCATATAGTTTTTGGTAAGTCCATTTAAGTAGAATAATAAGACCTGAGTTATAGTCCTGGGGCTACTTAACTGCGTAACTTTGAGGTAGTCACTTGACCTCTTTGGGAATCACTTCCTCAAATGTCATGTGTGGAGCCTGGGCTGGATAAAGATCTAAGATATTTTCCAATTCTAAAAATAAAAACTATTTCTTAAAAGCCTTGTGGGGAACAATTATAAAAATTTATACAAAAGTCTTAGAATATAAAGCTCCATGTAAATGTGTGGCAGTAAAGGACCATGCTTTCTCATCGTTGTCTAACAAGGAACTTCCAATCAAGTGAGATCAGCCTTGTGGATTCATCTAAGCAAGACGCTCTGCCTCTATGTTTGCCCTCAAGGTCCTCACTTACCTTTAGCCCAGCTTCCTCTGAGAAGTCTCTCAGAGTACCCCAGCCCTCACTGATGCCCCCTCCAGTACCTGTGGACTCAGCCTGGCACTGCCCCGTTTAACTAAACCCCTGATACTCTTCCGTGTTGCACATTATGATTTCTTGTGCATGAGGTTTTCTTCTCCAGTTCATTGCCTGCAGACAGCAGTCATACTTGCCGTCCCCATGTCCCCAACTATCGTCCAACATAGGCCAAGCACACAGTGCATCCTCCATAATCTTTGTTAGTGAGAGGTGTCCATTAGGGGGAAGCAGGTCCAATTAGAGACTCCAGATATGTGGGGGTCCCCAGCTGTCCTTGGCACAGGGTGCCCTCGGCAGCCAAGCTGGGTATAGAAGAAAATGCAAGTGATCCCTTTTTCTCCAACTCCCTTTGTTTCTTTCCCCTCCCTGGCTCGGCGCGGCTAACTCTGGGTTGCTTTCTGCTGCTGTCACTTCCTGGAATTGGACCCATGCTTTGGATCTCTTCTGGAAAAGGGATCATGGGTCTCCTTACACTGCTGGCTCCAGGCGACCTTCCTTAGGCCAGGCCAAGGGAGTGGAGTCGGCCAGGCCACTAAACTATCTGGGGTATGATCTGGGCTTCTTGGCTGAGAAGCCCGAAACACTCAGGGCCCGTTCTGCTGATTTTTACTCTCTCCCAGGACCTAGGGAGGAAGGAGGAAGAGCCACTTCTCTCCCTCGCCTCTTCCGCCCTCCCTGCCTCCTCCTCTTCCCTGGCTGCCCCCCTTTCTCCTCTCCCTAACCGATGTCCCTCTGGCCGGCTCTCTGACACTCGACTTTCGTTTTCTTCCCTCTCTTACCTCCTCTTCATTCCAGCCCAGCTCTCGCCCTGTCCATGGACATTTCTGTTGACAGTTATTTATGCTCACAGAGCAAACGAGAGGGGAGGTGATGGCCACTCTTTTTATGCCAGGCCCGGAACTAGGTGATCTCTATACATTTTTCTCATTGTAAGAGTTAGTCTTGGTTGTCACTTTATGATGGGGAAACAGAACAATTGCTTCAGACGGCACCTCAGAAGCTGCTCACAGTCGTCCCCATGGGGGTTGTCTCCTGCCCTGACCCACAGCACTGGCCCAGAGGCAGTGGTGCACTGACCCTGGGGTGAGATGTCAGAGGGGGAGTCGAAGCCCTCCAAAGTAGGCCACGTATGCTGTGCTGCACCGTTCTGAGCTCTCTGGTAAGGCCTTCCGTGCTCACTGCCTCAAGTCACACATCCAAAGTGAAATGTGGGTGTTTTAATCACTGAAGAGAATCCTTAATACTGCTCCTTCAGCACATAGTTGCCTCTCTCGCGCCAGGAACTGCAGGGAGCCTATTGCTTCCCATCCTGAACGGGTTCCAGAAGCGTTAGGTGATGCTCAGTACAATTTTCAGTTGTTATCATAGGAGGCCCTTAGAGACGCTTCTCAATTCTAGCAATTAGCCACACAGGGGTCAACCAAGTGTTCTCAGCTCTAATTAACAGCTGTGTTGAATCTGGGACACATGCAATTCCTTTGGGGATACGCTCTTCAAACAGAAACAAAACCAGAATATCAAGCTCTTTCCTCCTTATCGGAGGCCGTGAAGTCTGAAAATTATTGCTGAGGGTATTCTCAATAAAAATTCCGGGAAGCTGAGTGGCTTCGAAGCTGAAAGTCTGAATTTAAAGGTACAAAGTTCATCTCAGCTCTACCACACAACTATCCACTGGGGCCCATGATGCTCCAGGGAGTGCTGGGTGTGGGGAGGGGATTAGGTGCCTCCCAGATGCACGGGGAGCCCAGCTACACCCAGCAGGACTACGTGATATCATCGCCCCATGAATCAAAGGCTTGCTCTCTGGCTTCAGAAGGAAAAGGAAAAGGAACAGGATACTTTGTGTCAGGACTCCTGGACCAAGCGGGAAGCATGCTGATGCCGGCTCAAGTTGTCTCTGGGCACGCTGGCTGCCTGCCCTCTCTGACAGCTGCAGGAGCTCTGTAAGAAATCTGAGGGAGAATTTCCTTTGCGGCCATGACTGAGAACCCAGGATCAAGAGCTTTGCAGACAGAAAAGACATTACCCTTCAAATATCCCAAGTCATCTACCAGGGTCAAGAAGCAGCCGGCAAAAGCAGGACAGCTGGCTGTCCGGCCCTGGATGCAGAAAACGGGATTCCACTGGGAGCCAGCCAGTTGAGTATTTCTTCCCTGAGAGCAAATGCAACAGAGGCATTTAAAACACGTCTATTTTAATACTGTGATATTTCACATGAATAAAAAGATACAGAACAATACCTATGGCCCCAGAGGGTAAACATTAACTTTGTGCCATAGTTCCTTCCATCTTTTTCTAGACAATTTGTGTGTATGTTTGAACCTTCCCCTGCGTCCCCTGGCCCCAGGCCCCCTTAGCCTCCGAGGTTGGTATGTATCCTCTTGTGTTTGCACAGGAGTGTATATTCTTACTAAATATGGATGTATCCATAAGCGACAATATCCCTCTATTTTTGAGATGTAAGTGGAATCATTCTGTGCCCCTCATTTTGCAACATGTTTTTACTTCTCTCAACATGTTCCCAAATCATCCACATTACTACATACAAATCTAGCTCATTCATTTGAACTTCAGAGAGGTGTTTTATTGTATTTTATGACTCTATCAAAATGTATTTACCCATTCCCTTATTGATAAACATTAATTTAGTGTTTTTTGACTCACAAACATTGCTGTAACAAATACACTTGTGCCTCTTGGGGGACATAAGGAAGCTTTTTTTTTTAGGGTGGTAGTTTTGCTCTCGGGAAACTTTCAACAGTTAAAATTATTAAGGACCCCAAATAGCTTTTGTCTCTATGGATTATATCTATTGATCTTTACGGTGTTTGAAATTAAAACTGAGAAATTTTTAAAATATTTCTGTATTAATTCATTTAAAAATAGCAGTAATAAGCCTACTACATTTTACCATAAGCAACATGCTTTTAATAATAATAAAAAAAGCTCTTTTACCAAACAAAAAATATTAGTGAGAAGGTTATTGTTTTTGCATTTTTGCAAATCTCTTTAGTGTTTGGCTTAATAGAAGTTGGCTGGATCTTCATATCTGCTCTGTATTCAATCTGCTGTAATATGTTGTCTTAAGTATAGGAAGACAAGCAGGCCTCATCCAGATATGTAGTTGGAAAAGGGAGGAGTATTTTAATAACCTTGTTAGATAATTTTGGATATTCTTTATCAAAGATACCAAATCAAAAGTCTACAAGTAATAGTTTCTTTTTTAAAAATTTTTTTCTAACGTTTATTTATTTTTGAGAGACGGAGACAGATCCTGAGCAGGGGAGAGGCAGAGAGAGAGGGACACACAGAATCGGAAGCAGGCTCGAGGCTCTGAGCTGTCAGCACAGAGCCCGACACGGGGCTCAAACCCACGAGCTGTGAGATCTTGACCAGAGCCGAAGTCGGACGCTCAACCGACTGAGCCACCCAGGTGCCCCAACAAGTAATAGTTTCTTAAAGGTTAGTTCCAAATGTGGAATGTGAAATTGTGTCAAAGGAGTTTCTCATATTTCATTACACTAAAACCCATTGATCTTTCTTGGTCATTTGGGAGACATTAGTTCACTGAGTTATACATGCCTTACAAATGTCAGCAGGTTTTATAATATAATATCCAAAAAGCCACATTTATTGGGGCACCTGGGTGGCTTAGTCAGATAAGCATCTGACTCTTCATTTTGGCTCAGGTCATGATCTCACGGTTCTTGAGTTTGAGCCCCGCATCAGGCTCCTTGCTGATGGTGCAGAGCCTGCTGGGGATTCTGTCTCCCTCTCTCTCTCTGCCCCTCCCCACGCCCCCCACCTCTCGAAATAAATAAATAAGTAAACATCTAAAAATTTAAACAAAACACATTTATTTATATCACCACTGATTTAATCATAAAGTTTTTTAAAATTGGGAAACTGTCAAGGTCATGGTAGTGGATACAAATTTTCCAAAATTGTAACTTTGCTTGAAAGCTCAAAATTTATCTTTGGCAACAGATGTAGTCAGTTCCTTGAAGTGACAGGCTCACTTTGTTCATTTATGAGAAAATGCCTGCCAAAATCCCAAGTCTGAATAACCATAGTTTTTTAGTCTTTCTTTCAAGTAGAAAGGGTGTTCTATGAAAAAAGCAGCTAGTTCAGCTCATAGCTCAAAAATTAAAAAATGCATGTGTTTTTTCTTGAGACAACCATCATAGTTTGGTGTGCAGAAATGCTTGATGTATATTTTCTATTTCATTACACAGAATATTAATATTAAAAAGGCATGCACTTCAGAGTTGAGATTTAATAAAATGTATACATAATTTTTACTGCTTCATCAATAAAATTACCAAGTAGAGGGTGGCTCAGTTGGTTAAGCACCCAACTTCAGCTCAGGTCATGATCTCACAGTCTGTGAGTCGAGCCCTGTGTCAGGCTCTGTGCTGACAGCCCAGAGCCTGGAGCCTGCTTTGGATTCTGTGTCTCCCACTCTTTCTCTGCCCCCCCCCACCATGCTCTGTCTCTGTCTCTTAAAAATGAACAAACCTTAAAAAAAATTAAAATTACTAAGTAGAAGTGTATGATGATGATGATGGTGATGATTATGGTGATGATGATGATGACAATTTTACTTTAAGTACCTGACAATAAGAATACAAGGGTGAGCAGAACAATTTGCCACCACAGCCTTGATTTGTGCTAACCAGCAGTTTTACCTACAATTGCTTCTGCATCATCAGTACAAACAGAAACACATTGAAGTATGTTGGCAAATAGTACAAAGTATAGATCTAAGGATGGCATTTCTGGTGTCTAAGATATGCATGTATTCAATTCTACTAGATAACACTAAATTGCTCTTCAAAGAGGTTGTGCTCTCTCAGATATCTATCTACCAGCTGTGTATAAGAGTTCCTATTGCTCCGCAACCTGGCCAACTTGGAACTGTCTTTTAATTACGGTTCTGGTGTCTTGGTATAGACATTTTAAATTCTATTTTGAAATATCGCCAGAACATTCTGTTCTTATCATTCTGTTCTTAACAAGGCCTCAAGGGAAACTATTTTACCAGAGCCTGACTGGGTTCTTGCCAGAGACTAACCAACCTGAGGGAAGGGAAATATCCAACATCAGCCTCCTCTAACCTTGTCTTACCTAAGGAGGTAAAAATGAAACAGAGCTGAGAAGCAGTTGTAAAGTCACAGCAAAAGCTCACTAAAAGTCTGTGACCTAACCAATGGACTGTAGAATACTCACTTCCCCTGCCCCTACACTTGACACCACCAGAACAAGAAGGCCTCTGTATACTAACGGGAATACATCGGAAAGAATTGCATATCCCAGACACTATTTAAGAAGAAGTCTTCAGAGACACCTAAAGACAAGAGGACAGACAGAAACAAGGATGCCAGAGGAAATTTTAATCTCTGACACCTATAGCTATAGCAAATAGTAAACACAGTATAACCCCAGTTAGCTACATGTAAAGTTGCACACTAAAGGACCATTTATCCCAGTTCCTTTTATCCATGTGTCATGTCTGGCTTCCAACAAAAAATTACAAGGCGTACTAAAAGACAAAGAACACAGTTTGAAGACACAGAGGAAGCATCACAACCAGACTCAGATATGGCAGAAATGTTGGAATTATCAGACTGAGAATTTGAAACAACTACAATTAATATGCTATAAGGGGTGCCTGGGTGGCTCAGTGGTTAAGCATTAGACTCTTGATTTCAGCTCAGGCCATGATCTCACGAATTATGAGATCAAGCCCCATGTCGGGCTCCATGCTATCAGCATGGAGCCTGCTTGGGATTCTCTCTCTCCCTCTCTCTCTGCCCCTACCCTGCTTGCATACTCTATTTCTCTCAAAATAAATTAACATCACACACACACACACACACTATATATATATATATATATATATATATTCATACTGTGAGAGTTTTGTTTTTATGATTCTAAATCTTACACATTTTATTTGTTTCTTGCACAGGATCTCCATAACAATGTTAAATAGAGATGGTGATAATGGGCATTCTTGTCTTTTCTCCCTGAATGTAAAAATGCTTCTAACATTTCACTATTGACTATGTTTTCTGTAGGTTTTAGTCAAAACTCCGTTTTAGGCTAGGAGGTGTCCTTTTATTTCTAATTAAGAGTTTTGTAGGTTTGGTTTTTGTTTTATTTTTAAACCACAAGTGGATGTTGAATTTTATTGAACTCTTCCTGAATCCTCTGAGATGATTATGTGGTTTTCCTTCTTTAATTTATTAATGTGTTGAAATGAAACAATAGATTTTTTTCCTTAGAGTAATTCATCATTATATTTGTGTGATAACCCCAATTGGTCATTATTAAAAAAAAAACACCTATATTCCTGGATTTGGCTTGTTATTATTTTGTCTGAGATATTTTTATATTTATGTTCATAATGAAGATTGAACCATATTTTTCTTTCTCTTATAGTCATTGTCTGGTTTTGGTATCAAGAATATACTAGCCTCCTAAAATGAAATTTCCATTTTTGAGTTCATTTTCTGGAAATGAACTTGCCTATAAATTATTATGGGCCTCATGTAGTTTCTCTTTGTGGTAGATTTATTTATTATTGCATTTCTTGTATGATCAGAGGTCTAGCAATATTTTCCATTCTCAAGTTAAATTTAATACTTAAAAAAACATGCCACTTGTTTTCAAATTTATCAGCACTAATTTGGTCAAAGAAGTTTTTATTGTAATCATAGTTATATCTTCATATCATTTCGAATACTGCTTATTTGTGCTTTACTATTTTCATGGATCAGCCTACCAGAACTTTGTCTATCATATTTTATTGAATCTTAGATATCACCAATTATAAAATACTTCAGAGATGTAACATGTGGAAAAAAGTGTCTCAAAGTAAATAAAACATTACCTGCTTAGCTTCTTCAAAGGACTAGCACTGTTATAGTATTTGTTTTTCATTTCATGAATGTGTGCTGTTATCTTTATTGTTTCCTTCCTTCTATTTTCATTCATACTCCATTATGCGTTTTCTAATATTTGGACTTAGAAAGGTAACTCATTAATTTTCATTCTTCTTTCTAAAATATATCCGTGCTGGGCAATAAATTTTCCTTTTGTGTTATTAGTTCTATGAGTCTGATATACAGTGTTTTCATTGCCATTCACTTTCTATGTATTTCATATGCAAAAGTATTTCTTCTTTGAAGATGAAATTAATAAAAGCCTGTTTAAGATTTTCCAAACATTAAAAAATACTTTGTTATATATAAAGTTATCTAACTTTATCAGATTGTGCTCCAAAAACATGATCTATATATACAGACTGTAGTCTTTGTTAAGACTTCCATTATGGTCTGGCATGTGGTTAATATTTGCAAATGTTTTCCATGTAATTTTGTAAATGATTTTGAAAAATTATGTATTCTATAATCGTTTTGTATAGGATCCTCTATATGTCTGTTGGATTGAATTTGTTAACTCAGGAACACAAATCTGTATCTTTAACTAAATTTGTCTGTTTGATCTCATTATTTCCTGCATGAGAAATGTTAAAAATTGACCAATGTTATTATAGATTTACCAGTTTTCCTTAGAATTTTGTCAGATTCTGCTCTCTCTATATGTTAAGGCTATGCTGTTATGTCTGTAATTTCCTCATGACTTAATTTATTCAACCATTCATTTATTGAGCACCTACCATGTGCCAGGCATTGTTCAAGACCGTGAAAAAAAAATAGCATCAAACAAGACAGAATTATTATTCCTTTCATTATTAAATAATGATACTCTTTATCACAAATAATACTTTTTGCTTTAATATTCACTCTGTATAATAATAATGTTGTTGTACTGGCTTTTTAAAAATGTATCTTTTTTGGTATTGGTATGGTATTTTTTTTAAAATCTTTTTTTTATCAACATATGGTAGGACTTTGTTATTTTTTAAATCCAGTCTGAGAATAGCAGACTTTTTTAAAATGTCTATTTATTTATTTTGAGTGGGGGGAGGGGTAGAGAGACAGGGAAAGAGAGAATCCCTGCACTGTTAGCACAGAGCCTGACATGGAGCTCGATCTCACAAACTGTGAGATCATGACCTTAGCTGAAATCAAGAATGGGATGTTTAACTGACTAAAGTACTCCTCTAAGTGTCTCCAAGAATAGCTGACTTTTGAGGGAGTCAGAAAATCATCCCTTTTCTTTGATTTTGTGTACTGATATGTTTGGTATTAATTTTAGCAAGTTATTTTCTGTTTACTCTGTCCTTTCTTTGTTCTCTTTTCCTGTCAAGTATTTTCTTGATTTTTTAAGTCCTCTTTTTCCTTCTATTGGTTGGAAACTTGTATATTACATATCTATATTTTTAGAGGCTTTTTGGCTGTTGTTAATCTAACACGTATGGTTGCTGTTAACAGTGTTTCCAGTTCACCAAGAGCTCTATCCCCTTCCCAAACAATACAAAGGCCTTAGATTCTTTAAATTTAATCTCCCCAACTCCCGTTTGACCTGTTTTTCTTCACTTGTATTTTTTACAATTTGCTCCTGTCCTCCAATCAGTCTTTCATATTATTATATTTTTTACAATCAATATTTGTGTAGATTTAATCTACATGTTTGCCAATTTATCTCTCAACTTTTTTGAAAGAGAGAGAGAGAGAGAGAGAGAGAGAGAGAGAGAGAGAGAGAATGGGAGAGAGAGAGAATCCCAAGCAGGCTCCGGGCTGTCAGCGTAGAGCCCATGACCCCGGGGATCACAACCCTGAGCCAAAATCAAGAGTGGAACGCTCAACCAACTGAGCCACAAAGGCGCCCCTCTCAACTATTTTTTGCATCTCATTTCTTCACTTTTGTTTCAATTTCTTTCTTCCTGAACTCCAGGAATAAATAACTATCATAGATCTTCCAGCGATAACCTGTGAGTAATACATTTTTCTCTGCCTGAAAATGACTTTATTTTAGCCTTATTTTAGGAGATACTTTAGTTGTGTGTAAACTGTTAAGTTAGTTATTTTCTCTTATTATTTTCTTGTATTATCTCTTTGAAGATATCAGTCTAATCTTTCAAATCTATTGTTGCTGATGAGAAATCTGCTGTCAGTCTAATAATAGCTACCCTTTTGTGGTAATATGTCCTTCCCCTCTGGTTGCTTCTGAGATTTTGTCTTTATCTCTGATCTTCTGTAGTTTTGCCATCATTTGCCTGTGTTTGTTTTCATACCTGGTCCTTCAACATGAGCATTTAGAACTTTCTTCAAGTATGGAAAATTTTCTTCTATTTTCCCTGAACATTGCAATCCTCCTTCAAAAGCTCCTGTTAGAGAGATGTGGTATCTCCTCATTGTGTCCTCTCTCTGAACTTCTCTCATGCATTTTCCATCTCTTAATCCCTCTATGTGGCATTTTGCATGATTTATTCAAATCTGTTTTTCAGGTAACATTCTCTCTTCAGCTATGTCTGATATGCTGTTTAATTTGCCTTTTAAGCTTTTTATTTCAGTGATAATATTTTTCATTTCTGAACATGTTATTTGTATTTAAAACATCTGCCTAGGTTTTCTTTATCATAGCTTCTTTCCTTTCTTGTATATCTTTACTCATTTGTTTAATTTGGATTTCACAAGTTTATGCATATGTGCATGCAAGTACGTGTGTGTGTGTGTGTGTGTGTGTGTGTAGAGTTTTATGCAGTTTATCACATGTATAGCTTTGTGTAACCACCACTACAATGAAGATACAGAAGCGCTCCATCTCTGCAAAGCTCAGGCTGCTCTTAGCACCACACCGACTTCCCTCACTCTCCCACCCTGTTCTTAACCCTGGAAACCAAAAATCTGTTCTCCATTTCTATCACTGTGTTACATCAAGCATGGTATATACATTGGATAATACACTATGTAACCTTCGAGATGGACTTGTTTCACTAAGCAAAATACCCTTGAGATCCATCCCAGTTGTGTTTCTGATTAATACTTCACTCCTTTTTATTGCTCCGTAGTATTCTATGGTTTGAATGTTGTTCAAACATAGTTGTTTAAACTTTCACCAGCTGAAGACATCTACGTTGTTGCCAGTTTTATGCCAATATGAATAAAACTGTTATGACCATTCACATACAAGTTTTGTACTAACATAGGGTTTCATTTCTCTGGAACAAATGCTCAAGAGTTTGGTTGCTGGGTTATATGATAATTGCATGTTTGTTTTCAAATGAAATAGCCAGCTGTATTCCAGAGTGGCTATGTCATTTAAGAGCCATGGCACTGTACGAACGATCCAGCTTCTCCATATCCTCTCAAGCATTCTTATAGGTGTGTAGTGATATCTCGTTGTAATGCTCTGCATTTCCCTAGTGACAGTGATGTTTAGCATCTTTTCATGTGCTTGTCAGCTGTGGATCTTTGGTGAAATGTCTGTTCATGTCTTTTGCCTGTTTTCTAAATGAATTTTTTGTTTTTACTGTTCAGGTTTGAGAGTTCCTCTATCATCTGGATGCAAATATTTTGTTGGGTATGTGGTCTGCAAATATTTTTCCCCAGTCTGCAGCTTATCTTCATCATTTCACAGGGTCTGTTGGAGAGCAGAAGTTTTCAGCTTTGATGACGTATAACTTATCAATTTGTCCTTTTAAGGATTATGTTTTTGGTGTCAACTCCTTCATCATTTTAACTTAAATATCTAGTATTCTTTCTGATTTGCTGTTATATGTAGTCCATAGCACACACATTCTTCCCATTGTGCATGTGAGCTCCATCTCATGCTGGCTCATTTCTTCATCTCTCTTGTATATTATGAGCTCATTTTGGAGGATCTAGGATGTTCTTTTTTTTTTTTTCTTTCTCATTTTAGTCTCTTGAACTGTGGAGGCCACTTTGCTCTGATGTTTTATATTTTCTCTTGCTAGGGCTCGAGAAATTTTGGGAGTCCTAGACCAATTTGGGGATTTCCATACCTTAGGGGCACTAAAAATATGAATCCCACACCCTCATTTGAATAGTCTAGAGTTTCTATTCCCCTGTTGGACATGTAATCCATCTAGTATTAGGCACAGGGCTTCTTTGCAACTTCTGTGGCCCTTTGGGATACTCTATTTTTTTTTAGTTCCCTTTTCATAAATTTAATAGACCATCTTGGCAAGGCCCCAGTTCCAACACCCTGCCTTTCTCAAGCTGAGGGTCATGTATTTTTCCCTATGTGGATGTTCAGTCCCCAGCCTCCAGCCCCACACCCTTATAACCAGGTCTAGTATCCCACTTTGCCATGTTAATACAGGATAATTGGAGTCTACTGCTCTGATTTTGAACCCACTTTTTGTTCTTGACAAAGAGTTACCCCTTTCTGTTTTTTCTTTCTTCCCTGATTTCTCTCAGTCTTGACTAATTAAATTTTTGGTATTGCTTTATATAGCATTTTAATATTTTTGTAGCAGAAGTCAGTATACAATAGCTTACTACCCATGCTGTTACCACCAAAACACTCCACATGAGAACTTTAATCCTGCAGAAAATTACATACAATCTGAGAGGTAGAGAATGAAAAATTAAGAATACAGAGAATATGAAAAACAGATAACAAATGACAAGTTTGACAGGGAAGCCCCTAATATTTCTCCACTCACCAAAGTATAGAATTGGATAGAAAGTATTAACTGTTTTCTTTTAAAACATTTCTGATTGTTTCTTTCTCTGATTCCATTTCTACCACCTTCCCTTGAATAGAGACTTTGCTATTCCAGGGTCTGCTGAACATAAAGAGGATTAGGCCTTGTCCCAAGCCTTGTCTCCCGAGTATTCCTCCTCATACCCTTTCACCCCCAACCCTGCACTATAATTTTTAGCTTGTTCTCCCCTAGCAACAGGTTTCTGATTCCCTAGTCCTTTCCCATGCCTCTCACCTGGGATTGCTTTCTAGGGCTTTATCTCAGCAGTTCTCGTTCTCATTTCACACCCTCAATCCCTAAATTGCTTGCTATTCTTAGTTTCCCAATTCTTCATGCCAAAAACGTTGGCATGACATTAGTCTCTTCATGGGTGGAATCTTGATAAATGGAAAGAAAAGGGGGTCCCATGCAGGAAGGAATGTAAGAGAATCACCGCAGCAAAAGTGGAAGCAGAAAGACCTTGTGTTGTAAAGTAAAACCATGTCTTAATTCTCATATATCATTTTTTTTTCAGGTACACACACATTTTTACTTCTCCATTTTGTGTAATCCATGGTGCTTCTGATGAAAGTCCTCCAAAGGATTCCTATTGCGTTTAGAACAAAATTTAAATTTCTTGTAGTGACCTACAAGGACCAGCATGACCGGGTCCCTGCCTGGTTTCCAGTCTCATCTCTGTATGTTCCTTTCAATAGGTGGATTCAAATCTTTTCTTATTTCTAGACATTTTTCTTGGATTCTAATTTTAAATATTTTTCTATTTAATACTTTGTTTTTATTCTTCAGGGCTGTCTATTATTCATATATTGGGTCTTCTTTGTGTATCTTCTATATCTACCACTCTGAATCCACCTTAAATAAATGGATATCACTTCAACTCATATATGTACTCAGTGCCTAGTACGGTAGTGTGTACCTCAGTGAAGGAGCCAAAACACAAAAAAGAAAAAAGAATCAAACATGTTGCATGTTGCTTTTTATGGCCAGTAATCTATATGTGGAGGCAACTCACAGAGAAAAGATAACTTGATAAGAAGCGAAGGTGTCCATATATGACTAACTACTAAAATAGGCATAAAGATATTAGGTGATAAAGGATTGAATTATGCAGTGAATCACAAAAACAAAAAGGCTGCTTCTAAAATCCAGGCTTACTAGGCTCTGATGCGGAAACCTTGTCTTTTCCATTCGTTTATCAATGCTTACATTCATCTTATTTCAACATTTGCTGACATTATATTTATACTTCACATTTTTTCACTTTTGTGCTGCTCTACAAGTTTTCCTCTGGCAGATATTTGATGCTTGTTATGTGTTTCCTCAGAATTTTGTACAACCTTCTGTCGTAACACTATCTACTTGGGTTGTCATGGCCCAGAGCAGGGGCTCTAAAATCTGGTAGACCTGGGGTAGAATCTCAGCATTGCCGCTTACTAGCTGTGTGACCGCAATCAAATCACCTAACCTACAGCTTTATTTTCTTCATCCGTCAGAGGGGGATAGAATAAGAATAGATTATTATAAGTGTTAAACTCAATAATGCATGTAAAGTGCTTAGTACAGTGTCTGGTACCCACTCGTTGTCAACTTACCTTTATAGGCACCTTTCTGTCTCCCCTACTGTACTATGGTCTCTGTGGAGACAGGGACATAGTCCCAGTAAGTTCGTTGAGTGAATTTGCAGCTCTATGTAATTGTTCTTTGTCTTGACCAAAGGTTGTATGCCATGTTGGTTCACTATCTAGGAGGCTCTTTTATAGACAAAAAAATCCCCAAAGAACCTCTTTCATGTTCATCTGGTAGGACATTTACTTAGGAGTAAATAATCTAGTGGCACCTGGATGGCTTAGTCAGTTAAATGTCTGACTTCAGGTCATGATCTTACTGCTCGTGAGTTCGAGTCCTGCATCAGGCTCTGGGCCTACAGCTCAGAGCCTGGAGCCTGTTTTGGATTCTGGGTCTCCCTAGCTCTCTGCCCCTCCCCCGCTCATACTCTGTCTCTCTCTCAAAAATAAATAAACATTAAAAGTTAAAAAAAAAGAAGTAATCTACTTCTTGATACTTGTTCTCCCTACCTGTGGTCTAGGAAACTCTATTGATGGATTTCCCCAGAGTTCTTGTGTCCATTAGTTTTCCTGGTCACTTTCCCTATTGAAGACATGCCTGCTCTTTTTCTGGGATGGCTAATCATTTTTATTTCAAATTTACCTTTACTTATTTATTTTTCAAATGTTTATTTACTTTAAGGGGGGAAGGGGCAGAGGAAAGGGAGAGAGAGAATCCCAAGCAGGTTCCACGCTGTCAGCGCAGAGCCCTGTGTGGGGGTCAATCTCATGAACCATGGGATCATGACTTGAGCCGAAATCAAGAATGGGACGCTTAACCAACTGAGCCACCCAGGCATCCCTTATATTCACCTTCAAATCCTTATTCCAGGGTACCCTGTATACAACTAAAGTTATTTTGCATTTAGCAACTCTGAGAAATATAAACACGCAATTACAGGATACATTATCCTCTTTCCTGTAGTTAGCCCAATGTTGCTTTCCCCATGAAGTTTATTAAGAATTTAAAGGGGGAAAACCAACCTAGCTATCTTTCCCTTTGACTTCCTGCAGTCATTAAAATAGTCCCTTTAAAATAATGTGTGGATATATTTATAGAAATATAGATATAATTATGGACATACTGGAGATATATATGTGGTTGTACATATTTATGAAAAAGTGTTGAAAAATATATCTCAAAAAGCTAATGGTGGCAACTGGTAACCATTGGGTGGTGATATTATGAGTATTTATTTTTTCTTTGTACTTTTCAACATAAATCCTTGTTGAGTTGCTTTCCTTTCTGCTCTCAGTTTAGCTGTGACAATTTTCTCAGAGAATGCTAATTGTCTTCAAAGTCCTTTTTTCTATTCTTCTTTAGTAATAGAATTTTTAGCTGAGTTCAGGGATGCCCAGAATAAGTACTACGTTTTACAGCCTCTCTTGAAACTAGGTTTGAGCCACGTGTCTACCTTCTGGTTCATGGGATGTCCTTAGAAATGTCATGTGCGATTTGGAGAAAGGGTCCTTGATGTGCATTTTTCTTCCGTTCTTTGTCCTTACCGACTAAAAGCAGATATAATGGCTAGAAGTTGATAAGCCCTTTAGGATCATGTAGATAAAGGTCCCACTCCAGGGACAGTACTGGAAAGCTGGAAGGAGCCAGGATCCATGATAACTTTGTGAATGTTCCCATCCACGCTTCTAGGCCCCTCATCTCAGGATGGCTTACATGAGAGCAACATGAATGTTTAAGCCACTATTAATTTTGATTTTATGGTACAGCCAAATCAAATTTTAACTGACATGGAATTAGTGTATCATTCCTATTATGCTTTGCCTCAAAGGTGAAGAATTTGTATTATATGCTCTTCCTTGGACAAGCATAACATAATTTCCATAAGTGAAGTGTTCTGCTTCGGTTCTTGTACTGTTTTAGACTGTTCAATCTCACAAAGCTCTAGGTCCATAGCCACATCAGTACACATTTCCCGGGAGACACATGTGAGTGTTTGTGGCAGAACCCATTTGTCATAGCAAAAATTTAGAAACCACTGATTAACATGGTTAATGTAAATTAATATAAACATGGTTAAATAAATTGTGGTATATTCCTGCTATTGAATATTATACGACAGTGAAAATTCATTAAGTATAATCACATTATTAGTAAATCTTAGAAACATAATGTTGGGCCAAAAGAATAAGTCCCAGGAGATAACATAAACGTTCAAAAATAAATAAAACTAGCATAAAGTTTTGGCCTAAACATATGTGTAATAAAATGTATAGAGAAGCCATGGTATGACAGAGGTGCCTGTGGGAGGGGGTGGCTCAGTTGGCTAAGCGTCCAGCTCTTGATTTGCAGCTCAGGTCACCATCTTACAGTTCCTGAGATTGAGCCCCCAGTCAGACTCTGTGCTCACAGCATGGAGTCTGCATGGGATTCTCTCTCTCTTTCTCTCTCTCTCTCTCTCTCTGTCCCTCCCCCACTCACACTCATGCTCTCTTTCAAAATCAATAAATAAACTTAAAAAGAAAAAAAGCCAGGGTATGATAAAAAGCAAAATTTAAGAGAATGGTTACTATTGAGCAGGTGTTTGGGGGATGGGATGGAAGAGGAACACGTGGGTCAATATAAGTCATGAAGGCCTTTTAGCTCTTGGGTTGAGAGTTGGGTCTGAGTGGTTTATTGCTTTATTATAACATACAGAGTATCAATCAATTCAATGAATTTTATGTAAGGACCAAAGGACCAATCAGAGTCCTTGATTCATGGTACATTATTAACATGAATCAGGATTATGATTAATCCAGTCTCTGCTTCTGAGGCCACAAAACAATCATAGTACTTACGAAGCTGCCTATTAGGGAGGACTGGTTTTATTTCTATAAACCAGGCAACAAGCATGGATGCATTTCTATTTGTGTACTCAACTGTTTCCCTATCCAGGTTTTTAAAAATAAACTTTTAATTTTAGAATAGTTTTAGATTTACAAAAAAAAAGTTACAAAAGTGGTACAGAGTTCCTGCAAACACCCCACCAACGACCAACCCTATTTTTCCTAGTGTTAACATTTTACATTACTATGGTACATTTGTTCCAATTAATGTACCAGCGACAGTACATTCATGTTAACCCTAAGGAGATTGTAAGCGTCCTGAGAGTAGGGCCCTGCATGTCCGCACTCCCTAGCATCTTGCCTCTAGTCCTCTCCACGTGTGTGGAATTGTGAGGAACTTAAACTCTTACTAAGTGACTAAACTGTCTGCAGAAATAAGGTCCATATTTCATGATCATTTATAATTTGCTTTAAGCAGCTAAAGCTGCTTTGAGATATAACCCTGAGCTAGGTTGGGTTTAATGTTCTTAAAAGTCATTGTTTCTGAATTATTTACAAGCGTTCTCATTAGAATGAGCGCAGGGAGCTGAGTGCTGAAGTGGGTATTTTTTTTCTTCCCTCGGTTTCTTTTCTAAATCAGGTCACAGAAAATGGATGCTATTTCTTTAAATAATATAACCAAGCTGATCCCTGGATTACAATTAGGTTACGTAACTTGCTTATGAGCTGCTTTTCATTAAGACTTGCAGTGGGCAATGGGGCTTTACATTTCAGAGCAAAGCTGGGAGAACAATCCTGCTAAAAGCCAGAACACATGCGGTGTCAGAGGCAGGGACTGTAATAACATCGGCACGGGAATGAGTTCAATGTAGGCGGCTTCTTTTCTCTTTAAATCCTTAAAACATCCTTTGTCCTACCAAACTCCCTGGTTCCAAATACATCTAAAACATCCGAGCGCGAGCAGAGGGCCCTCACCAGGAGGGAAGGTCGCAGCGGCTGGTCCCCAGGAGGCTGAGCAATGGGGAGCTCTCTAGGGAGGACATTATCAAGTTTCTGCAGAACCATGGCTCCATTTCATTTCTTGCAGAACACAAGTTACTAGGAAACATTTTAAAAATGTGACCAAGGGAGGTAACAAAAATCCTAGCATCCGCCTATAACCGTATCTCTGCAGATCGGCATTGCAGAGATATAGGAAGTAAAGTAGAAGGTATCAGACCAGGTAGAAAACAAGAAGCTTGATGTCAAAAGAAGCGAGAGTCGGAGGAGATTCTGGATGGGGGTACATCAAAACACACCAACATCTGTTCTTAGAAGTGGGGATAAAGCCAACTTTCCCCAAAAGGAAGTTGTTCCTTGCTGTAATACCGGGTACTCACTGCAGGGGGAGACCATTTCTGATACTCCTAGAAAACAAAGCCTCACAGAAGATGATAAATGCTGGAAATTGAAAGTTTACAAGTTAGAGTAAGCAGAGGGATCAGAGAATGGGACAAAGCGCTCTTGACAATAAATAAGCAGGAAAAACTCTACTGGAGAGTGACCCAGAACAGGCTCATGGAAAGAAAAGACAGTGTGACGCCCAAATTCTACCAAATGCAAAATTCCTTTTGGAAATGGAGTTACCGCATAGTGATTAAAATAGCAATCAGGAACAATTAAATGAACTTGGAGCCCTTTATGTACTTGAAGAAACACCTGTGATTTAGTATCCGGGAACAGCCCAAAGGATAATTCTTTAAGCAGTTAAAGGTTGCTTCTTAACTTTTGATAAATGCAATCTGTTACAAATTCCCAAAGTCAAGAAGGATATTTTATTATGCAGCTCTATAAAATAATGAATAGAGAGAAATTTATCTCTTTTATATTATAGTTAACTTAAAAAAGTTATGGTTAACTTTCAACTACTAATATTTAATGTTTATAGTTAACGTTCATAAGTTTTTAACTTGAAGACAAACCTTTAACTATCAATAATACTACCAATCCAAATGTAAACTGCATGCTTGAATGCAAAGCAGTTAATTAATTCTAATGGTATTGCACATTAATCTTGGCTTCAACACAGTCTAAAACTTGCCGAAGCCCTGTTGGTTGCTGGGGAGTCTTTGATTCTTGTGTGTGTGTCTAATTTACTAATGAACTTGGTGTCATTTAGGGCTGAAGCAAGCACATCTGAACGGGGCTGGCTGCTCCTGGGCAGCTGGGGAAGGGCACCCACAGTGTTCTGAACAGAGTTGGAAGAACACCAGCACTGAGATGAGTCAGAGTCTCTCAAAGTGGGTGGTGAGTCAGAATCCATGCCCCCCACCCTACCCCAGCTGTAACCAAAAAAAAAAAAAAAAAAAAAAAAAAAAGTTGGGGGGTAGTTCTAAAAGGGAAGCAATTAAAGGACACACCACAAATCTCCTTCCTGTTATCCTTTGCACCCTGAGTGTTATGGGCCTTGCTGGTTCCTAATGCACAGACCAGAGACCATAGTCTAAGTGCTGGCCAGAAAGAGAGCCAATAAAGCTAACTCTGATTCTAACCGTAGCATGACGGACCATAAGAAAGGGGACAGACTGGCCAGAACTTGCCACTGGGGCACGAATCTTGGAGAATCTGTAAGGGGTCCCAGGATCCAGGAAGATGCATCAGGGACAGTGTATGAGCCCTGGATCTTAGAGAGCTGGGTTAATTTTAATTCCTTCCTCTGTCACTTATGCTTGTGATATTGGGGCAAGTCACTTAAAAATTCTGAACCATATTCCCCTTATCTGAAGGTAGTAATATTCTTTCCCATTAGGTGGTTGGTTTGGTGATGGGGGGGTGGGGCTAAGGACTGCAGGTTGCTAAGCAGGATTTCATGGTATTGCTCAGTTTAACACTGGGCCTAAAATGAAGGAGGTACTCCATAAAGTATATGCTGAATGACTAAGTAAACCTACCCCTGGATCATCTGGGTGGGGTTGTGCTTGATACCCGATGGATGTGTTTTCCAAGACACAATTTCTTTAGACCCTCCCACATTCCCCAGAGATCAGGAGCTGTCTGTCTTCTAATCTGGGAATTATCTATATCCTATGAGGAAACATTATGTAGAAAAGCTATAAGTTTAAGCATCTAAAGGATCAAAAAGCTCTGTCCAGTGACCTATAGGTGCATACAACCTTCACAAAAATGGCTCTCTCCTGCCAACATGCCACCACTGAAAATTAATATCTTAAATTTTTTTAAAATTTTAATCTTTTATTTTGGAGAGAGAAAGAGTATGGGAAAGGGGCAGAGGCAGAGAGAGAGAGAATCTTAACTTAAGCAGGCTCCACACTCATTGTGGAGTCACACTGGCTGGATTCTGCGACAATGGAATCCTGACCTGAGCAGAAATCAAGAGCCGGAAGCTCAACTGCTCGACTGACTGAACCACCCAGGTGCCCCTTGAAAATTAACATCTTGGGGCGCCTGGGTGGCTCAGTCAGTTGAACGTCCGGCTTCGGCTCAGGTCATGATCTCGTGGTTCGTGGGTTTGAGCCCCGCGTCAGGCTCTGTGCTGACACTAGCTCAGAGCCTGGAGCCTGTCTTCAGATTCTGTGTCTCCCTCTCTCTCTGACCCTCCCCTGCTCACGCTCTCTCTCTCTCTCTCTCTCTCTCTTAAAAATAAAACATTAAAAATTAAAAAAAAATAAAATTAACATCTTAATGGTGGCGAGAAAGCCAGAGGCTTTTGAACCTGAGTTCAGTCTTAGTGCTCATTTTGGAGAAGTATCTATCATTCAGCATTTTACTGAAGCCTTCTTCTCTAAAAGGCTTTCTTTTGGGTCCACCCAACAAAAAGAATTGCAGATAAGGCACAGAAGCCCTATCTAAAACCTCCAATCTAATAGAAGGAAATGACTGTGCAGAAGTCTGGAGTACAGAGGCAGGCTGCAGTAAGAAAAGCCTGAAGACAGAGTGGTGAGACCGTCTTGCTAATTTTTTAATTCTCACATGGCCTATTGTTCCTCCATGTAAAAAAAATAATGCTAATGAGATAATAGTAATAATGTAATCGCAAACATCTTGAGTACTTACTACATACTAAACAGTGTGCTGAGAGCCTCATGTATCCATACATTGCTTCCTTTAATGTTTACAACTCTACTAGGTAACTTGCCTTATTGAAGCAGATTACAGATAAGATAATTAAAGCAAAGATTTTTCTCTGGGAGATGCTAAAGACATTCACTTGCTTGTTCATCTGAATTTCAGCACCATATAACAATTTGGGAAATAAAAATGGAAGAAAAACTATATTTCGCTTCCAGATGCTCCTAGAAAGGGGAACGAAGAAAACTAAAACGACTTGAATAGTGATTCTGTGCCCAGCACCTTCACATCTGTGATTTCATGTAATCTTCATTTCACAGAAACGGAAGTTTAGAGGGAAGGGAAGGTTATGTAGAGACCAAATAATATGCCTGACTCCCATGTCCACGTTCCTTCCTTTCTATCAGTGAAATTATGGCTCTGCCACTAGGCAGCTATCAAAGTCACTTACATTTTCCAAACCTTAATGGTAAAATGCAGATAAAATGCTTCCCCATATAACCCTTAGGGTGTTTTGAGAAATCATGTGAAATAATTGGAGTGGTCTAAAGAATGAAACAGGCACAGATCCCAACAACAAATAATCCAAATTCATATAAAAGAGATATAAACATAACTTTTTTTTGTAAGTTAGGTGTCAGGACAACTGGCTGGCTCAGTTGGAAGAGCATGCAATATTTAAAAAAAATGTTTTTAAGTATTTATTTTTGAGAGAGAGAGAGAAAGAGAGACAGGGCATGAGCAGGGAGGGGCAGAGAGAAGGAGGGAGACACAGAATTGGAAGCAGGCTCCAGGCTCCGAGTTGTCAGCACAGAGCCCAACGTGGAGCTTGAACTCATGAACCACAAGATCATGATCTGAGTTGAAGTTGGACACTTTACCAATTGAGCCACCCAGGTGCCCCACCATGCAACTCTTGCTCTTGGTGTTGTGAGTTCAAGCCCCACGTTGGGTGTAGAGATTACTTAAAAATAAAATCTTAAAAAAAAAAAAGTTAGGTGTCATCATACCTGTCTGAGCAAAATGTTGGGAGCACAGAAAAGAGTTATTTCTGTTGTTTGGGTGAGCCATGGAAGAATCCATCTAGAAGCTAACATTTGAGCTAAACCTTTAGGATAAGGAGGATTTCATTAGGTTAAAAAAAAAAAAAAAGAAGGAGAGGGAGGATATTATAAGGAGAAATGACAGAGGCAAAAGCATGGAGGCATGAAAGAATGTGATGTGTCTAGGACACAATGAGCTGTAGAGAATGGCCAGAGTACCAGGTGCTCTGGGATTAACAGATGATGAGCCTAGAATGATTGGACTAGACTGAGAAGGCCTTGAATGCCATGTTAAGACCTTTGGACTTAATTCTGTAGACAACTGGGAGCCACCAAGGGTGACTACCCAAAGAATCCACAAGGACAAAGAGTCTGAGCAGGGCCTTTTGCCATCCTGTTCTTGTGATGATCACAAAGTCCCATGTTCAGAACATCACAGTCTGTTGCCATGGAAATAGTAATGGGCCTCACTATGGGAATAAATTATCTTCATCATTATACCTTTCTTCCAAGAAACTCAAAGTGTTTGTTGTATGTGTTTCTTTCCTTTCTTCCTTCCTCTTTCTTTCTTTCTTTCTTTCTTTCTTTCTTTCTTTCTTTCTTTCTTTCTTTCTTTTTAATAGAAGCACCAGATGGTGGTTCAGGGAAAGAAGAAAGCCTAAAGACTGTTGAATTAAAGGAGATTTCAAAGGAATGGAAGGAAAAACACAAGTTGAATTTTGAAAGGTTTAATCAAAACAGATGGCAGAATATCTCAGCCTGAGGGAAGGGGAAAATTGTCTCAGAACCCATCTGAAGTGGGAGCTCCTTCACCCCTGCTTCCTGGGTCCCTGTCTGCTGCCTCTCTGCAGGCTGACAGTTCAAGCTGGATAATGAGGAAGGAGAGGCACACGCCCGTGTGTGTGTACACACGTATGTGAGATGTATGAGATAATATGCCAGACACAAGAATTAATGTTGTTGCAATGCTTTTTAAATTAAGTTGCTATGAATACTGATTTGCTATGCATGTGATCTTTATTTTCAGACAAAAAAAATTTTTTTTAAATAATCAACAGAAAGTTTTACTATCTTTACAAAATTAAGCCTGCTGTTTCCACTCTAGGGGTAGAAGGAAACTTATTTTTGTGTACACACTTTCCTATATCATTCTAATTACCTACTTGAATTCAGTCTTTGGAATAGAATAATTCTATGAGGTAGACATTGCTATTCCTTTTTTTTTTTTTTTTGAGAGAGAGAGAGAGAGAGTGGGGGAGAGGGACAGAGGAGGAGTGAGAGAGAATCCCAAGCAGGCTCCACACCAAGCGTGGAGCCCGACATGGGGCTTGATCTCACGACTCTGGGATCATGACCTGAGCCAAAATCAACCAACTGAGCCACCCAGGTGCCCCTGTTATTCCTTGTTATAAAGGAAGACAAGGCCCACAGGGATTGCAAATATTACCCAGGCTATTTCTAAGTGGCAGAGCCTAGTCTGGAGTCTGGTCAGCACAGGCATTTTCCAAAGTTCCAAAAGAGTTCTGGCACTGCCACTATAAAACTGAGAAAACCCAGCAAGTTACTCTTCCTTTTTGGGCCTCAGTTTCCTATGGATGATGAGAGGAAAAGCTGTATCCACTCCATCACTCTTTAAAAGCATGGGCAAGGAGTGGAACACAAGTCTAAGGAATGAAGAGCACTATGCACATTTCCTGATAGTCTGTGCTCATCATTTGAGATCTCTGGGTCTCTGTCTTGCCAGGTTGCCTGGGTTATTTTGAAGGGGCCAAGTGTGTTCTGAGGATTGAAATACTTATTTAAGAAGAAAAAAATTATAGGGACGCCTGGGTGGCTCAGTTGCTTAAGCTTCTAGCTCTTGACTTCAGCTTGGGTCATGATCTCACAGTTTGTTGGTTTGAGTCCCGCATGGGGCTCCATACTGATAGTGCAGAGTCTGCTTGGGATTTTCTCTCCCTCTCTCTCTTCCCCTGACTGACTCGTGCTCTCTTTCCCTCTCAAAAAATAAATAAATAAGTAAACTTAAAAAAAAAAAGAAAAAATATAAAATGCAAAAGGCAGGGAGAAGTTAGGGCATTGGGGTACCTGTAGTGATTACAACACAGGTATTTATACAACATGTGTATTTAATGAGTGTCTACTATGTGTCAGGCACTGGGCTCATTGGGAGATACTACAGTGAACAAAACAGAGTCTGTCCATATTGGATAAAGGGTTAGTATCCAAAATCTATAAAGAACGTAACAAATTCAACACCCTAAAAACAAATAATCCAGTGAAGAAATGGGCAGAAGATGTGAATAGACATGTTTCCAAAGAAGACATTCAGATGGCTAACAGACACACAAAAAGATGCTCAGTATCACTCATCATCACGGAAATACAAATCAAATCCACAATGAGATACCACCTCACACTGGTCAGAGTGGCTAAAATTAACAACTCAGGAAACAACAGATGTTGGTAAGGATGTAGAGAAAGGGGAACCCTCTAGCGCTGTTGGTGGGAATGCAAACTGGTGCAGTCACTCTGGAAAAATGTGTTGAGGTTCCTCAAAAAATTAAAAATAGAATTACCCTACAGCCCAGTAATAGCACTACTAGGAATTTATCCAAAGGATACAGGAATGCTGATTCATAGGGGCACATGTACCCTAATGTTTATAGCAGCACTATCAACAATAGTCAAATTATGGAAAGAGCCCAAATGTCCATCAACTGATGAATGAATAAAGAAGATATGGTACACAAACACACACACACACACACACACACACACACACACACACACACACGATGGAATACAATTTGGCAATGGAAAAGAATGAAATCTTGCCATTTGCAACCACGTGGATGGAACTGGAGGGTATTATGCTAAGTGAAATAAGTAAGTCAGAGAAGGATAGATATCATATGTTTTCACTCATATATGGAAGTTGAGAAACTTAACAGAAGACCACAGGGGGAGGGAAAGAAAAAAAATAGTTACAAACAGGAGGAAGGCAAACCATAAGAAACTCTTCAATACAGAGAACATGAGGGTTGATGGGAGTGGGAGGGTGGGGAAAACGGGTGATGGGCATTGAAGTGGGCACTTCTTGGGATGAGGACTGGGTGTTGTATGTAAGTGATGAATCACAGCAATCTACTCCTGAAGCCAAGAGCACACTGTGTATACACTGTATATTAGCTAACTTGACAATAAATTATAAACAAAAACAAAAACAAAACCAACCAGGGTCT
Organism: Cryptoprocta ferox; assembly: GCA_028646485.1. Lineage (NCBI taxonomy): Eukaryota > Metazoa > Chordata > Mammalia > Carnivora > Eupleridae > Cryptoprocta > Cryptoprocta ferox. The sequence continues at coordinate 114,145,449 of CM053576.1, read as the reverse complement.
GTCTGGCTATCCTAGAGGGTCTAGAAAAAGAGCAATCATGAAAGAATTTCCACCCATTTAAATGAGCATTTAAAATGAGCCGAGGGGCGCCTGAGTGGCTCAGTCGATTAAGCGTCTGACTTCGGCTTAGGTCACGATCTCGTGATTTGTGAGTTCGAACCCTGTGAGGGGCTCTCTGCAGTCAGCACAGAGCCTGGAGCGGGCTTCAGATTCTGTGTGTGTCTCTCTCTCTGCTTCTCCCCTGTTTGCACTCTGTCTCTCTCTTTCTCAAAAATAAATAAACATTTAAAAAATAAATAAAATGAGCCATAATCCTCCATGAAAGATTACTTCCTAAATTGTACCTTGTACCTTCTTCAAGGAGGAAAGGAGAGTTACATCACTTTTAACCTGCCCTAACAGTGAAGCATGTGTCCCCCCTCCCTGTGCATCCTTACCGCGTATAATACTTCTCAGCTTCCTGAATATTTCTGAGGTTTAGATATGAACCACACATTAGATGGAGCAGCACAAAAAGGCTTGCATTTGAATGCTTTATCATTCTGCCTTTTATGGACTGCACTACTTCATAGAATGTACAATGGCTGATAACTCAACTGTCTGACTGCACGTTGTGGTTTTGCTGTGAGCAGGGAAAGGAAAGAGGTGGAGGAGGCAGCGGCTGTGTAACTGGAAGGAAGAAGGAGTACACAGAAGCCCAGCCCAGGGATGTGCCGGCTCCTTAGCTTCAGAATGATCCCGAGTCCTTCCAACCTGCCAATATTTTTCCATAAAAGACTATACGTTTTGGTATCTAGTACATTCTCTCTCGAAGTACTTTTTTTTTTTCTTTCTGCTGCCCCACTCTGATCCACCTGATGCAGTTCTGTGCACAACCAAATTTTACTGAAGCCTAAGCACATTGCCAAGTGTTTCTTACCCAAGACCTTTGGGTATGGGACCGGTGGGGCCAGGGAAGTGCGTCTCAAATGGGTTATAAATGCCAGGGGGGTTAGGAGACAGTTGGGAGAGCCTGTAACCAAACACGGCTTGGAAAAAACTGGAAAGGCAGCAATGAGGAGCAGCAGCTGAGAGCAGAGAAGTGGAAGGGTCTGGGTGAGGGGTGGGATTTGGGAGACAGAAGCCATTAGGGAGATCTCATGCATTTTCATGGCCATGGCAGGTTCATTTTAAGGCAAGGATTCAAGGGCTTAGGACATGGGCCATGGCCTTGGAAGGATTTTGGATTTTATTCTAGGAGTTATTGGATTGGATATTGGGTGTGATTGAGAAGGAAGAATCAAGGAGTCAAGTGATGGTACCCTTTATGGAGGTGAAGACTTTAAAGAAGAACCAGGATCCTTGACTCTGAAAAAAGTAATTTCATTTTGCTTTTGTTAAGTTTGAGTTGTGTTTGGATGCAGGAGCCTGAAACTGAGGAGAGTTTTGGCTTGAACAATGAATTTGAGAGCTGTCAACATATAGACAATACGTATTTGGATGTAATCATCCAGGGAGAGAGTATAAAAGTATTCCTTTCTACATTTTAAGAGAAGAGAAAACTCAGGGTAGGGGGAGGTTAAGTAGCACGTCAGATAGACCCATACTGCCACCAGCAATTGGTGGAACCAAGATTCAAACCAAGGTCCATAATGGGTGTAAAGACTAATTACTGTTATTTTTGTTGCTATTTTTGTGGCTATTTTTTCTTGCTGAGGTTAAGGCTTGGCTCTATTACATTTGTGTAAAACCAGCTTAGCACCCTAAATAGCCCCATAAAAATCCTCTGCAATGATAGTCCAGTGCCCTGGGAAACCCCCAGGCTCTGCCTCCCACCTGTCATTATAAACCGCTTGCCTTGTCCTGGGATCTCAGTTCCTGTTCCTTTGCCCAGCACCTGGTTATTTCTGTCTCTTCGCCCAGATCCTTTGGCCTGGTACTACAGTGGGACTCTCTGTTTGGCATGCTCCCAGCTTTGCCCATGCATGCTGTCTTCCCCTTGGCCCCATCAGTTATAGCCCACGGGCCAGTCTTTCCTCATCTCTGATCCTAGTCCTGGATCCCAGATCCCTAAAGCAAGGAGGGTTCCCTGGTACTTGAATGTCTAAGAGGAAACCATAGGCAATTTGCTGTTTCTGTCCGTTAGTATATATTCTTTCCATTAAAGGCATCTTGGATATATTCTTCTAACTCCTATCTTATTTTTCCAGACTTGGGCTAATCAAGTAAAATACAATCTTCATTTCATTATCTTGGATCGTCTGAGCCTTCTGTTTTGCTTTTCTCTTTCATCTGTCCCTTATAGACTTTTATACCTTTATTTTTTTAAGAAGACCTACCTTACCTTCTTCTTCTTGTTTCAAGATATCTTTGTTTAACTTGAAGACCTTTTATCATCTCACGCCTGTGTATTGCTCTCTCCCACACTACATCTGATCATTGCTAGCTTCAATATTAAAAACAAATAGTTGAAGTTTCACTGTTATCTTTTGACATTGACCAGTTCTAGCTCTTGCTCTGAGATGTCTTCTCACAATTCACAAATATTGTTTGGGGGACAGCCAGGTATCTAATCATGCATTTCCTTCATTGCTAAGTATAGGGTGACCTTCAGGTGGAATTCACCTATTGGTTATTTATGGTCAACATTCATTCAGATTGTCCGGTACCACGCTGGCCAGCCATTTAACATTTTAAAGATCACCCTGGCTAAAATACTGATATTTCTAGAATAGAGGCACACTGAAAATGCCACCTGTTAACTTTAATCAGCCTGAGAACTCATTGATACTAAATGTCAGTTTATAAGACTCTTGGTGGCCCACTGATCTGTAAGTTCTTCCTGGAGATAGTGTGATGAAATAAACACAGTAACATCCCAAAAAGAAGGTTTATAAGGCTTCCTCACTGTGATTGCTGTTGCTACGACTACCCAAGAGTCTGGATTTCCCTTGCCCTTGTCCTGGGATTCTCAACCAGGGCACCTTTGACCCTTGAGGCAGTAGAAGAATCTCCAGATGTGAGGGGGGGGGGAGGAGGAGGATTGCTTGGAAAAACACATTCAATATTAGAATATACTTTTATATTTGAAAAACAAATGAAGTCTTTTATTTTCATTATTCAAACTAAAGAAAGTAAAAATGAGCATGTGCAGAAAATAAAATAATCTCAATGGGGAAGCCAGGGAGAGGGCAGTGTTTTTCTAATTTTTGTTGTTGTTGTGACCCATAACAAAACAAGAAATACATTTTACATCTTAATTTAGTACACACACGTGTGTGTGTATAATTATAATTAAACAGCTCTTATTCTTTTAAAAAAATGCTGGTCAAGGCCAACTGCTTTGATTACATGATCCATAGTTTGAAAACATTTCCTTCAGGTGATAGTGTTAGAATCTTGGGGGGAGGGTACAATTTTTAAGCTTATTTTGTTTAAAAAAGCATTTTTTTAAAGAAGTTGACCAGGTCCTTCAGATTACAGACTTCCTTCCTTCTTCCCTTTCCTTCCTTTCCCTTGTCTTCTCTTCAGGGTCCCTGTTACATTACTTTCTTTTATCTCAACTTACACAGGCAATGTGTGAGTGTACTATGGAGTGTGGAAATCCTAGATTATATAACACACGAAGCTGATAAATTGTAGGTACATGGTTTCATGATTTAAGCTTAAACTTATCTGACAATCTACAAGAGCTTGCTTAAAAAATTGATTATTAATAAATATATAATTCATTCATTCACTTTGTCTTGTGATTTTAGTTCTATCGGGTAATGTGTACCCCTCATTCTCAATGAAAGTCCAATTCTTAGTTCACCCAGCTTACAGGGAAGCATGGTCTCATTTTTTCCTACATACTTAAGGCCTCACTGTCCCACACAGGATGTGTCACATTCCACTCAGCCTCTTGAAATCCAAAACAGCAATAGTCAGTTGATCTTTCCACTCCTCAGCATCTCCTGTAGCTCTCTCTTGCTGGGCTTCCTTTTAATCTACTGTTTAACTTAACCTGTTTCTAAGAGTGACTCTCTGATCTTTTCTTCTTTTTCCTAATCCTCCAACTCCTATTCGTTCCATCTTTCTCTTCCCCAGAAGGCAAGAGCCCAGAGCAGGTGTGTCACCTGCCTCATCTATCAAACAACTGTGCAAGCATAGTTTCCTTAAATCTAACCTGATACTATTTTTCCTAGTATAAACCAATAAGATTCATTTTAACATTTCAAGCTGGTGGGAGGAGGAGGGGACTACTTTATGGCCTCTGAATAGGTACAACTTCCCACGCTGCCTACTCTAATTACTGGGGGCTATGGGGGGGGGGTTATGTGTGTGTGTGTGGAGAGGGAGGGCGCACTATGCAGGTCAAGAGCATAGATTTTGGAGTCAGGCAAACTTGGATCAATACTCTGCCACTCCCTAGTGGTTTATGACTTTTCTGACTCTTTTGGCCTTTGGTGGTAATCCTACTGCCTACTTCACAGAGACGTGGTGAGAATAGAAAGAAAAAAATGCAGGTAACACAGGATCTGGAGCCTAGTAAGTACTCAGTAAGTGAAAGCTATTATCAGCTATTATCTCTTGGAAATGTACACTATGGTAAGGATGTCCACACACTCAAATCAAAACGGGAAGGCCTTTTTCCTTGCATGCATGAGGTACATCTTGCTGGCTTGTGGCTTTTTTGCTTGTCTCTACACATCTGTTTTCCTCTGTCTGCTGATAGCTCCCTCTGCTTTCTTGTTGTTTCTTGCCTCTTCAACTTTAGTTGGCAATTTGTGGCAATTTAGTTGGCAACACTGCTGTGTTTTTTAGTGCAAAGATCCAGGAGAGGGAACTAGGCTTGCCTAGTTCACCTTTTTGACCCCAGACCATATGGGTAGGATGGCCCTGAGTCTGGGGCCCTCTCTTTAGTCATTCCCTGTGTGGCTACTTTTGGAAGGAGAAGTCGTGTGGTGTCTCCTGGGGACTTACTCAAGAGGACATACTTGGGAGAAAAGGTGGAAAATGTCTTGTCTCTGGTTGAACTTTGGGTTCACTATACGTATATTCTTATTTCGATCTAAAGAGTTCTAGCAGACAACAGCAAAGTTCTACCAAGGTGACTAATGGTGCAATTAACCAAATCACCACTTAAATAATGGGAGTGACCATTTGTTTTATGAAGGGAACTCTGCTTTCCATTAGGAACCCTCATAGGATTCATTCAAATAATTGCTTTTTTATGCACATACAATATAATTTATTTTACAGAGGGTGATCACCTATAGGTTTTTCTTAGGAAAAGTAAGTTTCCTGTTTTCACCACCACTTTTTACATGATACTCAGCCTAGTTCATTGATTTATGTTCTTAGATATATACAAATCTTTTTTTCACTAGTTTATTTATTATTGTATCCAGTTAACAAATATTCTTTACTCAGCATCTCTTTTTACTTCCCCCTTTATTCTTTCTTTTTTCTTTTTTCCTTTATTTAGAAAGTGTGTGTGTGTGCACATGCACGTAAGCAGGGTAGGGGAAAGGAGAGAATCCTAAGCAATCTCCATGCTCAGCCCAGAGACTGACTCAGGGCTCAATCCCACGACCCTGGGATCATGACCTGAGCCAAAATCAAGAATTGGATGCTCAACTGACTTAGCCACTCAGGTGCCCCTCCCCCCCACTTTTTCTTTTTCTTTCTTTCTTTCTCTTATAACATTGTTTTTCTCATTTCAATCTTATTTGTTTTTACTATTTTCTGTGTACTTCACATTGGTGGACATCCAAGGACATTGATGAATGAGCCTCCAACCAAGGGTCTCTAGTATTGTGGCAGCCATATCCAGGCTTCTATAGCACAGAAATACCAGTATGTTGTTCTTCAGGTGTCTTGTGTATACTTCTATACCATGCAAGTGATTATAAACCTTAGTTCTACAGTTGAGTCTACACTGCAAAATCATTATCAATAAGCTGGAAGAATTGACTCCTTATAGAAACATGTTTTTATCATATATAATGGCCCTGACTCATTAACTCCTTAGTTCATCCCCCCACACTGGTTGCTATCTGGCTCTCTTCTGGATATTATGCCAACATCTTAGCACATTTAAAATTAAATTTAGCGGCACCTGGGTAGCTCAGTCGGTTGAGCATCTGACTCTTGATATTGGCCCAGATTGTGGTCTTGTGGGTCATGAGATCAAGTTCCACGTTGGACTCCGTGCTGAGCATGGAGCCTGCTTGGGATTCTCTCTCTCCCTCTCTCTCTGCCCTTCCCCTGCTTGCTCTCTCTCTCTCTCTCTCAAAATAAATACATAAACATTAAAGTTGAATTTATTGTGTTCTCCCTCAAACTCTATCCCTTTCTAGCTTCCTTATGGACAACAGCAAGAACAATAATGGTGAACTGTACTACATCCACTTGTCCAGGATATTGTTGCTTGTGCTGCAACTTTCTCCCAAATCATCCTGTTTGTGCCTCCCAAAACTGCTCTGAGGCTGATAGAGACCCTTTACAAATGGGGAGACAGTCCAAGAGGGGATAAGTAATTTGTTCAAGTGACAGAAGCAGGTCTTCTGACCCTTGGTTCTGTGCTGTAAGCTCAGCAGGACCACCCAGCACCTCGAGCTCTAGCCTCAGGGTTGTTTCTGTTCCTTTATGGTCAGTGTGTCCCATATCTAACACATCCCAAAGTTTTCCTGCTTTCTCATCTGCAGTGTTCCACAGTGGCCATTGTCAGACTAGTTATACCACTGCCCCCCCTGCGTGGGCCCTCATCTGCTCACTCCTCGGTCACTGGGAACACCTCTCCTTTTCTGTTCTTCCTTTCTTTTTTTTCTTTTATAGTTTATTGTCAAGTTGGTTTCCATGTAACACCCAGTGCTCAACCCAACAAGTGCCCTCCTCCATGCCCATCATCCCCCTTCTCCTCTCCCCTTCCCCTATCAGCCTTCAGTTTGTTCTCAGTATTCAAGAGTCTCTCATGGTTTTCCTTTCTGCTCTACTTCAGCCCCAAAACTTTTGTTGAGACATGAGTTTCTTTTATATACTTTCTTTCACAACTTCTTCTCTTTTTGCCATGTCATTTTGAGGTCTAATTCTGGCTTCCTAGCAGGACTGAAATGCAGGTCTCCATAAACCACAGCTGTTAGGACAGTAGCACCTCATTAGTAATTCCCACATCCATTTGGATAGTAAATATCTGTGGCTAATTGGAAAAATCATATGTGTAAATATGCTGTTCTCATGATATCACTCCCTTCTGGCCTACATTGGCCTCCTGTTTCCTATTTTAGAAAATTCAAAATAGGCCCTATATCCAAGACTGCCTGTTAACTGTGAATTTGCTGACCTTGCCCTAGGTACCAAAGCAATGCAGCACTTAAACTGTCAGTGCCAGCCTTCAAAGATGCATGTAGCCAGGGCCTCGCTTCAGGGGGTAGATGATGGAAACATCCATTTCAGTGATACCAGAAATTTCCCAAGGAATAGGAAGAGAACTAACACTTATTCTGCACCTCCTTGATGCCACCACCAAGTATGGTATTTTATCTACTTTATCTCATTGAATCCCAACATCAACCCTGCAAAGCAGATAGGGATGGGGGTGGGGAAGGCCCCAGTTTGGCCACCCGACCCAGATTCAGAGACAGTAGTTTAGGGATAGTATCTGGAAATCTGGTGGGAAGGGACCTATGCGGTTGAATAATTAAGGAGGGCCTGAGGAGAATGGGCCATATTCAGGTGGCAGTGGGAGGGGTGCCATGAGTATTGTTAGCCGCCCGTCACTAACATCAGCTGCTGACTCTGCTGTGGGGCTTCTTGCCTTAATCCTCACAAGACTGCACAAAAGAGCAGGAATAAACAAAGCCGTTTCACTTGAAAGTTATTGAGGCAGAATGTTATGACCTGAGGCACTCTTGCTGGGCAGCTCATGTGGCAGAGTGCAGCCCACGGGACTCTGGAGGGACTAGACGCAGAGAGCACACAGTGATCTTGTGCATGAAGGCACAGGGCACCTGCAGCCTCAGCCTAGGCCTCGGCCACTGGGCAACAGACTTTACCCCTGATATCAAAGCTGGAAAGCAGGAACATGGTCAACTCCATGGGCTGCTTGGATAACTATGGCTTTTTAAGAATACTCAGGAGACAGCCACTGGCTCCATGTTACATGGCCCCTCCCCACTCCCAGAGCCATTTGGGAGGAAGTCAAAGAGGCCTATTCCACAACTGCTACTTTTGTTGGCACATTTTTGTTGTTCTCCATTCCCACACCTGGCTGGGATGGCCCAGGAAGCAGACCACAAACATATCTTCCTCTCCAATATACAGAGGAAAAAAAAGCCTTGAGGAATTTGCATCACTTGCCTAAATTAATAAAATTAGAAAGTGGCAGCACTTGGATTAGAACTTAGGTCTTCTTCATTTCGAAGCCCATGCTCTTCCCACTCTGTTGTTTATTCAATAAGCATGTAGTGAGTTCCCGCTCTGTATCAGGCACAGGAGGCAACGGGAAATCAATAAGATTCTGCCCAAATGAACCTCACACCCAATAGCAGGAGTTGATAAATGTTCACCAAAATTCCTGGGCTGCTCTTCTTCCTGGACTCATAGCTGGGCTACATTTCCCATCTTACTTTGCAGTTAGGTCTCCGGCTTGCTGAATATGAGTGGAAATGATGAGCGCTGCTCCTAGGCCTGGCCCATAAAAACCTCCCTCACATGTTTCTCTACCAACCTTGGAAGCCATGTGTGGAAAATGGCAGAGCTGTCTCCGCTGATGAGGAATATGATTTGGCCTGTTACATGAACAAGAAATCAATTTATGTTGTGCTTGAAACATTATACATTTAGGGATTTATTTTTTCGTAGCACTAGCTATATCTTAATTGAAACATACTCCCACATGAATATTGCCTAGAATGGTTTTCTTTGTACGAAAAAAACAACAGAACAACTTTCCTCCTTTTTAAACTAAACTGCTTTCTAGAGACAACTATGAAAATCTAGCGGTGTTGTATGGAAAACAATCACCTGTTGGCTAAACGGACAACACCAGGGTCTCACAAGAGAAAGCCTGCCTTGGTCCAGTGCTGCCCACGAAGAGGAACAATTCTTCCTAAGTATGGCTCTGTATTAACCATCCCACTTTGCAAAAAGACCTGATGCTACATCCTCCAAACTGGCCTCTATCAGTTATAATAAAGGTGACATCGTAACCTCTCTCTGCCCCTCTTTTGTTTTACTTTCAGTTTGTTCAGATCTCAGGTTGGGAAGATGGCCACTTCTTATTGGACCTCTTCAGAGACCTTGAAGGTTATAATAATCTTTGGACAAATCAGCAGTCAAGGCTTGATTGATTATATTATGGTGATTGTGTAAATAGTCCTCACAACTGAAACAAGTGGTAAGCTATGATTATGTTTTGTTTCTAGTATAATTTTTTCCTGAAGTGAATAAATGCCCTATTTTTGCCTTAAATATTTTTAGTTTTCTACAAAGCTATCATTATTTTGTCCAACTGCTAGGATTTCTCTGTCAAAGATTTTAAAACAGTACAATAAAAGTCCTAACCATGAAAGAAAAGTTGATAAATTACAAAACATTAAAATTAGGAACGTATGTTCATCAGATAGATGATTAGAAGAACAAAAAGGAAAAACACAGAATGGCAGAAGATATTTGTAATACATGTATCCAAAAAAAGGACTCATGTCTGGAATATATAAAGAACCCCAATGGATCAATAAAAGAGAGCACAATAAAAAATGTTCAAAAGATTTCAATAGCACCTCCCCAAAGAGGATTTCAAGTAGCTACAGACCTATGAAAAGGTCTTCATTAGTCATCAGGAAAATATAAATTAACACCGCAGTGAGGTCCTACACATCTACCAGAATGGTTAAAATTAAGATGGCAGATAATCCCTGTGATGTCTAGAATGTGGAGCAATGGGAACGTACATTGTTGTTGGAAATGTAAATCTGTGCAACCATTTTGGATAACTGTATGTACTACATATTAATGCTAAACTTACTCTGTGATTGAGACATTCCACTCCTTGATATATACCCAACAGAAACGAGCATATAAACTCACAAAAGACGAGGACAAGAATGTCCATAGCAGCACTATTTGTAATAGTTAAAAACAGGAAACAAATGTCCATCAGTAGTAGAATGGATAAACAGTGATGTACTCATAAAATACTCTATGGCAATGAGAATGAACAAATTATTACTGTTTGTAGCATAGTGGATGAATCTCATAAAATGCAACATTTAATGAGAGAAACTGATACAAAAGAGCACATAATATATGATTCAATTTACATAAAGCTCAAAACTAGGCAAAACTCAAGATGACTGCCTGGCTTAGTTGGTAGATCATGTAATTCTTGATCTAGGGGTTATGAGTTCAAGTGTAGAGCTTACATAAAACAAAAATGAAAACACAACAGCCAAATCTCGTTGATGGAGACAGAAGTTAGTTTAGTGGCTACCTTTGTTGAGAGGAAGAGGGCTTACGGGAAATCTTCTGGGGTGCTGGTTATATTCTACTTCACAATCTGGATTCTGATTACACATTGTTCACTTTATCAAAATTCTTTGAGCTAAGCATTATGATATGCGTATTTTTCTATATGTGTGTTATTCCATAATGAAAAAAATTTAAACCCACCAGATCATGTAGACATACTGAACAAATGCTGAAGATTCTAGGAAATAAGGTACTTCTGTATAGAAAAGCTCCATAGTCCATGAATTCATCATTTTCTGTAGGAGTTGGTCTCTGAAATGACAGATGGAAATTGCAGTGTGTAGACTTCTCAGGGGTGGAAGGGCCCCCAGCAGCATCTTGTCCAGTCACCTGTCTACACTCTTATAAAGGTGAATATTGAAGTAGAGGTGCCCAGAGTGGATATCAGTTATTTTTCATCTGCCTAGAGTCCCTTTCTGGGGGGCTGCTCCTACTCAGCCTGTGTGATATGTTGTTTTGATGGGTTCTGTAAGAGCATTCTGTCATCTACCCCCAACATAGAGGTCCATGTTTGCTCTTTGCTTGGCCAATAACACTTTTTAATCCCAGGAACTTGCACTTTGAACCAAGACATCCAGACGTAGAAGGTGGTGAAGCTGCATTACCTGAAGTCAGAGCCGTAGAAAGACAGCTCACAATATCCTTCCACCAAGGTCCCTGAAGCTACTTTGCTTCTGGCCTCCACAGCCCAGATGAGCCAACAGATCCTTTTATTCTCTGACCTGCCTTATATCCTTCCAATCAATTAATTTTTGCCCAGGTAACAAGAATCTATTTCCATTACTTTCAACAGAAGAATTGGTAGAGCATCATATCCCCAAGCTGCAAGGTTTAGAAACTCATGACTATTAGTTAACCCAGGAATTATTAGGCTGCACAGAAAGAATTCACATTGGCCAAATTAACATATATCAAATTCACATGGTTTGATATATAAACCATGATATTAATTTATTACTTTATTCTGGGAGCTCTTCTTAGTTGAAGGACAAAAACAATCATTTGATACAGAGCATTCATTTCATACTTAACATTTATTGAGGAAGCACTGCCTGTTAGGCATTATGGCCAGCAAACAAAAGTGAAAGTGGTGGTTTTCAAAAAGATTTTCACAACCTTTGAACCACATCTTGATGTGCTACTGTTTCTCCCTCTACTTTCTACGGCGCTTTGTTCTTGATTTTTCTAAAATACCATTTATCTGGCCTCTGGTCAACTACCTTCAATGATGACCCTTGTCATCTACATACTGTCCAGAATGTTTCCATCCTCCTTCCAGCAGCCCCCATCCCAAGACAAGGCTTCCATAAGCTCTTGTGTTACAGTCTGGGACCTCAGGTTGTTCTTCCAGGGGCTGCTTCCCAAACTTCATGTCAGTCTGGTTACCTCGTAACTAGTTCTGCCTCTCTGATTTGTTTATCTTGATCCCACCCATGCCCCAGTTTGTAATTCTATGTGCCAATCTTACCTTACATCTTACCCTACCTCAGCTCCCAGACCAGGGGTCATGAAGTCTCCTCATTCCATAAGGGTGTTAGGACAAGGATCAGGTCGGACTGGCACTCAAAACTCTCCAACGTGTAGTGTATTTTCTTCACGTGAACATGCCACTCCAGTTGGAACAATTATTTAATAATTGTTAATAGCAAATGCAGCATTTCCAACTCTCTGCTTTTGCTTGCTTTTGCTTGCGTTGTTCTCTGCCCCAGGAAAGCCCCCAGTTTCTCTCCTTCCTGTCTGAATCCCAGCCCTAAGTGTTTTCCCCTCCCTGGTACCTCCTGCTCTGCTGGTCACTTTGCCATGCCTGCCTTATCTCTACTACCAGTTCTCAAGCAGTTTTGAAGGCAGTGACTGTATCTTAGAGGTTTTTTTTTTTTTTATTAACTATAAATTTGAAGATGTGTGCTGAGGTCCCACTCTGTGAAAGGTACTTCACTGGGCATTGGGAGCATACAAAGAAATATAAGACGTAGGTCCTGCATTCAAATAGTTATAGTTCGGTTGAGGACACTTTGTCACTGTAGCCCATATGACTTGCAATAACGATGTGTTTATATTAGTTTGCAACACTGCTGTAACAAGATACCACAGACGTGTTGTTCAAACCCACCAGAGATTTATTTTCTCACCAGTTCTGGAGGCTGGAAATCCAAGAATGAGGTATCAACAGGCTTGGTTTCTTCTGAGGCCTCTCTCCTTGGCTTGCAGGTAGTCGATCACCTTCTTGCTATGTATTCATGTGGTTTTTCCTCTGTGTGTGCATGGATCCTTGGTATCTCTTCGTGTGTCCAAGTTCCCTTTTCTTATAAGGACACGAGTAAGATTGGATTAGGGCCTCATTTTAGCTTAATATCCCTTTAAGGGCCCTTTCTCCAAATTCAGCCACATTCTGAAGTAATGGTGGGTGGGATTTCAACATACAAATTTTGGGCAGGACACATTTAGCACTTGATTCTGTTGAATGACTGGTTCATTGGAATCCTGTGGAATAGGTTCTACCCTCTATAGTTGGCTGAACAGCTGTGGCAATTACCTGTGAGTTGTTGGCTAACACATTTCTTGGATTTTTGGAGGTGTGTCAGGTATATTCCCTTTGGTTTCGCAGTACAAACTACAATGTAAGACACAGAGAAGACCTTATTTCCTGAAGTAATGAATAAAAGAGTACGCTACCCATATTTGGTTTTCTGTCTTAAAGTTAGAGGTGGAGTCTTACATAACCCACAGGAAATTTCGGGGTTTATAATCCCATAGTACTCTCAGTCTGCAACCTCTTGGAACTTGGTTTTCTACTGTTGGTCCTCCATGTCATAAAAATTTTCTTTGAGTCTTTTTTGTGGTTAGGTCTTGTCAAGAGGTTGGTCGTTAGATATATGACCAGTGTGGGTGGTGGGTAGATATTGGGAATAATTGCAGGCTAGCAAAGATCATTGGCATATGGATTAGCTAAGGGCAGGTCTTGTGCAGGTGTGGCTGGCTCAGGAGTACTATGAGTCGAGGAAGGTAGAGAATAAAACAAGTAGCCAATACTAGGGTTTGCTGAAGTCTGGGAGGCAAAGCTGGAAAAACAGTGAGTACAGTTCTGTTGTAGAGCAGAACTAGATGGAGAAGCATCAGGCTAAGAACTGGTGGGGAAGACGTTGTTCTAAAATCACGCAACATTGCTTTGCACTCTCTTTCTTCCTTCCAGCAAAATAGCCTTTTTTCAAACAGCACTGTTACTCTCTGAGCGTCAATATAAGCAACGTCCATGTATAGTCCTGATCACCAGTATACAGAGATGCAGGCACGTGGGTTGCTTAGGCCTGGTCTGTCGGCTTCTATGCCACACCAGTTGTTAAATATTTTGAATATCACCCCTGTGCATATGTGTAAGTTCTTTATCTTTTTTGGTAAAATTTCTGTCAAGGGCACTAGCTACTCTGCTATTCAGGGTCCTCATATAAAGATTTACATGATAAATTTCACTTGACATTCAGAACTCAGGATGATAAATAACTTTATGCTGTAGTGTACAGTTCCAATTAACATCAGCACTGAAGTCACCAGAACTGTCAGTTTCTCTATATGGCAGTGACTACTGACAATTCATCTTGGTTTCCTGGATGTCATCCACTACATTGGCCAAAGAGGCCAGAGCAGGCATCTTTGTTACATTTTAACCTCCTTCTTGGTTCCTTTTTTTTCTTCCTTTATTTAGACCTAAACTTTTGCTATTGAACACACAAGTGCAGCATTAGGAGGTTCCCTTGTCATTCATTCATTCATTGATTCCTCCAACAAATATTACAGAGTTTCTACTATGTGCCAGGTACTGGACGCAATGGTGAGAAAAATATGACATCGTTCTTGTCCTTGTGAAATTTAGAGTCAGATAGTTAATGGCACAATAAGCCAGGAAGTCATGTCCCTACCTATGGCTTTCATCTCATCCCCATCCACTTCCCTTAAAATGTGCTTGGTCAATTATTTTCCTTTTTTGCAACTGCAGTCTTTTCTAATGAATGATTTTCCCCTCTGCCCATCACCATGTCATATCTCCCTTCTACTAAAATGATAATCCTCTTGTCTTCATTTAAGTTCTTGATTACCATCTTTTCTCCTGTCAAGATACATCACAAGCAACTTAGCCTTGACCTCCCACTGCCCACTCACTTCTTAGCCACTTGTAATCCTGCTTCCACCCCAACTTCTCTGGGTGGCTCTTCATGCTACATCTGTCTGGTCAACTGAGGATTCGTCTTCCTTTCCATACTAACAGCCAGCAGCAGATAAGACCCCTTAAATCTGTTAAATCTTGTCCCTGAAAGCTTTCCCCTGACTCACCCCAGCAAAAATGCTTCCTGCAGGAAGTAACTAACTAGCTGTTTGGCCCTGGACAAGTCACTTAAGTTCTCCAGATCTCAGTTTCCTTACCTGTAATATGAGTAAGTAGGGCCAAGATCTCTTTCTGCCTTAGAACTTGGCGGGTGTAGGAAATTAGATGAAGAAAGAGCCAAGAGAAAGAGTGTCCCCAATGTCTCCTGACCCTAGGGATGATGGAAGAGTGAGGAGATAGTGAACTCTCTGATAGCTCATGGAGAAAGGGTAGTTGGGAAGGGGAGTCAAGGGGATGATAGCGGGCAGTGATGAGGCTGGGCAATGGGGAAGAGCAGAGGGGCAAAATAAATTCTTCCGTGGTTCATCGCTATAACATTCACGGAACAAGAAGCTGTGGCAGGCACTGATCTTGCGGACCCAGGGTAAGCAGAAGTTGAAGTACGTCCTTGACACATACTAGCTCCATGAATGGAAACATATACGTCTCCCTTCCCAAAATGAAGGTAAACAGTACAAACACCTACTATTGTGGTTAGTTGAATACAGGAAACTTCCCTGCTAGAAGGTGAGTGCTTTGAGGGCAGGGAGCCTCTCTTTTCAGTCTTCATAGCTTCCCAGCTACTGTAGGAGGTATAGTTTGTTAAATTCTTAGATTTTACTCAGCTTCCTACTGAAGGGAAATTCTGAGAGTGACTCAGAATGATTAACACATTAGATTATTTTAGCACTGATGTTTGCACTTTATATATTCTACTTATATGAAATCTTTCCTCACTTATTGTTGATTCATTTGTTACCTATTTCTTCTATTATGTAAGCCTTTGAAGACAAAAATTATTCCCCCTGCATCCCCAACACTTAGAATTATGGTTGGCACATGGTGGGCTCTTCATAAATAATTATTGGATGATTGCGTGAATGAATCTCTGGATACGATTTCTACTTACAATTCTTGTATTTGAAAACTTAGGGCCTGACAGCTTGCCTTCAGAAGGACTGAGGAGGTGAAGCTAGCAACTTCCTCCTCACTGCTTTCTGATGCAGAGGAAACGCTGCCCAAGTGGCAGAGTTTGGGCAGCCCTGGAAGGTGGGAGGGAAAAAGGAATGTATCTACCCCATCAAGCCAAGGCAGTGGGACTTGATTCTGTCTGCAGCCCAGTGGAGAGTGGGGGTATAGGAAGGCTTGACCAGCCCCACATGGTTCTCTAGGGGCTCCACAGGGAGGATCCCTTCAGCAGGTTCTGTCTGGGGACTCCTTTGCAGGGCATGAATGGGTACCACCATGAGCTCTCACCCATGTATCAGCAACTGGTAGGCCCCATCTTCATGGGAAAATTCACAGTCATCATTGGTCTGCAGAGATATTAAAGAATGAATTGGTGTGTCAATAGCTATTAGGTGCATCAGTGTATAAAGTGAGGAAGTGTGGGTTCTTCTGAAAGCCAAAGCCAATGAAAAACAGGGCTGCAGGCTTTATGCTGGATGCAGAAGTCCCTGCCCTCAGTGAGCTTGCATGGTGGTGGAGCCCACAACCTAACAATGGTGGAAAAGGTATATCATTCCTAGTAACCATTCCCGTTGTTCTCAGAGAGGCTGGCAGAACCATGAAGAGGATAAAGTTAATCTTCAGTGGTTAATGCTTTTCCTCTGTGACACTTACCTTTTTGAATACCTCTACTTCCCTGAAATGGGAACAGAACCATCTGCTTGACTGCATTCATGAGAAGTCTAAGGCACATGTAATTTGTTCCTCTTCCTGTTAGTATTTGAATTCCAAAGAAGATAAGTAACAATCACGATTCCTTGATTTGGTAACATCCTTTAAGGAATAAAGTCTAAGGAAAGAATCCAAAAGCAAGAGGGAGGAGAAACACCCCACATTTGCAATATTAAAGAATAATAGTCAATACAATTGAATCCTATAACCCTTAAAAACCAAAAGGTTTGAGGCATATAAGAAATAATATTGAAGAGGAAAACTAGTGGGGTGCCTGGGTGGCTCAGTCAGGTAGGCGTCCAACTTTGGCTCAGGTCATGGTCTCACGGGTCATGGGTCCAAGCCCAGGTTGGGCTCTGTGCTGACAGTGTGGAGCCTGCTTCAGATCCTCTGTCTCCCTCTTTCGCTGCCCTTCCCCTCCCTCGAAAATAAACATTAAAAAGTATTGAAAAAGAAAACTAGAACACAAAATACTTTATGTACTGATTGTATGTCTGATTACTGATTTGTAAAAACAGGTGAATTTTTATACACTGATAAAGCATTCTGTATCACTAACCTGTGTCTAGCTCAGTGCCTTGCATGTAGTAGGTATTTAGTAATGTTTATTGGACGAGTGAAGGCACCAGACGTGAATTTAGAGAAATGCTTGGAATTTATATTCATCAATTGCCTTTATTGTAAAGCTGCTTAACTGCATAACAAAAGAATTTTAAATAAGGTCAACTTTTGAATTTCACTACATGAAAAGAAAGGAAGGAAATATCACATGTTAACAGTAGTGGTGTTTGAGTCTTGAGCTATAGGTAATTTCTATTTTGATTTATCAGCCGCTCAGTATGTTCTCAGTTTTCTACAATAACCATAATCAAGGAGAAATGATTTGTTTAAAGGATCATCCCGAGATAGCAAATTACAAACCCAAAGGAATGAATTTCTGCCGTTGAAATTGCAGGCACTGTGGTAAGCTTAGAGGCGGGGTGCATCTGGCATCTGGAAGAACACAACACAGGCCACCGCCAATCCAGTCCTCCTACATATACAACTGGCTTTGCTACTCAGACTTCAAACATGACAGCAGCTGCTACGGTGAGTCTGATTGAAGCCTACTCATGTTAGGAGGGAAGCCTGTGTTTTATGTCATTAATGCTTGGGGAAATAGATGATAGTGTCATCTCAGAAGGGTCCAAAGAAAACATTTGTTGCAGTGTGTTTTAAGTAGTGAAAAAATTTTTAAATAACCAAAATGTCCATAATAGAGAATATAATCCCCGGAATTCAGATGTAAAAACCAAAGGAATTTTATGGTACCCTCATTTTCTTAGTTAAGATCAGTAAGCATGGGGCGCCTGGGTGGCTCAGTCGTTTAAGCATCTGACTTCGGCTCAGGTCATGATCTCACGATTCATGAGTTTGAGTCCCGCATCGGCCTTTGTGCTGACAGCTCAGAGCCTGGAGCTTGCTTCAGATTCTGTGTCTCCCTCTCTTTCTGCCCCTCCCTTGCTCACACTCTCTCTCTCTCTCTGTCTCTCAAAAATAAATGAACATTAAAAAAAGAAAGATCAGTAAGCATGGATAATATCCACTTAAGGAGAAACAGGACAGTAGTTGAGACTAACAGTGTGAGGTGCTCATTCAGGAAAACGAGACTGTCTTTTTTTTTTTTTTTTTTTGAAAGAGAGAGGGGTGGGGGCACTAATGAGCAAGGGGCAGAGAAAGAGAGAATCCCATGAGGGGCAGAGAGAGAGAAGCAAGGTTCATGTTCACCCAAAGCAGGACTTGAGCTCACCTGAAGCGGGGCTTGAAGTGAGGGCTCAAGGCAGGGCTCCAACTCACAAACCGTGAGATCATGACCTGAGCTGAATTCAGTTGTTTAACCGATGGAGTCACCCAGGCCTCCCACAAGACTGTCTTTTAAACACAATCACACTTATATTGATGTTGGGTCCGGGACACATTGGAGCTGCATCTATCACTGAAGAATTCACCACCAAGCATGGACAAGGTGATGTTGCTCTAAAAAAAGAACTAACTAATGCAGAAACTAAACATCTTTTAGAGAATAACTGGTGCCTAATGGATAGAAATAGTTATAGCACTGAATCAATGAGACCTGGCAAAACGATCAGAAATCTCATTATTAGACTTAGAAAAAAATCTACTTCCTGTGCAAAAATTTTTACCACCAAATAATGGCTGAGATACGTCAGTCAGAGAAAGACAAATACCATACAATTTCACTCATATGTGGAATTTAAGAAACAAAACAAGGGGCGCTTAGGTGGCTCAGTCAGTTGTGTGTCTGACTTCGGCTCAGGTCATGATCTCGCAGTTTATAAGTTCGAGCCCCACCTTCGGCTCTGTGCTGACAGCTCAGAGCCTGGAGCCCGCTTCGAGTTCTGTGTCTCCCTTTCTCTCTGCCCTTCCTCTGCTCATGCTCTTCTCTCTCTCTCTCTCTCCCTCTCCCTCTCCCTCTCTCTCTCTCTCTCAAAAATAAATAAACATTAAAAAAAGAAACAAAACAAATCAGCAGAGGAAAGAGGCAAACAGACAAAAGACACTTAATTATAAAGAACAAACGGATGGTTACCAGAGGGGAGGCATATGGGTAAAATAGGTGAAGGGGATTAAAGAGTACACTTACCGTGATGAGCACTGAGTAATGTATGGAAGTGTTGAATCACTGTATTGTACACTTGAGACTAATATAATGCTGTATGTTAACTACACTGAAATTCAAATGCTAAAAAATCAAAGCCATTCAATTTGCCTAATGATAGCTAATTTAATAAATAGTATTTTTAAATTGTTAAAAAGAAATGTATAAGATGTTCCAGATGAAATCCTATGTTTATAGAGTACCTACTTCTACTTAATACCCCATGTTATAGAGTTATAGAGTTACCTGGGTGGCTCAGTCAGGTGAACATCCAACTCTTGATTTTGGCTCAAGTCATGATCTATCTCATGGTTTGTGGGTTTGAGCCCTGCATTGGGCTCTTTGCTGATGGTACAGAGCCTGCTTGGGCTTCTTTCTCTCCCTCTCTCTTTGCCCTTCCCCTGCTCTCTCTCTCACTCTCTCAAAAAGAAAAAAAAATTTTAAAAATACCATATTTTAGAATATGCTAACTTTGACCAGAGTTTAGATGCAGTTTAATTAAAGCAGCATTTTGATAGGCTCAGACTAAAGCATGACTGTGTATGAAGAGGACAACATCCAGTTTGGACTGCAAAGTAGACCTAGAATCCTGTTGCTTTGGAAACAATAAAGTTAAGATAGGTGTAGAATGTTTGTCCAGAAACTTCCTTTATCTAAAACTCTATGCCTGGGTTGTAAATCAAGACTACGTCTCTGTCAAAAAAGATTTAGACTCTCCAGGCAAGAGATGGAGGCTTCATTCTTATTGCTATAACTACAAACGCCAAAGTTTCTGATATCTGTGATTGCAGAGAACAAAGTTTCTCAGTGAGCAGGAAAGTAGTCACTCGAAGAAGGCAGCTATTATGACACTTTACAGCTGCAGTCTGTCCTCAGGGGACACTGCATCCTGTTAACTGTGCAGCTGGCTTTATCTGTGCCTGTTCTTCCAGCCTGATGAATGGCGGGGAAGATTTTTACCTTGTTAGTTTGCCCTAACTCTTACTTTCTCACGGGCAATCCTAAATGCTGAACACTCTACGGGGTGCTTTGCATACATTGTTTCATTTAATCTTTGCACTAATTGTCGGCTAGCATCCTGTTTTACAGATGAGGACACTGAGGTGTTTAAAGTGGTTTGTTCGAGGTCACACAGTTAGGAAATGGCAGAGGCATTTCAAACCCAAGTCTGCCTAACTCTAAACATAGTCTTAATGTCTGTACTTCAAGCAAATGTGGAAATTAGAGACTATCCAGAGGGACACCAACAAAATTTATTTTGTGGAGGAGTGGCAGGCTCATGCACTATAGGCAGAATTGTAGAGTGGTGGTCAGTTTGGCAAATGTGCTGTAGAAAAAAATTAAGCCAGGGGATGCCTGGGTAGCTCAGTTGGTTAAGTGTCTGCCTCTTGATTTTGGCTCAGGTCATGATCTCATGGTTCGTGAGTTCGAGCCCCACATCTGGCTTTGCGCTGACAGTGAGGAGCCTGCTTGGGATTCTCTTTCCCCTTCTCTCTCTGCCCCTCTCCCGCTCTCTCTCTCAAAACTAAATAAATAAACTTAAAAAACTTAAGCCAGCAATTTGAGCTAGCAATTAATCTAGGAATTTAACCTAAGAAAATAATTTTCAAACTGGTGCAGAGGCATGCACTCGAATTGTAGCATTATTTTAAAAATAAACACATAAATAAAAAACCCAGAAACAATGTAAACATTTTTCAGCAAAGGATTGATAAATTAAATGGCTAAAAAGACATATAATAAATGAGAATTCAGCCATTTTAGTAATGAAAATATATTGTATAGTAAAAGATACCTTATTATCGATGAGAATTTATAATGTGATTCTATTATGTAAATTAAATACCTTACTGTATTTATATGTGCAAATATACAGTCAATGTGTGGAAAAGTCTCAATAGAGGGTTTTTATTTTACACTTCTTTGTAGTTCTCTTTATTGTTGGATTATTTTATGAATTTGTTTCATTATTACAGAAACAAAAAACTATTTGAAGAAAAGAAATGTCAAAGCTAAATCAGTTCTTGTTTCAGAAACTGGAGTGATTACATGTACATTAGCCAGATGTTTTACAGAACTGGAAATCTATTTTGCTTAGGAGAAAATTTAACAGGTATGTTATGGATCCTGGAGTATGTTATATATCCTGGACCTGGGTCAATAGGACCTGGTCTAAAATCAGATCTATCTTGGCTAACAAGTTAAATGTCTTACATTTTCATTTAAAAAATTTCTCCAAAGCCCTTTCATTTAATTGTAGTCAGTCCAACTTGTTGATTGGCATTGTTGCTTGGGAATAAAGGAACTTTCACTTAGTGGCTAAGGTAAATGGACTTCCAAGAGGCTGCTGTGGGATTCAGGAAGTAAATCTAACTATAAATCTTTTGCCCCTGTATTAATGGTTCCTCAGGGGTTAGTTGGAATTAAAGAAGTGGGCCCATTTAGGAAAAATAGATGGAGCCAGAGAGGTGTTGAAAATGACCAGAGAAGAGACGACCAATTGGGAGAAATAAAAGTGCGTTGTAAGCTCATGAAAAGATGTTCCGCATGACTAACCATTAGGGGAATGTAAATCAAAACTACAATGAAATACCACCTCACACCCATTAGGATGGCTATTATTAAAAACAACAACAACCATAACTCCCCTCACACCCCAAACCCAGACAAACCAAGTGTTAGCAAGGATGTGGAGAACTAGACCGCTTGTGTACTGTGCAGCCACAGTTGAAAACGGTGTGGAGGCTCCTAAAAAAGTTAAAAATAGAATTACCAGGGCACCTGAGTGGCTCAGTCTTTTAAGTGTCCGACTGTTGACTTTGGATCAGGATCTTACGGCTCGTGAGTTTGAGCCCCACACGGGGCTCTGACCTAACGATGTGGAGACTGCTTGGGATTCTCTCTCGTTCCCTCTCTCTCTGCCCCTCCTCTCTTTCTTTCTCTCTCTCAAAATAAATAAATGAATGTAAAAAAAAGAAAAAGTGGGAAATCATTTGTTTACAATATCTTTAAATAAATAAGTAAGTAAATAAATAAGTAAATAAATAAATAAATAAAAGTAGAATTACCATATGACCCAGCAATTCCTCTTCTGGGTATATACGCAAAAGAATTGAAAGCAGGATCTCAGAGATATTTGTACATCCACGTTCATTGCAGCATTATTCACAACAGCTTCAATGTGGAAGCAACTCAAGTGTCCATCAATCGAATGGAAAAGCAAAATGTGGAAGATTATTCAGGCTTAAAAAGGGAGGAAATTCTGCAATATGCTACAATAAGGATAAACCTTAAGGACATTATGCTAAGAGAAATAAATCAGACGCAAAAAAGGCAAATATTATCTGATTTCCTTATATGAGGTACTTACAGTAAGCAAAATCATAGAGATAAAAAGTAGAACAGTGGCTCAGGGGTTGGGGGAGGGGAGAATGGGGAGTTATATTTAATAGGTACAGAGTTTAAATTTTACAAGATCAAAAGAATTCTGGGGATGGATGGTGGTAATGAGTGTACAACAATGTGAATGTATTTAATACCACTGAACTGTACACTTAAAAATGGCTAAGATGGTAAATTTTATGTAACGTGTATTTTAGCACAATAAAAAAAAGAAAAAAGTGGGTTTAACTGTTTTGGTAAATGATTGTGATTTACAGAGGAAGAAGAAAAAAGTCAAAGGGTCTTGAGAAAGAGTATCACTCTAAAACAGCTCTTGGGGCACCTGGGTGGCTTAGTTGGTTAAGCATCCAACTCTTGATTTCAGCTCAGGTCATGAGTCCCCGTGCGGGGCTCAGTGCCGAGAGTGAGGAGCCTGCTTGGGATTCTCTCTCCCTCTCTCTCTTCCCCTCCCCTGCTCTCTCTCTCTCTCTCTCTAAACATTAAAAATAAAAAGAGCGTTCTTTCCTTAGCATCTATGGATAGTTATGGCGATACAAATAATGCCTTAAGTTTCATTCACTATTCAACAAAATCTTAGCACTGCATATCCTGAGGATGTTTTAAAGTTAGTTAAGAGGGGTGTCTGGGTGGCTCAGTCAGTTAAGTGACTTTTGATTTTGGCTCAGGTCATGATCTCATGGTTCATGCGATTGAACCTCGAGTGGGCTCTCTGCTGACAGCAGGAAGCCTGCTTGGGATTCTCTCTCTCTCTCTCTCTCTCTCTCTCTCTCTCTCTCTCTCCCGCCCCCTCCGTCTGTCCCTCCTGTGCTTGCACTCTTTCTTTCTCAAAATAATTAAACTTACAAAAAAGACAATGTCTTTAAAAAAATAAAGTTAATTAAGACACTAAGCTGCAGAGAGTGTGTGTAGGAGGGGGGCTGGAAGAAGGAGATTCGGGGAATATTAACAATTGAAGTGGTGGAAACAAATGGAGTCAATCTAAGTGAGAGGAAAAGATGGAAAAAATAAAATCTTGAGGATAGAAACATTTTATGCCTTTGTAAAAAAAAGAAGCAGCTAAGAAAAGTGATAGTAAAGGAAAACTCAGAAAGCAGATAGAAGGAAAGGAGAATGATATAGAAGACAGAGGAAGAGAGGAGAGTTTCAAAAGGAGTTTGCCGTCTCCATTCAGCACTGTAGAGAGGCCCATAGTGGGAGGACTGAAGCAGGCACTAGATTTGGCAATCAGCAGGAACCAGAGGATAGCCCCCCAGGAGACAGCATTACCTGTACAAGAGGCTCATTTGTAGGTACCTTCACAGTCTGGACTGGACTAGACGGGGAGATAGGACCTACAGAAGGGGACGATAGGCTGAATGTGGAGATGCACAGCACTGGGTATTTCCAGCTATTCTCAGGGATGGGGACTCTGCCGGTGGCTAGGGGTCCTGCTAAAACAGGTGAGGGCAAGATCTACTGAAGCGCACCTAGGGCGCCAGCGACAGGTCTTTGACAAGAATCAGTTGAATGCACATAAATGAATGGATAGATGAGTGAATGGGGGGGGGGGGTATGAGCGAAAGGTCGCTTTAGGACCAGGACAGGGCAGAAGATGGATGATGGTGGGGGTGGCAGGGAATAATGGTAGGATGGAGTACCTGGCTCGGGAAGAAGTTGCCCACTGCCTCAGAGAGATGCCAGGGAGGATGGTGTCTTCAAGGCAGTCAGGTTTCAGTTAGGAGAAGGGGTGAGAAGAGCTTAAGGATTTACAGAGGTTGCTCTAGGATAGAAAACACTGTAAGAGAAACAGCAGATAACCTTGCAGACAGCAGCAGCAGGACAGGATTGAGGCAGGTGAAAGCAGCTAACTGGGAATAAGAGTGGAGAAAAGGATAGATGTATGCTTTACAAAGCACTTGCGCAGCCGGTGATTCCTTCATCCTTAGGACATCCCAGGGAGAGAGATAGGTATTATATTGCCAGACTTTGGAATGAGGGATGCTTTCCAGATAAGGCGATCACGGCTCAGAAAGCCTGTTCAGCAGTTGTTTGATTCCTCCAGTGACAAGGAACAACTCCACTTTTGGAAGTAGTACTTCCATTATAGAATTAAAAAAAAAAAAATTGGGTAGAAAAGAAGAAAGGTGTGGGCCCCCTTGAGGGGAAAGCTCTGTCAATGACAGACATTTTGGGTAATTCATAGAATTGCAGAGCCAGACGTGTCAGTCAGATCTTTTCATCTGTAAAACGAAGGGGGTCAGATGATCTTTCTTTTCTCTTGTCCAACAGCCTGTGAAATCATCTAGGCAACCACCTCCCAGTTTTACAGAATAAAAAAAGAGGCCCGCGGGATGTGTCTGGCCCAAAGTAATACAACAGATGAGTGGAGGGCCAGGCCCAGAACCGACTCCTCCTGGGTGTGCAGGGCCTCCCGCCGCCGCACCACCATCTTCTCCGAAAGAGAAGGGCAGCGGGAGGGTGCAGGCCGGGAGGCCTAGCCTAAAGCACCGTGGGGCTCGGGGAGGCTTCCCGGCAACAGTCGGAGGAACGCCCCGAGGGGAGGGGAAGAGTTGGGGCCTCCTTTCCCACACTTCGTTAGGACGCGGGCCGGGGCGGGACCGCGGCAGCCCTCTCTCGGGCGGCTGGCCGGCAGAGGGCGCGGGACCGCTCCTCGCGGCGCGGCGGGGCGGGCTGGGAGTGCGCTGCCTGCGCGCGCCGTCGGAGATCCCGGGCACCGGGTCGCCTGGGCCCGGCCCGGCCGGTGCGCTCAGGGGCAGCGCGGCGGGCGGGGCGGTGGGGAGCGAGCGGGGCGGGGCGGGGCGGGGCGGGGCGCGGAGGGGGCGGGGCCGCGAGCGGGGGGCGGTGGCGGCGGCGGCGGCGGCGGCGGCGGCGGCGGCGGCCGAGGAGGAGGAGAACATGGCGGCCGCGGAGAGCGGCTGAAATGCCTGTTCTTCAGGCCGGGCGAGCGGGAGTCTGACGCGATCCGCCAAGCCCTCCCTTCAGACGGCTGGACCGCGGCCTCGAGCTCCTCGGCCGCCCTGTTCCCTGCTGCTCCCTCCAGCAGACCCTGCGCGGGGTTCTTTCTGCATCCCCCTGCGGGGGGACCCCTGCTCCGGAGGAGGGGGCCGGAGAGCCGCGGCGGCGGCGGCGGCGGCAGCGGCGGCAGCGGCGGCGGCGGCGGCGGGCTCCCGGCCCGGGGAGCGGCGGAGGCCGCGGCGGCGCCGCCTCGGTCCCGGCGAGCGCGGCGCCCGTCAGCGCGGCCCAGAGGCGGCGGCGGCGGCGGCGGCAGGTGAGTGGCGGGCGGCGGGCGCCGAGCCTCCCGGTGGGTGCAGCTGTCACGAGCCGCGCGGCCGCCGAGGCCCTAGGGGGCGGGGAGCAGCTGGCGCCCCTCCGCCCCCCGCTCTCCTTTCTCTCCGTTCCGTCCCCCTCCCACTTTCCCCGAGTTCTCCCTCGGCCTCGCGCGGCTGGAGGGGGCGGAGGTCGCAGCTGTCACGGGCGCCAGCTGGGGGCTGCGCCCGCGGAGGAAATTGCTGCAGCAGCGACTTCGCGGCCCCTTTTCCCAGTTGCCCTAGTTAGCGCCGACTGGGCGAGCATCCGCGGAGGGTGCGCGAGGCTCGCGGCCGCCGGCCGGGCGTGGGGAGCGGCGCCCCCAGCCCGCCGGCGCTCCCCGCCGCCGCCGCCGCCGAGAGGGGGAGCCGGAAGTCGGCGCGGGCGCCCCTCGGCCCCGGCGCGCGCGGTGACCTTGGCAAGCCGGGCAACCTCTCCGAGTCTCGCTTGCCGGGACTGCGAAATGGGGATGACCGTGGCGTGCCTTTCCGTAAGCGCAGCCTTCGACGGCGCTTCTGTTTATGCAGGCGCACTCGCTTTTTCCTCCTCTTGGCGAGGGATTTCGGAGGTAGAAAGGGGATGGATAAGTGAAATTTTCCCGTAGGGGTAGGGTTTGGTCCCCTTGCTAGGAGTTTGCTGAAAGGACCTAGGAGAGGGAGCCGCGGTGTTGACTGGACGATCGGGAGGTGGGACTGGTTAATGGTCAGCAGCAGAACTCGAGCCGCCCTCTGGTCTCTCGGAAGAGAACCGGAGAAACCGGACACCAGGGTCCCTCGTCCTTACTACCCTGCTGTGGGTTTAGTTTTGTTTTGTTTGTTTTGCTTCTTTCTAAAGCAGTCACCCCCATGGTCTAGACACTGCCTCGGCTGACGATGTTAGAGGGAGACGGAGGCTTTGACAATAAAGCCTGTGTATGTGACAAGGACAGTCCACGGTGCTGTGGCTGCAGAGTTTGGTGGGGAGGAAAACTTTAAGCTGGGAAATCTTTTTTAGCCTTTCGTGCTTGGCTCTCCTCGTTCACTGTAGAGGCGTTGAAGAGGCAGGTGTCCTTGTGGAGAAGGTGACTTTTTTTTTCTTCTCAGAGGGCGAATTTTTAATGTCGAGTCTGGTGATGGTGAATGAAGGGTTCTTGAGTGAATTGCAGTCCCAGCACCCTCTGTTGATGCCAAGAGTAATCTCTGTGGCGATGATTTGTGAGGGCTGAGGCTTACACTTCGGGGATTAAGAAATCTTCAAGTGTCTGTAAAACACTGCTGCGGTGAAGCTTACTGTTCTTTTGAAGGGCTGGATAGCAAGGGTTAAATTTGTTTGAGGTTTGTCTCTTTTTCTGGAATTGGTTGGAGGTTAGGCTCAAAAAAAAAAAAAAAAAAAAAAAAGTTGGCCAAAGGGGCCTCTCAGCTTGTTTCACAGAAGCTATGATGTAGTAGGAAGGGGGTCAGATTTCTTCACGTTGAGAATAATGTGAAAAGAAAGTATTTGCTTGGGTCTTTTGGCTCTTGAACTAGAAATAGTTTTGGGTGAAAGGTAGCAGTGGGGTTTGATTCATATTAAGAAATGGGCATTCCTTGAACTATTTGTCATAAACTAGATGCAGTTGGGAAGTGTTTCCATTTTATCTCCCGTGCTTTGTGGAAAGGTCTAATTTGGTTCTGTGAACTAGCATCTAAAATGTTTTCCCTCCGTTTCCTATTTACACTTCATGCTTTGGGAACAGTGGATCAAAAAGAGGGCCTGAATAGGGAAATACATGGTTTGGAGAGAAAATGGAGGGGTGTTGCTTATAAGAACAGGTGTTTGGTTTGATTTTTGTAGACATGTTTGCACTGCATATTTGTTGCATTTATTTAAGTCACAGGGGAGTTTGAGTTTTAAGGTGCAAAACTGGAATTTGACATAGTTTGTGGTTAATCTCTTCCTCATTTCTTTCTGAGGAAATCTGTAGGATTGTGTCTATTAAATTGCTTTTTGTGTGGTTTAAGCCAAGGGAGTATTTTAGATTCTACATTTTTGGGTAAGTGGTTTTATTGAAAAAAGTGCTTGATGGAACTAATGGTGATTGTCCCACTTACACTGGGATTATATAGACAATGCATTTTCCTCCCTCTTTCTGCCAACATTTGTTTTTCTTTCTCCCTCAATTCTAGGGTTTCATTTCTAGAAATCTGGGCTGGAAACAGAAGCAGCAGTTTGTATAATCCCAAGAATTTGCTTATGCCAGGAAGCCGTAAGGGTAGCATGAAGTGGGTGTGATATAAAGATACTGCTACTACTTAAGACATTTAACTGTTGAGGGAGTCTAGGGTCAAATTTAATTTTTGTTGAATTTCCTGTTTTGCGTGTATGTGTTAATCTTTTGGTGGGCAGAGGATTGGGTTGCTATGGTGCTAACTGGTATATATTATGAAAGGGCTGGCAACACTTCATGCTTTTACTCTATAGGGAAGGGTGGTAAACAAGCCTAAATAATTTAAAGATGTTCTCAGGATGGAATGTTCTTAGCATGTACTCTTGATCCTGCTAATCCAATGATTGGTCTACACCAGGGCGGAATGTTGAGTAAGTGATGAGGGTGGTGTAGAGGTGCTGAAAGGTGGAGTGTGGGGGAGAGGATATTGGACAGTCCTTAAAAATCTTTTCTCTGTTGCATTGCTTATCACGATGCAATTTCTGATTGTTTTTCAAAGACATTTCAGCTCTCTCTTCTCTGTTGTCATCAATTTTATATACCTTCTTTTAGAGAGAGACTACTTCTGCTCCTTACTTTGTCTTTCCTGCCTTATACTGCAAGGGCTCCACATTGTTTGATGTTATGTGGCGTATCTTTTGGAGTTAGTTGGCTTTAAACCCTATGGCCTAACATAGCTTTCCTTTTAGGGCAAGTACTGGAGGTCAATATAAGCACACGCTACCTCTAAGTCTAGGGGCATGGGAGGAGGTCCCTAGGATGCTCATTATTATCTTGGTAGTGATTTTTCCCTTCTGCGTATGATAATCACAAGAATTCTCAGAGGGCCATCAATTGCTTTCCTGGCAGAAGTCCAGAACCATGTGGTGGTCTCCTTTTTACATTTCCTGCAAATATCAGGCACAGACGGGAGTGTGGGACTGGGTGAAAATTCATGCGTTCCAGGACTTGAATAGAGTCTGAGCTGCAGAGCCATACACATTTCTCCCCACCACGTACAACTTTCGTACC
This sequence comes from Cryptoprocta ferox, assembly GCA_028646485.1. NCBI lineage: Eukaryota > Metazoa > Chordata > Mammalia > Carnivora > Eupleridae > Cryptoprocta > Cryptoprocta ferox. The sequence continues at coordinate 114,116,355 of CM053576.1, read as the reverse complement.
CATTGGGGCAGACTAGACCTTCGGAAAGGACTTCTTTGTTGCTTCTTTCCCATGTCAGCCACTAGTTTAGCCTTTGGTCATTGGTCACTGAGAATGGGCCCCATGCCTCTGCCCTCTTTTCTTACCTAAGGTCTAGTCATGTCAAGCCTTTCTTCTCCATTCTTTTATATTTTAGTTAGACTTCGTGCCTTTCTCTCAACCTATGGGGAGAGAGGTCATAAAATGGTCTCAAGGCACCCGGGTACTGTTCTTGGATGCTTAGTTTAAGGAGGTGCAGGGATTTTTCTGTAGTTCTGGACAGTGCTTAATGGGCATACAGTATTTGGATTATAGATACTTGGAATACAGAGAAATAGTTATTATATATTTCTGCAGGATATGTGGTTGAAAAAGAGAAATTATTACAAAACACTGACACCAACATACAAATCCAATTCAGAGGTGCAAGTAGAGTGGGTTGTTGTCTCCATGCTTCCTCCCCCACACCCCCATCTGCAACACAGTATTTTTGAGGCTCCTTGAAGTGACAGGCTTTTAGCAAAGCTTAGTATAGTTATCATATTTTGAAGATAAATAGCTTATGCCAAAGCAGAAGCTATAGTCACTTGAGTTTTGTAAGACTTGAAATTAATCACCCTACAGTCACCCTCATCTTAGATACATTTTGATCTGATCTCTCCCATGGATGCTTTAGTGTAGAGAGCTGGGAAGTTTAGCTCTACGGAGGCATCCTGCACCTGACCATTGGGGACAGATTAGGTATAAGACAGGTAAAATATACCCAATTAACAGGAACAGAATTCTAATAACTCTGCGGTAGCCACCGTTTCCAGAGCGATACTTTAATTTTGCCCTTTTAGCTTATACTTTAGAGGCAAGTTTTAGGCTTCTTTTGGAAGTACAGGTTTGACTGATTCAGACAGGAGGGTGGTGTCCTGGCTTTTCCAGATACTTAGCAGATGTAACCTTGCGCTTGTTATGTAACCACACTAAATCTCAGGTTTTCATGTGTAAACCTGGAATAAGGTACTTACCCTCATATTATTGTGATCTTTCAATTAACTTATTAAATAACAAAATATGACTGGCATAATGATTGGCGCAAAGTAAGACTTTAATAATGTTTTCTTACGCTAACATAACCTAAACACAGTGCTGTCTAATCCATCACCAAATTCTGATTCTTTCCTCTGCAATTTCTTGGATTTCCCCCTTTATTTCTGGTTCTTCAATCTGGTCCTCCTGTCATTTTGCACATGGAGTGATGAGAGTCACGTCGACTCTGTGGGCCTGAGTTTCTTTATCATTAAAACAGCATGTTGGCCTGATTTCACATTTTTTTTCCTTGTGCCAAATTCTATGATTTGTAGGTTTATAGCTGTTTGCCTGTGTGCATTTGCCTAATTCATCCTACACAGAAATGCTTAAAAAATTCCTTTCCAAAATGGTTTTTGATGTTATTGTTTGTAGCAGAGACTTTCTGTGGACAAATTTATCAAATGCAAATAATTTAAACTGTTCCTGAATTTCTCATTCCAGAAAATTTGTTGCAGATGGGATCTGCAGAAATCTTTGTAAACTATAAAGTGCTACACCAGTGAAGAAAGTGTTATAATTACCTGTAGACATCATTTTCTTTATTTAAATTGTGTTTCCTTTCCTTTTATCTCTTGACCTTCAAAAACATGGTCAAAGTCAGTATGTTCTCTAGAAAGCTTGTTTTTATAACTCCCTTACCATAAATTACTCAGTTTTTTCTATATAATAAATTTCTTATTTCTTTTCATCGTTTTTTGAAAGAAATCATTTTTTTTAATTGTACATTAAATTTTTTTAAGTAGGTTGGAAAGTCCTTGAGATGGCATGAACCACGCCATTTAGAGGAAAGGGGCCTTAATAGTGAGTTATCCACAACCTCCTTAATATTACAGATGAGAAAACTAAGACCAGGCAAATAGAGTAGTTTTCATGGGTCATAGACTTAGTGGTTTTACTTAGGTAAGAATCCAGTATTTGGCTTCCAGTCTTCTTTATGAGAGATTTTCTTTTGTTTTGTTTTTTAGTATTTGAAGGTTATTACAAAGAGATTTTAAATTTAAGAATTTTAGTAAGCTTTTAAGTAATGTGTAAGCTAGGAGGAAAGGAGGATTTTTATTTTTTGGCCAAAAATTGACTGCTGAATATTCCAATAAAGTATTAATCAGGAATTACTTAAGGCTGCTCTCTCAAAAACTACAAAAGTACCTGGAGAGACAGGTCTGCTTTTCTTGTATGGCCCTCATTTAGTCAGCAAATATTAATTGAGTGCTGTCTCCGAGGCACACTGTACTCGGGTTGATTCTACATGTTACATTTTATAAATTGAGGAAACGAGGCTCAGGGTGGTTAAATGGTTGATTTAAGATTCACAGCTCGTAGGTATTAGGGATGACATTTGAGTCCAGGGTCTTCTGACTTGAAATCACAGGCATACCTTGATAGTGGCTTGTCTTTAACATGTTAGCCACAGTTGGTCACATTGTAGCCTTCTTTTCCTTTCTGGGCTTTCTCTGTTTCTTACACGTGCAGTGGAGACTCTTGTAATCTCATTGCTTTCTGATGACCCAGGAGCCCATATATACCAGTTACTTAATGATAGTGTCACTTTAAGATGTTAATGCTGTTTCTGATCTCACCTTTGTACTTTAGTAATGTTGATTCTTTGGTGCTTCTGTCTAGTTAAGCTTATCTTTGAATGGTTGGTTTTGGATTCTTAGCAATAAAATTCTGCCTCTCAAGTTTCGTTAGCATTTAAATAGCTAAAGCCCAGGCTTTTTTTTTTTTTTTTTTTTTCCCCTCATTTGGAATAAATTGCTTGGTCATTCTGTTTCCACTTGTACTTTGAATGGTTGATCTTATTCTGATAGCTTTAATATATTACATCTTAAATTTTTAGTTTGCCTATATGGTTAAAATATTTATATGCTTTTATTATCAAGCATAGATTTGATTGTTTAATGGAAGATATTCTGTGTGAGTGTATATGTGTGTATATAAAGATATCATACTGTATTTGACCAGATAGTTGAAGGATGAAATGTCCTTGCTTTTTGAAAGCACCTGTGTGTGTAATACTGGCTTTACTTTGCTGAATTTGTTTGGAGGAAGCCAGGGGAAAGTCACTTGTTCTGCAAAGTCTCATGCCTCCCTCTCCATTCCAGGGGATACAGGAAGTCTATAATCAAATTTCTAAGTAGCCACTCAATCATTCATTCAAGACATAGTTATATAAGTACCTACTTTGTCCAAGGTGCTGTGTTGTTAAAAGATAGGGAAGTTAAATGATAAGATACAGATCCTGTTCTTAAGGAGATTATGACCTAAAAGCGGTGATAAAGACGAACACACAAATACCTATAATGCTGAGTGAACGTGATGAGGACTGGGAGAGAGGTATGAAATAGTACTTGGAGAATTCAGGAGAAGGAGCAGTTATTCTCATTTGAGAGTGATCAGGGTAGGTAGAGCTTAGGGTGGCCCAGAGCATTGAAGGCAGGGGATGATTTGTATTTGAGGGAGGGTGAGGAGAGCAGTATAGTAAGGAAGATTAAATAGCAAAGATGAAAAGACGGAAAAGCTTGGGATTATTTAGAAGTAATGAAGGGGGAAAGTGCAAGGAGGAGTGTGGCACCAGCTAAAGTTGGAGGTGGGAACCAGATGCTGTAGGTGCAGCAGCACGACATTGCAGGGTTTTAATGGGAGGGAGGTGGTGGGGAGCAGTGAAGTATGTAGATCTGGATGAGATCTATGAGAAATGTCAGTTTTCCAAATTTACATAGATTTTTTTTGGCAGGTTTTACACCCCAAATTTTATATTTTCATAGTTTTTGAAATGATTCCATATGTAAGGCTTACCACACTGGGAACTTATTCACTCATTTTTATGTATATTTGAGAACAGATTATGTGTTTTTTTGATAGAAGTTAGTACAAAATCTTTTTCACTGGCTTATACTTTTTTTTTTTTTAAAGCAGTAGCTGTTTTTTTAAACAGTGTATTATCATTTGGCATTTATGCAGAGGACTTGTTTTTTAAGTGTAAAAATGTCATCTCCTCGTGTAAATATAAGTATATTTCGCTAAGTGAGGTTGGTCATGTAAGTTGAAAGTCCCTGGCTCTCAATATAGTTCATGATTTATTTTACTGATTTATTTATGCCCTGCCATGTTCCAAACAGGATTTAAGGCAGGATATGTCATGAAGAGTCTTGGACCTTGTTCTAGCCCTGTCTATTATTTGACTGAACTGCTAGCCAACATAACACTGAGGGGACAGTGTTGAAGACAACTGGTGTCACAGAATGTGCTGTGGTTGTGTCTTTTGCCAAACTGGTAGTAATTCAGAGATGGAGACAATGTAATTAGAGTACCTTTAAAGATAACACCTTAAAACTTTGATAGCCTGTAAGGGAATTGGCTGGAGGGCACTGATGGATGGAGCACTTTGACCCTCAAGAGTATAGGCACGTTTAGAACAATGGTCTCCACAGTAGAATTTACAGAAAATTACCCGGGAAATGGGAGGAATATTAGAGGTCTCTAGGAAGTTTCTTTCAGTCTCTTGTGATGTTTTACAGTTTATAGGGGGCTGAGTAACTGGATTTTCAAATTTGTTATTTTATTTGTTGTTTTATTTTTTTAATGTTTATTTTTGAGAGAGAGAGAGAGAGAGAGAGAGAGAGAGAGAGAGAGCGTGAGCTGGGAAGGGGCAGAGAGAGGGGAGGACACAGGCTTTAGGCCCTGAGCTGTCAGCACAGAGCCTGATGCGGGACTTGAACCCGCAAACTATGAGATCATGACCTGAGCCGAACTTGGATGCTTAACTGAGCCACCCAGGCGCCACATCAAATTTGTTATTTTAAACAGTAGACTCTTAACATACTTGGTACTTCAGTGGGGAGTCACCATGCCAATCTTTTGTAAAATATTTTGTAGAGGTTGACTGGTCATCTTAAGGCAAAGGTCTTAAGAATTGTCTAACTTAAAGGTGACTTACTCATTTTTCTTTCACAAAAACACAGATGTTCCAAATTTGCTGACATTTTCTGTGACAAGTGGCTGTGAGTAGTATGCTGCCTAGCAGATATTTATGAAAAATAAACACACTTTATCTGTCCCTTTGGGATGCTGGTGAGTTCATAACAGTGGCTCAAAAAGTAACTACCATTCCGAACAAAATAAAATTCAATGTTATGGACAGAGGTTGTTGAAAATGAATATTTGGAACGATTTTCATAATTATTGAGTTTAATTGCTAAAAATGATGTGTGTAACTTTAATAGTATTTTTATATGTACATTTGAACTTGGAAACAAAATTTTCTAACCTGTTTTAAAACCTTATAAAATTAAGCATTAAAATTTTTTTTAAGGTTTATTTATTTTTGAGAGAGAGAAAGACAGAGCATGAGTGGGGGAGGAGCAGAGAGAGAGGGAGACACAGAACCTGAAGCAGGCTCCAGGCTCTGATGGGTCAGCGCAGAGCCCCATTTGGGGCTTGAACCCACCGTCAGCAAGATCATGACCTGAGCTGAAGTAGGACGCTTAACCGACTGAGCCACGCAGGTGCCTGAAAATTAGGTGTTATAGTGGTTTTGTGCCTGTCTGCCGAAAATATAAAAAAAGCAATACCATTTGATTTATTAGGAAGAACAACTGATTGTCATCAGGAAGTATGGAAATGCACTAGCTGAACTTTAGCAAATCCTTTGCATAAATGGTGAATGGGATTGAAGAATGAATATTATATCATGTTTTATTCAGTGCAGCAAGTGATGCAACTCTTTCATTTGGTTTTATCCATCTTTGTGAAGTATATTTTTTGGCTATGATAGCCATTAAAACCAAATAAAATAGTTATTTATTATAAAAATGAACTGAAATTTAGAACCAGACTTCAAATTGCCACATTATAAAAATGTGAAAGCAAAATTAAAAAATAACAAACCATGCTCAATCACATTACTCTCACCAAAAAATAGTGATATTAATAATAGTGTTTATTAGGAATAGCACAAAACCGTGTCATCAGTAAGTAAGATAAATGCTTTAGAATTGTTTATTTTATTAGAACAAATGTTATATGTTAAATTTCCATTTTTGCATGTGCTTCACAAGGTATATAATTTATTGGTCTGGTGTGCACTGTATTATAAATTGTAAATAAACATACATATATGATTCCCTATTCAAAACCTTTTAAACTATGCGGTATATGATAAAAAGTGGTTATTAGTGTTTTCTAGCAAAGGTCCTTAATTACGAAACCTTGCAGTTCATGGATTTAGAGTCTCTAATACTGTGAAATTATATGCAAAATTTTGTGAGTCTGTGCATTTCTCTGGCGACGGGGTCTATAACTTTTACCAAATTCCCAAAAGGGTTCATGACCTCTGCAAAGGTTAAGAACCTCTGTTGTTAAGGACTGGGACCTCAATAACTCCATTCATCTAGTCACACCTTCTTGCCAAGTTTAATGGATATATCTGATGTCATTACTCAAGCCTGCAGTATGACTGGATTTGCAGTCTGTTTTTCCATTTTGCAATAGATGTGATTGCATTGCCTTTGGCCTTTACAGATGTTTGAGTTTTATTTGTTGCACAACTACCTGGTCTTCATCACTTGGTGGCTTTTACATATCATTTCCCACCTCTATCCCCCTAAACCCCAATAAAGAAGGGTGGACCTTTTGTAGGAGTGTGGAGATGGGAATGCGTATATGTATGGAAGAGCCTTGTATCAATTTAAGTGTGGGGAGACCCTGCTGGGTAGGCTAGAATTCACAGTTGCTGTGTTTTTAAACTCTTTCTTTCTAGCATTTGAATCTCAGCTTTCTAGAGTCCTTAGGGTCTGATTTGACATATGCCAAAAACACTTTCCAAGTTTTATCAGCTGCTTAGATCTGTTCCTTTTTCTCCCCCCTCACTGTCATCGTTCTAATTTAGGCCTAATTATTGCGATGGTATCCAAGGTGGTCTCACTGTCCCCAGTGAGTTCCTTCTTAAGTCTGTCCTAAATTTTGTTTTGGAGAGATCATCCTAATTTTTATTTTTATTGTGTTGTTTGCTTAAAAACCTTCAATGGCTCCTCATTACTGTCAAGATGAAATTGTTACTTAGTCTGGCATTTAAAGCTTTCCAGTGTCTGGCACCAACCTGCATTTCTGGTCTCATTTCCCACTATTCTTCCCTAGTAAACTGAAATAAATTGTCAGTTTACTGTCCCTTAAACATTCCTTAGGCTTCTCTGTTTCCACTCCTTTACATATTCCTTTCCCCGGAATGTTCTCCATTATCCTACTCTGTATTTCTTGAAATTCTACCTATGCTTTAAAGCTCAGCTCAGATTCTACCTTGCTTGTTAATTGTTTCGAATATGAAATTTGAAAGTAATCTCTTCCTTCTATGAACTCTTTTCACATTTATTTTCCTTATTATTCATTTGACACTTTGCTGCCTTGTATTGTGCGGGATTTTTTTGTTTTCATGTGTCCTATCTCCCAAATTAGAGTATGAGAATGGCAGAAGGGGATTATGTTTTATATTTTGTCCTCTGCAATGTCTTACACACATAGATAATAAAATATTTGACAGATCGTGTCTATTAAACGTAATACTGCTTATTAATGTATTTAGAGAAACAGACCTTTTTTATTTTTAATGTGTGCCTGGAATACTCATACATAATATTTAGGGATTCTCTTTACTAGTTTCAAGGTATTTGGGAAATTGAATTGGAAATCAGATAATGCCCGGAGAGCATGTAGTCCCTATAGCCTAAGCAGCTGGCTGTCATGGCTATGTTCAGAAGTCTGGGGTAGCCCGGTGAGTCATTGTTCTCCAGTGTAGGGTGCTACCTGCCATGGATAACAGAAAAACTTGTGTTTCTTCCTCTCTCTCTCCTTCTCCCTGCTGGAGACACAAAGTCCTAATGTCTTGGGGATTCCTATACTTCTGTTTTGATTTCTCAGCCTATTCTCACTAAAATATATATTTTTATTGAATACTTGTTTGAATGGTGATACGGGGAGCCATGAAATTATTATATCTTAGGGTTCCTGTCCTTCAAGAAGATTGTGATCCCCATAAGGGAGTCTCATTTGCTGTATGTTTATTTATTTATTTTGAGAGAGAGAGAGAGCAAACCGGGGAGGGGCAGAGAGAGAGAGAGACAGAGAGAGAGAGACAGAGAGAGAGAGGGATAGAGAAATCCCAAGCAGGCTCTGCATTGTCAACACAGAGCCCCATGTGGGGCTTGAACTCCCGAATGGTGAGGTCATGACCTGAGCTGAAACCAAGAGTCAGATGCTCAATCGTCTGAGCCACCCAGGGGCCCCATCATTTGCTTTAAATCATACGTGAATTAAGAAATGATAGAAAAGGTATCATATAGGAGTATATAACAAACTAGTTAGTTGCTAACAGATACAAGGAAACTCCTGTAGCACTTACTATTTTTAGCACTCACTTGAAATTTATTATCATGTATACTTATTTCTGTTTTTACATAGGTCCTATTGCAGCAACCGCGTTGTAAATTATAGAGGGCAGAGCATTTATTGTACTGTTATATGTCAGTACCACAGTGCTTCCATAGTACTTTATCCAAGTATCCATAGATAGCACGTTAATGAGGATACTAGGAGGCTGGCATGGTCTGAGTAGGCTTCGTGGAGGAAGTAGAATTTGAATTAGATTTGTAGGATCTGGAATGATGCATATAGAATAGTCTCCTGGAACATGAAAAAGGGGTTCTGTATTTAAAATAATAAAGTATGTTTGGTGGAACTTGGAGCCTCTTTGGTTACTGTGCCTTTGGCCCTGAAGTGACCCTCATCATTTCTGATGTAATCCGTTAGTCAGAAGTAGTCATGGGACAGCTACCAGAGGGGCTAGGAAGTGTGTGCAGGAAGTATTTGGTGAGCAATAAGTGTTTTTGCCTTACCCTTGCAGAATTGGCTTTCTTTAGAGAGGTGAATAAATACCAGAATTGGTAGGCCTTGCTTGGAGTCATTGAAGGAAAGAGGAATTGTTTTGTGTGTTAGTCTAAATGAGATTTTTATTACTAAATTAATTTGTGAAAAGAACTTGTAATGTGGAGTGGTAGACCTTGGGACAGTTAAAGGAGAAATTTTAATAATGTCTCTACTTTAGGGGAAGGTAATACAAATTGTTTTAGTTTAGATGGTTTGTTACCATCTTTAGATACTTGAAACAGGTAGAAAGTTATTATTTAGTTTCAGTAAAACTGATCCTGTGCTTTTGTATTCTACATATACTGTTTGGCTGGTAATATTGTAGGGTGGGAAAAGTGAGAAAGAGCATAAAGAAAGGGCTTTTTGACACTTTTTGGAAACATTTTGCTGTCCGAGGATTTCAGAAAATTTCTCCTTAGAGTCCCTGGAGGTGTTTTCCCTCCCTCTTATCATCATACTGCTGAATAATTAAGATCTGTTTTTTCTGTTTTTCGTTCATCTTTTAATGCTTGGTTTGATAAGGTCTTTTGGGTGGTAGTTAAAGTGTTGGCCAAGTTCGCAGGAGTAGGAAGCCCCATTTGTTATTTATACCTGAGGCATATTTTTCTCCCAGTTTTATTCTTAAAGTCATCAACCTTGAACTTTTTTAAACTTAGGCCTTCTTTATGACTGCATTTTAATAGTATTCTCTTTTAAATTAAAAAATAAATCATATGGGGTGCCTGGGTGGCTCAGGTCATGATCTCACGGTTTGTGGGTTTGAGCCCCCTGCATCAGACTCTGTGCTAACAGCCCAGAGCCTGGAGCCTGCTTCAGATTCTGTGTCTCTCTCTTTCTCTGCCCCTCCCCTGCTCATGCTCTGTCTCTCTCTGTCTCTTAAAAATAAATAAACATTAAAATTTTTTTAAATGAACCATATATGTAAATCCTGACTATATTCTAACAACAAATTCAAAGAAATGGAAGTATGTAGAGTTAAAAGGCGAAAGTCTCTGTGGTGAATTATATGGTGGCTGTTAATTTAGGCTGCCTTGTCTCTCCCCACATCCCACTCCCTCCCCTCCCAGCCCCCATTTCAGGTCACAGTGTTTTTCCCAGTGACCAAGAGATGGGCAACTGACCTAGGCTGGATCTGATCTGTCATAGTTTCTTTGGACACAGTGATGGCTGCAGAATGGCTATATGACCAATAAAGGTTCAGAGCCTTTCCTTGAGATTGAAAAACGGATGTTGGACAAGAGACCGGCTCATTCCATTGGAGTTGCTGAACTGAGAGTGTGCCTGGCCACATGGAGGAAGCCTGTCTAATGTAGGGAAGAGTGGAGCCAATATACAGGGTGCAGCAGAGCTGACTGAGATGGACTTTCTCTCTCACACACACTCCCAAGGCATAATCACACACATCTCACATGCGTGAGCAGAGGGAGTCATTGGAGGCTGTGGATCCTCTTGAACCTTAAATTAGATCCACCCTGTATTTCCCAGTTAAATGAGCTAATCAGTTGCCTAACTGCTCGTGCTAGTTTGAATCAGGTTTTTGGCTCTTGAAACTGAAAGAGTTCTGACTAATTCAGACCCCCTTTGGCATCTGTCCCTCTTTCTTCCCTAAGATCATACTTTAACTTAAAAAAAATTTTTTTTAATGTTTTATTTTTTAGAGAGCGACAGAATGCGAGTGAGGGAGGGGTAGAGAGAGAGAGGGAGACACAGAATCCGAAGCAGGCTCCAGGCTTTGAGCTGTCAGCACAGAGCCCGACGCGGGGCTGGAAGTCATGAACCACGAGATCATGACCTGAGCCGAAGTCAGACGCTTAACCGACTGAGCCACCCAGGCGCCCCTTGTTATAGACCTTCTATACTTAATGTCATGGGAATTTTTTTATTTTGGAATACGAAGGAGCCATTTTATCTTTGCATAAAATGCTATATGACATTAATTAGATGTATGTTCTGTAATTTAGCCATCTTTCTCTCTTTTGATGGACAAATAGATACTGAGTTTCTTGCTGTTGTGAACTTTGTTTTGGTAGGCATCCAAGTTTTTTCTTGTTTTTGCACATGTATGAGAACATACTTACGGAATTCATGGTTATGCACATTTAAAAATTGATGTCCCTTCAAAATGTTACCCCAAAGGCTATATCAGTTTATACTTCTACCAATAGCATATGATAGCTGTTGCTTTCCCCCACCTTTATCAACTCTGGATATTGTCAGTCATTTCTGTTTGGGGCCTATTTGATGGATGAAAGTGATATTAACAGCATTGTTGTAATTTGTAGTCCCCTATTGATAAAGTTGATTATCTTACCAGATGTTTGTTGTATGTTGTTTTTCTTCCCCCCATGTAAGGCTCTTGATTTATTCATGTTGTTCACTTTCCTTTTGGGGTACTTGTCTTTTTTTTTTTTTTTTTTTTTTTTTTTTTTGCTTCCTAGCCATAATGTGCTTATGATGTAGTAGTATTTACATTAACGAGGAATGGCCTTGGTAGGCAGCTGACCCTCCTACCTAGTTATTTTAGAAAAGAAAGATATGAGATCTCTATTATTCCAAAACTAACATCATATGTATATTTTACAGATATCCCTGGACATTTAATTGGTTTGTGTCTAATAACTTTACTTAACTGCCCAGTTCATTTAGTTAGCTCAAGAATACATGTCTGTGAGTATTTAATTGAGGTTAATTTTATGACTGAGATGAGTGTTGGGAAACTCTTGTTTTGAGAATTTTCCAGTTCAAAATCATTAAGAGTCCATTGAATGATATGGAACTTTCAGGTTCAACTGACCAGTTTGTCCATTGGTGCAGAATCAGAACCACTTTCAGAGTAAGTTTTGACCCTATAAGAAAATACTTTCTTGGCCCACCTCCATGGAAAGGTGGGTTGGCTGCTAGGTATCTTTAGTGGTTAGGTTCCTCAGTTTTCATAAGTGGATACTAACCTGATTCTGTACTTGATTGAGTATGAAAGTATTTAGTCTGCCCTTAATTGGCAGTATAAAATAGCTTCACTCTAGCAAGTATGTATCCATTTACTTTGCTGCTTAATTCTTATCAAAAACCTAAGCAGTCAGAAACAGCACTCTTTGAGAATTGCTTAAACACAGTCCATTGCTTTAGAAACAGTTTTTACTTGGATCAAGCCAGAATACCGGAATGCTAAGTATATAGATTGCATTGTTTTTAGACTGGGGTACAATTACTTTACTGAATTGTTATTTGTCATGATGCAGTCAACCTTTATTGAAGACCATTAAAATAAACAGGTTTATAAAATTTAGTACTCCTCTTATTGTAAAATTCTTGTGAGGCTGTATCTCCTTTATTTTAGTGCCCTTATTGATATTGTAACCACTGCTACTACAATTACTGTTAGCAGCTGTCTGGAATACTAAGACTGAACACAAAACGAGTTAATAGCGGATGGCAAATACTCTTGCCCAAAAGGGGACACCATTCTGGATAGAGGATTATGTAATGGTTTGAAGTGTGGACTCTGGAGCCAGATTTCCTGGCCTTGAAGCCTGGCTCTTCTGCTTCCTAGTTGTGTGCTGCTTAACCTTTTGGTGCCTTAGTTTTCTCATCTGTGAAATAGGGTAATAATTGTACCTACCTCTACAAGGTTGTTGTGAGAATTTTGTGAATTTAAACATGTAAAATTCTTGGAACATACTCAGCCCAGGACACATGAAATGAAAATGAGCTGCTTTCCCCCCTTTTTTTAAATTATAGTAAGATATCCATAACATAAACTTTACCATCTTAACTATTTTTAAATGTAGTGTTTTATAGTTCAAGCTGCTATCATCACCATTATTGTTAGGACCCATGTAGTAATTTTTTTTCCAGGTCATTGTATGAGGAGAAGCTGTGATTTCCTTGTGTTACATAGTCATCATAACTCCTGTAAGCCATGGTATTTCTCTCTGTGCAAGGGAACTCAAAGTCTCTCCTTGCAACTCAAGAGAACCTTGTGGAATATAGTTTGTATGGTAAACTTACCCCTGACTTCATCTTATTTTCCTCCCTCATTTTCTCTGCCCGAATCTTATTACTTTTTTCTTTTTAATTCGAATGCACTTTGTGAGCTGTCTCAAATATTTTTTAGAATACTGTGGAAATAAACAAGTAATCTACATTATAGCATGTGCCCATGTTGAAATTTCAGATGAATTTTCATTTAATTTACCTTAACTGACTGCTTCTTGATAACAGAGAGGTGCTATAATTTTCATTGAGATATCTCAAATCTCATCATAGGATGGGTTACTTCTGGGAAAGTTCCTGTTGACAGCTAATCCTGTTCATGCTGTGGGTTTTCTTTTAAGCTTCAGTTACAAAAGTGTTCCTTCCTGACTTTTCTTATTTGTTTTTTCCCTTGACCTTTGCTCCAGCCATCTCTTGTAGATTGGGGGGAGGGGGATTGGGGGAGGATCATTTTTAAAGTTTTAAAGACTAAACTTGTAGTCTTTCAAGAATACTCTTCAGAATAAGACTTTTATCATAGATGTAGAATAGGCAGAGTAAAAGCTATATGCATTGTTAATTGCTTTTCTTTTAAAAACCAGAATGTTAATTTATTGATTTACAAGGGGGTAAAAAGAAATGTCTCAAAGCCTAAAATATTCCTGAGTATTCTGGTTATGTCTCTGGGGTATTCTCATCCCCATCGCATGGGGCTGATGCTCTGCCTTTTTTGAAGGGGAATCAAAAATATTTTTTTGACATCAGGATTGATTGAAATGTCTTTTAAGTCTTTTTCTGTATATTCTATAAATTGGTAGTTTGACGTAGAAGCTTGATTAAGGTTTAACTTTTTGTGTGTGTGGGGGGCAAGATGACTTTATAGATAGTATTATGAGACACATATAATGTCTGGTTGTCTTTTGGTGATGTTAGCAGCTGTTGGTATTGCTATTGGTTTTTGAGTCTTAAAATCCCAAAGTGATCACCATGGCATCTAGATAAGAATGGGGAAGTATTGCCTGGAAGTGGTAGGGTCTACTCTATAAAATAGAACCCTTGGTGACCATTTGAGAATGAAGGTGTGTTGTGTGGAATCAAAGAAGACCTAAGTTTTGGGTTGGCTCCCGTGTTTAGGAGTTGCTTAATCTTGCCTAATTAACAGCAACAGTAGTAGCAGGTACCATTCATTTAGTGCTTATTTTATACCAGGTTCTGTGCTAAGTGCTTTATGTATGTTGTGTAATCTAATCCTCATAACTATGCTGTAAGGCAGGCATTATCATCTTATTTTGCGGTTCACATTGCTGAGTAGTGAAGCAGGGATTCAAGCCCTGCTTAACTCTGATCTTGTGCTCTTAATAGCTTTGTTCTTCCATGTCTATAAAAAGGGGTATAAATAGAGCTGTCTTATCTATCTTGTAGGGTTAATGAGATGTTGTGTGAGAAAGTGCCTTGAAAAATATTATAGATGTTAAAATGAGAAGTGTGCTAGGCTAGCAATACACAGAAAAGGTGGATAGTGGAGGCCTTTGCCTTTGGCTAAGTGAGAGTAAAATGTTTGGACGGAAAGAACCCTCTGGTCACTTTCTAACTTCTGTTTCCATTACTATTGCTGTTGACATGTGCGAGTTTCCTTCTCTTGTTAAAATTGATAGTGATAGAGATTTTATATGTGGTCACTGTCATGTCAGAGGTTGCTTAAGAGTCTCTAGGTGAACAGTGATGTCTTAGTTTTACTTCATGGACCATATATGTAGGCTCAGTACAGATTTTTTTTTAAGTTTATTTATTTATGTTGAGAGGGAGAGTGTGACCGGGGAAGGGCAGAGAGAGAGAGAGGGGGAGAGAGAGAGAGAGAGAGAGGGAGACAGAGAATCCCAAGCAGGGATTCACTATCAGCACAGTGAACCCACAAACCCACAAACTATGAGATCATGACCTGAGCTGAAATCAAGAGTTGGATGTAGGGGCGCCTGGATAGCTCAGTCGGTTGAGTGTCTGACTTCAGCTCAGGTAGTTCATGATCTTGCTGTTTGTGAGTTCAAGCCCTGCGTCGGGCTCTGTGCTGACAGCTCAGAGCCTGGAGCCTGCTTCAGATTCCGTGTCTCCCTCTCTCTCTGCCCCTCCCCTGCTTACACTCTCTCCCTCTCTCTCAAAAATAAATAAACATAAAAAAATTTTTTTTAGAGTTGGTTCCTTAACTGAGGCACCCAGGTGCTCCTTAGTACAGATATATATTTAAAAAACAATTTTTTTTTAATGTTTATTCTTGAGGGAGGGAGAGAGAGAGAGCGAGAGCGAGCACGCGCAAGAGTGAGCAGGGAAGGAACATAGAGAGGGAGACACAGAGTCCAAAGCAGGCTCCAGGCTCTGAGTTGTGAGCAAAGATTCGGGGCTCAAATTCACGAACCGAGAGATCATGACCTGAGCCTAAGTTGGAAGCTTAACCAACTGAGCCACCCAGGTGCCCCCAGATATTTTTAACTGAGAGCAAGAGTATAGTCACAGTTCTTTTTCTAAAAGGATAAATATTTATTAAAAGTAGGAAAAATATTAACTGAATTTGTACATTTCTTAAGCTGGATAGTGGATATATCTGTTAAAATTATTTTCAATACCATTTTTGTATGCCAAGTATTTTGTAATCAATGAAACCATTATTAAAAGTTCTAACCACTAATATTTGCATGTGTAACAGACTATGAGAAATGGGTATGAAGTTAGTACCTGTAGGTCTGTCCTTCAGCAATTTATTATCAATTATAATAAATTGGTACTGAGCACATGGACAGCTGTTGAGAAGAGATCTATTGCAATTTCCAGCTCAGTGGCAGTGGGTATCATGATTGATGTCTGAGGCAGACATGTAGAGTATAGGAATAGTGCTTTGTTTTTGCTAACCGTTGTTAATGTGTTTATCAGAAAGCCCTGGGGCTTTACCTGGACACATTTCCTTGTTACTGTGCTTACTGCAGTTCTTCTGTTACTCTGGGAATCATACTGTTACACTATATCTACTATGGGGAAAGATCTAGGATTTCATTGTAATTAATCCCAAGAAAGATTTCCTATTTATTTTTATTATTTTTATTAAGATCTAATTCACATATCATAAAGTTACCCTTTTAAAGTGGCTTTTAGTGTATTCACAAAGTTATACAACTGTTAGCACTATTATCAGACTATTTCATCACCCCCAAGAGAAATCCCATGGAACTATACAATATTTGACCTTTCATGTCTTGCTTCTTTCACTTTGCATAATATTTTCAAGGTTCATTCATATTGTAGCATGATCTATATTTCATTCCCTTTTATGGCCAAATAATATTCCATTGTATGCATAGACCAAATTTTATTTATCTGTTCAGTTGTTGATGGACATTTGAGTTATTTCCACTCTTTGACTATTATGAATAATGTGGCTATCAACTTTCATGTACAAGTTTTCACATGTGGGCGTATGTTTTCCTTTCTTTTAGTAATATATCTAGGAGTGTGTGACAACTAAGACCACTGACCCAGCCAAAGGAGGGACGCAGAGGAGACTTGGAGCACGGTGAAGCGAGGCTTTAATCAACGTTCTTGCAAGAGCGGGTGTCTGATGGACAGGCAGGGTCGGGGCAGTTACAGCAGACAATTTATCTCTTAGCGTGAAGTCCCTCCCCTGGGTCCTCATTGGCTGAGCACTACACAGGTTACAGTCTTACCTGACAACGCCTATGCCCATGTAAGGCGAAAAGTAGTCTGATGGGGACAAATGCACATTCCTTGAGGTGACGCAGAGACCAGTTCTTTGGTGCATGCTCATTGCAAAGCCCGCGAAAAATAAGCCCACGAAATGGAGAGAGGAAGAAGAACCAGGAAGTGAAATGTCTAAGGGTTTGGGACTCTATTGTGTCTAAAATACGACATATTTCCAATAGGTTGTAAACCTATTGTTAACTAGACAGCCCAGCTTTTATTTGGTATTTCTGAAAATGAATCATCTCACTTCTCACAGAATAGAATTACTGGGTTACGTGGTAACTCTGTTTAACATTTTGTGGAATACAAACTGTTTTCCAAAGTGGCTGCACCATTTTACGTTCCCACGAGCGGTGTATGAGCATTCTGATTTCTCTATTTCCTTGCCAGCACTTACTATTTTTTTTTAATTTTTAAGTGCTTTTTATTTATTTTTGAGAGACAGAGACAGAGCATGAGCGGGGGAGGAGCAGAGAGGGAGGGAGACATAGAATCTGAAGCAAGCTGCAGGCTCTGAGCTATCAGCACAGAGCCCGATGTTGGGCCTGAACCCATTAACTGTCAGCCGAAGTTGGACACTTAACTGACTGAACCACCCAGGCACCTGCCAGCACTTATTATTATATGACTTTTTGACCCAAGCCATTGTAAAATGTGGAGTGGAATTGTAATTTGATTTGCATCTCCCTAATGACGAAGATGTTGGACATCTTTGCATGTGCTTATTGACCATTCATACGTCGTTTTTAGAGAAATGTGTATTCAGATCTTTGTCCTGTTTTTAAATTTGATTATTTGCCTTTTTATTACGGAAACTATGAGTCCCATATCAGATATATGATTTGCAAATATATTCTCCCATCATGTGGATAGTGTTTTTACTTTCTTGATGGCATCCTCTGAGGCACAAGTTTTTAATTTTGATGAAGTCCAATTTATCTTTTTTTTTCCCTTGTCCTTTTGGTGTCATAACTAAGAAACTCTTGCCTAATCCAAGGTGATGAAAGTTTATGCCTATGGTTTTTTCTAAGAGTGTTATAGTTTTAGCACTTACATTTAGGTTTTTGATACATTTCAAGTTAATATTTCTCTATGTGTATGAGGTAGATTTCAGTTCTTTTTGCAATAGAGATAAAGCTCATTATTTTTAAATTTACACATCAGCAAGACTCTCTGCTTCACCTCACTTGATAATATTTTAATCAGTATATGATTTCCTGCCACTTTATTAGTTTCACCTCTGACTTCCTGCTAATGAGTATTTTCTTGGTCTTAAACGGAGTTTCTTTATCAAAGCCATATTAACCTTTGCACTTAACAAAATGTGAGAATTAGGAGGAAGTTTATTGATCACGCAGTCCAACCTTTTACCAGAGTAGAGGCTTCAGGATCTGTGACAGAAAGGCTTTCAACTTCTTTTTGGACACTTTCAGAGATGATTCGTTCACTGTGCTCGCTTCGGCAGCACACATAGAGAGATGATTCGTTCACTGAATTGTATTGCACTGTAAAGCACTATTTAAGAAATCTTACCTAATCAAAAATCATTTTATAAATAAAACATGTTTCAGAGGGAATTGATAGTTATTGAGTTTATTGGTAGTTTATCACAGTTTTGATTTTATTTTTCCCGTAGCAATTTAAGTTAAAAGGAGTTGGTGATTATATCATGTTATGGATGGAAAGTTCGTGTCACCCCAGAATTCATATGTTGAAGCCCATATCTTTGAGATGGTTTCAGAAGGTGGGGACTTTGGGTGGTAATTAGGGTTAAATGAGATCATGAGGGTGCAGTCCTCACAATGGGATTAATGTCCTTATAAGAAGATACCAGGGAGTTTGCCCGACCCTCCATTGCCCCCCAGCATGTGGTGATACAGCATGGAGGCAGATATTGTGTACACCAGGAAGGGGCCCTCATGAAACACCGAATCTACTGGCACCTTGATCTTGGACTTCCCAGCCTTCAGAACTTTGAGAAATAAATGTTTGTTGTCTAAGTACCCCCCCGTCTGTTTTGTTACAGCAGCCAGAACTGACTAAGACATATCATAACCCACAGTGGCTTATAATTAAATGAGAGCAGTATATCCACCAATGTATTTGGAGAAATGCTCATAATCCTAAAGCAATTCAGCTCAGTTTTTATTGTTGTTTTTATTTATATTTACTTATTCATTTATTTATTTATTATTTTCCAGAGCACAGCATACATTTTATCTTCATACTAAGCATTAGAATAACAAAAAAATACAGAATGGAAAATTAGAGTACCACTTAGTATTTATGACTACATAGTTCTGGTCTTTCACCATTTCTTTTTTTTTTTTTTTTTTTTTTTAATATATAGTTTGTTGTCGAGTTAGGTAACATACAGTGTATGTGGTGTGCTCATGGCTTCAGGAGTAAATTCCCATGATTCATCACTTACATAAAACACCCAGTAATTCAGCCCAGTTTTAAAAGCTAATGGTTAGAATATTTGACATTTATTCTTTTATTCAGCTGGAATATTGCCCCTGGTAACAACTCTGCATTTTATCAATGTCCTCTTAAAACTTGGCTTCTAAAATTAAAGTCAGTACTTGGTATATGCACATATTAGTACAAAGTGTGGCTGGCTGATAGTTTTTGTTTATTTATTTTGTTTTCTCTTATTATAGAACTCAGAATTAAGCTGATTTTTTTGTAGCCATATATTTGGGACTCATATTGAACTTATGATCAAGCGAAACCCCTTTTTAACAAGTTACTAAACTGCATGTCCTCTTCCTTTAAAACTCCTTAGAGTTGCTGTGAAAGTTACTTTACACTTAGAAATTATCTGGGCTCTTCTCTGTGACTTATTGGCTACATGACCTTAGCCAAGATACTGAATTTCTTTGACCTCATTTATCTGTCAAATGGGGATAATACCTCCATTTCACAGTGTTGTTAGGGGTTTTAATTAGATGATGTGTGCCAGTGCATGCATGTGGCTCTAGCATTCCCAGTGGACATAGGTCTTGTACAAACAGTCTTCTGTCATAGGTGCTTCGTTGCTGGCTTTACCTAACTCGTGGTCAGATACTGACTGAATCCACCCAGTTCAGATCTCTTTATATGTTGAATTGATAGGAAATATTTAAAACATGCAGAAAAGGATAAAGAAAAGTAGAAAAATCATTCTATGTACCATCCACCTAACTTAATTGGACTTTAACATTTTGCTGTATTTGAGATTTTTTAAAAAAGAAGTAAAACACTGTGGAATTGAACCCTCTGTGTATCGTTCTCTCATTTTACCTTCCTACCCATTCCCTATAGGTAAACAGTATCCTGAATATATTTGTTTTCTTAAATAATATAACTAGTTTGCATATTTTTAAAATTTAGATCTATAATATCCTATAATATGCTCTTGAAATGTGCTTTTTTTCCCCCCCTCAACATTTTTCCATTGTGTGGCTCTACCATAATTTATTTACCCATTTGTCTTTGGATAGTTATTAGGTAGTTTCCAGTTTTTTATTATTAGATAATGCTGCAGTCATGAACATGCTTCTTGTGAACATGTGTGAATATCTATAGAGGGTATATGTGTGTGTGTGTGTGTGTGTGTGTGTGTGTAAGATTGGAATCACTGGTTGAGGAGGATATGCCTCTTTAGATTTGAAGAATAATTTGATACTACTTAGTGAAGTACACCAATTTACAAATTTTTTTTAATGTTTATTTATTATTGAGACAGAGAGAAACAGAGCATGAGTAGGGGAGGGGCAGAGAGAGAGGGAGACACAGAATCCGAAGCAGGCTCCAGGCTCTGAGCTGTCAGCACAGAGCCCGACGCGGGGCTCGAACCCACGAACCGTGAGATCATGACCTGAGCGCAAGTCGGCTGCTTAACTGACTGAGCCACCCAGGCGCCCCTGAAGTACACCAATTTAGACATTACTGCCAGAGTATAAGAGTTTTACTTCCTTTACATTTCCTCCACCAAGTTTTAGCATTATCTAAAGTAATGAATTCATCAGGTTGTAGATGGTGAGCAGTTATTCGGTTCAGCAGTTTTTCTGGCCAACTTTAGAAGCCCTTGGCATGTATAAGGAAAAATTTATGCTATCAAATGAACAGGCTCCCGGAACTGTGTGGCTCCAGATTTGTGACTTATTCTGGTGTAAGCCATAATTCATTCGACAAAGTTAGTGGAAAAATAGCAACTTTTAACTTCTTGGCAATGACACAGTCCTATAAGCAGTGGTAATAGTCTTCATTACCTGTACTTTATTTGATTACACTCTTTATAGAGCAAGTAAAGTAAGATTCTAGTCTCTAGCAATTGTGACTTCAAATAAATATTAACCAATTAATAAAATTGGTATAAAATACATACTAGGGCAATAAAATGTAAACATAAATACAAAGTTAAATTTTTATGGTTTAAGATTTTGACAATGAAGGACATTTGTGATCATTTATACAAAGTAAATATGATGAAGTACAGTATAATGAGTATTGGGTGAATCAGTAGCACTGGTAGTTATATTCTGATATATACTGATAGGTCAGAGACAGAGATGGTGCACGTTTATTGGATTAAGAAGCAAATGTGTGAGCCAGAAATAAAGGTGCTTATCACAGCTTGACCCTTGCTCGAACTCCAGACATCAGAGTAAGTTATAGCTGTTAAATCTAGTTTAGCATTAAGAAAGAGCTGATCTCTAAATTAAAAAAAATAGTATTAAAAACGTATTTCTTCTGAAGTTCCCAAATTATTAAATGTGCATTTAGGAATAATTTATTTTGGGGACATTTACTTTGGCACCCATGTTAAATTTATTTCCCCTTTGGTATTTTAAGAGATTAAAGGTAATTCATGATATATTACTTGGTTGAAAGTTGTCTTGCTGTCTTGCTTGTTTTTGTCCCCCATTTTATGAAAGGAAATGGAATATTGTGGAAAATAGAGAAAAATATTAAGGGGTAGAAGGGAGAAAACACTTAGAGCAAATAACTAACTCTATCTAGTCCTGTGCCTTGACAAAAGCTATTAATGTTGTGGTAGATTTCTGAAAGTTAGGATATGGATTTATAACTTTATTCAGAGTTTTGGGTGTTTTTTCCAAAGCAAATAACTGTTATTTAATTTTTTGGATCTGGAGTTAAAAACAAACAAACAAAAACAAACAAGAAACAGGAACCTTCAGTGAATTTCCTTCAAGAAAGAAGGTATTCTTAGCCTGTCATGGAGGAACAGCCATAGCGGCTCAGCCAGCGGCAGGCAGGCAGCTCGGAGCCACCGGAGTCCGACCTCCTCCGTGGTAAACAGGCTGAACCTTGCTCCCTCCACAGGCTATAAAGGCACAAAGTGACACTAACCCTGCCCTACAGAATACATTTTTTTCTCTTTATGAATATGAATAGGTTTTTCCTTTTTTTTTTTTAAAAAAAAAGTTTATTTTTTTTTGAGAGAGAGAGAGAGAGCGTGCAAACAGGGGAGGGGCAGAGAGGGAGAGAGAGGGAATCCCAAGCAGGCTCTGTGCAGTCAGCACACTGCCTCACATGGGGCTCGAACTAGGGAACCAGGAGGTATGACCTGAGCCCAGATCAAGAGTTGGTTGCTTAACCGACTGAGCCACCCAGATGCCCTGGTTTTTCTCTTTTTTAATTGAGGAGGAGCAAAGACAAAAGTTAGCTAAGCTGTAAATGTAAATAATTATGTCATTGTTGTTAACTGAGCCAAACTACTGCCACCTTTCTGAAATTGTTCTTAAGTTATATTAGTAGAGCTTATCTTTAAAAAACAAAACAAAACAAAACAAAAACACTTGGCCTAACCCCTTTTAATTCTCATTCTGGTATCTGACCTTTCAAGTTTCTTCTCCCATCTGTTAGTGTCATCTTTCTCCCTTTCTGTTACTCCCTCTGTCTTACCTGTTGCTATAAAATTGCCTTTAACCTTTCCCCCTATTTACTCTCCTCTCTATCTAGCTTTTTTTCATTTTTAATATATCTCTAATATATTAATATACCACTGTTTTTTTTCCTGTACACACCCCTCAACCACATATACACACCAATGTTTTGGTCTACACTTTGTTTTTTTTGTTTTTTTTGTTTTTTTGTGTTTATTTTTGAGAGAGCGAGCGAGTGAGCAAGTGAGCATGAGTAGGGGAGGGGCAGAGAGCGAGGGAGACACAAAATCTGAAGCAGACTCCAGGCTCTGAGCTGTCAGCATAGAGCCCGATGTGGGGTTCGAACTCATGAACTGTGAGATCATAACCTGAGCCAAAGTCAGACGCTTAACTGACTGAGTTACCCAGGAGCCCCTACACAGTGTTTTAATATCTGTTGAATTTGAGTGCTTTAAGGATAGCATGTATTCTGTTCAGTAAGATATAGCCCCCACTTCTTATTGGCTTAAATTTGCCCTATTTACACACTTTTGTTAACTTTGGCAATTGTAGGGATTTGAATTTGCACATTTCCTACTATACTAAACTCTCGGGAGAGTGCAGGAGTAGATCCATACACATATGTTAAGTTGATTTTTGGCAAAGTTACCAAAGCATTTCAGTGGCAAAAGGGCAGTCTTCAACAAGTGGATGTTCACATGCAAAAAACTAGACTTCGATCCATATTTTGTACCACAGTAAAAAAAAAAATTAACTCCAAATGGAGTTACTAAATACTCCAGGTGGAGTATTTAGAACTCAATATAAAACTTAAAACTTTGACACTTGTAGACAAAAGAATAGTATAAAACCTTTGTGATCATTGGTTAGCCAAAGATTTCTTGCATTCAATACAAAAGGCATGATCTGTAAAAGAAATTGAAGAATGGAGTGTCATCAAAATTAAGAACTTCTGACCTTGAAATGACACTATTAAGAGTGTAGGGGAAAAAAAAAACAACCAGCAGAGAAATGTAAACCAGAGCACAAAGAGATACCATTTCACATCCACTGTGATGGCTAGAATAGAAAAAAACGTCAGATAATAACAAGTGTTTATTTTAATGTGGAGAAATCAGAATCTTCAAACACTGCTGGTGGGAATAGAAAATGGTGCAGTCAATTTGGAAAACAGTCTGACAGTTTCTTAGATCTCCCGCTGAACTTCAAGCATTAGCTCACATCTCACCTTGAATAAAGGAGGTCTACACATAGCATCCTATTTAGTGTCCCTTTTCATTCACAATCCCTTTCTCTGCTCTTTTTTACCCTCTAATACATATCAACTTATAAATATCACTGCATAATTTACTTGTTTTATTGTTTGCCTCTACCCGTTGGCATGTAAATTCTATGAGGCCAGGATAGAACAGTGCCTGGTTTAGAGTGGCCTCTCATTAAATGTCTGTTGAATGAATGAATGAAAGCTGGCACTGGCTCCAAATCTCATGCTCTGAGTCACTGTGATATGCTGCCTCTCTAACAGTTATTATTGAGTTTTCATAATGACTTAATTTTTATAATGATTCAGTAACTATGTAATACTTTATCTAGCTCTACTGTAATTTATCAAACTATTTCTTGTGATGTAGTTAATTTCTGAAGGATAGGGTCATTCATTTAACAAACAGTTAGAATCAGGCTTTGTGTGCCAGCCTCATAAAGGTGAAGAAAAAATGGACCTTGTTCTCAAGAAACTGTCAGACTACAGTGGCAGTAGATATAGCAGCAGTTATTATAATGGTATGTGATAAGGGCACCCATTAGAGGCATTTGGAAGGTACAAAGAGAATACATCAGATGTGCCCAACTCTGTGGGAGCTAGAGGTTGGGTCATGATTTGGGGGTGGGGTAGAATTGGGAGGAGGAAGGACAGCTGAAAAAAAAGGATGCAGTAACCAAAATGTACACTGAAGGACAGTTTTAGCCAGATATTAAAATAGATGGGAAGAAGACTCAAGATTGTCAAGGATGAAAAGGGTGAAGTACAACTTTAATCATTAGCAGTGTAATGTTTTCTAGTAATTTGTAGTGTAACACATCATTGTGATCTGAGGAAGATTCTTCCCTTCAGAAGTCTGCAAGTGGTAATGCATTTGGTTTGTGTTTATCTTAAAATATGTATTACTCATTACCCTTAGGAGAGGCTAGGATTAAGTTCTTAGAATTTCTTTAAACTACAAACAATGGGTATTATAAACTAATAGTTGTAGAAGTGAACACTTTTTGAGTATTTATTATATACCAGGCACTGTTCTAAACATTTTATATGTGTTAATTAAAAATAATATGTATTTACCTTTAGTTATATGTACGGTCAAGTCATGATTATCTGTAGGTAGATTATTTGTATTCAGGTTATCCATTCATTTCAAAAGATCTCTTCGTTAATTGTGTCCTTCTACCTTCCCCTCAGTATCACTCTCCTAGTTGTTTTTATTCCACTCCCCCATCATCACTTGTACCTGTATTTTAAAGCTGTATAGATTGTTTTTGTCTTTCTACCACATATGTTGACATTTGATGGGAAAGCAGATGTCATGTTAAGCCTTGGACAAGTATATAGACTCATTTTCCTCATTCTTAGAATTTTCCTGACTTCTTAATATATGTTTTTAATGTTTTACTTATTTTTGAGAGAGAGAGAGAGAGAGAGAAAGAAAGAGCGTGAACAGTGGAGGGTCAGAGAGAGGGAGACACAGAATCTGAAGACAGGCTCCAGGCTCTGAGCTGTCAGCACAGAGCCGGACTCGGGGCTTGAACCCACGAACTGTGAGATCATGACCTGAGCCGAAGTTGGATGCTTAACTGATTGAGCCACCCAGGCACCCCCTGACTTCTTAATATTTTATTTACCTATTCAAGGTTTTTCTCTAATTGCCATTTATTAATTTACACAGGTACCAGTGGAAGCCATTTTTCCTAGTCCTATTTGTTACCAGACTTCCTCTACCTATAAATCAGGGATACAATTCTTAGAAACCTAGAATTAGAGGAAGGCGAAAGGTTATGAAACAGAATCCACTTATGGGAGGTGATTTCAGACAAGGCCTATGATGGACTTTGCACAAAAATATCTTAACATAATGATTTTTAAATTTTACTTTGTTATGTTGCCTGAAATTCTGTGTCTTAAGCATTCATTTAGATAAACAAATAACCTGCTTCTAAGATACCTCCGTTTAGGTTAAGAGTTAATAATCGGTTCTAGTCAGATTGCCTCTACACTCCTAGTTGTGATTAGAAGGGAGAAATGTAATATTGGAAATCGGTATTATGGTAAATTGGGGCAGCCAGAGTACGGCTAGAGTAGGGTTCTACAATGTAGGGGAATTTAAGGTTGCTGAAATTAGGGAAGAGGGTCATGGAGAAGTCTGTGCAGAAATGTAGAATTTATAAAAGGCAAATTGCTTTAGTACAAAATTACTAGAGATGACCCTTTAGGGAGCAACCAGTTTAAGGGGAAAAAAGGACATTTTTTTCTTTGAGGCTGTCTTGTTCTGATGACGTCCTGCTTGCATGCGTCCAACTTAGGTTAATTCTCATTTTCCATATTTGGGAAACTCATATGGTGGTGAAGATTGGGTTGAATTTGGGAAAGATAAAAGCAAATAAAATGTAACTCTACTATAGTTAATGTTGTAGTGTAGCTTTGTAAAATAAGCTTTTGTGGACTAGCCTGCCAATTGGACCATCATTTGTGACATTTCTTTTATAGGAATATGAGTATAAAATGTTAAATGACTAACATGCAGTTAAAATCAAGGATACAATTTGTTTTAGAGAACAAAGCCCTCGTTTTAAGGATAAGGATTAGGGAAAAAGAATCTGAGATTTGTAAGGGACCTTTTTTTTAAAATTTGGGGTATAATTGACATATTATTGATGTTATATTAATTTCAGGTATACAATGGAATGATTTGATGTTTGTATACACTGTGAAATGATCAAATAAGTCTAGTTACCATCTGTCACCATACTGAGTTACAAACTTTTTGTTTTCTCTGGTGATGAGAACTTTTAGGATTTACTCTCTTGACAGCTTTCAAATATGCACTACAGTAATGTTAACTGTAGTTACCATGCTGCTGCATATTACATCTTCTGATTTATTTATTTTATAGCTGGAAGTTTGTATCTTTTGACTCCCTGGAACCTTTGGGTTTTTAGTCCATCTCTCTTTTGTTTGATTATCTTTAGTAATAATGATTGTGGGGTTGACTTCTTTACATTGTCTACTTATTCGTCCTAGTTGTACTCTCTGAAGTCATATAGAACACAACTCTGTCTGTTTTGATAGGTCAAGGGTTCAGATATTTAATGACTGCTTTGATGTCTCTGTATGATGATAGCTAGTCTATCTTCCTGTATGCTTCTCTTTTTCAGGCTGATTTCCATAGCCTAATTGTTTCTTGTATGCCATTGTTTTCAAACTTGGAAATCCTAGCCTAATTGTTTCTTGTATGCCATTGTTTTCAAACTTGGAAATCCTTCTAGATAGTCTCTAACTTTAAGTCCTTGAAATCATGGTATGCAAAAACCTCATCTCATGGTTTAAATGTGATTCTAATCAGCTGAGCTCAGAATGGGTCTGTTTTATCAGGGTGCTCAAGATAGTCCAAGTTTGCAATTAGTTTTTTTTTTCTTTTTTTAAATGACTATATCCTACATTTTGTTCTCATTAACTACTTCGGTCACATAAGCCTGTAGATGAATTTATTTATGTATTTATGTATTTATCTATTTGTTTATTTTCATAATTGGCTATTAATCCAGATCTTCTGTCTTCATTTTAACTTTAGAGAAGAGAATGATGTAGCGAATTAAGCCAGGGACAATAGAGGCAAAAAGATTTGGGTTTTCCCATTTAGTAGTAAAGTGTCCTTGGGTTATTGACTTGGCTTTTTTTTTTTAAATGAGGACAGTAATGCCTCATCACTAAGATTGTTATGAGAATTACATGAAATAATCTATTGAAAGGACTTTAATATGCTTTATTCTAGTGCTTTACTTACTGTTACTTTTTAAAATTTTTTAAGTGGGCTTCATGCCCAGCGCTGAGCGCAGTGGGGCCTGAACTCATGACCCTGAGATCAAGACCTGAACAGAGATCAAGAGTTGGACACTTAAGCTGACTGAGTTATCCAGGCACCCCTGTTTACTATTAACTTTTAAAAAATGTTTTATATAAACATTTAATAGATGCAAAAGAATATATAAAAATATATAGCTAAATTAAGAGTACTATACGGCAGACATTTATGTATGTATCACCCTTAATTTAGATCTAGTTTGTTTTTAACCTAGTGTTCTATCCTTTAGATCATTTACCATTTTTAATTTTCATTTATTGCATTGTCTAGGCCCCTCAGCTTTATGTTGTCAGCAGATCTGATGAACAAAATTTTTTTGAATTATTGGAGCAAGTCATTAAAAAAAATATTTAAGAGGGAGGCCTGAGGCTGAGCACTGGGGCTGGCCGCGCAGGGCTGTTCCTTGGTGGGTATTGAGTGGTTAGTTAGCATTTTGTAGGGTCACGGTTTATGGACAACTTCTCTGCCTGGAAGTATCCTTAACCACTTCGTTTCTACCATTTTTTTCTCTAGAAGGATATTTGAGAGATCAGTGCAACATTTATGTATTCTCTTCAGTATTGTCCTGATTTATCCACCTAATTTTTTTTATGGTTATTCTGTGAAAACTGCTATGAAAAGATCAGCCATATTTAGCATAATGACATAACTTAAGCTCTTAGATAATTCAGCTAGTGGTAAAATATACACATTTTTTCGCTTTAGCATATTGCAGATTAAAAAAAATTAGTTTTAAATTTCTCAGATTATTTAAATTCTTACCATAACCCCTCATGAACTAAGAGATTCTCTACTACTTATCAAAAATAGCATTTTATTAATTTCTCACTAAAAATTGCAAAGTACATCAGAGTTGCAACCAAAGATTCCCACTTTCAGAATTAACCGTAGCTTATTTTTCTGGTGCTACAATTGTGAAAGTCTTTTACTGGTCAGCAGAATATCTGAAGAAGTGTTGGACAAAAGATACTCAACACAGTATTTAAACAAAAAATCCAATCAGTTTGTTTACCATTAAAAGTTAGAGATGGGGGCGCCTGGGTGGCTCAGTCGGTTAAGGGTGCGGCTTCGGCTCAGGTCATGATCTCACGGTTCGTGGGTTTGAGCCCCGCGTCGGGCTCTGTGCTGACGTCATGATCTCACGGTTCGTGGGTTTGAGCCCCGCATTGGGCTCTGTGCTGACAGCTCAGAGCCTGGAGCCTGCTTCAGATTCTGTATCTCCCTCTCTCTCTGACCCTCCCCTGCTCGCACTGTCTCTCTCTGTCTCTCAAAAAATAAATAAAAAAACATAATAAAAAAAATTAAAAAAAAAGTTAGAGATGGATCATTGTTTTAATAATTACATTCACTTTGCCATTTGTTTATGTTATGACATTTTAGTGAATAAATTTTTATTGTGACTAACACTATGGAATTTCTAGCTAATCAGGGGTATTTATTTTGGGAAATAAAGACACATCTGTTTCTTATACTTCACTTTTGTAATAGTATGGCCCTGAGCCTATGTTTCAGATTTTAGCTTTTGTTCTCTCAGGGAGCTTATTGGTTCTTTGTTCCTGCAGAGGCCCAATATTCTTAATCTAGCTTTTGTTGTCATATAGTTATTTCCCACTAGTTTATCAACCATATGCAGATGAGATATACTAACGTGCAGTGGCATTGCAGTCACTTCGTCTCAAGCTAGGTTATTTTACATTTTTCTTTTACTTACCTCAGTTCTTCCTTTAAAATGGCAAAGTCCTGGGGCGTCTCAGTGGCTCAGTCAGTTAAGTGTCTGACTTAGGCTCAGGTCATGATCTCGTGGTTCACGAGGTCGAGCCCCACATGGGGCTCTGTACTGACAGCTCAGAGCCTGGAGCCTGCTTTGGAATCTGTGTCTCCTTCTCTCTCTGCCCCTCCCCCACTCGTTCTCGCGCGCGCGCTCTCTCTCTCTTTCTCTCTCTCTTTCTCTCAAAAATAAATAAAATATTAAAAAAATTTTTAAGTGGCAAAGTCCAGAGTCCACATGTAGTTAGACTTGGATGTGTAGGACCTTTGCAAATATCTTCAGTGCTGGTAGGGAGAGAAGGAACTGAGAAACATCTTGAGGTTGAAAGGTAAGGTAAAGAAAATGTACTTATGAATATTTTAGATAGACGATATCTCTTAAAAGAGGTTGATTGCTGTGGAGCCAAAGTCTTGTGGGGATTTCTTGTAATATCAGATTTCTTTATACCCTCATTTCAGCAGCATTAAAGCCTTATAATAAAAAATGATCTTATGGATTCTTGAGTGTTATCGAATAGCAATGATGAACTGCTCATTTGAAAACTATGCTTTTTGTTTGTAGGATGGGGGAAGGGAACAGCCCATTATCACAAGCAAACTAACAAAAAACCTCTTTCTTTCCTTGTAAGCATACAACTATGCAGGTTTGGGAAATTTGCCTTACTTTGTTTCTTTTTTTTTCATTTTTATTTATTTATTTTTCATTTGAGAGAGTGTGCACAAGTGGGGGAGAGGGGCATAGGGAGAGAGAGAATCGTAAGTAGGCTCTACATTCAGCACAGAGCCTGACTTGGGGGCTCTGTCCCACAATCCTGTGATCATGACCTGAGCCGAAATTGAAGAGTCCAGTGCTCAACCGACTGAGCCACCCAGGCACCCCTACCGTACTTTCAGTGTTAAGAGATGACCTTTTATGTTTGTTTGCTTGTTTGCTTTTCAGGGTGTCTGATAAAATTACAGAATAGATCCACAAAAGGATCAAATCTTCTGTCTGTGTTTGGTGTTTGGTTACCTGGTAAAATCAAATCTATGGCCTGAATGAATGCTTTTCACCTTTCCTTCCCCAGTTTAAGCACTAGTAGTCACCTCCAAGAGAAGTTTTATTCTAAGGCAAACTGTGGCTAAATTTAGGTGATGGTGCAGTTTGCGAGAACTTTCATTTTCAAGCAGTATTCAGCTATTAAGATGGTATTATCCTTCCCAAGCCTCACATGACATGAGCAGTAGTAGGATAACTCAATAAAGTTGAACGAGCTTTGTAATGGTTCGAATCCATGTTCTATTATAGGTTCTGAGCTTGAGCAGATCACTTTACCTGTCTCTCTGGGATGCAGTTCTTTTAATCTGTAACTTGAGGGCTTGCATGTGCTGATCTCTTAAAATCTTTTCTGATTTAAAATAATTGCATAATTATTATATTTTTCTCACTCTTTCTAAAATCTGTGTAAACTTTTCCCCTTTCTTTTTTCTAGGAGGAAAAGTTAAATGACTTTCTGAGACCAGTTTGTGTGATTGTGAAACTGCCCGTTTCTGATTCTTCCAGTTTAGTTGTTTATTCATTTATCTGGCAAATATTTATTAGGAATGTGCAGAATTCCAGGTTCTTTTAAGTTCTGGGAAGATCAAGAAGACATAGAACTGTGTCCTTAAGTAGTTTATAGTCCAGTAGGTGAAGAAACTTTCAATACAGTATGATTTAAAAAAGGGGTGTGTGTGTCACATGGCAATGTGGTGGCACAGAGAGGAAGTGAATCTCTTTTGGCTAGTCAACTAAGGGTTTACAGAGGAGAGGACCCCCCTGACCAGAGTTTTAGAATGGAAAAAACCTTCTTTTTCCCTCAGTAAAATAGTAGATTCTTAATGTAAAGAAGAAATTAGGAAATACAAGTAGCGAAGCTCAGGAAAACAACCACTCTTAATATCTTGATATGCATTTCTTCCTATTCTTTTGAAACTGGGTTTTGAAGGATGTCTAGAACACTAAAACAGCTGGGGGAGGAAGCATTAAAGACCAAAGGAATGTTAAATACAAAGGTATCAAGTTCTGAAAAAAGCATGTTGTGTATGGCCAACTCTAAGTAGTTAGGTATGGCTGGATGATGAAGGGTATTGCATAGGGAATGGGAAGATGTTTGGAGTCATAAGCTGTATTGTAGAGGACGTTGTGATAATTGGGCATTTAGAATCTGTCCGTAGGAAGTTGGGAGCCCATAAAGGGTTTTAAGATAGGGAAGGGACAGATTCATGATGTGATCTGCATTTTAGAAAACTTATTTTAGCCAATTTCAAGAAGACAGATTGAACACTCACTACCTTTTTGCTTTCCTTCACCAAATCTGTAGACATAATAGAGAAATATATATGTAGTCATCCATAGAAATAAGAAATAAGGAGTGCCTGGGTAGCTTAGTCAGTTGAGTGTCTGTTGGTTGCTTTTGGCTCAGGTCATGATCTCGGGGTTGTAGGATTGAGCCCTGTGTGGAGCCTGCTGAAGATTCTCTCTCTTTCTCTTTCTCCCCTGCTCATGTTCTCTCTCTCTAAAATAAAATACAAAATTAAAAAGAGAAATAAGAAGGGGAAATCTCTGTAAATTAGAAACTCTGAAGAATTTCTGAGAATAGTTCCATTGGGTAACACTCATTCAGAGGTGGGGGAAACTGAGAGCAGGAAGCATCCCAGAATTATCAATAAGGTGATTCATTAGCCTTATTGTAACATAAGCAGCTCCAACCTGCGTACATTCTGATACTACTTTCGCTCAAGCAAAAGGTCAGTTTCCAAGTGAGAACTGCATGTAGGAGCCTGGGTCTATGAGATGGTGCAGCACCATGGGTAGCTGGCTGTACTTGTATGTGGAAACCAGGCCCTGAGGCACCATGTCTGCTCTTCCCCGACTCCTCCTGAAAACAATATGAGTATTGCTTCCTGAATAAAATACCAACAGAAGCCAACAAAATGTAACAGAATCCCAAATATAAGGATAAGAATTGCCAAATGTTTCAGGAAAGCCAGCACCATGCAAGAGAATCAACAAAGAGAAGAGCTCAGAGTCTAGTAAAAAGTTACTAGAACAGATTTCTAAATTAAGTCTAGCCAATAATTTTAGAGAGATAAGGACTTTATTATATTAACAAAAGCAAGTGATTATAAAATAGGGGTGGCATTTATTAGGAAGAGTCAGTTAGAGATCTGGAGAATGAAAATTATGGGTGTTGAAGTGGAGCAATCGACTTGGTACCAGTGAGGATGGATTAGAATGCTACATGATTGGTAGCAGAGAGAACTGGCTCTTTCTGATGATCCCATGATATAATGAGACCCTGAACTAAGATAGTAGCTGTAGGGATACAGCTGAGGAAACAAATACAAAAGATGTTAAAAATATAGAATTAGTAAGACCACTTGGGTGTGGGAATGAGAGAGAAGAAGGCATCTGAACTATTTCTAGGTTTCTTGATTAGGTTAAGTGGAGAAGTAATATTTCCTGAAACCACACTAGCAAATTCAAGAGTAAAAGCAGTTTTGGGGCCTAGGGTTGAGATTGAGATGCCTGTGGGACAGATAGGTGGACAAGTGTTTTTTGTTAGACTAGTGGGTATATGGATTCAGAACTCAAATGTTTGCGCTTGAGCCAGTTTTGGAAGTCGTGTATAGGTGACAGTGATGTTGGGTTTTGTGTTCATAGGTGACTTTGCTCAGGAAATACAGATTTTGAGACAGAATGACTACTCACATTTGAGAGCTATGTGGAAGAAGAGGAGCCAGCATGGTCAAGGAAGGGTTGGAAGAATGAGAGATATAGCAAGAGTAATGTCCTGGAAACCAGTGAGGTAGGGGAGTGGTCAACAATGTCAGATTACCAAAGAGTAAATAAGGGCTGGGTGGTGATTTGCCATTTCAGTGGAGGCAGGCAGCAGCTTGAGTGGAATGGTGGGGTTAAAACCAGACTGCAGTGAGTTAAACAATATGTGGAAGGTTAGATGGTAGAGGGTGTGGACTAGATTCTGCAGATGTAGGTTTTATAGAGGAGTGAGCTCTGTAGAAGCTGAGCTATGGAGGGGGTGCAGGGTTGGAGGAGAGGATGTTTTGCTGTTAGTCCTTTTTTCTTCTCTAGCTTCTCTTCTTCTCTATTAGTTTCTTACTTTGTCAGGGGGTTTCTTTCATTCTCTTCTTTTACCTCCTGCCATTTTACTTTTCTCCCAGGTCTACATTTTTGTAGCACTTATTGTCTCTTTTCTTTGGAAAGATTTATATGCTAATCATACTTTTTTTATTCATTTATTTGTATACTCTGTCTCCTCAGCTACTTGATACCACAAGTCTTTCAATGTCTTTTTGTGTTTTTAACTTGACCACAATGTCGCATTGAAGATGTTCAATTAAGAGTCATCGAAAATCAATTGCACAAATACATTGAGTTCCAAAATCCCATTTTGGAATAGTACTAGCAAAAAAAGTACATTTTAGACAATTAGAAGTTTGATATGACTTTTGGGAAAATTTGGGCAGTCTTAAGATACATTAATTGAAGTATTATGTTCTGATGACAGTAAGAATTAATTATCCTGCCCTGGTGAAAATACATGTAACATCTCTTGTTTGACTTTGTCTCAAGAGAGATGTTGGCAAACTAGAATCTTGTTCAGGAGAGAGAGAAAAATGATGAGGTTGAGAAGCCTGGTTGCCTCTTTCATTCTTAGTAACATTATTACTATATTGTGGACACCTCATTAAGCCCAACTACAAAATGAAACATTTCCCAGCAGTTGTAAATAGAAGTCTTAGGGCAGTGTTTCTAGGAAAGCTCTTTAAAAGAGACGGACTCATCTAGGAAGCCTCAGAAGGAGCTCTTATCCCTTCCTCCTTTATTCTGCTTGGGTCATGGATATGATTTCTGGAGATGCCGTGATCATTTTTTGACCATGGGATGACTTTGAGCATAGATGCCATGGGGTAAGGCTGGCAGAGCAAAATGATAGAACAAGTGGGAGTCTGTGGTAAGCACAGAGCCATCAATCCATGCTAACGCACCTACCTCTAGATGCCTTATGTGAGAGAAAATAAACCTCTTTTTTCTGTCAACCACAGGTATTTATTTGTTCATGTGCAGCTGAACCTAATCCAAATTGACACAGAGAGCTAGTACACTGACTGGATTGAGGCTATTATTGAGGCCAGCTTTAGCAGTCAGAGGAGACGGGTGGCCCCAGCTGGTTTGGGGTTTCCAAAGTTGGCATTAAGGGAAGATTTTCTGAAAAAGATTTTAACACTGATCTAAATAATTCTTAAGAGAGTTTTTCTCAGTGTGATTCTGAAAATACATGGACCTCCTTCTTGTATGTATGAGCAAACAGAAAAATCATAGGAGATAAGACTCAGCAGTTCAAAAGAAGGAATAATTTGAATTTTCAAAGCAGATAGCTTTCTGCAAAGTAGTTATGACACTGTGCCAGATGTAAAAAATCCAAATTCTTAGACTCAGTGAAATTTAAGAGGGGATTGTCATGAACAATGGGTATTTGGAGAACAGGAAAAACATTTTGGAAAACAAAATCATTAATTTTGAACTAAAAAAGTAATAGTGAAAAGTAATTGCATATCCAGAGAATCATAGTAGTGAATCAGAACATTAATTCCAACTGATATTCCAGAGTTATGTAAAGAAAGAAATGGATCATGACAGAAAAAATAATAGATACAGTAGCTAGATTTAAGAGATAGGGTATGTATAAATTGAATGTTCTAGAAGGAAAATATAGATGATGCATAAGTAATCAAGAAATATTCAAAACATGGGTTGAAAATATTGCTAAACTGACAACTTACATTTTTAAAATTTATTTTTATTTTACTATTTAAATTTTTTAAAAAGTTTATTTATTTGAGAGAGAGAGAGAGATAAGGAGGGAGACTACATGCGTGTGTGGGAGGGGCAAAGAGGAAGGGAGAGAGAGAATCTTAAGTAGGATGTGCGCTGTCCACGCACTGCCCAATGCAGGGGCTCAATCCCATGAACCATGAGATCTTGATCTGAGCCAAAATCAAGAGTCAGACGGTTAACCGACCGAACCACCCAGGTGCCCTGATGACTTACATTTTAAAAAGAACTTGAACTCACCAAATGGCAAGATGAGTGATTATTGTAGTCATGTTTCTGATGTTCAAGGATGAGAGAAAATTCTACAAGCATTCAGGGAGGAGAACAAAATGTTTTTCAAGGAAAAGATAATCAGATTGGAATCTAATGTTATATTTAATGAAATGTTAAATTATAGTATTCCAGACTTTTTGATTTATGGACAAATAAAATGCTGGTAGAAAACTTGAGTAATTAACATAAACTATCAGACTTTTTTTTTGGCTAAATAAGGACATGAAATATAAAGAAAATAATGGAATAGTTTTTGTTTTACAGTGAACAATACTGTCATTTTTATTTATTTTGCTGAGTTGAGGGCTAGTGAAAATTTCATCACCAAATAGTACGGTTCCTTGTTTTGGAGTTTGGTAACTACTGCAGTATCTGTAGTGTTGTGAGGGGAAAAGGCTATGAACTTAGAGTTTTATACTTTACCATACTGTCATTTACATATGAAGGCAAAACAGATTGCCAGGCAGACATGGTTTCAGAAATAATACTGGTTTTGTATCTTTTAAGAAAAAAAAGTATCTGAGGAAATACTCCAGAGAATAATATAATTAGTAAACTTGATTTTTAACATTACACTTTATACCTTATAGAAGATACTTTATTTTGATTACCTGCGACAAAGTCATTAAATCTAAGCCACAGAAATAGCAAAAACAGAAACTCAAAAGTATTTATTTTAAGCATTTATTGTGTTCCTGGTGTATACTAGGCAGAAAGATAGGCTCTCGGGATACAGTAAAAAAAAACAACAACAAGGTAATATGAATTTTGCCCTGATGGAATTTACAGTCTAGAGGGTGATGCAAGAAATAACCGGGTAGGTACAATGCTGTGCAATGGATGCTACAGTGAGTAAGCTGCAGGGAGGAATGTGAGCGTAGAGCAGGAGCTGGCTTTCTGAAGAAGGAACATCTATGATGAGATAAGAAGACAAGAGGGAGAAATTGAAAAGATTTCAGATTAGTTGATTGCAGAGAGTACAGAGTAGGAGAAAGGATCAGATAACACCAGAGAGATAATGAGGGACAACATCACACAGAACCTTGAAAATGGTGTCAGGATAGTTGGGTGTTATCTTGGGAGGAATGAGGAATTATTAAAAAGATTTTAATCATGAAAAAGTGATGTGATCTGGTTTGTTTTTTAGAGAGATAACACAGGTTATAGTGTGG
Organism: Cryptoprocta ferox; assembly: GCA_028646485.1. Taxonomy (NCBI): domain Eukaryota; kingdom Metazoa; phylum Chordata; class Mammalia; order Carnivora; family Eupleridae; genus Cryptoprocta; species Cryptoprocta ferox. Next base: position 114,079,505 of record CM053576.1, on the reverse strand, counting down.
AGAATATCAGAAGTTATTGAAGATAGTAAGATCATTTAGAGAGTTGTCTAATTTATTTGTTTGTTCTAACAAATATTTCTAGTCAGAGTTGATATTGGGCTGGCCATGGTAGGATCATGGGGTGGTGAGTAGTTGATGGATTTGAGAATGATTTGGGCTTTGGTGGTTGGATATTAGGAGGATGTAGGGGGAAGAGGACAGACCTGATCTTAAGATTTTGGCTTGTGCAGTAGGTACATGATGATGATGCCATTCAGTAGGGAGACCTTAGAGAAGAAAGAAGATTAGGGAAGGATGATGAGTTCAGTTTGAGGTGCCAATCCAGAAGATAGATAAGTGGATTTGAAGTTTAGGAGAGGGATCTGGGCTAGAGAGGGTGATTGGGAAGGTAACTCAAGTCACAGATGTGAAAGATCACTGATGTAGAATGTGCAGAGAGAGAAGAGATTGTTTAGGTGAAAAACCTTAGGAAAACATACATCTAAACGAGGATTCTTCTAATAAGACTTTCAGAAGGAACGACAAAAAACGTAGGACAAAAATTCAGGAGTATGTAGGGTAACAACTCTGCAACCATCGTATGTGTATATTAGCATTAAACAAGTAAATAAATGGATGGTAAACTGTGGGAGCTAGGTTTCTCACTTTGGAGAATGAGGTTATAGATAACCCTGGGAAAGGAAAGGCTAGAACAAACCATGTGGTATTGGATTAGAGTTAGAGACATCAGTATGAACTCATATTTAGGTTCATATAGATACAGAAGTTATTATAGATATATGTGTATAAATGGCCTGATATACATACATCTGTTTCTTAGCTCTGCCTACTGAGAGGGCCTAGAAGCAATGACACACTGGTAGCTCAAGCACTCCCGGATCTTGGTTTCTAAAACCATTCTTCAATAAAAAGAACTAGGCTCTTTGTGAAATGGCTGATACTAGGATTGGGGCAGGAATATGCAAGATAAGCCTTGAACATTTTGTAGTGCTGAGAGGAAGAATAGATTCAAAATCCCAAAAGGATACGGGAGTCAACTGGAAAGAGCTTCCAGTGGCCAAAGCGGGAAAAATTTGAACAACGAAATAAATAACATAGTATTAGATTATAACTCAAAGTATAAAATAAATATCCCTAAGTCCATACTGATTAAAAGAAGTGACTAAGTAAACAAGTGCCCCTACTTATTTATTTATCCAGTACAGAAGAATTCAAAGTAATTTATACAGACACTTCCCTTCTTCAAGGAGATAGAACCTAACTCCTTGTTCCCTGAGTGTGGGCTGCACTTAGTGACTAAAAGGGAACGGTTATTTGTGTTTAAGATGAAATAAGCAGGGGTGGACCAAGGTTGTTTCATGAGATGTAACATTAAAGAAATTGGTGATCTCAGTGGGAGCAGTTCTTTTCTTTTCTTTTTTAAAAAATATTTACTTATTTTTGAGAGACAGAGGGAGACAGAGCATGAACAGGGGAGGGCAGAGAGAGAAAGAGACACAGAATTTGAAGCAGGCTCCAGGCTCTGAGCTAGCGTTAGCACAGAGCCCGATGAGGGGCGCGAACCCACGAACCATGAGATCATGGCCTGAACCGAAGTCGGACGCCCAACCAACTGAGCCACCCAGGTACCCCCAGTGGGAGCAGTTCTAAGGGGAAGGTTCATTTTTTAGGCTATTAATGTATATGTCTCTAACTTTAACTAACCTTATAGAGTATTCTGTGTGTTCTTATTAGAAGATTTAACCATAAACTGACAGCTACTTAGTGTCTATCAAAAGCTCACTTAAAATATCAAATATGAGAAGGTAGTATAATGAATATCTTAATTATATATTCACCTAGTTTCTTGTATTAGGTTTTCCTAGAACAGAAATATCAGGACCATGTCACCTCCGTCTCTCCTGACATGAAAATGCCAGTACTGAGTTCTGATTTAATGATAATGCTCTCCGTCTGAAGAATCTATCTGTAAGAAACATTATTTGAATGATGTGCATCTTCTAAAATTATATTTGAAACCTAGTGGACTAAGGTTCATTGTTCTTTATACAAGTGCATATGGTTCAGTTACAAAATTTATGTTTTCTTTTTAATCAAAAATTAAAAAATTGTAACTTGGAAAACATAGAACTAAATTTGGTACTCAGTGTTTACAGTTTGCTGATATCGTGAGCTTGAAAGTGTTTCAGTTGCCCACTGCCATATAACAAATCACCCCCAAACTTGTCTTAAAGTAACATTCATTGATTTGTTATTTTTACAGTTCTATGGATCAGGAATTTGGGCAGGGCTCAGCTAGAGGATTCTTCTGTTCTCTGTGACTTCAGCAGGGACCTCTCTGTCAGCTGGTAGCTGAGCAGAGCTGGACAGTCTGAGAAGGCACTTTGGTCTGTCTCCACATGGCCTCTCCACAGCATGATAGTTTCAGGGTAGATGGATTTCTTACATGGCTTCTAGTTTCCAAGACGGAGAAAAAGGAAGCTGCCAATTTTCTTGGTTTCTAGAGCTTGAGAAGATCACTTTCACCTCATCCTGTTGGTCACATCTTGGCCAGCCAAGATTTAAGGAGCTAGGAAATAAGCCCTGTCTCTCTCTCTCTCTTTTTAAAATATAATCTCTATACCCAGCATGGGACTTGAACTCACAACCCTGAGACCAAAAGTTGCATGCTCTTCCAACTGAGCCAACAAGCTTCCCCCCGTTTTAGCCCCATCTCTCGATGGATGGAGTGACATGTGCACAGAGAGAGGAGGAGTCGATCAATGGCAGCCATCTTTAGAGGGTAGTATGTGCCATACCAACGGCTGCAGTGTCTAATTTTGAATTTTATTTACATAGTTTTCTTGTGATGAATCCTCTTAGCTTGTATTTTAACTTATAATTACTCCAAGTCCTCTTAGAAACAGACAGGTTATAAATATGAAATAAAAAAGTATTATCTTAATTTAATAGAAAAGATTTTGGGATAGTGGAGGGAGGGCATGCTGAGCCTCACAATTCTCATTGCCACTCACTGTACATTTATTTTGGATTAACAAGCATCTTGGATTATTTAGAGTTGAAAGTCTTCAAAACATCTTTATTTAGGGCCATACTAAGAGAATTTTCTGCTTTATTTTAGTTTCCCTGATCTGGAAGATCTACTGACATATTTCCATGTATATATTTTAAGCCCTGATAAAACTTTGTGGAGCATAGTCTAGCAAAGGCTATCATAACTTAAAATCAAGATACTCTTTTAATTTAGTAATTCCACTTCATAAGTACACGGATATTACTTACAGCATTGTCAATACTGAAACAACACAAGAATTCATCGTTGAGAGAGGATTAAATAAATTATAATGTATTCATATAATATTATGAAGTTGTTAAAAGCATGAGGGAATTCTATAAGGAATGATGTGAAGTAAACTCTAAGGTACATTAAATTAAAAAATCATAATGAGAAGCTATGTAACTATGTCACCACTTTCATTAAAAATATAAATACTTTTATATGTATAGAATACCTATGAATACATAAGAAATAAGGAAAGGGAGCAGGATGATTGGGGGAAATTTTCTATTTACCATAACTCTTTAGGACAGTTTACTTTTTGTATCAGGTACATGTATTAACTACTCCAAAAGTTAGCTTAGTGGGGCGCCGGGGTGGTTCACTTGGCTAAGCGCACGACTCTTGATTTTGGCTCAGGTCATGATCTCACAGTTCATGAGTTTGAGCCCCGTGTCAGGCTCTGCACTGGCAGTGTGGAGCCTGTTGGGATTTCTCTCTTTCTCTCTCGCTCTCTCTCTCTGTACCACCCCCCACTGCCCCCGCACTGCTGTCTTTCTCTTTCTCTCAATAAATAAATAAACATTAAAAAAATTAACTTAAAAAGTGCTCATATAGGAGCGCATGGGTGGCGCTGTCAGCAAGAGCTTGGGATTCTCTCCCTCTCTTTCTGCCCCTCTCCTGCTCTCTCTTTCTCTCTCTCTCAAAATAAATAAATAAATATTTTAAAAAGTGCTCTGATAACTTTGTTTCATTTGTTGGTTATCTTTTTTGTATAAGCTGGGATGTCGGATGCTCCATTCAGACAGAGTAGTCTAGCTTCAGGGAGCCTCAAGGCCAGTAAGAAGGATTAAACACAGGTACCAAGTTACGAGACTGCTTTTTAGAGTTGTCATTTAAGCATTGTTCAAATACTCCAGCCATTATTTGTATTGAAATGCTTATTTCTTATTGTACTGAAAAGTTCTTTATGTTCTAAAAACACATTCTTTTTGAGGTCTGTGGTTTGCAGATAATTTCTGCAGATATTTTCTCCGAGTTTGTGATTTGTCTTTACACCTTCGTAACACTGTCTTTTGAAGAGCAGAATTAAAAAATTTTGTTTTACTGTGGTGTATCAGTTTTTCTTTTCTGACTTGTGCTTTTTGTGTCACACCTAAAAACTCTTTGCCTAAACTCAGTTTGGCAGACTACAGCTGACTGAACCCACTGCTTGTTTTTGTAAATAAAGTTTTCTTGCAACATGGCCATGCCCTTTTGTTTACATATTGCCTAGGGTTGCAAAATGACAGAGTTGAGTATTTACAGTAGAGACTATGTAGCCCATAAAGCTTAAAATATTCACCGTATAGCCTTTCGCAGAAAAAGTTTGACAACCCCTAGGCTAACCTAGGGTCCCCAGATTTTCTCCTGTATTTTCCTCTAGAAGTTTTATAGTTTTGCATTTTTAAATATTTAGGTCTATTAATTTTTGTAGAAGATATGAGGTATGAATTGAGGTCCCCCCCCACCCCGTCCCCGCCAATATGGATTGTCAATTGTTCCAGCAGCATTTGTTACAAAGACAATTCTTTTTCCATTGAATTATTACCCTGGTACTTTTGCTGATGCTCAGTTGACTGTGAATTTGTGGATCTGTTTCCGGATTGTCTCTTTCATTCCCTTGAATTGTATGTTTATCATTATACCAGAATTACAAGGTCTTGATAACTATAGCTTTATAGAAAGTCTTGAAATCAGGTACCGTAAGTTTTCCAACTTCTTTTTTATTTTCAAAATTGTTTTGAATATTCTAGGTTCTTGGCATTTCCATATAAATTTTAGAATCAGCTTGTCACTTTTTACAAAAAGTCTTCTGAGATTTTAATTGGGATTTAGGTTAAATCTATAAATGCATGAGAATTGCTATTTTAACAATATTGATGGATCCGATCTTTGAGAACCGTATATTCCATTTATCAAGATCCTTGATTTTTCAGAGTTTTATATTTTCGAGCATACAAATCTTCCATTCATTTTGTTATATTTATCGTAAGTATTTTTGATATTAACATAATTGTTACTGTTTTGTTCATTATTGCTAATTATTCCTTGCTGCCATATAGAAGTACAGTTGAATTTTATGTGTTGACTTTGTATTCTGCAATTTTGCTTAATTCTCTTATCAGTTTCAGTAGTAGATTCTTTGAGATTTTCTGTATAGATAATCCTGTCATTTGTAAAAAAAAAAAAAAAAGACATTTTTGTTTCTTTTTTTCCCCTCATCTCTAGGCTTTTATTTATTTTTCTTGCATTATTGTACTGGCAGTACAGTACAGTGAATAGGCGTGGTGAGAGCAGATGTTCTTGCCTTATTCCTGATCTTAGATGGAAAGCATTTAGTATTTCATGATTATGTATATTAGCTGTAGATTTGTTGTAGATTCATGTCCTTAGGCTGAGGACATTCCCTTCTGTTTCTAGTTTTCTGAGTTTTGAATCATGAATGACTGGGCTTTTTGTATTTTTTTTTTTTTTTTACATCTATTAAGATGATCATTTATGTTTTAGTCCACTGTTAGGGTGAATTTCATTGATGGATTTTTTTTCATATATTGAACTAATTTTAATATTAATAGTGAATTGTTGGGACAAATTCTGTTTGGGCATGGTATATATTCCTTTTTATAATTTCTGGATTCTTTTTTTAATATTTGGTTAAGATATTTTGTGTCTATATTCATGAAAGGATATTGGTCTGTAGTTTACTTAAAGTTTTTTCTTTTGTCTGATTTTTGTATCTGAGTAATGCTAAAATTTATGAGTAATGCTTATAAGATGAATTGAGAAGTGTTTTCTGCTTATGTTTATTTGGAAGAGTTTATGTAATACGGTATAACTTCTCTTGTAGTTGTTTGGTAGAATTCACCAAGGAAGCCACTTGTCATGGAACTTTCTTCATGGGAAGGTTTTAAATTATGAATTAAATGTCCTTAATATATTAAGAGCTATTCTTACTAACTGCTTTCTTCTTTTAGTGAACTTGGTAGTTTATCTTCAGATTTTCAAGAAATTGGTGCATTTTATGGAAGTTGTAAAATGTATTGCCATAAGTTGTTCACAGTATTCTTTTGTTATCCTTCTAATATCTGTAAGATCTCTGGTGGTGTTCCCTTTTCATTCCTGATATAAATAATTTGTGGCTTCTCTTTTTTTCTTGATCACTTTAGCTGGAAGTTTATTCAATTTTATTGAATGTTTCAAAGAACTAGATTTCAGTTTCATAGGTTTTCTCTATTTTTTTTTCAATTTTATTTCTTCCTTCTAATGGCTTTGTGTTTAATTTATTCTTCCCTTTCTACTTCTCTAAGATGAAGGCTTATTATTATTGATTCAAGACTTTACTTGTTTTCTAACATAAGCATTTAATGCTCTAAGTTTCCAAGAACTTAAAGGTATCCCACAAATTTTAATATGTTCTGTTTTAAATTTCATTCAATTAAAAATATTTTAAAAATTTCTTACTCTTTGAAATTCTTTATTTTTCAGTTATTTATTCTGATTTAATTCTGTTTTGGTCAGAGAAAATACATCGTTTGACTTCAATTCTTTTAAATATGTTGAGGTTCATTTTATGGCCCAGAATATGGTCTTTCTTGGTGAATGTTCCATGTGCCCTTGAAAAGAATATATATCTGCTCTCATTGTGTAGAATGTTCTATAAATGTTCAATTAGGTCAAGTTAGTTGATAGTGTTTTCAAGTCTTCTATATCAGTAATTTTCTTTCTCTGTTGATTAAAATATTATTAATATTATTAATAGTATATTATCATATTAATGTTACCTTATTTTGCGTTAGTCTTTTCATAATTCCATTTTATGTAATACTTCTGGCTTATTCTGTATGTGTAGATATACATATATACACACATATACACTTAATATACACATATATAAACATATATGTATATATATACACATATATTAGTATAAATCTATGTCTACACACACATATATTTTAGCAGTTGCTGTACGTCATGGCTTTTCAACCTTGCCAGTATTTGGTATTTTCAGTTGGGGAATTGTTGGGGACTGGAGGGGGTCTTCTGTGTGTATTGTAGGATTTTTGGCAGCATCTCTGGCCTCTCTCTACTAGATGACAGTAGCAACCACTCCCCCTCCGAAGTTATGACAACCAAAAATGTTACCAGACTTTCCTACATGTCCCTGAGGGAGTAAAGTTCCCCCCTCCCCTACTTGAGAACCACTACTCTAGGGTTTAAAAGATATAACTTTAACTTTTGACAATCTTTGTTTAAATAACAATATAGTATTTTGTGTGTCACATGATCACTGACCATATACTTTATTTTCTGTCTTTACTCTTTATGTATGTTGTTGTAAATTTTACTTGTATATATGCTGTTAGTCCCACAATATATTATTTGTGTTCTTGCATAACCTTCTAAAATGAATAAAAATAAGAAACAACAGTTTCTTACTGTTATATTTACCTTCTCTTTATAATGCTCATCATTTCTTTTTGTAGATCTACATTTTTACCTGGTAATTTTTATTCCTGCCTAACGAATTTTCTTTAACATTTTTGGTGTTTGCTGGCAGTGCATTCTGTCAGGTTTTATTTGTCAAAACATTCTTTCTTTCTTCATTTTTGAAAAAATTTTTTCTGGTTATAGAATTCTGTGTTCAGCTTTTTACTCTTTCTACACTATTGTCTTTTGGCTTGTGTAATTTCCTGAAGAGAAGGAAATTTTAATCTTCGTATGTAGTAATTTTTTCTCTGCCTTTGAAAATTTTTATCTTTATTTTTCTGCATTTGGCTATGATCTGTCCATATATATTTGTTTGTATGTGTGCACTTAGGTATTTGTCATGATTGGGATTGATTCTGTAGGATTTTTTGTTGTTGTCTTGGATTCATTTGGAAAAATTCTTGGCCATTATCTCTTCATCTCATTTTTTTCCCCCTTCTCTTCAGGCTTCAATTGAATGGATATTAGATATTTTGTTATAATTCTACAGCTCTTGGATGCCCTGAGCTGTTATTTTTCCCTCACTCTTTTTAACTGTAGTTTCATTTTGGATTCTTTCTATTGACTTGTCGTTTAAGTTCATGGAGTCTTCCTCATCTGTGTCCAAACTGCTGTTGAGCAGGAATTTTTTTCTCTTAACAGAATTTTTTTGTTGTTTCTATTTTTTATATTTTACCCCTTTTTTACAGTTTCCATCTCACTGCTTAAAATGTCCATCTGTGCTTGTTTTCCATCTTTCCTACTAGACCATTTAACATATTTGTAGTTATTTTTAAATGTCTGATAGTTTCAATAGCAATATTGTTTCTGATTCTGTTTATTGCTTTATCTCTTGATAAAGGGTTATTTTTTTTCTTGTGTATGCTTGTGTATGCTCTTGTGTATGCTTCAAAATTTTTGATTTAATGTTCATCATTGTGTACAGAAGAATAGGAGAGATTGAAATGATCCTCTTCTTCTGTTAGGCTGTTTGTGTTGGAGGTTGAGTCAGTCTAAGCATGAATTGAGTGAGGTTTGGATTCTTTTGCCCTTGTTACCTTCATTGTACCACAGGCTTCAAATTTCTCCAGCCGTTGGCTGCTGTTCCCTTGTGTCTAGAGTGTGGCATGTGGTATTACAGGATTTTTCTGTGTTCCTGTACCACCCTCATCTTTCAACAGTCTTTGCATATCTGTGCACCAGAGAGATTTCTCTTTATGTTATTGTCCCTCTCCCAGTGATTCTTATTGCTTATTACCCATGCCTGTGCCTGTGGGGCAGGGCAGGCTTCTCTTGTCCTAGTCCAGACCCAATCCTGGTCAGGCCCTATGTTCCTGGGTGTTGGTGGGGAGGCTTTCTTAGCTCTTCTACTCGTTCTTCCTTGTGGTAGTCAAACTCTGCCTTATATTTGTTGTTGGTCATGTGGTAGTTGATCTCTTTTGGTATTGGTGCAGAATCCTTTGCCTACGACTCTTTCCTGCTCCCTCCCCAAAAGTGGCAGAATATATATATATATATTTTTTTGCCTCTACCTTTTCCTAGCATCTGTGTATCTTTGCCTGTGTCTTGGGCCTTGAGACAGTTTCCTCCTCCTCCTCCAGTGGCAGAAGCATTTTGCTTGTATTTTCCTCTGAAGCAGTGGATTTTTGCCTGGATCCTAGGGTGAGAGGGTTTTCTGCCCTTCTTCTAGTGGCTCTAGGCTTTTGCTCTGTGTTTGACGAAAGGTTGGGGAATCAGGCAGGGTTTCATGCCTGTGCTTGTCACCTCCTGCACACTTGCCTGTTGATGCAGGGCTCTCTCTGGTGTACCTTTAATTTTTCTTGTGAGCACCTGGTTGAGGCATGCAAAAGAACTTAGAGTTGAGTGTAAACTCTCCATGTGTCTGGGGTCTCCAGCCATTCCAGACTGACACATGAGTCTACACTTGGTCTTTAAGGATTTGTTAAAATCTTATCTTAGCTGATTTTTTTTCTTACATACTTGTATGGTGGCCACTTCTTTTTCTGTGACCCACCAAAGGTAAAACCCAATTATGTATGTGATCTCTCCTTGGAGGAACTTGTCCCTCTTTGGAATTAAATTTACTTGGTTGCCTTGTGACCTTGACCCTTTGTTAGACCTAAGAGAGGTTTTGATTTGATAGATCTGGCTTTTACTCATGAGGGTGGGATTGACATTCTTTTGTGGCTATCTGCATTCTGAGCAGAAATGGAACCACTTAGAGTTCTTGACAAGGTGTGCTGTTGCAAACAGCTCTTTATTCTGATCCCTCATTCATGCTTTCTTTTGCCTTCATCTGCCTCTTGAGCATTTCTTCATTTCGTATTGAACCTAAGGGACTCTTTCTCCTGTGAAGCCTTTTCTGATTCCACTAAGTTAGAATGGAACATTTTTTGACTTGTACAACCGTCTTGACTCTTATGCAGCTGTATTTCATTTTTGTAGGCCTATTGAAACTCTCATGAGGTTGGGCAGCTTTTATTATTTCAGGCTCCTCACTCTGTTATAACAGTTGATAGATTTTTAGATAGGTTTACAGTAAACTTGAGAGAAAAGATAAAGTGATATACAAGAGAACTTATATTTATCAATAAAATAAAAATCTGTGAAATCACACTGCATAGGATTCTGTGCTGTTTGGTTTGTACAGTTGTTGCTCTTGAACTCTCAGTTGCTTTCAAAACCAAGACTTAAATTTGTGGAATCTAATTTCTTACAGCTGCGGGCTTTGTTACCCAAACTAGTATATATTCACGTAATGAAATGTCAGGGAAACAATGCCAAAGCATTCATTCCCTAACGTGAAAAACCTGCAGGATATACTGAGTGAAAAATAGTAAGGTGTAAACTGGGCATTTTGTTTAAGAAGATAGGAGGAATAGAACTGTTCTTCAGTTAAGTGTATTTACATAAAGAATTGCAGGAAGGATATAGAAGAAACGAATAAAAGTGGTGATCAGTAGCAATCAAGGGCAATGTGAGCTGCATGTGGATGACATAGGAATGAGACTGTTAAAATACGTGTTCTTTTACATCATTTTTCAGTTTTGTAGAATATTTTGATGTCAGTGTATGCAAAAGATGTAAACTAAAAATAATAAACATAACTTTGGATCTTATAAAAATAATAGGAAGATCTGAAAAGTACTTCAGAGATGATAAAAAAATGTTAGCCTATGAAATAAAAATTGTGTATGAGATACCTTTATTTTATGCAAATCAGATTTTACAAATGAAAAGACCAAATATAGAACATGGCAAATTGCAAAGAGCAAGGTTTTATGAATTTATGAATCTGGCTCCAGGTGAATAAATATTTAAGAAGGGTGGCTTTCTAGCACAGTTAGAGAGGTTTCAGTTCTAGATTCAGTAGTGGAATGGATGATGCCTTAAAGCAGAAAGGAGCAATGTGTGTAGGCAACAACCGTAACAGAAAGACAGAACTCAGAGTAGACTCAGCAACCATTTCTTACTCATGAAATCACTTACATGGCCTGGGAAACTGATAAAATGTATCTTGACTGTTGTTGGAAGAATTGGAGATGAGAATACCAAAGAATATTCTTATCACAAATTAAAACATATAAGGAAACAACAATTACATTACTGCAACATATATAGCCCAGAAATGAACCTTATTTTATTTAGAAAAACAAATGAAATATGCGAAAAAAAAAAAAAAACCTTATAAACCAAAGCATGGTGAGAATTACTGAATGTTGTTAGGAAAACTGGTTGGCAATTCAGAAAACAGTTTGGAGTCAAATTTCATTTCATACATCTTTTGGAATGAAGTATTGAAATAGCCTATGCATAGGTAAAAATCAGAGTATTTATCTGTTATCATTGAAGGAGGAGAAATTTCTAAGCAGAGAAATAATACAAGAAACAGAGAAGGCAGTGGTGGACAAATCTGGCCACCTAAAAATAAAAACTTTTATATTAAAAGCCAGCAGTTGAGAAAATGTTCAAAGTAAGTGAAATAATGTTTTCACAATAATAACAACCTACACAAACAGTTAAGGAAAATATGAAGAAGCCCCTCCCATCCCACCTCCCATAGAACTGGAAGAGGAGGTATACCAAAAGTTTGGAAAGAAAGGCAGTGTGAGTAATGGGGGAAGGACCTGATTAACGACATGTAAAAGGTTCACTGGATAGCATTCATTGTTTAAAATTGAAGACTTCAGGGGCACATGGGTGGCTCAGCCAGTTAAGCCTCTAACTTCTGGTCAGGTCAATATCTTGCAGTCTGAGATCGAGCCCCACACTGGGCTCTGTGCTGACAGCTCAGAGCCTGGAGCCTGCTTCGGATTCTGTGTCTCTCTCTGTCCTTCTCTCATTGACTCTCTCTCTCTCTCTCTCTCTCTCTCTCTCTCTCTCTCTCTCTCCTCTCTCAAAAATAAACATTAAAGAAAATTTAAAAATATGTAAAATTGAAGACTTTAATATTACAGCAGGATCACTCCACATGGTTGTGTGTTTTCTCTCTAGCATGTGATTGAATCGAACCAGGATTAGGAATTTGAGGGTGGTGAAGTGGAAGGAAGAAAGTGACATACTCAGTAGATTGATAGCTTGGGTGACAGTCAGAATTTTGAGACTGGTAATGACACAGTAACTAACTGGAGATATGAGAGTAGTAGAGCACATCTAAGGGATTAAGTCTGGACCTAGGTTACCAATGATAGATGGAGATATTGAATGACAAAAAGAAGAGAGTAGGAAGCCAGATGGCCTGAGGTTGAGGGCAGGAAAGGGATTGCTTGTGAGTTTGGGTCTGGAAATATCACTGTGGGAAAGGTTGATCCCTATTGCGTTAGCCTTCACTGTAGAGAAGGCTCTTCTCAAAAGCCAGATTTAGCCCAGCGGTTGAAAGCAGTGTTCACTGGTAGGTTGAGGATGTAGAGGTGATTTGTTTCACTATGTGAAAGAGGTTTCCAGAGGTTTCCCAGGGAAAAGGTCAAAAGGAAGGGCAATAGTGGGGGAACACATGGGGTGGGTGAGAAAGCACAGAGAAGACTGTGGGCATGAAAATAGGGGAGCGGGTAGTTGGCCAGGATGGTTTGTGTTTTGAATAAAGTCCTGGGGTGATGGGTGGAAGCCATAGATAGAATTAACTGGCACAATTCCTGAATTGACCTGTGATATAATGATCATCTCTGCACCTAATCCTCTGTGTCTTTGTGATCTAATTTAGTTAAAATTTAGTTAAAATTTAGTTAAAAACTTAACCCTAGGTGGTAAAGCCTAAACCAGTTAAGCTAAAGCCAGTAGGTTTCACGTTTCTTAAGCATTCTCTGATATCTGCAAAGTCCCCCACTGTTAGGAGTTAGCTTTGAGGTAAAAGTGGGAAGATATAATACTATCATCAGTTTAGAAAAATCCAGTTTGTCATATTCCAGTGACAACAATCCAGTAATGAGCACTAGCCATTGCATTGAGGTATCTTCTGCAAGGAATCCCATTCCCTCCTACTGTTCCACTTTACCTGAAACTGGGTGCCGAAGCCACTGCTGCTGGCGTAATATAAGCAAATCTGATGAGTAAGCTCATAGTTGAGGGTCCCAGTCTCCTCTGATTACCGATGCAAAGCCCAGTTTGCTGCATATCTTCACTGGGGATCTGAACCTTTTTAAAACTAATAACTAATGATCTCTTTTTAATTAATTAATTAATTGATTTATTACTGAGCTTTTAATCTTTAATTTCAATTTTTAAAATCTATAGTAGAGATAAGAATGATAATTGGTATTTCTTGAACAACTAAAGCATCTGTGTAAGAATCTTTGCATGCTTACAGAGAAACAATGATATAAAATAGCATCTAAAATCTGTAATGTTTTCAGTAGACTAAATGTATCTTCTTTCTCCTACTTTAGATCTGTCCATATTAGTGGAAATGTGACTGGAACTGACTCTGATGATAAAATCAAGGACCATCAGCAAGATCATGCAGTAGGAAATTTTGGTTCCAAATGAAGACACCAACATTTAGAATTTCTACTTTTTCTAAGGTATTTGAGGCACATTTTTACTGTAATCTGACTCCTTGGAAGTCATTTTGTAATATTGGTTTCTATATATAGATTTCATAAGTTTAAAAGTTTTGTGTTATCCTTCCCTACCCACTTGCCCCCAAAACTGAGAAAAGATCCAGATTTGAAAGGGAGATAATCTTTATAATTAGTAAAGCATGTCAATTATAAGGAATATAATGGGTGCAGATGAAGACTGAGTAAACTATGTTAGATAATAGTTTTTATTTTTTTATTTTTACTTATTATTTATATTAAAAATGTCAATTTAGTAATTATTTTATGTATGACCCTCTGGGATAAGAAGTGAATTCAGCACTCTGACAGAGTCTGCTCACATAATACATGAGATCTTAGTGATTGTCCTTCAGTTTGGTTCAGAAACCTTTTTGTTCTTGTTCTCCTAAATTTATTATTAAGGGTTTTCTATTCACCAAGAGGTAACACTTTGACTTCTCATAGACTGTCCCTGTAGGACCTTTGGGATCTGATGGGTTAGTTTCACTTGGACCAGAAAAGGGAGATACGTAATTAAAGAAGTAAGAGACACTTCCAGATCATGGGGTGGATCCCCACTTTAAAGACTACATACAACAATTGAAAACAATGAAAGGAAATGTAGTGTCACAAAAAACATAGTGCTATCTATTTTTCTAAAATATGCCTAAATTCTAAACTGGATATAGTTAGGTATTTATTTTAAATATTTTTTAATTTTTTTAAGTGTTTTTAAATTATGTTTTTCCAAATAGGCAAGAAGTATGGAAAGTTACTGTTTTAAGGGGCAGGTCAAAGTTGTTTGGTGCTCTGTATATATTATAGAGGTTTAAATGTAAATTAATCTTACTCGAATACGGAGAAAAACAAGATCTGAGAAAAATGTATCACTTATTACTAGGATTATTAATTTCATTTTCTGTTTTGGAAGAAGAATATGTAAAGCAATAAACTCTAAAATAATAAGAATCCATGACATGGAAAATCTTGACTGCTTCGGTTAAAATAAATGGCTCCCTTCTAAAGGGGATGGTCTAACTGAGCAATGTTTGTCAAAGAAAAGTTACCTCGACTCAAATAGCAGATGAAAAAGAGTTAGATTGCTTCCATGAGAAGTTTTAAAACTGTTCTGGCAGCTAATAGATACATTGTACTTCTCTGAATTTTTATGTGTGTCATTTTGAATCAAATAGTAATGATGAGTAAATGTATAATTTGTCTTGTTTTCAGAACCATTTCCCTTATTTTTTAAAGCTATCTTTTTTAACAACATTAGTTGAATGTCCAAGCTTTGCAAAGAATGATTCTAGATAATGGGGAAGAATATAAATTATTTTATAACTTCATTATAAATGAAGTTAAAGGCATTTTTCACTTCAAAGGTTTACTCTTGGGGCTAGAGAAGCTAAATACACTCATCTGAAAATCATTTAAAATGAGCACATAAAATCAAATTTTAGAATCCCTTTCTGAGCAATATAGTACTATGTTCAGATCTCAGTGGACGTTAAGATTAGGGAATAGGAAGTTCTGATCAATTGGATTTGCTGACTAATTGGTTGTGGTTGTTAACTACTTATGGTTCTACTTGTGAAAGTGCAACATAGCCAAATTTATTTGCCTAATTCCTTAAATTAGTATATCTCTAGTTCATCAATTTCTTTTTTCATTTTTATTTATTATTTTTATTTAAATTTATATCCAAGTTAGCATATAGTGCAACAATGATTTCAGGAGTAGATTGCTTAATGCCCCTTACCCATTTAGCCCACCCCCCCCTCACAACCCCTCCAGTAACCTTCTGTTTGTTCTCCATATTTAAGAGTCTCCTGTGTTTTTGTCTCCCTCCCTGTTTTTATATTATTTTTGCTTCCCTTCCCTTAGGTTTATCTGCTTTGTATCTTAAGTCTTCATATGAGTGAAGTCATATGATATTTGTCTTTCTCTGACTAATTTCACTTAACATAATACCCTCTAGTTCCATCCACGTAGATTTCATTCTTTTTGATTGCCGAGTAATATTCCATTGTATATATATACCACATCTTCTTTATCCATTCATCCATCGATGGACATTTGGGCTCTTTCCATACTTTGGCTGTTGTTGATAGTGCTGCTATAAACATTGGGGTGCATGTGTCCCTTTGAAACAGCATACCTGTATCCCTTGGATAAATACCTAGTAGTGCAATTGCTAGGTTGCAGGGTGGTTCTATTTTTAATTTTTTGAGGAACCTCCATACTGTTTTCCAGAGTGGCTGCACCACTTTGCATTCCCACCAGCAGCGCAAAAGAGATCCTCTTTCTCTACATCCTCGCCATCATCTGTTGTTGCCTGAGTTGTTAATGTTAGCCATTCTGATGGGTGTGAGGTGGTATCTCATTGTGGTTTTGATTTGTATTTCCCTGATGATGAGTGACTTTGAGCATTGTTTCATGTGTCTGTTGGCCATCTAATTCATCAATTTCTTATATCTCCCCACTCATTTACAAGCTTTCACGCGATATGCTTTATTAATAATTTGTATTTTCCCCTTTGAAAATGAAGAAGAGTGAAAATTTCGCAAACTTTGGCTCAGAAGTTTTATAAAATATATTCTGACACAATTTTTTGGTCATATTTTTGAGGGGGGACTTTAGATTTTGAGATTGGGTCAAAGCAAAATAAATTCAGTACCTGAATTATGGCCCTAGAACATTTATAAGGTTATGTCTTAGATTACAGTTTACATTAAGTTAATTGGTACCTTTAAAAAATTGGTTTGCACTCCAGAAAACATTTGAAAACAACTGTCAACAAGGTATACTGAGGGAATAGGTGTTCCCTTGCTACAGTTCTCTCTGCGGGATGATGGAAAGAGCACAGGCTTTGACTCTTCTTCCACGCCACCCTGCGGAATTGATTAATATTTCTGTCTTAGAAATATTACTTTTTAGGCTTGTGATAAAAAGTGAAATGTGATAAAAAGTGGAATTGATTAATATTTCTGTCTTAGAAATATTACTTTTTAGGCTTGTGATAAAAAGTAAAATAATGCTTCTCAGTGTGAGACTAACGAATGTTGTTGCTAAAGACAGAGAAGACCACACTACTAACTATCATTCACAGTTATCCTTCTTCTAGCAAAAAACAGGTCAACTCACACTACTAGTGAGAAGCTTGTAAAACCAGTTTCAAAGTTAATGGCAAATATTATGCTTGGAGAGAAAGTAAAATGAGCTTTTGGCAAAAATCCCTTATCAAAGGCATACCATCTGGAAAAGCAATTACTGTCATGTGTGCACGCTAGCAGAATTTTTTGTTTTTCAGTTGGATGAAAGCACTGATGTTCAGGGAACATACCAGCACTTCATAGAGACGTGTTACTCTTTTTCACGGAGAAATCCGTAATGGGGTAGAGCAATTTTTGTTGTTATTTTGTTTTGGTTTTGGTGGTAGTGGTTGTGGGGGTGGTTGGTGGTCTTTGTTTTAATTTTAAAGCCAGTGTTGCCTGGAAGAGTTGCATTGGTTCCTGTGATCAAAGCCCAATAATGTTAGCTGCAGGAAGGGTGCACCTAATCTGCGAAGAAAAGAAATTGCACCAGGATATCAGTTCATATCTGCTTTTTTCAGGGCGAATTGGCATTCAGTAATGTAATTTCTGATTGTGATTTGATAGCAAAGAACGTAGTAAAAATTGTGGATGTAAGCAATTTTTGGCCACCAAAGCCATGTCTTTTCAGTATTTTATGAAGAAATGGTTGGTAGATATAGGATCCTGCTTTTCCACAGTGATGAATGCTAGATCTGTAGTGTGACTTTAAATGTTTAATTAGTTTTTTAGTAAAATAAAAGAAATATTTTTTTACTGCTGAAAATGCCATTTCTGTGATTTCAAGGGGGCATAGTATAGCAAATACATTAAGTATTTCAAATAGAACTTCATATTCATAGTATCATGAATTTTAATGTTAAGGATGAGGTATGAGGATTTTCCAAAAGTCCGAGTTATGGTTTGACCATTTCCCCATACTTGATGATTTTATCAATCTATCAAAGAAAAAAAACCCAGTGAATTTTTATTGTGCATTTTAAAAAACCATACCTGAATTTTGGAATAGAACATGAAAAACTATGCCAGAGTAAAAATGCCAGCAGAGAATAGGTTAGGAATCTTTTTTATTTTTCTTTTTTTCTTCCTTTTTTTTTTTTTCCATTCAATGGAATGCTGAAAGTAGACTTCAGCAAGAAATAATGCTATAATTTATAATTTCTGGGTTTATGTTCAGTCATAATATTCAGAGTGTATGACACAGCTGATTTATAATTAAGAATTAGGTATTTTTAATTTAGTAGAAATACAGAATAAGAAAGAAACAAGTTGAATATGGAAAATGGCTATGGTTAAAGATGATTCCAGACCTGGGGACTTGAAATCTCTGAAAGGAAGTTATCAAACATGAATAGGTGTGGCAAAACAACGAAGGTGCTTAATCAAATGGGCTCTGGCTGGCCAAAGATGAGACATTTTGAGCATCAGTAAGTATAACTGCAGTATACTCAATCACATCAACTTCGTTTAAGTCCATGAGTTCATAATGATAGTTTAAAAAAACCAACAACAACTCATGAGTTTTCTTTGAAGTATGCCAAGGATCCCACTGTACCTGAAGGTAATCAAGTAGTTGAGGAGAGGAAGTTTCTTTTCTGAGAAGTATTCTGATTAATAAAAGATGGAGTGATCAGTAGAACATAACCATTTTGTAATGAATCCCAGGACCTAAGTAAATATTATTGGTGGCTGCTAACATCACAGAGAGACAGCCAGACATTAGGTTTCTCTCAGTGAAAGTCCACAACACTACCTATTAAGTATTTTTGCTAAAAAAATTGAACTTGAACCTGAATTTCATCAAGCCTCTGGCTCTAACTATCAGTTACCGGAAACACAGAAAACAGGGAAACAAATGAAATGATACTATGGAGATGCAGTCAGCAAAATCGAGGCTTTGGGGAAGTCCTTGGGACACACAAATTGTTTTTTACAATGAATAAATTGTAGGGAACAAAAAAAAGAGAAATGAGAAGGAGACCTGAGATTAATAGCAATGATTGGACTTTATTTAGGTCCAGATTTTAATACATAAAGATTTATGAAATAATCAAGGAAATTTGAACACTGCATATTTGGTATTAAGAAATTATTGTTAATTTTTAGGTGTGATAACAGTATGTAGTTATATTTAAAAAGAGTCATTATATTTTAGAGATACATATTGAAATGAGAGTGGATGCAAGGATATGTCTGGGATATGTTTCATTATTATCCAGAGTAGAGGGGAAGCTGTGGGTGGGGATAAAACTAGATTGGCCATGAGTTGATGTGATCATTCTTTCAACTAGGCACTTGTGGTGTTGCGGGTGGTGGTAGTGTAATTCTTGGTACTATTCTCTAAGCTTTTTTGAACATTTCCATAAGAAAAAGTCCACAAATTGACATTCCCTTTAATGGCTTATAAGAGGACAGTTGAATTATGTGTGTTTAGCAACCTGCCGAATTCTTATTTCTGCTAATTTTGTGAGTCTGTTGGGTATTCTCTATAGAAAATCATATTGCCTACAAAAGGACGGTTTTACTATATAGTGCTTACTATTTACCAGGCTTTTATTCTAAGCACTTAACATATTAACCCATTTGATCCTTGCAGGAGCTCCAGTGATGTAGACATTAACTTGCCCAGGGTTACTAGCTGGGATTTGAATCCAGGCATTCTAGCCCCAGAGTCTGTACTTCTTTAGGTTTTTGTATCTCTCCTTGTAACTTCTCTCTGCTCTAATCCTTACACCTTTTATTTTTATTTTTCTTAGTGTGCAGGCTAGAAGTTAAACTTTTAAATAGCAGTTTTCATTTGTAATTTTGATTTTGGAAATTGTCTTTATACTTAGGGAAGCCAGAGTCCAGTTGAATTTACTCTTTTACAAATATAAGGTACTCACTACTAGTCTAAGAATTAGTGTGTAGCAAGAAACAAAAAGAATAAAAGTGTATTGTAACAGCCTCTAGTGTTGTTGTTGTTGTTGTTGTTGTTGTTGTTTTTCAATTTATCTCCTGATCTGTAAGCAGCCTATTCATGGCTCATTTTACTTTCAATTACTTGTTGATTTCTTTGGTCCTGCTTGCTGAATTTCTTTGCGAATCTTAGATAAAAATATTCCTTCCTTTCCCCAGCCCTCACACCTCTTATATAATTACTTCCCACCTGACTTTACATAGGTTACATGAGATAAAATTAGGCAAAGCACTTAGTATATGGTTTAGCACATAATATATATCTAGTAAAAATATGCTTTTTGGTTTAAGAGATAATTACTTCATGATTTTGTTTAAAATAGTTTTTTCTTTAATTAATTTTTAAAATGGGGAGGGGTGTGTATGGCTTAGTTACATTAAGAAGTCCTAAACCTGGGACAGGTGGCAAAAACTGTTGATAATGTGTTATGGGGGTTTAATAAGTAATCTCTGTGTTCTCTGTAAGGCGCTTTTTATAATTTTCTCAGAGTTTGAGAAAGATTACTGAGAGAGTTGGTTGTTAAAAGAATACTTGCCTGTTGGGGGTGGGGTGGGAACAATTTAGGGGGAAATGTGACTTGTTCCAACTACATGGGTTTTAAGATAGCTAGGCTTCATGAAAGGAGACATACAGGCTCTAGTAAGAAGGAAGATTTTTGGTTTCACCCTCAAGAGAAAGATGAATCACAATTACAGCCTTTTCCTAAAGGTTATGGAGGCTAGCCATTTGAAGACCTGGTACAGCTAGTTAAAAGTTGTACTATTTTTCTGTACTTCACCACACTCCTCCCTCTAACTCAGGTGCACCTGTGATTTTATATAGCAATAAACTGAAGTAAATTGTATTTTTGTAAATGATGGGGCACCTGGGTGATCAGATGGGGCACTCAGTTGAGTGTCTGACTCTTGATTTTGGCTCAGATCATGATCCCAGGGATGTGGGATTGAGCCCTGTGTTGGGCTTTGTCCTGAGCATGGAGCCTGCTTAAGATTCTCTTTCTCTCTCCCCCTGCTTCTCCTCCACCTTGGACATGCACTTCTCTCTCTCTCTCTCTCTCTCTCTCTCTCTCAAATAAAAAAAAAAGAAAGTGTAATTAAGCTATTTGGAAATTAAAGATGCTAGTAGAGGCACAGGAGTTCCCTTTTTTCAAATGACAGCTATCATTTTTGAGTGGCATAGCTATGAAAATTGAGTTATCAGTTGCTTGACTATTAAAGAGGAGGTTTTCTTGTTATGGGCTATAGTTTATTGGTAAGAGATAAAAGATATTTTTTGAAGAATAAAATAAATGTGTATGACAGAAACTCACTGTCTTATCTGATCATGAAAGCTCTGAGTGGAAAGATGAAATACTTTCCAAACTACACGTGGATACTTTGGAAACCAAAAGGTGCTCTGCAGGATTAAGCATAGTTGAGAGGTACTCAGTTTAACATCTGTTGTCCGTTAGTTGGTAAAGATGCTTATTGTTCTGAACATGATCTTAAATGAGAAGGCATAGCTAGTGTCAGAGTATGGGATTAGTGAATTTAAGAGAAAAGATAGCTGATATGAGGAAAACAAACAAAAAATAATAATAGTTAATATTTAATGTTTACTATGTGCCAGTCACTGTGATGGACACTTTATATGCATTTTAAGATTCTGTCCAAATAACTGTGAGATCTAAACTATTATTGCATCTATTTTATGTATAAGAAACTGAGTCTTAATAAGGCCTACTTTTGTTTGTTTGTTTTATTTAAATAGGCTCCAGACCCAATTTGGGGCTTGAACTCACCATCCTAAGATTAAGAGTCACATGCTCTACTGACTGAGCCAGCCACGCATCCCAATAAGGCTTACGTTGAAGTTAACTCACAGTAGAGTCAGGATTCATCCATCTCTTTCTCCTGTGGTGAAACAGAGTTTGACTTCAGAAACTAATTTTTAATCAGAACTAGAAAAGAAAGGAATCATTCTAGTTCATACAAACTTTAAAAGCATAGATTTGGGAAAACCAATGATGTACGGATTTTGCTAGTTCAGTGTAAATTTCTGACATAATAGGGCTCCTGAGTTATTGTAATCACAGATATATTAGTTGGAGTATAGTGTCTCTTACAAGAAAGGTCATATTTCTAACATGCTACTTCATAGTCCTATCACATAGTCCTATTTTAGAGAAGAAGGAGGGCTGCGTTATTTTTTAAAATGGTGTTTGATATGGAGAGAATTACCAGTATTTTATCACTTTAACTTCAATTAAAATGAACATGGAGGGGCGCCTGGGTGGTTCAGTCGGTTAAGCGTCTGACTCTTGATCTCAGCTCAGGTCTTGATCTTGGGGTCGTGAATTCAGGCCCTGTGTTGGGCTGCATGCTGGGCGTGAAGCCTACTTAAAAAAAAAAATGAACATGGAAATGAATTTAAATAGTCATTGAAATTTTCAAGAACTTTTCGACATTCCTTAAGATTAGAAATTACTTGTGTTATTAAGAAACTCTGCCTATTACAGGTCTAGCAATGTAAACATAAAATTAGGTTAGGTGCAAAATTGGGAATCTCTGTCCTTACTCTTAATATCATATGGATACATTTAATGCTAATTAAAAGTGAAAGCCTGACTATAGTGTAAAACTTGCATTTGCTTTTATAATGGGCCTTATTTAGTCATTTCTAAAGCTTTCATTTAAATTTGAGATTAACTATACTTTTCCAGTTGACCATGCAACGTTGAAAAAAACAACATAAATTTTGGGTTAAGCCACAAAGGAAAACCTCAGTAGATTCTAGAAAAGTTGAATTTTTTTGTGTCCATTTTCTCCCTACAACATAAGTTTAAAATGTGCTACTCCAACCACTTGGAAAAATCCAACAAACTGTTCTTAAATAATATTGAGTCAAACAGAAGATCAAATATACAATAACTATTAAGTAACTGAAATGAGACTTAGGCTAAGACTAATACTGTGCTTAGAAGTAAATTGATTAAGGGGCACCTGGGTGGCTCAGTTGGTTAAGTGTCTGACTTCAGCTTAGGTCATGATCTCGTGGTTCTTGAGTTCGAGCCCTGCATCAGGCTCTGTGCTGACAGCTCAGCCCTTGGAGTCTGCTTCGGATTGTGTGTCTCCCTGTCTCTCTGCCCTTCCCCTACTCGTGCTCTGTCGGTCTCTCTAAAAAATAAACATTAAAAAATTTTTAAAAAGTAAATTGATTAAAATAAAATGAATTCAACCTCAAAATTTAGTGTAACAAATAAATAAAGCCAAAATAAATGCCTCAGAGAAAGGAAGGATATAAATAGGATAAAAGCAGAAGCTAATAGATTAAAAAACAGAAACTATGGGGACTCGTGGGTGGCTCAGTTAAGCATCTGACTCTTAGTTTTGGCTCAGGTCATGATCTCGTAGTTGGTGGGTTTGAGCCCCGTGTCAGGCTCTACACTGACGTGCGGGGCCTGCTTGGGATTCTCTCTCTCTTCCTCTCTCTCTGCCCCTCCCCTGCTCTTGCTCTCTCTCTCAAAATAAACAAACAACAAACCTAAAAAAACAAACCAGAAACTATGGAATTGAAAAATCTAAGAGCTATTTCTTGGGATTAAAAAACAGATAAATCTCATCAAGGAAACGATAGAAAACCAAAATATGAAAGAATAGTGGGAATATATATATATATATATATGTGTGTGTGTGTGTGTGTGTGTTATATGTTATGTATATACATATATATGTTCATATATATGTAACATATATGTATATATGTATATATGTAACATATATATATATAAAAGAGATTTTTTAAATTGTGAGACAGCTTTATTTAACTCTAAGCCAGCTGATTTGAAATCTCTCTGAAATGAATTGTTAAACACTCAAACTGTGTTAAGAAGAAAATCTGGGTAAACCAAGGATTATGGAAGAAAGTTTAAGGAATTTTCTCCCAAAATTGATTCTGGGGCCAGATCATTTTGCCAGTGAGTTTTTTCTAACTTTCAAGGAACATGTAATTCCTATGGTGAGAAACTGTTCTAGAGATTATAAAGAGATGGAAATGTGCCCAACTAATGTTATAAAATCAGTATGAATATCTTAACAATGGTTACTTCATGAGAATGAGATTCTTTTGGGGAGTTACTATTTTAATTTTTGCTGTAAGTACAGATTTTTATTGAAATTAAGATAATTGAGAAAAAACCCAGAAATTAAAAACTTAGACAAAGATGTCTTTGTATCTGTAAATACATTTGTTGTTACTAGGGCTCTTTCTTCCATTGTGTGGATCCAAATTTTTACCTGATACTCTTTTCCTTTTGCCTAGAGAGCATTGCATGTGTTGTAATGGATTTTTCTCAACCTTTGTCTAAAAACATTTCCACATTGATTTTGAAATCTATTTTAACTGGATATAGAATTTTAGGTTGACAGTGTCTTTCTTCCTGTACTTAGGACTGGAACTCCATTGACTTCTCATTTGTATAGGTTCTGATGAGAAGTTTTTGTTTTTCTGTATATAACAGGTCTTTTTTTACACCTCTGGCACCTTTTTACATTTTTTCCTAATCACTGGTTTTCAACAATTTGATTATGATATGTATATATATATATATATATATATATATGTTTTTTTTTTTTGTTTTTGTTTTTTTTTTTTGAGAGAGAGAGCAAGAGAAAGTGAGTGCTGGCTTACAGTCAAGGGACAGAGGGAGAGAGAATCTTCAGCCGGGTCTACACCAACACAGAGCCTGACATGAGCATGGCTCAATCTCATGACCATGAGATCATGACCTGAGCCGAAATCAAGAGTCAGACGCTTAACCAATTGAGCAACAACCCAGATGCCCCTGATTATGATATTAAGTCTGGTTTGCTTTGTTTTTCCTTCTTGGATCTTGTTGAGCCTCATGGATCTGTGGGTTTATGGTTTGAAAAAATTTTGCCCATTATTTCTCCAAAGATTTTTTTCTATCACATTCTTCCCTCTAGCGTTTTGGACCCCAATTACATGTATATCAGATTGTTTGGTATATTGCTTCAAATCATTGGTGTTCTTTTTCTGTTTTTCCTTTTTTTCTTCTTCCTTTTTTTTTTTTTTGTATTTTTTTCCTCTTTGTACTTCATTCTGGATATTTTTCTGTTGCTCTGTTTTCAAATTAAGTGTTAATCTGCTGTCAGTCCCACTCAGGTATTTTTCATTTCAGTAACTCTGTTTTTCATTTCTAGAAGTTCCATTTTGGCCTTAAAAAATCTTGCACTTATCCCTCAACACTTCCATGTGTTTCTGTACCTTCTTGAGCATATTGAGCATATTTATAGTAGCTCTTTTAACATCTTTGTCTGCCAAGTTCTGTGTCTCTGTCAGTTCTGCATCTGTTTCTATTGATTTGTTATTCTTCTGGTTATAGGTCATATTTCCCTTTTAATTTGTATGCCTGGTAAGTTTTCATTGGATGTTAGACATTGTGAGTTTTATGTTGTCGGGTGCTGGATTGTGTTGTATTCCTTTCAATGATGTTAATCTGAGTTTTGGCACGAAGTTAAAATTTTTTGAAATCACTCTGATGCTTTTTTGAGATGTGCTTTGTTTTCAGAAAGCTTCGTTAGGGTGGGTGTAGAACAGCCTATTTTCCTAGAGCTAATTTAGAGTTGATAACTTCTGAGAACTTAATGTCTCATGTATTATGAAGTCTTTTCACTCTACTTGATGGGAATACAAACTATTCCTAGTATGAGTTTTAGGAATTTAGGCCTATTTATTTTTCAGCGGTACTTTTACCAACCTTAAGTAGTTTCTTCTCATACACGACAGATCACTCCCTGCCAAAGCCTTGAAGGGGACACCTCTGCAGATCTCCAGAGCTCTGTCTCTGTGTGCAGTTCCCTTTTCTCTGGTATGCTTGTCCACAAATTCTGGCTGCCTTGGCCTCCCTGAACATCAGTCTCTGTCTCCTGAACCCTCTGAGATTTCCAGGCTCATTGAAGTCCTCACTGTCTATGCTGCATCCTGGAAACTCCTTCAAGGGTGTAGGGTGGGGCACTTGTAGGGCTCACCTCATCTCCCTTCCTCACCCCTCCACTTTCTCAGTGACCCACCCATGCTTTGACTGTTGTCTAATATCTGAAAACTATTGTTTTATTAATCTATTTTACCCACTATTCTTGTCGTGTAAGGCAGGAGGATTAATTGGATTCCTCTTACTCCATCATGACTGTGTGTGGAAATACTTGATGGATTATCTTTTCCTTTTCTCTGGGTGAGATGTGGGCCTACGTAAAAGAAACTGAGAAACCAGTTGCCTTAGTCTCAGTGTTTCAAGTGTTAGGCTTACCCCCAACTGAGGCAGAAGAGTTCCTAGTTGCTTGTCGTCCAAACCTTTTGATAGAAATAAACAGGCAGTTTTGCCTGGGGCATCCCTTCTCATTTTTACTCTCTGTAATCTATTGCCGTGGTAGGGTAGTTGGTCAAGAATTATGGTATTCTGAATCTTGTTCAGATACCACATAGTTTCAATAAATTTTTAACATTCTTACTTTAAGCTCAATTAAGACCCATTTCTATTTACTTTTTCTCAGCTATTTCCATTTGCTATTACTCACTTTTAATTTTATCAGATTTTTTGGTTGTTATTAGATAGTTATCTAATGGGTTGTCATTTTTCCCCAGGGTTGTATTTACTTCATTCATCATGTATTTTTCTGCATCACAGTAACCTTTAGGATCTTGGAAGGGTTTGATCTTTATGCATTATCTCTTTAGTTTTGTTCCTGCTCTCTGTTCTGTCTTTCTCTACTTAGAAATGAATAAGTGAATAAATAACTGAATGTAGACAAATATATTCACACATACATAACACAGTGCATTTGCTCCATTCTGAGATTATTATTTTTTAAATGTTTTTAACATTTATTCATTTTTGAGAGACAGAGTATGAGCAGGGGAGCGGCAGAGAGAGAGGGAGACACAGGATCGGAAGCAGGCTTCAGGCTCTGAGATGTCAGCACAGAGCCCAATTCAGAGCCCGAACCCATGAACCATGAGATCACGACCTGAGCCAAAGCTGAAGTAGTACGCTCAACCAGCTGAGCCACCCAGGCGCTTCTCCATTCTGAGATTATTAATTGTGATATGTACTATTGATTTAATATATCTTCAAGAAAAAAGAAACATTAAATTTGTTTCAAAAATTCTTAGAAATTAACTGACAGAAGCATACATTTATCCGTATAATTTCTATACCATCTTCTTTGGAATCATAAAATCGAATCTGATCCTTTTTCACATTCTCACCTGCGCTTGCTTTTTTTTCTTTACACTTTATGATGATATAGTTTTGAGTCATATGGGAAATGTTTGGATTTAACGGCTTTTCTTTTTTGGCTAAACTCATAGTTTCAGTTTTTCTACAGATAAACTGTGAATTAAATAACTTCCTTTTTTTAAATAACTTCCTTTTTGAGACACCTGGAAACTTTTGACAAATTCATACCCAGCGGTTGGGTGTTAGTACATTATAAAATGTAAATTGGTCACACCAGTGTGTCTCTCTTCCAACTCAGATAACTCTGTGATCTATTTTGAGAGATTGGGCAATTTCTCCTGGCTTTAATTGACCTTGCTTGTCCTGCAACAGACAACTTTTCCACCATAATAGCTTTTTATTTCAAAGCTTCATCATAGTTCAGTCTTTCTGAAAAAACTTTCAAGCAACAGTTAGGCTTTTAGAGTTACCTTAAAGTTTAACTGCGTATGAGTTAACCTGTGCAGTTAACTAGCTGTGGTCTAGTTGGTTAAATAGCTTGTCAGGAAAGGTATTTCCCATAGATTTACACATGGGTAAGCAGTGATAAACATCACAACTTACCCTTTTCCTTGACTAGGGGTAGGTGTTTGGGCATTAACTCTGGTACTTCTAGTTTCAGAAACCTAAAAATATTATTTTAAGAAAAATAAACATCTTTAGTATTGAAAAAATATGATTTAGGAAATTAACATACCATGAACAAACATAAAGTATGTCAGGTGCTTGAATTATTTAATAAGTTTTGAGATGATCAAATAGCAGCCACAAAAATTGAAGCTGTCTGTATGCAAATGTATGGTAACGTTTTAAAATTGAAAAGCTAGTAAAACTGTGCAAAGAATAGTAAGAAGACTAAAAATTTTACCATAAAAAATTAAGCACATCTATATAAAGAAAATTAATACAAAGCACAAAGTAAAAATAATAACAAAATAGAAAATATTTACAAATATGACCTTAAATATTATCTAACATTTCTATAAATATTTAAAAATATTTACAGTACTAAGATCCAGTAAGTACATTGATAAAGTCATGCCCATTAGATCATAAGGGGACATAGGGTAAACAAACATAAGAAAAAGAGTCCAGCCTTCTGGGAATTAAAATAACAGTGAATAACTGTTTCATACTCATTGAATAAGTAAAATATTATTACTTATATTATGGTAATCCAGTACCATTGCTTTTGGAATTGGTACAGTTCATTTAGAGGGTAGTATGGTTGTATATGTCATAAAAATCATAAACATATCTGTGAACATTGATTTAGTTATTCTACTCTTGGGAATTAACCCCGAGTAAATAATTCAGAGCTATATTACAGCTATATTCATAGTAATATTACTTATAATAGTAAAATTGAGGACAACCTACTTGGCCAACTGTGGGAAATTTGATGTATTGTGATCTATACATCACAATATTGTGAAATAGCCAAATATTTCATATCCACTACGTGTAAGTATAAGCATGGTGACAGTAGGGACTGTATCACTTTTGTTCTTTACTAAAACACCAGGGCCTAGGATAGCTTTCCATATATACATATAGAACTTGTTCATAAGTACCTGTGAGGAAGGGAGAGGGGAACAAGTTGGCTGGTGAAGAATTTTTTGGAGAAGTTTGAACTGGAGTTGAAAGTTCAGTAAGAACTGTTGTGTCCCAACAGCCAGGAGTTGGGAGAGGCATTCCAGAAAGAGGGTCATTCTGAGGAAAGGCCTGACAGTAGCAATTGACAGAGGATAAGGTTGGGGCTGGGGCACAGGTTAAGGCAGTGTTCTGTGTGGACTTGTATGGAAATGAAGCTAACTAGGTGAGACTTTATTCTGTAGTATGAGAAGAAGTCATTGATGATTTTTCAACAGAAATTGACATTGGGGCACCTGGGTGGCTCAGTTTGTTAAGTGTCTGACTCTTGAGTTCAGCTCAGGTCATGATCTCATGGTTCGTGAGATTGAGCCCCCATTAAGGCTGACAGCGCGGAGCCTGTTTGGGATTCTCTCTCTGTCTCTCTCTGCCCTTCCCCTGCTCACATGTGCACATGTGATCTCTTTCTCTCAATCTCAAAATAAATAATAATAATAAAAAAGAAGTTGACATTGGAAGAGTTATTTAATTCAAGAAGTTTAATCTGGCATTCATATACAGAACAGATTCAGGCAGGGAGATGAATTTAAACTCTGTTGGAAATGGAGTGCAACTTCGTGTGAGAAGTCCACTTACAGTAATTGTAAAACTATTTTGTTTTTCATCTTGACCTATGGATAGGGATGATTGCTCCTCTGTGCTAATGTTATTTTTATTAATTTTAAAAGTTAAATTTGGTTATGTAAAAGGACAGTGCTGTTAGAAGAATAAATAAACAGGAAAAATTTCACTGAAATCTTACATATAAAATGATTCACAAAAATGCTCAGGGTCAAAATAAAATTGTTTTAAGAAGCCTCTATTGAACCATGCCACATAGATACGGAATTCTTTCAGCTTTACTTTCATTTTTTTAAATCTCTCCTTCACAGAAGATAGAAGAAAACTATGTCAACTGCCATTGTTTGTTCTGTCAAAAGCATTGCCAGAATATCTTTAAAATTATGATCTTCTAGCGAAGGATCAGACTTCTAAAAATTGTGAATTGAAGGCCTGGTTTGGTCTCTAGGACTTTATGAAAAAGAAGTGTTTCCACCCTCACCTAGTTTTTAACATGTTAGCGACACTTGGGTAGTGAAAGTTGACATGTATGAAGCAGTTCATTATGCTGAATTAGGGTCACAAGATTTATTTGGAATAAACTAAGAAGAGATATTTAAAGAAAAACCAGTGTGTTGCCAATAGTTGTGCAAAACTAAATCTGCATTGTTTATGAAATAGAGAAACATCATAAATTAAATTATCTTTAGATAAACATGTGCAGATTCTTTGAAAAAAATAGCAAGTATTTTATCAAGCAATTGGCCAGTATTTTTGAGCATTAATGTTCAGAATTAAAAATTTAAATGAGGAGCCCCTGGGTGGCCCAGTCAGTTAAGCATCTGACTTCGGCTCAGGTCATGATCTCACGGTTAGTGGGTGTGAGCCCCGCGTCGGGCTCTGTGCTGACAGCTAGCTCAGAGCTTGGAGCCTGTCTTCAGATTCTGTGTCTCCCTCTCTCTCTGACCTTCCCCTGCTCACGCTGTCTCTTTCTGTCTCTCAAAAATAAATAAAACATTAAAAAAATTTAAATGAAACCTTTGTGTGACCAAATGATGAATTTTTAATTGAATTGACAATTCAGTCGAATTGTTTGAGTAGTAGGTTAGAAGAGTATACCCAAGTGCCTAATACCCAGGGTGAGAGGTTGAGTTGGAAAAGGGCTTTGCTGAGCAGGTGATATTTTACCCGAATCTTAAAATTATTTATTTGAGTATGTACTCTCTACTCTGCATGCCAGATAGTGGGTTTGAACATATATATAATATATAGTTCATTCTTTAATGGACTAACAATTGTTTATAAACTGTAACAAATATTGAGATAAGGGTAATAATGATGTGCCATGGGAACATAGAGATTAATTTGGAAAAGGAACAAGAGGAGAGGAGAGTTAGAGCTTTGCAGAGAAGGTGACATGAGCTGGGAGTTGAATGATGGATAGACCCACACACCCTGGAGATGAGGGAAAGGTATATTCTTAGATTAGGGAGTGCAGCAGTAAGGGATGTATCCTTCTTCCCACTAAATATAAATAAGCATTTTAATCCTTTAATTGATGTCTGTAGAAAAAAGCTTTGTTATTATATCAAACCATTTCTCATAGAGTTCAGTTCAGATACCTTAACCTCTTAAAGTAAAAATTGTCTGAACTGCAGAGAGTTATGGGACATGGGAAATATTCTAAATCTTGATCGTGGTAGTGATATAGGTGTTTTCTTTTGTTAAGATTAATTCCCATTTAAATTAGGCATGTTTTATTGCATATAAATTTTATCTAAGTAATGTTGATTTAAAAATTGTCTGTGAAATCACATTTTTCCCCAAATTTATACCTAGTATTTAGATACTGGCTTTCTAAAGAAAAGATTTTCGGCTCTCCATTGTCAAACTAAATGTCCAACACAAGAACAAGCATATATAGGATTGAGCAGAATAAAAGTCCATGCTTTTGTGGCACTTACATTTTAGTGGAGGAAGATAAGATTTTTTTTATGTTTATTTATTATTGAGACAGAAACAGAGCATGAATTGGGGAGGGGCAGAGACACAGGGAGACACAGAATCCGAAGCAGGCTCCAGGCTCTGAGCTGTCAGCACAGAGCCTGACACGGGGCTTGAACTCATGAACTGTGAGATCATGACCTGAGCCCAAATCAGCTGCTTAACCAACTGAGCCACCCAAGTGCCCCGCAAGGAGACTGATAATAAAGAAGAAAACAAAGAGAGCTGATAGTTAATTTCAGGTGGTTAAGTGTTATGACAGAAGTTGAAGAGGGGAGTGGTAGGGAAGAGTTGTCATTTTATGCAGGAGGCCAAGTAAAGCCAGAATGGGAAATCAGACCTAGGTCCAGCCTGTTGGTTGTGTTCTTTCAATATGACAGACACTGAACTCACTTAAGATTAGAACGAAGACTGGGTACCTGTGGAAATTGCATATGTAATTGATTATGCAATTGTAGGGTAGAATATAAATGTTGAAACTTGAACAAAATAAAATAAATTGAGATGTGGGAGTTATGAGTACACTTTCCTCAATTTTTGTAGCAGAAATTCAGTAAATACTATCTAAAATTAAAATGTGAGTTAAAAAGGACACACAATATTGGCTGATAATCTTTGTTTCTTAACATAAAAGAGTCCTGGCCGCCATGTTTTCTGATGAGAAATCTGCTGTCATTCTAAATCTTGTTCCTCCATATGCGAATGCACTGTTTGGCTGCTTGCAAGATTGTTTTCTTTGTGTTGAGTCCTCAGAAATGTTTTATGTGTCTGTGCCTGGATGTCTTTAGATTTAACCTGTTTATAGTTGGCTAATAAGCTTCTTGGATTTGTTAGTTCTTGATTTTCACCACATTTAAAAAATTGTCAGCCATTATTTCTTTAAATAATTTTGCAGTGCACACTCTTTCTCCTCTCCTTTTGGAACTTTGATGACAGGAATATTAGATCTTTTGTAGTTGCTCCACAGGTCTCTGATGCTTCATTTGTTTTTTACAACCTATTATCTTTCTATTGTTTAGACCAGATACTTTATGTCATTCGATCTTTAAGTCCACTGATTATTTCTTCTGCTTTTCCACTCTCAGTTTTGGTTGTCTCTTCAGTTCTAAAATTCCCATTTGGTTCTTCTTTATATCTTCTAATTCTTTGCTGAAATTTGCTGCTTTCCCATTTGTTTCAGTACAGTTTGTCATTGCTTATTGGTTCATTTTACTGATAGCTGCTTTAAAATTCCTGTTAGATAATTCAGACATCTTTGTCATGTCAGTATTCGTGTCTGTTAATTGTGTTTTCTCATTTAAGTTGAAGTTTTCATATATGGCTTTATTTTTTTTCAGAACGAGTATAATTATTATAAAAACAAATTGGGGAGAATAAGAATAAAGAGGAAATAGAACCAATCTTAGCTGTATAAGCTCAATTTCTTTCTCTCTAAAGTAGAAATAACAATGTCTACTTTGTAGACTTTTTGGAAAGACTACATGAGAACATGTATGTAAAGCATCCAACCCAGTCCCTGACTTATAACAAATGCTCAGAAAATATTAGGTAACTTTGCTGCTGCTGCTGCCGCCGCTGCCGCCGCCGCCGCCGCTGCCGCCGCTGCTGCTGCTGCTGCTGCTGCTGCTGATTCTCCTCCTCCTTCCCCTCCCCCCATGTTTAGAAATCATTTCTGTCAGCTACATAACGCTTTAAAGGAAGAGGCCCTTTAAAACCTTTAAAAGAAGTCTTCATTCCTCCCCCGCCCACCAGTTCTTTAAATTGTGATTGCTTAATACAAAGATCTGCCTATTTCTCAATACTGCCTTAGCTTTTTTTTGTTGGGGGTAGGCCTTTTTGTTGTTAAACTAAGTGAGCTTCCTTCTTAGGCCCTAGGAAGTTCATCCACTTGGCTTCTGTTCCTTAGAGAATCTTCTCTCTCCAGTGGTGTTCAGGGCAGAAGTGGAATGATGTAGTGTCGGTACCTCCCTCTTTCTTTTCTACCAGGATGACAGATACACTTCCCCTTTTTGCTTTTAGGGTTTTACAGCTAAGCATATGAGAAAGGTAGGAGGAAGAGGCAGAGAAGGGATGGTGGTCATGACAAATATACAAAGTGGTGTGGCAAAGCTTAGGAAATCCTAATAGCTTTTTAAGGCCATCAATAGTCCCTGATTCTTTTCTTAAATTTTTTTAAATGTTTTATTTATTTTTGAGACAGAGAGAGACAGAGCATGAGAGGGGGAGGGGCAGAGAGACAGGGAGACACAGAATCCGAAGCAGGCTCCAGGCTCTGAGCTGTCAGCACAGAGCCCGACGTGGGGCTCGAATCCATGAACGTGAGGTCATGACCTGAGCCGAAGTTGGAGGTTTAACCAACTCAGACACCCAGGCGCCCCAGTAGTCCCTGATTCTTGCTAAGTTGATAATGGAAGCCTTTTTGAACTGATATATCTTGATTTTTTTCCTTTTCTCCTGAAACCCCTTTGACCATCATGATGGAAAGGTTTTCCCTGAGAATGTGACATTTTAGCTGAATTCTGAAAGGTGAGTTAGAAGTATCTAGGTGGGGGAAGAAGAATGTGCCAGCAGACAGAACCAGCATATCTCAAGGCCTTTAAGTAAGGAAGGAGCTTATAACATATTGAAGATACTAAAAGACATCAGTGTGGAAATAAAGAAAAATTGCCAAGATAATACAGGATGCCCACATGCCTCAGTTTCCCATAATGTTAACCTCTTATAAAAACCATGGTATATTTTTCAAAGCCAAGAAACCAATATTGGTACATTACTTTTAGCTAAGCTCCAGATTTTATTCATATTTTACCGATTTTTCTGTTTCTATTATCCTTTTTCTTTTCCAGAATCCAAATCAGGATCCCACATTTTATTTAACTCTCATGTCTCCTCTGGTTTGTGACAATTTGTTAGATTTTTCTTCTTTTTGATAGCTTTGACACTTTCAAATAGTACTGGTCAGATATTTTATAGAATGACCCTCCATTGGATTTGTCTGATGTTTTTCTCATGATTAGATTTAGACTATGGTGTTTTGGGAAGAACAGCACAAGAAGTGAGTCGCCCGTTCCTTTACATTGTATCACAGACTACAATATCAACATGACTATCCCTGGTGAGGTTAAGGTTACTGATTTTCTTTTTTAATGCTCTGGAAACCAGTTTGAAACATATATTACCATATGACCCAATAGTCACCCTCTGGGTATTTATCTTAGAGGAGAAAATTTTAATTTGACATACAAATCTGTACACAGATGTTTATAGCAGCCTTATTCATAATCAGTAAAAACTGGAAACTGAATGTTTTCCTGTTGGGTGAAAAGATAAAAAATGTGGTATATCCACTCACCAATAAAAAGAAATAAATTAATGATACATGTAACAACTTGGATGAATCTCACAGACATGGTGCTAGGTGGAAACAAGCCAGTCTCAAAAGATTACATACTATATGGATACATTTATATGGTATGCTCCTATATGACAAAAAGACAAAGTCATTCTGATTAGACCAGTTAGGGTTTAGGTGTTGTCGGAAGGTGTCACGGGACGGGGGGCATGGAGCTGGGGCTCTGTCTTCTGCTTGGATTGGTGGTTGTGTGGTTCTGTATGTATACTGAAATTCAGAGACCTGTACACGCAAAATAAATTCACTGTGTGACAGTTTACGAAACATAATTTTTAAAAAGTGAAGCTAAAGTTTAAAAAACAAAAAGACTGCAGAACTTGAACACAGAGAACAGTAGCCAAAATGATAAAGAAGGATGAAGAAATAGGAGCCACATCATTTGTTCCTTGTAGGACTTAATGGATTTTAAGCAGGGGAATAACCTGATCAGGTCCTTTTTAAAAAGAAATTTATGAAATACTTGTAATATTCAGTGTAGAGAGTGAGTTGATAGACTGAAGATCTAAGACGAAGAATAGAAAATAAGGCATTTCTTGCATCTTTCCCACAAAAATTTTAAAGTCCCAGTTCCTGAAGTCTGTTTATGGTGTTAGGATTATTGTGATGATAAGAGTCATTATAATTACAAGCAGTCCTTTGTTTCTATCCTTTTGACTTTTTTATACGACCTGTTTTTTGCACATTATACCCTGCTTTTTTTTTTAAGAGTAATCAAGACTTAGTAACCAGCTACCATGGTAATTGCCTAGTTGTATCTGTCCAATATTTTGGTTGCAGAAGTGTTGCCATCTTTAGAAAAAGTCTTTATGCAGTCTTTGGAGTATTTTTATAGTTGTTCTTATTTTGTAAAAAAAAGAATGGAAAATCAGTTAATAGTGATAATTATAAGTATGCTTATAAATTGAATATTAGTTAAGACCACAATGAAAATTATAAATCTTTGGCTTTAGTTAGATCCTTATCGGATTAAAGTAAATTAGCCCAACAGTGTGTGTGAAGTAAGAGGGTATAATTTGAAGAAAATGTAGAAATGTTGTAATTATATTGTTAATAACTGGTCTGGTAAGATTAAGACATATGTGTTTTTTTAAACTTCTAATAGCAACTTATTTTATCTTTTCAAACATTTTATCATACAAATTTTCAGGAATATATTATATATAAATGTAAAGAATTTCCTGCAATACTATTAGAATTGCTATTAGAAAATCTCTTATGTTGGAGCGCCTGGGTGATTCAGTTGGTTGAGTCTGACTCTTGACTTTGGCTCAGGTCATGATCTCATGGTTCATGTGTTTGAGTCCTGACAAAGGCTCTGCATTGACAGTGTGGAACCTGCTTGGGATTTTCTCTCTCCCTCTCTGCCCCTCTCCTGCTCTCTCAAAATAAATTAAAAAAACAAAGAAAAATCTCTTAATCAAACCTCATGAAATTGCCATTTTTGAAGGTAAAAAGGTTAGCATATTGGCAGTTTCACCTTGGTAAACCTAATATTTTTCCCCCAGATTGATGCAATTACGGAAGTAATTCTCATTTTTGAAACACTAGCAAGACAGATAAAGACTAAAGTCCGTCTGGAGCATTCCCACAGCCCTGGTTCTCGCCCATTCTCTTCATAAGTAGCCATTGTTAAACATTTGGTGTCTATCTTTTCAAATACTTCTAATCTATTTATATTTATGTATATACGTAAATAAATACACTGATTTAAATACACACATGTATACACACACATACTTGTAGGGAATATATATTATTGTGTGGAATATTTTTCATAAATGGTATATTTATATAGTTTGGCATTATGATTTTTGCATTCTACAACATATTTAGATCTGTGTTTTGTTGTCAGTTTTTCACTTCTACATTGTTTTCTGTATTATGGCTACTTTTATTTGAACCATCAAGGTTTTTACTGCAGATTGTAATTTTTTAACACTACTAACAATGAAGAAAGAATTATCCTTCCATGTGCATTCCCCTGCACCTACATGAGAGTCCCTTCAAGATAAAGAGAGTGGAATTGCTGAGTCATACGGTGTTTGCATTTTTAAAATGTGTTATTTGGAAAATTTCAAACATATGCCAAAGTAGACAAACAGAATAATGAATTCCTATTCACTTTCAACAGTGTTCAATCCTTGACCTATCTTGTTTATCTGTACTTTCACTTTCTTCCCTCTCATATATATATTTTTTAATTTTAATTTTATTTTTGAGAGAGAGAGAGACAGAGCTTGAGCAGGGGAGGAGCAGAGAGAGAGGCAGACAAAGATTCTGAAGCAGGCTCCCGGCTCTGAGCTGTCAGCAGAGAGCCCAACATGGGCCCCAAACCCACGAACCGTGAGATCACGACCTGAACTAAAGTCGGCCGCTTAACTGACTGAGCCACCTAGGCGCCCCATCCCCTCTCATATTTTGAAACAAATCTAGGTATCATGTCATTTGACCTGTAAATATTTCATACATTTCTAGAAAAGATAAGTGGTTTTTTTTTTTGTTTAGAAAAACATGATCAACACCATTATCATACTTTAGAATGAGAATTCTTTGATATTATTAAATATTGAGTGTTCAAAATTTCAATTGTTTTAATGTCAATAATATTTTGTTCTATATTTTTATTGTTTTACTCATTTGAATTAGGATCCAAATAAAGATCACATGATTGGGTGGTACGCCATTTTTTTAGAAGTCTCTTTAAAATATATTTCTCCTTTTTCTCCCTCCCCTCTCTCCCTCTTTCTGTCTCTATTACCCTCTCATTCTCCCTGACTCCCTTTTCTTTTGCTATCTCCATTTTTATCTCTGTTTTTAAAAGTCTTACAGTATATTGATTGAAGAGATTGGGCTGTTTGTTTTGAAAATTTTTCCACACTGTGGCTCTTGCTGTTGCCTGTCGTGGCATTGTTTAACTTGTTTTTTTGTCCTCTGTATTTCCTATAAATTTTTAGTCGGATATGGATGCTTGATGAGATTTGATTTTCTTTGTCAAGACTATTTAATAGACAGTGTTGTCATCTAATATAGGAGGCACAGAGTAATAATATATGCATTTTTAATTTGGAAGATATTGCCAGATTGTCTTCCAAAACTGTCATTTCAATATATATCCCCATCATTCGTATTTGAAGCATCATTTCACATACTTGTGAACTATTATCATCAGGCTTTCAAAATTTTTTGAATTGACTAGTGGAAAATACCTTCTCAGCATTTAATATTTATTTCCCTAATTACTAGTGAGATTGCTTATTTTCTTTATTTTTTATTTTTTAGGATCATTTGTATTTTCTCTAAATGGGAATTACATATTCATAAATATGCTTTGTCTCTTCCTTTTGGATGTTGAATGCTTTTCTTTTTGATTTGATTTCTTTAGATCTTTTGATTACTTTTTTTGTTATATAATGCCAAATATTTTCTCGTAGGTTATTGCTAGTCTTTCATTTTGTTTATGTTGTCCTTTGATATTACAAAGATTGTACAAAAATGATCAGATTTATCTATCTTTTCCTTTATGATTTATGTCTACTTTTTAGTTTGAGAAATGTTTCTTTCCTCACAGGCATAAAAATATTCACTTAACACTTTTTTATTGTAAAAAACATATAAAAAATTTATATCTTAACTAATTTTAAGTGTACAGTTCAGTAGTGTTAACTATATCCTCATTATTGTGCAACTGAGCTCCAGAACTCTTTCATTTTGCAAAACTGAAACCTTTTTGTAAGTTTTATTTAAATTTCAGTTAGTTAACATTCAGTATAATATTGATTTCAAGTATACACAAAACTGAAACTTTATATCCATTAAACAACCCCCCAGTTCTCCCCTGGCCCCAGCTTTTTTTCTAATAACTTGAGACTTAATTTTCACATTTAGCTATTTTATTTCTGACTTTTCTGACTTAAAAAAAAACTTTTTGATGGTGTGGGATATATCTTTACTTTTATTTAAATAGTTTGCCATTTGTCCTGGCAGCGTTTATTGAATAGGCTGTCTTCCTGTTAATACCACATTTGTATATTCTA
Source organism: Cryptoprocta ferox (assembly GCA_028646485.1). Taxonomy (NCBI): domain Eukaryota; kingdom Metazoa; phylum Chordata; class Mammalia; order Carnivora; family Eupleridae; genus Cryptoprocta; species Cryptoprocta ferox. The sequence continues at coordinate 114,040,711 of CM053576.1, read as the reverse complement.
ACAGCCCATATTTACAGGTGCTGTTCTGTAATTTGTATTGTGTATTACTTTGTGTATATACTTATATTTTCTCTGTATTTCAAACCTACTTCATAAGAGACATGAAAAATTTTGCTAGGATATTATTTGGATTTATATATCAACTTGGGAGAATTAAAATTTTTCTTATGTATATTGACTGTTTCTCCATTTATACTTGAAAGTTTTGCTCTTTTGGAAAGTTAGCTTTCTACTTAAAGACCTTATACGTATTTCACAGTGTTTTTATTCCTAGGTGATTTTTATTTTTGTTTCTTTTGGTATGGAGTGATTCTGTTTTTTGTTTTGTTTTTTTTTAATTGTAGTCTACCTGTTCCCAGTTCTGATTTCCTCTTACCCTATTTTATGTTACACTTTCATAACATTTATGACCTTGTAACAGAGTTGATAATTTATGTATTTTGTTTGTTGTTATTTTTCCTTACCCTCTCCCCAAACCTACAATGTAATTCCTATAAGGACAGGGATCTGTCTATTATTTCTTGACACCATACTGAGCATTCCTATGAATTCTAGTAGTAATTTACCCTATTCTCTTGGAATTTTATAAGGTTTTCATATTATATGCAGTTAACATTTTGGGAGTCTTTTCCTTTCCATAATGAATATGCTTTGATTTCTTTTTCTTGATGTATTGAATTAGGTAAGTCTTCTAATACTGTGTTGAATAGTACATGTGATTTCTCTCATTATTATCTTGTTCTTAACATACATGAGAATACATCTATTATTTTATTCCTAACTATATATAATGTTTACCATTGGTTTCTGTTAGGTTTTAACAGAGTAGGGGAGTTGTTTTTTTCCCTAACTTTAAAAACTTTATTATTTTGTTTATTTATTTATTTATTTATTTATTTATTTAGAGAAAGAAAGAACAAGAATGGGTGAGGAACAGAGAGAGAGAAGGAGAGAGAAAATCCCAGGCAGGCTCCATGCTGTCAGTGCAGAGCCCGATGTGGGGCTCAGTCTCATGAACCATGAGATCACGACCTGAGCCCAAACCAAGAGTCGGACACTTAACTGACTGAGCCACCCAGGTGCCCCCTTTTTCCCCTAACTTTAACAAAGTCAGAAAGTTTTTCTTTTGTTCCTAACTTGCTAGAAGTTTTTATATTGGGATTTTTGAATTTTATCAAAGGGAAAAGGAACATAAATTTTCTCTAGGTGAGTTTTCACTATTTCGTAGTTGACACCACCAAGAGACAGGAAAGCTGAACAAATAGTGGTTGCTAAGAAACAGAACTTGAGGAGAGCTTTTGACAGTCTTCCAGGGGTAAAGAGACTTGGAGTTCAGGGTTCCCAAGGCATCTACAGCTTGAGTGACCAAGACCCCAAAGAGAATATAAGCATAGAGAAGTGAGCCCAAAAGTTTGAACCATGTTGCCCCTAGAAATTGTTGCAGATTAGTAAGCACAAGCTAATAGACAGAAAAATGGAGCAGAAAGTAGCTGCTGAGAGGCTAAGAAGCTAAGCAGAATTTTCAGCAGTCTCATGGTACTATAGAGATAGAGGAGGCTGGGTAAATACCCTAGGCTTTCAGTTGAGATCTGTGAATCACTATATCCTAGCAATAAGGGTGAACCAGTTAAGTAGACCAGGTCTTAATGTGATTGAAAACCATCTTCAAATTAGCTCATTGGATTAGCTCCCATTGCCAACCAGAAACTAAAGAAAATCTTCTATTGAAGAAGAGAAGCATTCACAGTCTCTACAATTTTTATTACACAATAACTGATATTCAGTCCCTGGATTCCAGGCATGCCAAGAGTCATGAACAAGAGAAAAAACAGATATAGAAACACAGATGATTAGGTGTGGACTTCAGTGAAAAATGTTGTGCCGTTTCCTTTATCCTCAATGTTTCAGATGAGAAATCTGTCATTTGAATAATTTTTTCCCTGTAAAACATCATTTTTAGATAAAGCATCATTTTTTTCTCTCACTGGTTTCAGTATGTTTTGTCTTTAGTGTTCAGAAGTTTAACTGTGATGTGTCGAGTGTCTTGTTTGTGGATTGCTTTGGGCTTACCCTGTTTAGAATTCACTTAGCTTTTTGAATTCATAAGTTTATTTCTTTGGCCACGCTTAAAAGTTTTCAGCTTTCAATTTTTAAGGATGCTTTTCAGCCCCGCCCTCCTTCTTCTTTTTGGGAGTCTGATGACATGAAAGATAAATCTTTTATTATATTCCACAGGTCCCTAAGGTTCTGTTAATTTATTTTCAGTATTTTCTCTCTGTATTCAGATTGGGTAGTTTCTTTTGTTCTGTATTCCAGTTCAGTGATTCTTCCCTCTGTCCTTTCCATTCTGTTATATTCATCCATTAAGTCTTTTATTTCAATTACTGTAATTTTTTTGGTTTTGAAATTTCCATTTGTTTCCTCCGTATATATTTTCTTTCTTTACTAAGACTTTCTATTTTTTTTGTTTGTTTGTTTTAGGCATGTATGTAATTTTTCCCTGAGACATTTTTATGTTGGCTGCTAAAAACCCTTTTCAGATGATCTTAACATCTCTGTCATCATGCTATTGGCATCTCTGGGTTGTCTTTTTTCATTCAGTCTGAGATATTCCTGGCTCTTGGTGTGATAAATGATTTTCATTGATACCTGGACATTTTGAGTATTACGTTCTGAGACTCTGGATTTTATCTAAACATTCCGATTTAGCTGGCTTCCTCTGGCACAGCTTTAGCATCAGAAAGGGAGGAGTACTTTGCCACATTAGTGCACGGTGTAGAAAGAAGTTCAGGTAGCTCACTCTGCCTCTGTTAACTCTCAGGTTGGCAGGAGAACCCCATTACTATTGGTCAGGGATGGGAGTTCTGGCCTCCACTGAGTTTTCCCTGACTGGGAGGGTTAGGAGTGCCTTAGTACTACTCCGTCATGGCCTCCACAGGGGAGGGCCATTTTCTCTTGGGCAGTGTTGAAAGGCCTGACTCCACTAGGCCTCTTCTGATACTAGCCTGTCATAGAGAGGGAGAGAGGCACTTCGTTACTTCCAGGTAAATGTCCCAGTTCTCCATGTGGGCTTGGTTAACAATATGGGGAAGGAGGTCTCATTATCACCTGGCCTCCCAACTGGCTTTCTGTGACACGACTGTAGTGGGTAGTGTGGGGTGCCCTGTTATAGCTTGGCAAGGGTGGAAGTCTAGGCTCCCCACTTTGCTGGTGGGGGTGAGTCCACAGTTTTTTGTGTGTTTATGAAATATTTGGGTATAACAGCTTTTGTCTAGACTGGCCTTTTTCTGCTCTTTTGGCTAGGGAGAACACGATTTTGTTTTGTTTGTTTGTTTGCTTGACTTTTTTGAGAGGTCTGTGTCTGTTGGTATTTCTAGGTTGCAGCTTCTTCAGCTCCAAGTCTGAGATATTTAAGGCACTAAAAAAACCTGATAGAACTCACTACCGTTTTGTCTTCCTTGGACCCTGAGGTCCTTACCTTCTCTGCTTTCTCTCTACCTTTAAAGTCTTCTTATATTTGTTATATATGATGTACAAGACTTTTAGTTTTATTTTTGTGAGAGGAATAGGGAAGAACGCATCTTTTCCACCTTCCCAGAAGTGGAAGTCTTCAAGTACTTTTAACTCTTAACTGCTTAGTTTTCATTATAGTTAAAATTCCCTTTTAGTCTATTTGGCATATGCTTGAGTGGGTAGAATTTTATCACTATGGCTTACATTTAGGGCTTAAAATTTTTTTTTAATGAAAGTGGTTCATCCATCTAGAAATGGAAGTTTTAGAATTAATCTTTTAGTCTTAATTATTTTGGAGGAAATGATAATTTTATGTTTCTCATTTTATTAAAAATATACACATAAAAAATCTCTAGTTTTTGTTTGCCTCAGGAGAAATGTCCCTGTGTGGTTTATGTGTTAATTATATATAACTTAATGAAAGAATAATACTTTAAATATATTAAATTTATTTACTGCTCCATTTTCTTTCTTTTTTTAAGTTTATTTATTTATTTTAAGAGGGTTGGGGAGAGGCAGAAAGAGAGAATCCCAAGCAGGGTCTGCACTGTCAGCACAGAGCCCAACACATGGGTCGAAGTCAGGAACTGTGAGATCATGACCTGAGCTGAAACTGAATTGGTCGCGTAACCAACTGAGCCATGCAGGCGCCCCATACTGCCCCATTTTCTAAAGTAGATTGCATTAGTTTGATGTGATTGATCCAGGTAGATACAACTGAGTGCCCTGTTGTTTTCCTAATTTCAGGTTCTTTTTATAACTATGTCAGAATTAATATGCTAAGAAATCACTAAATACTACTCTGGGGGGTTTAGAAAGAAATAGAGTAAATTTAATATCATTTTAAATACTACCTGGATTTTTATAGTGAATTCTTGATTTGAGCCGAAAATGTACCGGGCACAAGCTGGACACTGGGAAGAATATCTTCACTTAGATTTTGCTCTTTGCTTGTAGCAAGTTTTCAACTTTCCTTTAGATCAGGAACCCCTTGGGGGGTCTGCTTAAAGCTGCATGCAGTCCCTTTTCACAGACATTCACACATGTTCAATCAGGATGTTTTAAGGATCTTCTAAATTTCCCCAGAGTTCACAGATCTTGGGTCAACCCTCTGCTGTAGTTTTAGGACATTTTACATGCTTTGTTACTTTTTAAAATCTCACAAGAGCAACTTTGGGAATTAGTGGCTTGTGTTCATATTTTACAGTGAAGAAACTGCTGCTCAAAATGGTATGTGACTTGCCTAGTATCACTTAGTTGTCAAATGTGAGTCTAGAATTGAAGACTCTCCAAAACTGTAATAATTTGTTGAGAGAGCATCAGCATTTTCTAAGGGTCCTGCTACTTGTCATATTGCTGCTGAATAAGATCCTGTCACCCCTTCCTCACTGACCACAAATGAGCACGCCTGTTTCGCCACATTATTATATCCAGTGTTCCCCCACCCCCAGCATTTGCTAAATCGATATGTGCACAATGATATTTAACTTATTTCTTTATATTTAAGGATCCTCTTTCCACTTATCTATCAGAGTCTTACCAGTTTTTAGATCATTATAAATTTTTAGTATGCTAAGAATATTCTTTATTGTATTTTTTGGAAATACTTTTACCCTTTTTATTTGCCTTTTAATTTTGTGATTTCTTTTTATGTCTAATTTCTTGTTTTCTTTTTTAGTGTAGAAATACCCAAAGATTTGCTACATTCAAGTGAATGCAGAGAAACACATATTATATTCATAGGCTTTTTTAATTAAAAGAAATTGGAAATTATAATTATTTGACTTTTTTTGGTCAGATTTTTTATTGATTATTGGTCATTTGTCTTCCAATATTTTTCTATGTAATCTTTTTGGGATATTTTTAAATAAGTGATATTATGTAGGAATCTAACTTTCTTCTCCTAGGATAGGTAATAAGTTCTGATAGCACTTATTGAATGTTTCTTTTCTTACCCAGTGTTGAGAGTCTGCCTTTATCATATGTAAGATTCCCATATATACATGTATTTGTTTATACTAATATTCCTTTGATCTTACTCTGTATCATCACATAATAATCATTCTGTTTTAATGTTCATATAGCTTAAAAAATTTTTATGTTTATTTATGTTTTAGAGAGACAGACAGAGTGCGAGTGGGGGAGGGGCAGAGAGAGAGGGAGACACAGAATCGGAAGCAGGCTCCAGGCTCTGAGCTGTCAGCACAGAGCCCGATGCAGGGCTCGAACTCACAGATGGCGAGATCATGACCTGAGCCCAAGTCCAGCTATCAACCGACTGAGCCACCCAGGTGCCCCAATGTTATTATAGCTTTAAAATTTCTCTTATTTGTCTTTCAAAAATGTTTGTCTTCCTTACTTTTGGTTTTAATTCTTACAGATTAACTTTAGAATATATTCATCAAGTTAAATAAGGATTTGAAGGATTTTGATTAGAATTGCATGAAGTTAAAGATACATTTGGGGAAAAAATGGTATCGCTGTATTATTATATCTTCATGGTCAGTCATGTTATATCATTGTTCAATTCCTCCAGCCTTTCCTGTACTTCTCTATATTTCTTCTATACATATGCACCTTAGAGGAATCAGGAAATCTCTGTCCCTGTACTCTTGGGGACTTTCCTTATGTTCTCTGGCGCCAGGAGTTTTCTTCCTGGCCTTCTCACCAGAAAGCTGGGGTTTCCTTCTCTGAGTCTTAGTGCCTCCCCACTCTCTACTGTTACACAGCCATACCCCATTGGGCCCCTCCTGGGTGAGGGAAAAAGAAAAATACATTGTGAGATTCTCCCCATACTCTTCATAGTGCCCTGGCTCCTTTTTCTAGTTCCTTAGGACAGATGGACAGGTTTTCTCTTGGGCTTTTAAGTGTCCTGCCTCTGAGGTATAGCTCTGTGACACGGGCTAGCTTCAGGGCAGAGGGGGAAAAAAAAAAAAAAAAAAGGAACTGGGAACTACCTCCCAGCCCAGCTCGCCGATGTCCCTTTTACCCCAGCTTGAAAGAGGGGGTTTCTCTTGGAGTTTTTGCTGTGTTTGCCTGCAGCATAATTCTGTGCCTCTGCCCACCCCCATGTCAAAGTGGTGAATAAAGGGTTTTTAAAAAAGAGTAAATTCACCACCCTGTTGATTGTTCTTCAAGTTTTGACTTCCCTCCCCATTGGTCCTTTTATTGGTTTACTTTAAGTCTTCAGGTAGTTGATTTTAGTATTCTCTCCAGAGCTTTTAGTTGTATTCTGTGGGAGAAATCGGCTGTAGTGAATGGGCTTTCTTTTTTTTTCTTTATAGTTTATTGTCAAGTTGGTTTCCATATATCACCCAGTGCTCATTCCTGACAAGTGCCCTCCTCCATGCCCATCACCCCCTTTCCCCTCTTCCCCACCTCCATCAGCCCTCAGTTTGTTCTCAGAATTCAAGAGTCTCTCATGGTTTGCCTCCCTCCCTCTCCCCAACTATTTTCCCACCTTCCCCTTCCCCATGGTCCTCTGTTTAAGTTTCTTCTTTTCCACTTATGAGTGAAAACATATGTTATCTGTCCTTCTCTGCCTGACGTATTTCACTTAGAATAACACCCTCGAGTTCCATCCACGTTGCCACGAGTGGCCAGATTTCATTCTTTCTCATTGCCATGTAGTATTCCGTTGTATAGATAAACCACATCTTCTTGATCCATTCATCAGTTGATGGACATTTAGGCTCTTTCCATGATTTGGCTATCATTGAAAGTGCTGCTATGAACATTGGGGTACATGTGCCCCTATGCATCAGCACTGCTGTATCCCTTGGGTAAATTCCTAGCAGTGCTATTGCTGGGTCATAGGGGAGTTCTACTGTTAATTTTTTGAGGAACCTCCACACTGTTTTCCAGAGCGGCTGTACCAGTTTACATTCCCACCAACAGTGTAGGAGAGGGCCCATTTCTCCACATCCTCGCCAGCATCTATAGTCTCTTGAGGTGTTCATTTTAGCCACTCTGACTGGCGTGAGGTGGTATCTCAGTGTGGTTTTGATTTGTATTTCCCTGATGATGAGTGATGCTGAGCATCGTTTCATGGGCTTTCTATATCTTGGCCTTCACTGCAAGTCAAGTTCTTTCATTTTAAAAATATGCTTTATTTTCTAAAAATTCTTTCTTGTTCCTCAATTACTGCATTTTATGAACAGATTTTTGGTTTATTTTGGATATATGCTCTGTTTATGGATATATTGACTTCTGGAATCTCTCTGAAGATACCCATAAAAATTAAGGGCTTTTTATTTCTTTTTGTTGCCTTATTCTCTTTTCTTTGGTTCATTGTGCCCTTGCTTTTTCACCTTAGTGCCTTCTTAGTTTTTTATTAAGTAGCTAGCAAATCTTGGCTGTTCTTCTTTACAGTATTTTCAAATGAAGGTCTAAATCAGTGGTTGTCCACTTGAGTATATGTAACAGTCCCTTGGGGACCAGTTTAAATGCAGATTCCTGGCGTCACAAAAATCTGATTCAGTAAATCTGGGATGGGGCACCTGAACTCTTAGGTGATTCTGATGCTTGGTGACATCTTGGTAACTGGTGTAATTCTATAAAGGTCAGTATTCTTCTTTATAGAGTATTGTCTTCTCCACCGAATATCATCACTGACCACAGGACTCTGCAGGTCGGCCTCCCACTTGCTGTGGTCAATGAGAGGTGGAGGTCCCCTTTTCCTTATCAGGCACTTGGAGAGAGGAGAGAGAAGGCTAACAAGCTGGGACCTGTCCTTCCCTTAGTTTCAGCTATCGGGAAAGACTTTATCTGCGGGGAGGGTTCCGATCAGTTCTGAGTTGTCTTTTTTACCCCTCCATCAAGATTATCCCTCTCCTGCTGTTATCTCCATCTCAAAGTTCACACTACAAACCCTCTGACAGAGACTTGAGACTTAAAGTAAGTGCTGACCTGCATTTACTGGTTACCATCAGAGTTGTACTGGTCTGGCCATCTTTGGTGGTTTTTCAGTCCAGTGTTCTGGGGCCTGCTTATACTCATAGGCTCTCCTGACGTGAGATCTCTAAGACAGGGAAGAGCTAGATGAATGGGCTCAGGTTGCTATCTTGAACTGGAAAGCCACTGTTACTTTTAAAGTGATGTTGGTTGCAATGTGCCAAGAGGTATTTTGAATTCTCACATGCAATAAACATCACAAAAGCTATAGCTATATTATAATTTACTCATACTCAGGTATGCAAAGAAAATGTAGCTTCTTTTTTTTTTTTTTTTTTTTTTTTTTTTTTTTCCTATAACTCGTCTTTTCATTTTGATGGGCCCTGGTCACTGGGTAACTAGAGGAAGAGTACCAGCCTTACTCCAGTCTGGTAAACTAGGTTTTAGCCTGTAATTTATAGAAGTTTCTTAGGATATTTCGGTCTCTGTTTGGATACTAGTCATTCAGATATCATCTCTTCTCTCACCCCTTCCCACAGTGGAAATCCAGACTTATGGGCTGGATGTCTGTGGCTTGTGTGACCTTGTAGTGGTGGGAGGGTGTTAGGACCTGCGGTTCATGTGCTGTCTTCTCTGGTTCCTCTCTCATGTCTCCTTTAGGGTAAGTGGTTGTGACTACTGTGGTGCCACCAGAGCTGTCCTTGGGTGTTCTTCAGATGTCTGTGGCCGAAGCTGACAACCAATGTTACTTGAGATCTGTTCTCTTGGTTTCCAGGATGCATTGGCCACCTTCCCAGGTGTCACAGATAACCCGAGGCCCAGCTAGGGCTTCCATTGGCCCCCTGGCCAGGTGGTCTCTTTTCTAGGCCTCTACTATGGCGTTACTTAGCTCCTAATCACAGTGACCTCTTCTGGCGAACTCACCTTCCAGCATCTTAAATTACCTCTCCTGTGCACATGGTGCCTTCCAGTGCTTTCCCAGTGCCTTCTATGGTGCATAGAGCAGATCTCACCCCATTCCTCAGTCTGGTAATGCTTCCGTGCATATTTTTTGGTGTGGTTATCACATCAGCTTGTGCTGTGTGTGTGCAGAGGGGAGGTGAGAGGTCGGTAGTGAGTGTGTGGTGGGGGGATGCTCTGGAAAGCAGACACTTTGCACAGTCTCAGCAGGAAGGAGAGCAGAAGCCATTCTAACTCTCAGAAGTCCTTACTCCATCGAACATTGCCTTCCTTCTGCAGCCTCTACCAGGAGAGAGTAATGGGAATATTGGTCTACTTGCTTACTTCTCCCGTCTCTACCTCACTTTTTTTTTTATCCCACAATCCTTTGTCCAGTATTAGCAATTTGATGCTTTAATTCACACTTCCTCTAGGTTTTATCCTCTTTCTTTTTAAAGAATTTTTTAAAAATGTTTATTTATTTTTGAGAGAGACAGAATGCAAGCGGGAGAGGAGCAGAGGGAGAGGGAGACCCAGAATCCGAAGCAGACTCCAGGCTCTGAGCTGTCAGCACAGAGCCTGATGTGGGGTTCAAACCCACAAACTGCGAGATCATGTCCTGAGCTGAAGTCGGACACTTAACCGACTGAGCCACCCAGGCGCCCCGGTTTTATCCTCTTTCTACCCTAGGTATCAAACCTTATATAATGCTCTATAATGTGGAAAATATTATAATCTGAGTCTTTCAAGCTTGGTTATAAAATATTAGTGTCAAAATTATTATTTCCTTTGGGAAAACTAGACTTTTAAGGTTTTTATCTTACTGTAAAACCCTTTCTTAAAAAAATTCAGAAAGTGAATATTAAATATTTCTCTTTATATTCCTAAATTTCTCCAATCACATGGATGCTATTAAAGAATAGTAGGGAAGTCAGTAGAAGGAAATGCAAATGGCAAAACTATATTAATAACTCTTTTCATAACCGTTTAGGGCATATCTATCCTCCTAAAATTTTCTTTGGTTTTTCTTACACAGTAACCCTTTTGCCCTTTTAATTATAGATTCTTATGGTTATGTTTCTGAAACATATTTTAGTTTTCATTTGATTTGTATTAAGCCTATAATTTTGGGATCCGTTTGTGTCTTAATAATAATTTTCCCAAACAGGACAATAGTCTGCATCTCTATTTTTCTGCATCTTCTTGAAATATTTACCAACAGTGTTTTGTAAAATTTTGAAATGTGGCTTTAGAATATAGGTCTCATATTTTTTTTACATGATTCATTTTCTTTTTGACTTTATTGTTGTTGTTGTGTGTGTCTAAGAGTACAAGATCCAGCTTGCAGTTCAGTTCCTTCTGCCTGTGGCTCTATCCTGTGTGTTCCCATAGTACTTGACTTTTCTCAAATTCCTCATATTTGCATTTACTCTAGAGAGTGATGAGCTCAAGGGCAAGGGCTCAGGTACTGTTTGTCTTTATTTGCCTTTGTGACTGACCTGTTCCTGTTCAGAATAGGTGTGGAGCATCAGCAAACTCCTGACCTGATTTATTTTTCTCCTTAGTACTTACCATATTCTAACATACTATACTGTTCACCTATTTGTTTTATTTATTGTCTCTCTCTCCCCACTAAAGTACAGGTGCCACAAAGGCAGAGTTTTTTTTACTGTTTTGCTTATTACTTACAGTATTTCTAATACCTAGAAGAGTAACTGGCACAGAGGTGACCAGGGATTATTTGTGGAATGATTAATTAATGAGTTGTTCAAATTGAGATAATTGCCTAAATTATTCCATATGTTCCATTTGATATACAAAATATGATAGGTATAAACTTCTGGTATGGAAGAAAATAAGTAATATGGTCATAAAGGTATAGAATTTAAAAGCTAGGAACACCTTGATATCATCTAATTCCGTCTCATTTTGTGAAATGCCCAAAGGTGAAATGACCTGACTTAAGCACGCAGTCAGTTAATTGTTGAGATGCAACAAGAATTTAGAACTCTTGAGTAAAACTTAATAGTTAACATTGGCATTTGGATATGTGGTAGACAGAATATGTGATTGTGGGTAAGAAAAAGCACACGTTCTGGAATCAGATATAGGCAGGTTATCTGACCTTCTGTGCATCAGTTTCCTTCTCTGCAAACTTAGGAATAATTGTATCTTTTCGTATAGATTGTTCTGAGATATATATGAGACAAAGCACACTAACTCATAACTCTTAGCACACTGCCTGGCACTTAGTGGAGGCTCAATAAAGGTAGCTTTCATTATAATTATTTGGAATATTTTTCATCTGTACCTTGTAGATGTGAAAGATCTTTAGCGTTTGATGGGGCTTTAATCCCTGTAGTGTGCCAAGCTTGGAATTGTGTGTTTGATGTTTCTCTTCTCCATTAGATTGTAAGCTCTGTTAAGGCATGAGTTGTGTCTATTTTCTTTGTTTTGATACTGTCCCCAGTGTCTTTTACAGTGCCTGAAACATGGCAGGCACTGTACATGAATGAGTTATTAAACAACTGAGAAAGCTGCTAAGGGGTTTGAAAAGAGGAATATTTGATGGAAACCTTTTGACTAACAAAGATTGAGAAGAATTACCTGGGCAGCTTTATATGAAAACCTTAGGTAGCTTCATGGGTTCAGATTCATATAGTTCTAAGCAACCCTGTCCTCTGGCTTTTTCCAAGTAAGCTTCTGCTGGAAATGACAAGAATATTAGAATTCTTGGCAAGAATATTTGTTGAGCTGATATGATATTGCCCATTGTAAATGATAAAATTAGCTTTATGGATCCCTCTTGGATAAGGTAAAAGGACCCATTGAGGTTCTAGACTGGTGAAGTTGAGGGATCGAGCACCTCAGCTGCTTTGTGGAGAAGTGATAGCCTTGAGGCCCTTGCACAGCCTTCAGCCTATCCCTCTCGTTATTATAGCTTCATTTCATGAAAATCAAGAAAACTGTTTTTCTCCTCAAATTGCTATCCCCTCCTACTTTTTTTGTACTGTTTTGAAGCAGTAACCATGGTTACTAGACGAGGCTCCTTAGAGCTTTAAAAACATCAGTCAGCTTCACAGCTGGAGGCAGAATGATCTAGATAAAAGCATGAGAATAAAGCTTACTGTGGTTTTTTTCCTTCTTGTTAGGAATGAGTTCTTTCATTAGGGAGTACTCTGCATAAAGTGCAGTGTTCTTTGTTCTCACTGGAGTAGACAACATTTTCATTTAAATTAACAGTAAGTTAGCACCTGGCTCCTTTTTAGTCAGGAAAGAGAGGTAATGCTATCACTCCCCTGTCCTCTACCTGAACCTTCCCTTTCTCTGTACTCTTCTTTCTTCTTTCTTTTTCCTTACCACCTTCCCTGGGCCAGTAGTGAGTGATAACAATACTGGGATTTGAGGCTCAGATGGAAAAGGTTGTGAAGTTGCAGGTTTAGATTAATGGGGGGGGGGGGGGAAGGGAATGAAGGAGCACTAAAATACCACTTGATACAGTGGTATCAGGAGCATGTTTGCCAGGATCAAGAAGAATCAAGGGCCAGCTTTTATCAGAGGTCCAGAATAAGTGATTTCTAGAAGGAAGGCTAGGCAGCAAATAACTGTCTTGAGGGATGACACTGTTGAGAAGGGAAAGGAAATCTATATTTATTAAGCATCTAGTGTGTATTGAATACCTGCATAGGTACTTTCTACTCTATCATGCTCTCTTTTATAGAAGGCTGAAAGGTTTCTTTTAAATTTTAAAATGACTTAATACTTATTTTCTTTGTAATGACTTTGTATTCTGAAACTCTGCCACCTTACTTACCATCAGGATGGTTTAAACCATCTTGTTTCTTGGTGTGATCTAGACCAGATGTTGGCAAACTACAGCCTATGGGCCAAATCCTGCCTGCAGCGTGTTTTTTTTAATAAATAAAGATTTATTAGAACACAGCCACCATACTCAGTAGTTTGTATAGTCTATGGCTGCATTTGTACTCTGAAGGCAGAGTTGAGTAGTTGCTACAGAGACCATATAGCTTGCAAAACCTGAAGTATTTACTGTCTGGCTCTTGACAGAAAAGTTCGCCAACCCCTGATCTAGATGGACTGGATCAGTTCTTCTTGGACCAGATGTGGGAATGGTTATATAGGGAGGAAAGCACAGTCTTAGGTTCTACTCCTTGTGGACATTAGAATAGTGGCAGCATGAAAAGAGGGTGTTAGGGATTTGGAATGAAAGTGGTGGGCTTTCTGGGCCCTTTTTAATCATAAGTCCCAACCTAAACTGTGAAAGGAAACCTTAAATATAAACACTGTGGATTGGGTTTTTGTTTGTTTGTTTTCTACACTTCTTTGCCATTTTTTATTCCTACATATATACCTGTGTCCATTGTCTCATAAGGACTTACTCTATGAGTAATTTTGTTACTCATCTGTATACTCACATAAATGTAGGCTTACGTAAGTATTTTAATTGAAAGTGACCTTGGAGATCGTCTGCTCCAACATCCTTATTTTACACATGGCAAAAACTGAGTTTCTGGGAAGCTGTCATATATATCAAATATCACAAAGCAGGTTAGTGGCAAATTTGGGGAGTAAAACCCCGGTGTTGTGACTAATTTCCTGCTGTCGTGCATTCATGTATGAAGCCTACTCTGTAAGGCCTTGTCCAATGTATCTTTAAGTAGGACTTGGAAAACTAAAGAAACAACTCAAGGGGAGAAGAGCCTTAATTCTAAAGTCTTACTGAACTCTGCTAAGCTACTGATATCTTTGTAATTTTTAGTAAGTGTGCCATTCTTTGATAAACAGAAGTAAGAATCTAGAATATAAATGAAGTTTATAAGGATGACTACGGACTAAGTTCTAGATATTTGCTTCATTCCCAGGTAAATGTACAATTATTCAAGTAAACACAGTCCCTATTCACAGCGTACATTCACAGTCTCTGAATAATTTGTAAGTGGAACACTGAAGAATCCAGAATCTGTGTTGTTGTAAGTAGGTTACATAAATGTATTCTAAAAGTTTTTCCTTTGTGAACTGAACAAACTGTAATTTATAATTTATAAGAAAAACACTTAATTTATGACTTCATAACTTAATGAGAAAAATCCTTAAGATATGATTTAACTAAAACGACAAAAAAAACCCCACCAGAAATTATGGCCATTTTACTTTTATATTCCTGATAGAGATATTGCCATCATAATCGGGCAGTGTCATTATTTTCCTTAAAAGGCCTCTCCCTTTGTTGCATCAGAAAATAATCACAGAATTTCTTCTTGCTGGTTCCCTGGGGACCTGTTTTAGACAAGACAAATCCTAAGAGAAGCTTGCACAAAAGATCTACATTGGAAACTGTACTATAAGAGCATATATTAACATCTTTTTGACTTATTCCAAAGATGATTTATAAAACCTTAACACTAGTATGATTTGCCTATATTTGATTAATCTCTGCAGAGTTGTGTAATTGCTCCTTCTCTTCCTGTATGTGATAAGTCAGGCCATTCTACTTTCTCTCCTTTTACATTGGAGAAAGGTTTTACATTTTGTTCTTAAATTTTATTTCTTTTGTAGTACAGTGAGCAAATTCATGTTGCAGCTGAACACACTTAACCAGTTTTAACTGTACATTAATTATGTTCAACTTTTAAAATACATAATTGCTATGGGATCTTTCAGAAATTTAAGCCATTTTAGTAAGTCAGTATTTTATACTCAGTTTTATATTTTTATTGAAGGCCTGTCTCCAAATGGATTATCTACACAAAGACAATCAAATGGAACACATGTTTGTTTAAGTTTGGAATCGTAAATAAATGTTTTCATTACACTCGGTTCATTAGAATTGAGATTGACATATAATCATAATGGTTTGGATGTCACTTAACTGGAATGTTCTAAGTTAGTATTTTGAATTCTTTAAAACCATGTTTTCTCTTTGATAGTTATAAAAATAATTGATTCCTCTTTACTGTTGCTTGAAATTTAAAATAAATTTAATTTGTTAAAAAAATGATTAGGTACAAAGTGCTGCTTTCTTTTCTTTTCTTTCTTTTTTTAATGTTTATTTATTTTTGAGATGGGGGTGGCAGGGACAGAGAGAGAGGGAGACACAGAATCCGAAGCAGGCTCCAGGTTCTAAGCTGTCAGCACAGAGCCTGATGCGGGGCTCAAACTCACAAACTGTAAGATCATGACCTGAGCTGAAGTCAGACGCTTAACTGACTGAGCCACCCAGGCGCCCCTGTTTTCAAACTTATTAACATGTCTCCAGTTTATTGAAGTCTATTTAAATTTACAGAACATAAGTTTCTAACATGAGTTCCATGGACCATTTTCAGAAGGTCATTAAACTCTCCTGATACTATATTAAAAATTTTTTTCCATGGGAATTCTTTTGAGATGAAGTGTCTGTACCATTTATTAGAGTCTCAAAGCTGTCCATCAGTCAGACAAGGTTAAAAACCACTTTATAGGTCTTCTGAAGCATTGATTTTCCAAAGGAATATTGAAGGTAAGTTTGCTTTGCTTTCTAGAATCACTTAATCATAGAATCTTGGAGTGACCAACCTCCATTTTTTTATAGGTAAATAAATTGAAGCCCCCAGAAGTTAATGACTTATCCAATGATTAGCAGAGAACCCAGCAGGGCTCTTGTGATCTCCCCATTGATTTTTTAGGGCCTTTTTAGCTTTCTAGCCTCTGCACCGAGGTTGCTGAGCATTCAACTTGACAGCAAGATATTTGCATTTGAATACAAAGCATTTCTGGGCACAATAAAGAGCTCTAATAATTTGCTTCAATTATTTCATGACCTGTTAGTCTGATGCTAATTTATGTAGTGTTTCAGAAGGAGTACATATGGAGGTCCCTGTAGTCCCGAAGGAAAACCTCTTAATATTCACAAAAACATTATACCTTTGGCAGTGTCTGTGTTGAAGTAAAGTTTAGGAAGATTTCATTCATCCATTTAGCGATATTTATTGTGTGCTTGCTGTGGGGATGTAAGTTTCACTAGTTGATAAAGAATGATTGCGGGGTCGCCTGGGTAGCTTGGTCGGTTAAGCATCCAACTCTTGATTTTGGCTCAGGTCGTGATCCTAGTGTCGTGTTTGAGCCTCATGTCGGGCTCTGTGTTGAGCGTGGAGCCTGCTTGACATCTCTCTCTCTCTCTCTCTCTCTCTCTCTCTCTGCTCCCCTCTCCCCCCTCCTTCCTCTCTCCCTCTCCCTCCCTCCCTTTCTCTCTCGTGCTTGTGCTCTTTCTAAAAATAAATAAAATGAGAAAAAAATCTAAGGAAAATTGTGGAAAATTATGAGATTGTGTTAATTTAATAATATCACCCATTTAATTAATGTTGGAAAATGTTTTTCTTTCTAGTCACTAACCCAGAGAAGAAAATGTCATATAATAATATTGATAGAGTTTTTGTATGAAAGTCTTTAGTATGCCAGTCAACAGAGCTTTGAAATATTACAAATTCTCAGACTACTGGGAATTAAGGAAATGTCCTTATTTAAATAAGGACCAAAGCTAAAGAAACAAGATTTCTATTTTATTTATCACTCTTCACTGTTTGATTGAGATCTAACTATTATTCTTAAGTTAATGCTTTTTTAGTGTTTAAATTTGTGGTCATATTTCTCATTGTGAACATAGATCTTCAATTTTTATATTATTAGGTAATATAAAGTAGCATAGTTACAAGTGTTAAAGTTAGAGCAAATTAATTTAAAGTATTCTTAAATGAACTTAAATTTTAATCACTTTTCATATATACTTAAGATGCTTACAGAATAAGGATTTTATGACTTAATGTCTTATTACATTTCAGAGAATTAAAGCCTAATCCCATTTTACAATATTCATTTTAAATGATATGCTTGAGATTTACGAACTGTGAGATTTTGTGCATATCTTTCCAATCCCAGTTAATAAGTATGGCTTTTAAAACTGGAACAAGACTCTTAAACATTCTCAGTCCTATTTTAGGATTCCTTAGCCAGTTCAGCTTAAACAAAAAAAAATCACTCCAAAGGAATACTAACATCATAGTATTTCTGTTGTGTTTGTTTTCACATTCTATGCTTTTAAAAATGTTTTCACTTGATTTTATATTTAAATGTTTATTTTTGAGAGAAAGCTCGTGTGCTTGCAGGGGTGGGGAGGTTGGGGGGAGGGGCAGAAAGAGCAGGGGGAGGAGTACAGAGGATCTGAAGCAGGCTCTGCGCTGACAGTAGCAAGCCTGATACAGGCCTCCAGCTCACAAACCAGGGCTCCAACTCACAGACTGTGAGATCATGACCTGAGCCGAAGTTGGATACACAACTGACTAAGCCACCCAGGCACGCCTGTTTTCACTTCATTTTTATATTTAAACATATAAGGTATATAATTAGTTTTTAAGGGTGAATATATGATGAAATAATTTAGTTATAGGCAGTAAGATTCAGTTGATGAAGGAGCCTCAGTTATGTCCCCACCCCCCGCCTCTGCTCCCATGAATCCCTGAGCTCAGAACCTTATATTTATTGCATATTTATTGTATTGTTTCTTTCCTCAACTAAACCTCCCTTACCCCCAAGTCCTTGAGGACAAGGATCTAGATCACCTTTGAATCTTCAGAATGTGACACACAGCAGATGCTCATATATTTTTTTAAATAAATGAATTGATTGAGAGATATGAGGGACCTATCTCTGCATTCTCTATAGCCACCAAACAAAACTTTAAACTCTGGGGTACTGTATAATGGTTTTCCAGAATCTGTATGTCTCCAGAGAGATTGATTAACTGATTGGGTTTTTATTGGCTCATGTACAAGCAGGCTGTACACCCAAGGAAGTGTTGGTGTTGCAGCTTAAGTCTGAAGATAGTCTATAGGCAGAATTACCTCTTTCTTGGGGACCTCAGTCTTTTTCCTTTTAATGCCTTCAACTGATTGGATGAGGCCCACCTATATTAGGGAGGATAATCTGCTTTACTCAGAGTCTGCTGATTTAAATGTTAATTCATCTTCAACAAAATCCAGAGTCAGATGTCTATAAGGGAAAAAGAAAGAAGAACTACTGCAAAAAGTAATGAAGTTTAAGAGACGCATATCGAAGTGTGTGGACTTCATTTGGATCCTTATTAAATCAAACCAGTTATAAAAAGATGGACTTTGTTAGACAAACAGAAAAAATTTTTAAATGTAATAGGTATTAGATGATAGGAAAGAATTACAATTTTAATGGAAATGACAGTGGTGTTATTTCATTTTGAAAATGATTCCATATGGACTGAAGTCTTCATGTGTGAAATGAGTAGGATGTCTGGGATTGCTTTAAAATACTCTGTAAAGATGCTCAACATCACTCATCATCAAGGAAATACAAATCAAAACTATGATGAGATACCGCCTCACCCTTGTCAGAATGGCTAACATTAACAACACAGGAAACAATAGATGTTGATGAGGATGCAGACAAAGGGGAACCCTCTTACACGATTGGTAGGACTGCAAAGCAGTTCAGCCACTCTGGAAGACAGTATGGAGGTTCCTCAGAAAGTTAAAAATAGAACTACCCCACAACTCAGCAATCGCACTATTAGGTATTTACACAAAGGATACAAAAATACTGATTCGATGGAGCACATGCACCCTGATGTTTATAGCCGCACTATCAACAATTGCCAAATTATGAAAAGAGCCCAGATGTCCATTGACTGTGAATGGATAAAAAAAATGTAACATGTATACACAATGGAATATTACTCAGCTATCAAAAAGAATCAAATCATGCCATTTGCAATGGCCTGCATGAAGCTAGAATGTGTTATGCCAAGCAAAATAAGTCAGGTAGAGAAAGACAAATATCATATGATTTCACTTATACATGGAATTTAAGAAACGAAACAGTTGAACATAGGAGAAGGGGGGAAAAAGAGAGAGGGAAACAAACCATAAGAGGCTCTTAATGATAGAGAACAAACCGGGTTGTTGGAGGGAAGGGGTGGGGGATGGGTTAAATGGGTGATGGGGATAAAGGAGGACACTTCTGTGTTGAGCACTGGGTGTTCTGTGTAAGTGATAAATCACTAAATTCTACTCCTGAAACCAATATTACACTGTATATTAACTAACTAGAATTTAAATAAAAATTTGGGGAAAAAAGTGAAAAGACAACCAAAAGAGTAGAGGAAAAATTGCAAATCATATCTGATGAGGGATTTGTATCTAGAATATGTAAGAGAAAAAAATTACAAAATGATGCATGTATGCTACTATTTACATTTAAAAATATGTACACCAAAACAGACAAGCTTCATCTAGTTTTCAAGAATAGGGATAAACAGGGGCGCCTGGTGGCTCAGTCAGTTAAGCGTCTCACTCTTGATTTTGGCTCAGATCATGATCTCATGGTCGTGGGATGGAGCCCTGTGTCGGACTCCCTGCTGGGCATGGAGCCTGCTTAAGATTCTGTCTCTCCCAAACCTGCTTGCACATACTCTCTCTCAATTCTCTCT
This sequence comes from Cryptoprocta ferox, assembly GCA_028646485.1. Lineage (NCBI taxonomy): Eukaryota > Metazoa > Chordata > Mammalia > Carnivora > Eupleridae > Cryptoprocta > Cryptoprocta ferox. The sequence continues at coordinate 114,020,856 of CM053576.1, read as the reverse complement.
AAAAACAAACAAACAAACAAATTAAAGAATAAGGATAGACAAGAGTGTTGATTTTTAAATAAATCAGTAGATGTCATTTTCCTTAGACTTACTCCATTGGCATACATATATATGATATTAAAGTGTAATGTTCAATGACTTTTAAAAAGTAAAAATAAAATACTCTATATCCCATGTCTAAAGTAGATGAAACCAGATCAGTAGAACACTAATAATTGCTAAAGCTGAGTAATGGGTATATAGGGATTCATTGTATTATTCTATTTCTATGTATAAAAGTTTCCATAAGATAAAGGTTTGTTTTTTTTTTTAATGAATTAAAATATATTAAGAACAAAGCTTGAGTATGCCTGGGTGGCTCAGTTGGTTAAGCCTCTGACCTCGGCTCAGGTCATGATCTTGTGGTTCGTGAGTTCCAGCCCTGCATCAGGCTCTATGCTGACCTCTCGGAGCTTGGAGCCCACTTTAGATTCTGTGCCTTCCATCTCTCTGCCCCTCGCCTGTTCACGCTCTATCTCTGTCTCTCTTTCTCTCAAAAAATAAACATGAAAAAATTTTAATAATAAAAAAAAGAACAGAGCTTGTCACATAGTAAAAAATAAAAAAGTTAATTCATCTAAAAAATACCTTCATAACAGCATGTAGATTGATGTTTGACCATGTATCTGAGTACTGTATGGCTTAGCCAAGTTTGCCTTGTAAAATTAACCATCACAAGTAGCAAGTAAGAGATGAATTTCAGTGGGGAAAAAAGATTTCTTGGCATTTTCATAAATGAAATCAGCTATGAAAAAATTGAAATTAATATAAGGAATATTAATCAATTAAAAACATGCAAGAGTGGCTATGGCCAGGATATATTTGTATATTAGAATCTTATTTAAGTGCAACATAGGAAAAAACTAAACCATATGAACAAGTATTACATACTATATAAAATGGGAAATTTTCAGGGAATAGCGATAGAATGGGGCAAATTTGGGAAAGTATTTTTAAAGAATATGCATTTTGATCAGGTTCTGAAAAATGCATGCATGCTATGTATACATGTATGGAGTTGGGGGACAGTCCTAATGAGTAGAATACCAAAGGCCTTTTGAGAGGCTTGGGGAGGGAAACGCAGGGAAAAACTGAGAGGGCCTTGAATATACATTTTACATCTGTTAAGCTGGGCAATTAAAACAGAACAACAACAACAGCAATAACAACAAACTTCTGAGTTAATTAGGAGGGAGGTGATTAAATAAAAACATTTCTTGCAGATACTGTTCTGCATGTATAATGGGCTAGAGTGGTTTCTAAGCCCCAGGCACAGGAGATGACAACCTGGTCAAAGATTTACAGAGAATCCAGGTCTCTTAGAGGTTGCTTGTAGAACTTTGTGCTTTCATATTGCAGGCAAAGATGAGAGAGGATATACTAATTTTGCCTAAACTGGCAATCTGGCACTATAAGAATAATGTTGTTAATTTCAGTAGTGATGTGGAAATACAGAAAGTGGGCAGATAGAATATGATGAATGATGTACACATGTGACTCAGTAGATATTCCATGAGATAAAACTTGTGATATTATTGTATTCTACTATTCCAGTATTCTACTCTGAGGCATAACATAGAGTACCTTATTTTAAGGGAGTTTTGTCCTACTTGGTGAGACCAGCATGATGGTTATAACATGTATAAAACTTAATATTTGAAGATATCAGACATAACAAATTACTGGTAAATCAGCTCTATCAAATGTGTCATTAGTACCTACTGTGACAAAGACAATGAAAACTGCTGAAGTTCAGAGTGGGAGGGTATTTACAACTATTTTCTGGGAAGAATTTATGAAGGATGTATGATTTAAGCTCTCATAAAATAGGATTTGAAACATTTTACATAGTGGGGCTAATGAGGCAAGTGGAAAGCCCCACAAGTTGGAGGCTTAGCTATGGCCAAAATGTACTACATGGTTTATTTAAAATAATTAAAAAAAATTATTTTTGGGGGGGGAAGAGAGAGAGAGAGAGAGAGAGAGGGAGGGAGAGAACATGAATGGGGGAGGGGCAGAGAGAGTGAAGGAGACAGAGAAGCTGAAACAGGCTCCAGGCTCTGAGCTGTCAGCACCCAGCCCCCCAGGTGTCCCTGTACTACAAGTTTTAAAAAGAAAGCTTTGTTAATTTGGATTATCTTATAATTTGTACATAGCCCATTTACCTGCTTATTGTGTATAGTTAGTCATTTTTATGCTTCAGCCTTAGTCCTGCTATTTATTTACATTGGAGCCCTGGTGACCTGAAACTGTAGCTTCAGTTAGTTGTATTTACCTTTTTTCTCACACTCCCCATTCTGTTAGTCTCAAAAAAATCCATGAAAGTATTGGCCACTTCTTGAAAGTAACACCGAGATTATCTGTTATTTCCTATATGTTGTTCTTTATTTTGTCATCCCACTGTGTACGCCTTTGTTTTTATTACTTTGCTTTTTGCCCATAGTCCTAACAGCAGCGATGTTCCTTGGTCCAGAGCCTCATATTCTTACCATTGTCATTGTAATTTGGCCCTAACTCCTCTTGCTTTCTTTCCAGATAGGAGCTGTTTTCAATGTGGTATTTCTTCCTGTTCATACTTCTCAGGCCCCATTCTGATTTCTGTTCTCTAGACCTTATTACCTCTTACTTATTTCTCCCATGGCAAATTTCTTCTTTGGATTGCATTTATAGCAGTTTTTATGATATGCACAGAATTTGAATTACTGAAATAAAACTGCGCTTATTTTCTGTTCCTCAGTTAATATTCTTTACCTCAGTTTTCATCAAGTCAACTGGGTTTTTTTTCCAAGTAGTCTGTGTCTTCAAAGTTTCAGTAAATATGATCATTTTGCAATAAAAAATAGTTGGTATTGTTAAGGCTTGTCACTTACAAAGTTACTTGAGAATGGAATATTTAAAATATCCATGCAGCTTGCATGGATAACTTTCCATAATTCTAGAGCTTCAATATTATAATATTATTTGAAAAATAATACTGAACATTTATAATCAGTCAGTGAAGCTACAGTTTTAATAATGCTGGGAGAAAAGGATTTAATAGCTTCTGAACATCTTAATCCCACTCCTTTCCCTGACAATTTTATTAATTGGGATTTCTCCAGAGACTGTTCTTTGGAAAACAACCCCCACCTTCTTCCCACCTTTACCCGAGAGGTCAGAATACAAGTATTCCTTTCTGGCACGTACTTTAATCTTGGTTAGAATTATTAGGTCTCCCACCCCCCACTTTAATTGTTCCCTCTTACTACTTCTGTGGTTTCAAAATATACTCTAATTAAAATTCAGGAAGAGCACTGAGAATTGAATGTAGCTTTCAGTTGTTATATTAAGTACAATTTGCTAAACGGTCATGTGATTGGGGAAGAATAGGAACAAGTAATTGGATGGTCAACCGGTGAACTCTTTTTTAATAAAAGCTAAATTCTTTTCAATATTTATTTAATAACTAGTATTTTCTTAAGTAGTAGTTCTCTAGGGAATCAAGACAATGTATTTTAGCTAATAAATAAGAACAGAAGTAGGGCTATTTGAAATATTTATAGTAAGTTATTCTCCATAAAATACTGTTCTATAACCTTCTTGATCCATTTAGTAAAAAATTATTGTCCTCCATTAAAAAGTATGTTAATATGAACCAAGCAGTAAAATGTATACTCAGCCTAAGAGATGGAATTTTACCAATACAATGGAAACTCCCATTGTCAGCTTGTTTCAACTCATCCCTCATCCTGTCTCCCTCCAAGTATGAACACTATACTGAATTGTGTGACTGTTATTTTTTAATTTTGAAAAATAAAATTTACTGCATATATATCTATGTCTAGACAGAACATTTGACTTATTTATTTATTTTGAACTTTATAAAAAATGGTATATTGTATGTTTCTTTTAAAGATCTTCTTTTAGGTTTCTAAGATACATTGCTCTATAGGACATTTATTTTTGTGGCTAGTTGTGGATATATGATGATTTGTTCTATTGATTGACACACTTGTTTTTGTTTTTCCTATCATAAATAATACTGTGATGAGTATTCTTATACATGTCTTGTGGTATACATGTGCTAAAGCATCTCTACCTAGGAATAGAATTGTTGGGCCATAGGGTATGTGCATCTTCAATTTCACATAATGCTAACTTATTTTCCAGTTTAGTGTGTAAGCACAGAGTGGCTAGATGAACACTAAAAATTTCCTCTTCCTGGGCACAGATTAGGTTCTTTTTTCCAACTTTTTTTTTTTTTTTTTTGCATTAAGATTATCCATTTAAATGAGCTCTAATCTGTAATCTGTGAGTAGAAGTAATATATGCCTCTTTTAGGCTTGGCCCACAGAAATCTGCCATGTCATGCAAACATCCAGTTTCTCTTTTCCCATCATTTGGCCAAGTTTTGTTTCTCCCATACCAATTCTTTCATCTTTTTCTCCCTTTTATGTATACTGTGCTGGACATTCCTGTACATGTGGAATCGAGGTAGTGGTCAGTGACCATCCTTGTCTTGTTTCTAATTTTAAAGTGAATGCTTCAAATATGTCACAGTTATCTACAATATTTTCTATGTTCTCTAGATACCCTTTATAAAGTAAGGTGGTTCTCTTTACGATTTTTCTAAAAATGTTATCAGGAGTGTTGAATTTCATCAGATGTTTTACCAGTAACTATGGAAATGTTCATTTTTTTTCTCCTTTGATCTGTTATTTGGTGAATAATATTTAGATCTTTGTAATGCTAAATCACACTTGTATTCCTAGCATACACTCATATGGATAAATCCTTATTCACTGCATTCAGTTTGCTAATACAAGTATCTTTCTCTGTATTTTTTTAGATTCTTAGTTTGGATAGTGAGGGATACTCTGTTAAATGACTGTTTCAGAGATTCCCTAACTTTCCCAGTTCATTGTGCCCTTTTACCAAAGAAATACCTAAAAACTATACTTACTAAGTGGTTAGGTACAAGCAAGTTTGTATTTATGTCCTAACAATTTAGAGGCTGTTTGAAAAAACGTATATATAAATTCAAAGAAAAAGTTATATTTTCATTTTATTTTTAAATAACCACAATTACAGTTACCCTTGAACAATGCAGGGGTTAGGAGCACCAACCCTCTGCATAGTCATAAATCCTGTATAACTTTTCACTGCCCCCCCAACTTAACTACTAATAGCCTACTATTGACTGGAGGCCTTACTGATAATTTGATTAACACATATTTTGTATTGTATTTTTACAATAAAGTAAGGTAGAGAAAAAATGTTATTAAGAAAATTACAAGGAAAAGAAAATACAGTATTGTACAGTATTTATTTTAAAAAATCCAATGTAAGTGGCCCAGCACATTCAAACCCATGTTGTTTAAGAGTCAGCTGTACTTACTAGTGGGATATGTGCATCTGAAAGTATTGCATAACTTCTCAAATCTTGGAATCAGATTGGGCACCGCCACGCTCATTTCCTATTCCGTGTTGATTGTCACACGGTGATTGCTTTTTATCACAGCAGCTACCATAAACTCAGATTCACCAAGAGGTCATTAAAAGGAATGTGGTGTAATTAAATGTTGAAATCGTGAAAGAATGCGTGTGATATCTGACAGATGTTGTATGCTGCTGTTTCCATCAAATTGAAAACATCCCTTGGCACCCCTGGTGAATTCACTGTGGTACCTCAGGATAACTTGGAACATAGTTTGGGAACCATAGAACTAGTTAGGTCCTGAGTTTTGGAGAATGAATAGTGAAAATGTGGACTTTGAAGGATACTGCATTTTTTCCCATTTGATACATTTTGTGAAGTATTAAGGTGAGTTGGAATAACAAAGGATATCAGCCCTGCCTTTAATAAAACATGCTGTATGAATTCATTTTCTGTGTTGAGGTTCCAATTGTGAGGGATGCCTGTATTTTATTTAGAGTTTTGCACCTGTGTTCAACAGTAAGTTTTACATATTTCCTTTACTAATACTGTTTGGTTTGGGTATTAAGGTTGTACTGGCTTCATAGAATGAGTTGGGGAATATTTCTGTTTTCTGGCAAACATTTTGGTAAAACTCAACTGCCTTGTGAGAATATTAAAAAATATATTTTTTAATGTTTATTTATTTTGGAGAGAGAGAGAGTGTGTGTGTGAATGCGGGGTAAGGGGTATGCAGAGAGAGGGAGACACAGAATCTGAAGCAGGCTCCAAGCTCTGAGCTGTTAGCACAGAGCCTGGTGTGGGGTTTGAACTCATGACCCGTGAGATCGTGGCCTGAGCCAAAGTTGGTTGCTTAACTGACTGAGCCACACAGGCACCCCTTTGTGAGAAGTTTTTTAAAAGAAATTGTTATGATTGAATTTTCTTTTTTTTTATTTGCTTGTCTATTTTATTTTCTATAATGCCATACCATATACCTTTAAGACCAAGCAATGTTATATCAAGACATAAAGAAAATTTGTGTATGGAATTAATTCTAAGTAGTTAGATCACTCAATCCTCAAATCTTGTACTTTTTTAAAATGTTTATTTATTTTTGAGAGAGCGAGTGTGCCCACACAAGCAGGGAAGGAGCAGAGAGAGAGAGTGGGACAGAGGATCCGAAGCAGGCTCTGAGATGACAGCAGAGAGCCCGATGTGGGATTTGAACTCATGAACTGCAAAATCATGACCTGAGCCAAAGTTAGACATTGACTGAGCCACCCAAGCGCCCCTCAAATCTTGTACTTTTAAATAAAGCTGACTGACTTATGGTTTGGGAGAAGATTTTAAACTGTTGATTTAGTCTCCTTGAGAGCAGTAGGATCATTAAGTCTTTCCATACCTTCCTGGGTGAGTTTTTTTTAAAAAAATGCAAGGAAAACTTTTTTTTGAATAATTTTAGATTTATAGAAAAGTTACAGAAATAGTGGATTGAGTTCTAGCATGCTCCTTAACCACCCCACCCTGTTATTAATGTCTTATCTTACCATGATTTGTAATTTGTCAGAACTAAGACACTGACATTGGCTAAACTTCAGACTTTATTTGGATTTGAGTAGTTTTTTTCATTGAAATCCTCTTTCTGTCCCGTGTCCAACCCAGAGTCTCTCATTGTATTTGGTTGTCATATCTCTCCAATCTCCTCTAGTTTATGACGCTTTCTTAGTTTTAACTTGTTTTTATGACCTGGATTCTTGATGTGTGCTGCCCAGCTGTGCTAAAGAGTCTCTCCCTATCTGGGTTTGTCTCATGTTTTTCTCATGATCAGACTAAGGATAGGAGAAGAATACCACAGAGAGGAAGTGCCGTTCTCATCACATCATTTCAGGGGGTAAATGATATCCATGGCATCGCTGATGAGGTTAAATTAACCTTCATCACATGGCTCAGGTAGTGTGGCCAGGTTTTTCCACTGTGTAGTCATTACTCTTCTCTTTCACTACTGTAATTCTTTGGAAACGAGTTCCTAAGTCACTAAGACTAAAAAGTAAACTCCACCTCCTAGGGGGAGGAGTGGCTGGATATATATTTTGGAATTCTTCTGTAAGAAAGATTTGTCTCTTCTTCCTCATTTATTTGCTTATTTATTCAGTCATATGTTTATATCAGTGTGTTTTCATGGGTTGTATGTTTTAAGAGTTTACCTAGTTCATTTAAGTTTTCAAATCTATTCATAGGAGGGTTTTCATAATATCCTCCTATTTGTGTTTTTTAAAAATTTTTATTTTATTTTTTTTAATTTATATCCAAGTTAGTTAGCATATAGTACAACAGTGATTTCAGAAGTAGATTCTTAAGCGCCCCTCACCCATTTAGCCCATCCCCCTCCCCCAACCCCTCCAGCAAACCTCTGTTTTCCATATTTAAGAGTCTCTTATGTTTTTGTCCTCCTCCCTGTTTTTATATTATTTTTGCTTCCTTTCCCTTATGCTTATCTGTTTTGTATCTTAAAGTCTTCATATAAGTGAAGTCCTATGATATTTGTCTTTCTCTGACTGATTTCACTGAGCATAATACCCTCTAGTTCCATCCACATAGTTGCAAATGACAAGATTTTCACTTTTTGATTACCGAGTAATACTCCATTTTATTATATACCACATCTTTGTCCATTCATCCATCGATGGACATTTGGGCTCTTTCCATACTTTGGCAGTTGTTGATAGTGCTGCTATAAACATTGGGGTGCCTGAGCCCCTTCGAAACAGCACGCCTGTATTCCTTGGATAAATACCTAGTAGTGCAATTGCTGGGTCTTAGGGTTGTTCTATTTTTAACTTTTTGAGGAACCTCCATACTGTTTTCCAGAGAGGCTGCACCAGTTTGCATTCCCACCAGCAGTGCAAAAGAGATCCTCTTTCTCCACATCCTCACCAACATCTATTGTTGCCTGAGTTGTTAATGTTAGCCATTCTGACAGGTGTGAGGTGGTTTCTCTTTGTGGTTTTGATTTGCATTTCCCTGATGATGAGTGACATTGAGCATCATTTTATGTGTCGGTTAGCCATCTGCATGTCTTCTTTAGAGAAGTGTCTGTTCATGTCTTTAGCCCGTTTCTTCACTGGATTATTTGTTTTTGGGTATTTAGTTTGATAAGTCCTTTATAGATTTTGGATACTAACCCTTTATCTGATATGTCGTTTGCAAATATCTTCTCCCATTCCATCGGTTGCCTTTTAGTTTTGCTGATTGTTTCCTTTGCTGTGCAGAAGCTTTTTATTTTGATGAGGTCCCAATAGTTCATTTTTTCTTTTGTTTCCCTTGCCTCCGGAGATGTGTTGAGTAAGAAGTTGCTGCGGCTGAGGTCAAAGAGGTTCTTGCCTGCTTGACCTTGAGCAGGCAAGGTCAAAATTCTCCTTGAGGATTTTGATGGCTTCCTGCCTTACATTTAGGTGTTTCATCCACGTTGAGTTTATCTTTGTGTTACGGTGTAAGAAAGTGATCCATGATCGTTTTTCTGCATGTTGCTGTCCAGTTTTCCCAGCACCTCTTGCTCAAGAGACTGTCTATATTCCATTGGATATTCTTTCCTGCTTTGTCAAAGATTAGTTGGCCATACGTTTGTGGGTCTGTTTCTGGGTTTTCTAATCTGTTCCATTGATCTAAGTGTCTGTTCTTGTGCCAGTACCATACTGTCTTGATTATTACAGCTTTGTAATACAGCTTGAAGTCTGGGATTGAGATGCCTCCTGCTTTGGCTATTCGGGGTCTTTTCTGGTTCCATACAAATTTTAGGGTTGTTTGTTCTAATTCTGTGAAGAATGCTGGTGTTATTTTGATTGGGATTACATTGAATATGCAGATTGCTTTGGGTAGTATTGACATTTTAACAATGTTTGTTCTTCCTATCCAGGAGCATAAAATATTTTTCCATTTTTGTTGTGTCTTCTTCAATTTCTTTCATAAGCTTTCTATAGTTTTCAGTGTATCGGTTTTTTACCTCTTTGGTTAGATTTATTCCTAGGTATTTTATGGTTTTTGGTGCAATTGTAAATGGGATCGATTCCTTGATTTCTCTTTTTTTGCTTCATTGTGGATGTATAGGAATGCAACTGATTTCTGTGCATTGATTTTATATCCTGCCACTTTGCTGAATTCATGGATCAGTTCTAGCAGTTTTTTGGTGGAATGTTTGGGTTTTCCATATAGACTATCATGTCATCTGTGAAGAGTGAAAGTTTGACCTCCTCCTGGCCGATTTGGATGCCTTTTATTTCTTTATGTTGTCTGATTGCTGCGGCTAAGACTTCCAATACTATGTTGAATAACAGTGGTAAGAGTGGACATCCCTGTCTTATTCCTGACCTTAGGGAAAGCTCTCAGTTTTTCCCCATTGAGGATGATATATTAACATTGGGTCTTTCATATATGGCTTTTATGATCTCGAGGTATGATCCTTCTATCCCTACTTTCTTAAGGGTTTGTATCAAAAAAGGATGCTGTATTTTGTCAAATGCTTTCTCTGCATCTACTGAGAGGATCATTGTGGTTCTGGTCTTTTCTTTTATTGATGTAATGAATCACATTGATTGTTTTGTGGATATTGAACCATCCCTGCATCCCAGGTATAAATCCCATTTGTTTGTGGTGAATAATTTTTTTAATGTATTGTTGGATCTAGTTGGCTAATATCTTATTGAGGATTTTTGCATCCACGTTCATCAGGGAAATTGGTCTATAGTTCTCCTTTTTAGTGGAGGTCTTTGGTTTTGGAATTAAGGTAATTCTGGCTTCATAGAAAGAGTTTGGAAGTTTTCCTTCCATTTCTATTTTTTGGAACAGCTTCAAGAGAATAGGTGTTAACTTTTCCTTAAATGCTTGGTAGAATTCCCCTGGAAAGCCATCCAGCCCTGGACTCTTGTTTTTTTGGAAGATTTTTGATTACTAATTCAATTTCTTTACTGGTTATGGGTCTGTTCAAATTTTCTATTTCTTCCTGTTTCAGTTTTGGTAGTTTATATGTTTCTAGGAATTTGTCCATTTCTTCCAGATTGCACAATTTGTTGGCATATAATTGCTCATAATATTCTCTTATTATTTTTATTTCTGCTGTATTGGTTGTGATCTCTCCTTTTTTATTCTTGATTTTATTTATTTAGGTCCTTTCCTTTATCTGTTTGATCAAACTGTCTAGGAGTTTATCAATTTTGTTAATTCTTTCAAAGAACCAGCTTCTGGTTTCGTTGATCTGTTCTACTTTTTTTTTTTTTTATAGCATTGATTTCTGCTCTAATCTTTATTATTTCCCATCTTCTTCTGGTTTTGGGTTTTATTTGCTGTTCTTTTTCCAGCTCTTTGAGGTGTAGGGTTAGGTTGTGTATCTGAGACCTTTCTGCCCTCTTTAATCAGTGCTATATACTTCCCCTCTTACCACCACCTTTGCTGCGTCCCAGAGGTTTTGGGCTGTGGTATTATCATTTTCATTGGCTTCCATGTACTTTTTAATTTCCTCTTTAACTTCTTGGTTAGCCCATTAATTGTTTAGTAGGATGTTCTTTAGTCTCCAAGTATTTGTTATCTTTCCAAATTTTTTCTTGTGGTTGATTTCAAGTTTCATAGTGTTGTGATATGAAGTTGTGCATGGTATGATCTCAATCTTTTTGTACTTGTTGAGGGCTGATTTGTGTCCCAGTACGTGATCTATTCTGGAGAACGTTCTATGTGCACTGGAGAAGAATGTATATTCTGCTACTTTATGATGAAATGTTCTGAATATATCTGTTAAGTCCATCCAGTCCAGTGTGCCATTCAAAGCCATTGTTTCCTTGTTGATTTTCTGTTTACATGATCTGTCCATTGCTGTAAGCGGGGTATTGAAGTCACCTACTATTATGGCATTATTATCAATGAGGTTCTATATGTTTATGATTAAATGATTTATATATTTGGGTGCTTCCACATTTGGAGCATAAATGTTTACAATTATTACGTCTTGGTGAATCGACCCCTTAATTATGATATAATGCCCTTCTCCATCTCTTGTTACAGTCTTTATTTAAAAGTCTAGATTGTCTGATATATAAGTATGGCTACTCTAGCTTTCTTTTGGTGTCCATTAGCATTATAGGTGGTTCTCCATCCCCTTACTTTCAATCTGAATGTGTCTTTAGGTCTGAAGTGGGTCTCTTGTAAACAGCATATGGGTGGATCTTGTTTTCTTCTCCATTCTGTTACCCTCTGTTTTTTGATTGGAGCATTATTCCATTGACTTTTAGAGTGAGTACTCCTCCTATTTGTTTGATCTTTGCTTTACTTATAGTTAGGTTCTCCTTTTCATTTTGAATAATTAACTTCTATCTTCTTTTTCTTGACCCAATTTGGGGTATTTTGTTACTCATTTCAAAGAACCAACTTTTGGTTTTATCATTCTCTTTATTGTGTTTGTTTTTCACTTCATTGATTTTATATTTCTTTTTATTTTTTTAAGATGAGGTTATTTTTTGAAATAACTTTATAGACATTTAGCTTATTAATTTTCAGCCATTCTTCTTCCCTAATGAAAGCATTTGTGGGAATACATTCTCCTGTGAGTATTGCTTTTGCTGCATTGTATAGTTTTGAAGTGTAGTATTTTCATTATTGTTTCAGTCTTATTTAAAATTTTTTTTCTGGGGGCGCCTGGGTGGCTCAGTCGATTAAGCGTCCGACTTAGGCTCAGGTCATGATCTCACAGTTCATGGGTTCGAGCCCTGTGTCAGGCTTTGTGCTGACAGCTCAGAGCCTGGAGCCTGCTTTGGATTCTGTGTCTCCCCTTCTCTCTGCTCCTCCCATGCTCATGCTCTGTGTCTCTCTGTTTCTCAATAATAAATAAATGTTAAGAGTTTTTTAAAAATAAAAAATAAAATTTTTTTCTGTTAAAACATAATTTTTTTTCTGTTATTTCTTGAATTGTGAATTATTTAGAGATACAGTTTTAAATTTCCAAACTCTTGGTAGTTTTGTGTTTAGTTTCTTTCTGATTTCTCTTTCATGTATTGTGACCAGAGACTATACAGTCTTTATGGTGGTAGTGATTATTCCATTCTCTCCTCATGTTTCTTAACCTGTCTTGCACATTTTCATTTCTAGTGACTTTGTAGGCCACTGTAAGTTTGTCACTGCTGTCTTACTGTTCACTTAATTGTAGTTGTTATTTAACTCTTTCATTGTGATTTTACTTACAGTGTTTTTCAGTTCTAGTACTTCTAGTTGGTTCTCTTTCAGATTTGCCCATTCATTTTTCATACCCTCTTGAACCTTACTAGCGTTTTCAATTTGTTTTTCCTTTTCTTTTATGTATTAACCATATTTAATGTTTTATATTTGATAATTCTAATATCTGAAATTTTGCAGGAAATTTTTACAATTTTATAAATTTTCACTGACTTTTTGTAATAGTGCCTTGTGTACCTGGTGTTTTGTGATTTTCTTTTTGAATTCTGAACTCCTTTTCTTTGGAATCCTGCATAATTATGAGAATTCTTTCTGGTTTGGGTTCAGGATACATTTTTCTAGAGAGGGTTTTTATTTTCTTCTATGTGCTTGGAGGTGGGGGTGGGGGTTAGTCTATGAACCTGGATTTGAACTTAAAATTCTTACTCTTGGTTTTTAGGAATATCCACATCATGTAGATGATTCAGGCATCAGGTTCTTATGATTTGTTTGCTAAAGCCATGAGGTAAATTTTCCTTGATGTTTGCCTTTGAGGTGTTTTTGATGTTTGAATTCATCTTTTTCTAGGTTATTGTACTTCTTGAGCCCTGACTTTGTGTAACGGTCTCTGAAACCTCAGGAGGCCTGAGCCTTTTTCCTGGGTCCCTCCACTCGTAGGGTATGCCCCTTGATTCTCTGGCAAATTTGCTGCTTGCTTTGCTATCTTTTTTTTTTTTTTAATTTGTTTTTATTCTTTGTGTTAGTGATTTTCCCTTGCATTCTTTATGGGGTATCCAGCATTGAAGAGGGCAATTTTTATATTTTATTGAGCAGTTTTAGATGCTGTATTGCAGAAGTGTTTTAAGACTTGTAGTCTAGTATACTTCAGCGAATAGAAACCCTGTTGGAAATTTTTCAAAAGGTACTTTCTAGAAACCAGTCCAGACCCATAGACTAGAATCTACAGAATGCAGGTCTAAGGTATTTTTAAAACTTCTTAGATAATTTTGATGTCCTATAAGGTTTCAGAACCACTAACATAGAAAAATTTAACAACTTCTTTTGTAAACTTAAACAATTAAATATTAATAGCTAATGTTTATTGAAGATAAGTTAACATACATCGTAGGCATGAGATAATCCTAGCTCTTAGTAGTATTATTATGTGCTGGACTCTATTCTAAACCCTTCACATATATAATAATCTATATTGCTCACAACAACCCTGTAGCTGTAACAACTATCCTCATGATATTTTTATTATTATTATTATTTTTAATACCCAGTTTGAGAGACTATGTGCACGCAAGTGGGGAAGAGCAGAGAGAGGGAGAGAGAGAATCCCAAGCTGCAGTGCTTGAACCCATGAAACGTGAGATCATGAACTGAGCTGAAACCAAGAGTCAGTCTCTTAATTGACTGAGCCACCCAGGTGCCCCAAACTATCCTCATTTTTAAATGAGAAATTGAAGCACAGAGAAAGTAAATAACTTACCCCAGATTACATGGTTAGCAGGTAGCACCATTATATTTTAATCCAGATAGTTAATATAATTCCAGAGCATGTAAGCTTAACCCACAATCTTTACAGTCTTGATTCCCAGAGTTAATCTAACATTGCAGAATATAGCAAGAAAAATATATTTGAATTATGATATATTCATGTAACTTCAGTATAGGTATAGGGGAAGCAGAATAGTATAAAGCAACGGCTTTAAGTTATATTGAGGCAGACAGGCATGAATCTTTCCTCAACTGCTTACTGTAAGCGATGAGAAAGCAGTGTATCTTTTCTGAGATTTTACTTTTATTATTGGTAAAGGAGGATAATTACTTTTACTGCACAGAGATTTTGAAGAAATAATAGAACCTCTCGTGTTGCTTAACCATACACAAAGTGGAAGGTATCAGGATTCATGGTATCCCCCCCAAAAATTATGTGGACTGCCATACAGGAGACTGTGGTCTAGGATGATGTTAGGAGAGGCAGTCAACGGCACTGGCTGATGGAGCCGGTAGGGGCCAAGCTGACTGTCTCTACTGAGAATATATTTGGTGCCAGGCCCTGCCCTAGGCTCTAGAGATGCAGAAGTGATTAAGACATAGCCTTCCTGCTCTCAAGGAGTTGACAGTCTGCTTGCAGGGATCTAGACAGATATGTAGGCAAATAATTTGCTAGATACTACACTGGGGTAAGCGTAGTGTGCAATGGGGACACAGAGGAGGGTTATTCAACCAAACTGTAGTGGATGAGGAATGACTTTCTAGAGGTAGGATGATGATGGAAGGAATTAGTGTCATAAATCCAGAGAGGCAAAGCAGAGGCTAGTAAAAAATTGTCATTGCCACCAAGGTGTCCCATTCACTATGAAATATGCCCTGACATTAAGAAAATGTCAGAGATGTTGGGAAAATATGCTTTTATCAGGTCAGTGTTGAAATAATAAGAGCCTACTTTTAGGTTTAGGCTTTACTAAAGCAGACAGTTTTTGAAAGTAAAATTAAAATGTCACTGTTTATATATAGCACTGAAATTTCTATTAAGGAGCACTTTCTGAGGTATTGTATACACATGGCCCACAATGCTGTTATTCAGTACCATTGTCACATTAAGTTATACTTCCTGGGAGGGAAGAGGAGGAGAAACAGTGATCTTCAGAAGATGGAAATGATGATTTGTGAGTTGGGGTAAGTATCAGCATGTGCTGTTCACACATTTTCTTTTCTTCTATCCTTATTGACATGCAATGAAAAATTATTTGTTTGGCTCATTTATAGTTTACGGTTTTAATTTGGTATATAGTACATTGCTCTGGTCAGGATTTGATATTGATCAATAAAATTGTATGTATAGGAGTTGAGATTTCTTTCCATCTTTTTCTGGTGCCCCTTACCAATACAGTAACATATGAAAAACCCACAAGGGAAAGACCACTCCTTTGGCAAAACTGGGATATGAAAAAGAGAATGAATGGGGTGCCTGGGTGGCTCAGTCAGTTAAGTTTCCCACTTTGGCTAAGGTCATGATCTCATGGTGCACAAATTTGAGCCCCACATTGGGCTCTGTGCTGTCAGCACGGAGCCTGCTTGGGATCCTCTGTCCCCCTCTGTCTCTGACCTCCCCTGCTCGAACTTTGTCAGAAATAAGTAAACATTAAAAAAAAAAAAAAAGGAAAGAAAAAGAGAATGAATAAAGAATTTCTTGGAAGGGGAGGAATGCGGGACTGGAAAATAAAAGAGGATGTTGAAATAGGCAATTGTAATGGATAAAATGAAATCAGGGATTATAGGAATAATGAATGAAGTTGGTCTTTAAAAATAACCCCAAGACAAGCAGTATCTCTGCATATTCTGGCAGCCAGCTGCATGTGACTTCATGTAAAAGTATACTTTGATCTACAATTCAACTTATATATCCATATGAGGGTTAGGGTTAGGGTTAGAGGCCATCTTGCTTTCATTGCTCTGCTACCAGAGCTGTCTTCCTAAAAGTCTTAGCTAGTTGGGTTCTTTCCTTACTTAACCCTTCCAGTCTAAGTAGTTAGATGTTAAATCTTCAAAACCATCAAGAGTAAAATACATTTTGAATATTTTCCCTTGTTACAATTTGGTCTGAAGACCTTCAGCCAACTGGAATTTGGCCAACTGAAGACTTAATATAACATTTCCTCCTAACCCTAACAAAGTCACTTTTGACCAGATAGCTAGGCCAGATTTGGTGGGGGTGGGAGAAGAGAGGAGGAAAGGGAGAGAGAAAATTTAAATTGAACTCAGGCATTTCCAAATCTTTGCTCCTTGTCCCTTTGTTCTCCCTCTGCAACCTATCACATTTTCCCCTTGCTGGATATTTGTTTGTTTGTTTGTTTCTATTCAAGGGACAATTTATTGGTTTTCTTGAGTATTTAGTTAGAAAGAACAAATAGCCAAATAATGAAAATCCATCAGTTTTAGTGCCAGTTATTCTATCAGCAGATCCTATTAGGAGTATTTATTGAAGCATGTCATGCTAATAGTCCCAGAGTGTAATTATACTTGCAGATTTTTCTTGCTTTCAGGGAGTTTGTAACATGTTCCAGATGGTTAAATAGGAAAGAGTAGACATTTTGTACTGTCTTTTCAATTATGATTAAGAATTTGATGTTACATTTTACTTACGTTATCATTATTTTGCTTTTGTTAGATTTAAACATGAGAGGAATTTAAACAAAATGTATTTTTTAAAATATCTTTTCTACTGTGGTCAACAATTAACAGGACCTATCATAGACACTTTTCCCCAGTTCAGTCATTTAATTGCTTTAATTTAGCATTATTAAAATGAGATAATTGCATCTTAAGCAGTAATTCTTTTATGAATGTAGTCCTTAATTTATTCTTGGAAAGTATTTACTTGGGTTTGTTTTAGACTTAAAATTACATGGTGAACCTTCTCGAAAAAACCTACATAAGATTGAAATAGAATAATTTTCCAAACTGTTGATGATTCTTGACCTTTTTCCACAAACTGGTATGGCCTTACATTCAATCGCTACTGGTAGTAGCAATGACTTTTTGCTCATCTTTTCATATTCCCTTGTGTACCCTTCACTGACCATATATCTGTTTTCATTTGAAACGAAGATTACCAGATATTAGGCATGTAGCCTATGGACCCAGAGTAGAATAGGTTGTCGGTCGTAGGGATCCAGACCCATAAACTTTGGCTTCATTATGACCTTATATTAACCAATTTGTTAATTGGTTAGTAGACTTGAAGAAATATGTTGTTTTTCAATGGGAGGTAGAATACTCTTTAATTCAGTTTAACAACCTGTATATTTTCATAATGTAATTTCTGTACGATGGGAGACAAATTGGTGTTGATCCTTAGACTACAATTCTCTGTCCTTGAAGGTCTCTTCAGGATTTCTTGCATACAAGAAAACAAGCAAAAAACAGTAAAATATAATGCCAAAATTATATTTTTGGTGATGTGTACTATAGACTATTCCTAAAAGAATTTGTTGGAATGAAGGGAGTAGTTTACATTCTGTGTCATCCATCGAGACTTCCTATAATTTGCCTTTAAAGATCTTTGTTCATTCTCAGACTTTCCTGTTCCTAAGCTGCCACATCTTTACCTCTTCTTGACTTTCTCTCCTCCAAACAACCTGCCTTATCAACCTCTTGAGACTCCTCGTTCTTCCTCGTACCTGCTCCACAAATTCTTTACAGTTTTTCCAGGTAAAATTCGTCTCCTTTTATAAAGTTCTTTAAATTCCTTCCCAGCAAGATAAATGTTAGCCTAAACCAAGACTTAAGTAAAGCGTGTCTTTGGGGAGATTCTGTTCATCTTGCTATAACAAACTGGTATTAAATTGGAATTTCTATTTTCATCGTTATTGCCAAGTTTTATATAGTTTGGTGTGTTTAGCATGTACAACAAATGTCATAATAAAGTTCCAATTAACCATTCAATTTTGTGAGTCTGGGAATTTGGAAAACAATGTGGGAAAATTCTTATTTTTTTGTGCGTGTTGAAGCGTTTTATGTATTCACTGTCCCATATGTAAAAATTCGATTTTCTACAAAAGAGATGTTTAGCTGGGATTAATTATTAAAAGAATGATTCACACTAGGATTTCATTGAATGAAGTATTTTAGCTTTACATATAAAGAATGAGATTTGTTTTATAAATTTAGCATATGCAAGACCTTTCCAGGCATATGTATATTAGTTACATGTATGTGATGAAAAATTCAGGCTAACTGGGGAAAATATCTTCCTGGGTTAGTGGGGGTTAGTGGGAAGAGATGATAACAGGATATTTGAAAAGCAATTCTATTTTGAATTCCTGATGCCATCTTTCATCTGATTAACTAAGCTAGAAATTTTCCTTACCTCTTGTTTGCAGTGTTCCAACCTCTGTCTCTTTCATCCACTGTACTTTGCTCATGAGGTGGAAAGGGGTGTGACTGTAACTCCCATAATCTTGGAGACCCAGAGGGTTTACTTATCCGTTGATCCCTTGCCTGGAATATGACATTTGAAACATTTAGAAAATTGCAGCAGTGGTACTTCAGTTCTTATCTTTCCTGAGGTTTCTTTGTCCCCTTAATATGTACCTGGTATATTTAAATCTCTTTATTTTTCTGTTTTCCCTTTGAATATTTTAACTATAGCACCCCTGAACATGGGTACTGCCTGTAGATTCAGGTTTTATTTTTTGGTATGTGTTCAGGGCAACTTTCTAAGCAAAGCTCATGAATTTGCATTCCTCATGGGTCCAATTTGTTACTGATCTCTGTATTCTTGTGTCCTAGGAGGCTGTGTTAGGAATTAGTACACACCTTTGTCTCATTTCCCAAAACCTAATGTTTGATCTTGCTCTGTTACCTGACTATCAAGTTCTGTTCACAGCATGATAAGTGCATGGTGGTACTTGTGACACCTTTAGTCCCCATATATTTTGACCCATCTGCTGTGTAAGAGGAAAATGCTCAGCCACTTCTAGGAAGTCAGGCTGAATCAACTTAACCTGTCTTGCAAAATGGTTGACTAATATAGGAGAGGGAGAGCCATATAGCAGCTGAACCTTTTAGTGCACATTGTCCACACCTGCCAGTTACATAGCTAGTTAGTATACTAGAGTTTGACAGAAGTAAAAATTAATTTTCTTCCCTTCTGGGGAGAATGAAAGGTAGCTACAACGGTAAAAGTTCCTGATCTTCCTATACCAGCATTTCTGAGCACTAATGACGTTTTGGGTCAGGTAATCCTTTATTGTGGGGGCTGACCTGTGCATTACAGGATTTTCAGAAGCATGTCTGGCCTCTATCCCACTAGATACCAGCATTCCCTCCCCCAAGATGTGACAAGCAAAAATAAACATTGGTAAACGTTCCCTGGAGGGAGCTATAGGTCCCCATTGAGAATGGCTGCTCTACACTTAATGCATTTTTGATTATATGGTGGGACAAGTTCTTAATAAGGTAGATTGTTTTTTATGTACATTTAAATTATTTTGGTAACTCTAGAAAGTACCAATTTACATTCCTAACAATGATGTGGGACATTGCATATTTCCTTAGTAAACCCTCACCAGTGCTAGGTTTTGTCAGTCTTTTAGCTTTACCAGTCTGGTAGATAAGAAAATACTTTTCGTTAACTTTAATTTAATCCAAACAGTTATTAATTAGTTGGGTTGGATGTATTCTCATTTTTATTGTCCAGTTTTATATCATCTAATGTGCACTACATCTTTTTGTTCTTTGCCCATTTTTCTGGGGTTAACTTGGTCACTTGTGGGTTTATGAAGTTCTCATTGTTAGGAGATTTTTATTATTTTTTGGTCAGAATTACCATGTTTCCGTTTTAGTTTCTGGCTTAAATTTATAACTACTTTTATGCTCATATCTTTCTCAGTAGGTTGAACTTATTGAAATATCATATGTAAAGTACTCACTAGATTTTTAAATTAAGTTCGACAAAGAAGAACACTGGTACTGGGGCACCTGGGTGGCTCAGTCAGTTAAGTGTCCGACTTTGGCTCAGGTCATGATCTCACAGTTCGTGGGTTCAAGCCCTGTGTTGGGCTCTGTGCTGACAGCTTGGAGCCTGGAGCCTGTTTTGGATTCTGTGTTTTCCTCTCCCTTTCTTTGCCCCCCCACCCCTCTGCTCTTTCTCTCATTCTCTCTCTCAAAAACAAATAAATGAACATAAAAAAAAAAAAACAAGAAGAAGACTGCTACTTATCCAAGGAAAAAGAGAATGTACGTGTGTGTGCATGTGTTCACGTGTGCATGAATATGTGTGTGTGTGTGTGTGTGTGTGTGTGTTCCTGTGTGTTCACGTGGACATTGAGGAAAAGAGGGCTAAAGACTGAGCTGCAGTACCAGTGTGTTCACATTTACCAGACACTAGAAAGATACTGAGAAGCTGAGGACAACCAGTAGAGTGCAGTTTCTTATAAGGCACCAGAAAGCTCAGAGAGGGTATTTTAAGTTTGGCGCAAGATTCGCCTCAAATCTCCCTAGCCAAATTCCGTAAGGTCAAGTCAGAGAAAAGCTTTCAAACGTTTCAAAGGAGGTAGAGGTGACAATTCAGAGAAGTGATACAGTAAGGATATAAGAGGCTTCACCTTACTTTTTAAAACTTTTTTGCTTTGTAGATTATTTAGAAGTATAATTTTAAACATTTGGAGGATGGGTTTTTTCCCCTAAATGTCTTATTGTTACTGATTTTTAATACATTTCAGTTGTGTTCAAACAGCACCTTCTGATGCGTTTAATCCTTTTAAATTTATTTTGATTTATCAGCAGTCTCTCTTGGTGAAGGTACCACGAGCACATGAAAAGAATATATATTCTGTAGGGGCACCTGGGTGGCTCAGTCGGTTGAGTGTTAGACTTCAGCTCAGGTCATGATCTCGTGGTTCGTGAGTTCGAGTCCCACATCGGGCTCTGTGCTGACCGCTCAGAGCCTGGAGCCTGCTTCGGATTCTGTGTCTCCCTCTCTCTGCCCCTCACTCCCCTCTCCAAAATAAATAAATATTTAAAAAAAATTAAAAAGAATACATAATCTGCAGTTGTTGGGTGTAGTGCTCTAAAAATTTCAGGTCAAGGTGGTTGCTAGTACTGTTGAAATTTTCTAAGCCTGTCTTAGAAACATTTTTCATATATGTGTATATATGTATATGTACATATATATTCATTATATATACATATGTATATGTATATGTATACAAACATATATATGGGCTTGCTTCTTCTATCAGTTGCTGAGAGAGAGGGGTGTTAAAAATCTCCAATGCGATATACATTTGTTTCTCCATTTAATTCGGTCACATTTTGCCTCTTGTATTTAAGCTCTGCTGTCAGAGGCTATGCTAATAGGAGACCTTGAACGCTAGGTACCAGGAGTGAGGATTCTTGGTGGAAACTGTGGAAGGCACTGCTCAGTGCTGACTCTGGGTGTGACACTGTGAACGTGGGGATGTGAGAATTGTTTAGCAGGAGCACTGTGTAGGCAGAGTAGGGGGTAAGATTAGCCTGCTGCTGAGATGCCTCAGACTTGAGTTGCTCACAGCATGGAGTGTGATGATGATTCTGAAAAACGGAACGAGATGCTGATCTGATAGACATGGAAGAGAAAAAATTAGCAGGAGTCTTTAATGGTTTGAAGATAGGAAATGCTAGGAGGGCTGAGTTAAACAGTTCTAAGAACCTAGAGAATTGGGAAAAAAGAAGTGTGATCGCTAGTGATAGCGGTGTATTTCATAGCAACTTTGAGTGATAGTGATGAGCGTTTTCTCATTAAATGCTCATTAAATTGTGGTGTTGCCTGGATATACAAATGTAGGTATTGTATAGGTAATAAAGAGAAGGTCAGGATCAGTGAAAAGGGATCAGAGATTCTTTATGCTGAGTTTTTTTATTTCACCCATACTGTGAAATCATTCGTTTCCGAAATGATTCTGGGTTTAAGTTTTTATTATATGTGGTCTTGGCTCAGACGTTCGCCTCACATATAAACTGGCCTCAATCACTCAGTCTAACGTGTACAAGTAGCTCCCCTAGTAACTCTCTACCTCAAATTATGCAGTTTTATTTACCAGTCTTTTCCTCTCATTAGAATGTGAGTTTCGGGGAATGGGCACTTCATCTCTCTTGTTCATTGCTGCACCCCAGCACCTGCTGTAATGCTTACTGCACGTTGGGCTCTTAAATACGTGGGGATTGAATCACTCTGCCTGTCACAAAAGAAATGATGCGTACTGAGTAAAAGAAATAGTAAAAAGAAAATGTTTTATAATCTGATTTTAAAATACCTTACTAATGAGCATTACCTGTTTTTTTGAAGTCATGATGCTAGGTACCTGGTTATTGTCCCCTCTCCACCTCCACCTGAAGATACTTTGGGTGCCACTGTAGGGAAGGTGATAGTTAAATGTAACGGTAGAGGGATGCCTGTGTGGCTTAAGCGTCCGACTCTTGGTTTTGGCTCAGATCATGATCTCGTGGTTTCGTGGTTCAACCGCACGTTGGGCTCACTCTGGCAGCATGGAGCCTGCTTGGGATTCTCTCTCTCCTTCTCTCTCTGCCCCTCCCCCACTAGCGCTCTCTCGGTCTCAAAATAAATAAACTTTAAAAAAATAAATAAATGTAACTGTAGATTAGCACACCTCATTACACGATTTTAAGTTTGCATCCCAAACAAGGGATTACTTATTAAAACCTCTAACCATATATGCTGGTCCCTTCTCTATTTTAAAAGGTAGTATGTAATTTAGAAATATCATAAAAAGAAACAAATACCTAGACACAAGTATTTTTATCAGTTAACTTTAGTGAGTATCTATTCTTTGCTACCCTTAAGAGGTACAAAGAAGTCTATTGACAGTGTGTGGAGTAATCCAAGCCTGCACACAGAAACACGTGTAATGCAAACACTCATCTGATAAAGTATATGCCAGTTTTACCGTTACCTAAAGTGATCTAACCTCTGCTTTGTAAAATTCAATCTTAGTACAATGCCATCTTCTAGCACATAGAAGACCTGTGTTGGGAATTAAAATCCTATGTGAGCATCCCGCCAGAGCATTTTGGAGATTTAGAATAGCTCGGTTCTCATAGTCCGCAACAGCTGCCTTCCAATTCAGTAAAGTTGCTCTTTAAGAAAGAACTGAACACTTACTGTAGTTTAGGTGTTACATTTCAATTTTAGCTCTTTGAATACGGACTCTCTCCAACATCCTGGTGTTTTCTCTCGCCTGGTAGCAAAAACAGAGAGATAAAGTATATTGCAGAATGGATGCCACAGAAATGGGCTTTCTCCAGTTAGTAGTGATGAGTCCAGCAGGTTTACTACTTTCAGTTTGTTTTTCTAAATGTGTTCTCACCTCCAAACCTGTGCCTAATCTCTTACGTTATAGTGTGCTCTGCCCCCAGGCCATTGATACTGCACTTGGATTTGTTTAGAAGCTGTTAATGTCCTTTGACCAGTTTAATAATCCTCATTCTCTTTGAGCTTTTAACTGCATTCCCATTGTTGAATTGGAATAGGTTCATTAATTCCACAAATTAACCTTTTAAAATGTGTACCTATTCTGTGCCAGTTAAAAAACATCCATCTGCTGGGCGCCTGGGTGGTTCAGTCAGTTATGCGTCCGACTTTGGCTCAGATCATGATCCCACGGTTTGTGGGTTCAAGCCCCGCGTTGGGCTCTGTGCTGAGAGCTCAGAGCCTGGAGCCTGCTTCGGATTCTGTGTCTCCCTCTCTGTCTCTCAAAAATAAATAAACATTTAAAAAAAACATCCATCTGGGAGCTTATAGTCTAGTGAGGGAGATACGTAATAAGCACATAATCACACAAACACATGTTAATATACGTTTTGAAAAATGCTAAGAAGGAATAGTAGAAAGTGCTATGAAGGTGTAAGGGAGGGCTGATTTATTTTTTCTTTTTCTTTTTCAAGATTTTATTAAATTCCAGTTAACATGCAGTGTAATATTAGTTTCAGGTGTAGAATTTAGTGATTCATCACTCACATACAACACCCAGTGCTCATCACAATAAGTGAAGGTAGGGCGGGTTTAGATTCCTGAGCTAAGAGAAGTAGAGTTTTAGCTGAAGCTTGAACAGGGAATAGAAATTGGGCAGGTGAAGAAAATAAGAGATTATTTGCAACAAGGACTATATTGTAGTGATGGCCTTAGATGGGGCAGAAAGACCGGGGACCGGGCAGGGACTGAGGAGGTACCAAAGCTGCTAATGTACGTCATGCTGTGGGGAGAGTGGCTGTGTCAGGAGTTGGGGATTTTATTCTAAGTGAGATAAAACTCACAAAAGGGGTGTAAGCAGGAATAAGACATCAGATTTGTGTGTATGTGGATGATGACTTATTTTTAAAATAGGCTCGATGGGGCTTTAGAATATAATCTAGGGTGTGACAATGGAAAAGATTTTAAGGGTGATGTCTGGGTTTCTGGTGGCAGTGATTGGGTGAGTGTGAAGGTACCCTTCTTTTTTCTTCTTTCTTCTTTTCTCTTTTGGAGATGGGGTAACCAAGGCAAAGGAATATAGAGCAGTTTAGTTTGGAACTCCTTAATCAATAGGCAGGTGCTTGCAGGTGTGGAGCTTAAAATAGAGCATAAAAATAGTAGGAGCATTCTTTTGAGAATAACTTGTGTCCAAAATTAATGTGTTTATACTACACCAGAATTAGTAGTTTTGAAATCCGGTAGCCTAGGCTTTTCAGTGTTTTGTCCTTTTAATGTAAATGTAACAGTGAATGGTAAGAGTCATTAATATTTTAGATTTAGTAATTGATATGTAGGAAGTTAAACATAACAATTTTGGTTTTTAGGTTGTAATCTGTCTTTTTTTTTTAAAAGAAGGCAACAAAAAGAAATGGAGATACAGTGAAGTATTTTAACTTTTTATTGTACTGCTTAAATTTCATTTTATCTTTAGAACCTAGAATTTAAGCATCAGTATCTCCCTGGAGGCCGAATAAGAATTAAAAACAAAACAAGCCATATGAAGATACATAACATTTCTTGAATATGTATTACTGAAACAAATAATTAAAGAATTGCATGATACCGAAGTCTGGAAAAAAGCAAGGGAAAACATGATGGCTGCCATTATTTATTAGATAAGTGGCTGCTGAGTAGAAGAGATCTTAAACTTAGTTGGCTGTGATCTGTTAATCACTTTGCAGTAACTGTTTGCCAGGTATTATTTTAAATAACTTAAAAATATTAAGTGTTTACTCTCCTAACAACTTTGAATAAGTACAAGTATTTTCTACTTTTTTGTAGAGCAGGAAACCGAGGCATCGAAGGGTGAAGGTCAGAAAGCTAGTGTTGGTGGAGTTAAACTCCAGAATCCATACTTTTAATCAAATTGCAGTATAACTCAGTTCTAATAAGGGAATGTGGTTGCCTATAGGCAGATGTGGATAGCTAAAGTTCAGTCAATTTATTTCATGGATGTGAGGTTTTATTCCATCAGTGTACTAGAGTTTACTGATCCATTCCATTATTGATGGGCATTTGGGTTCTTACCATTTTTTGCTTTCATGAACAATGAACAGTATCTTTCTTCTTCTATATATCTTCTTCTTCTTCATATCTCTTGTCCATTTATACAAAGAATTTCCTTGGGGTCACAGTTCTCTTTAATGCTAGTTCACAGAATTTTTGCCACTTACCAAGATTTAGTTCCCAGCTGGAGGCCCCTTGGAGCTCTTGCCTTTACCACAGAGCAACAGTTTTCAAATCTTTTCAACATAATGCAATTTTTTGTAACAGCATCCATGAATTTATCCAAATTTTTAAAGGCATTCAAAAGTCGTGTGAAGAAATGTGTTGTTTTTTTTTTTTCTGGAGAGAGATTGCAAGGTTTTCATAAAAGCATTTTGTAATCATAAGAGCAATATACTTAGTCTTCTAAAAATCAAAGATTAATAAGGAAAAATAAGTACATATGGCCATTATATTAAAAAAATAAAGTTTCTCCCCTGCTGACTGACTGACTGACTCTCTCTCTCTCTCCCTCAAAAATAAACAAACATTAAAAAAAATTTTTTTTAATGGTACCTGGGTGGCCCATTCGGTTAAGCATCCGACTCAGGTCATGATCTAATGTGCTCATGAGTTCCAGCCCCGCGTTGGGCTCTGTGCTGACAGCTCAGAGCCTGGAGCTTGCTTTGGATTCTGTGTCTTTCTCTCTCTCTGCCCCTCCCCTACCTAACGCACACTTTCTTTCTCTCTCTCTCTCTCTCTCTCTCTCTCAAAAAGAAGTAAACATTAAAACATTTAAAAAAAACAGTTTCATCTTTAAAGTCTTCATTTTTGGGTACCTCCTCTTCAGATTGTGTTAATAAGAAAAAGCAAAAAGGAGGGGCGTCTGGGTGGCCTAGTCGGTTAAGCATCTGACTCTTGGTTTCGGCTCAGGTCATGATCTCATGTTTCATGGGAAACATGAGAACTTAAATAAACTTTCCACCCACTTTTAAACTATTTTTTAACATTAATATGATGGCTTTATTTCAAATTTCATTTAAATTATTTTTGTCTTTGATTTGGAGAGCATGACTCCTGCACCATCAGTAAGAGGAGAGTTGGTAGCATCATTCTTTGTTCTTTTGTGAAATCTTGTAGTCTCTCTTAAGAAAAACCTATTTTGCACAAATTTTTAGGTGCTGCCTTCTTTCTTAAATTTTATTTGGGGCAGAATTAATAAGAACAGAGAAGTTACCATGGGATCTTAACTCCATGTAACCAAAGTAATTTATGATCGCCACTAGTGTTAATGGTTTATTTATAATAACCCACTACTGGATGGCAGCAGAGCTAACCTAAGCCAATCCCATCACACTGGGACTTGGGCTAACATTACCCCTTTCTCTCCTCGTCAAAAAGTACATCATAAAGTAGAAGAGTTAATGTCATGTTGTAATAAAGATAACCTTGGATCTGCACTAATTTTATCAAAGTAATTAATGTATAAACATTGTAATTTTAAGTGTTATTGGTAACAAGTTACTTTCATCCCATTTCACAGTTACTCTATGTGGGCATGGGGGAGAGTATCTACTGCCCTTGGAGATTTGAAAGTTTCCTTTACTTCCTCACGGAGAAGAGAACAGTAGACCACACCTTCTTTTGAGCCTCATCTCATAAGGTGACAGTTGCTAATGGAAGATAGTTTTTTTCCTGCTTTTCCAATGTCAGAATCCATGATATCAGATAATGTGTATGAAGAGCTAATGTTGTATGTATGATCTAAAGCTGGTCCTTTTTAAAACTCTCCCAGTTAACTGTTGTAGAGGCCTTACTTCCTGTTGTTAGTTCTCTTTCTGTCATATACGTCGTTCTGTTATTGAGCACCTTTAATGGATGATTGGTTCTTGAGAATGACAGGGTGGTGAATTTTAAAATTGTTAAAAAGATTGGTGTGTTAATAACATACATGAAGCAAACTTTAAAAAGATTAGGGGAGGGGTGCCTGGGTTGCTCAGTTGGTTAAGAATCCGACTTTTGATTTTGGCTCAGGTCATGATCTTGGGCTTCATAAGATCGAGCCCCTTGAGAAGGGGAGAAAAAATAGTTAAGGAGAGGGAGGGAGGCAAACCGTAAGAGACTCTTAAATACTGAGAACAAACTGAGGGTTGATGGGGGGGTGGGAGAGGGGAAAATGGGTGATGGGCATGGAGGAGGGCACTTGTTGGGATGAGCACTGGATGTTATATGGAAATCAACTTGACAATAAATTATATTTAAAAACAATTACTCTTATTTGTACATTCAATAAATAAAAATAACATCTCTAAAAAAAAATCAAGCCCCTTATTGGGCTCTGCACTAACAGTGGGGAGCCTCCTTGGGATTCTCTCTCTCTCTCTCTCTCTCTCTCTCTCTCTCTCTTTACCTTTCTCTGAGTTACACATACATACATGCTTGCTCTCTCTCTCTCTCTCTCTCTCAAAATAAATAAACATTTTTTAAAAAAGATTATGGAGCACATGAGTGGCTCTGTTGGTTGAGTTGGTCCAACTCTCAATTTGGCTCAGGTCATGATCCCAGGATTGTGGGATCGAGCCCCACACTGGGCTCCACGCTAAGCATGCAGCCTGCTTAAGATTCTCTCTCACTCTTTCTCCCCCTCCCTACCCCTCTCCCTCCCATGTGTGCTCTCTCTCTCTTTCTTAAAAAAAAAGATTATGAAATAACAGGAAGATTGGAAATAAACAAATAAAATATTACCAATAATAACACAGTATTTGATTCCAGGTAAAGGTGGTAGGTTGAGCACACAGTTAATACTGTTCCCTCCCAAAACCACAGTTAAACAACGAAAACAAAGTCAATAAGGGTTGTTGTTGAGTTGTTTTTAGTCATAAATCCAGACTAAGAATTGGAGAAAAATAGGGCAAAATTTTCAAGGCCGAGAAACAGCTAGAAGAGTGGTAGCAATCTTATTAAACCTAGGAAAGCCCAGTTTTACATGGAGAAAGCTAAGGACTAATAGAATTTGTACTGGTGAGTCTCCAAAGGGCTCACACAGTGGTCGTATTGTGTAACTCTGAAAGGGGAAGGGGAAGAAGGGCAAGAAGGTGAAGAAGATGAATCTGGGGGACTAAAATAAGGAGGATTGTTTAAAAGACGTTTAAGTAACAGTTAAATGCCTGGATCTTCTTCACTTTTTGCCACTGTTCTAACGCCCTGCTCCCATCTTGACAGTGGGGAATTTGAAGTATATTCTCTGAATGAAGACAGAGGGCTGGCTACTGGCCTAATGGACAACAGGCACATTGAAGGTGGAGGGGGATTAAATGAGCATTGGCATTTTGAATGATAAGAGCCCCTGCCCTCTCCTCCATTATTGGCTTCCCAACTGAGGCCTTTATCCTCTAGGCAGGAAGCAGGAAGAATCTTGTATGAAAAATCTGACTAGCCCATTAAGAAAAAACTAAAGGCAAAAAGAACTTTACATAAATACTGTACTGTGTTTGGTAAATCTGTTTCTTATAGGGGTACAGGTTGACAATTCTGAAGCTACTTTAGATGTTGAGCAGATAAGTAAATAATGGTAAATAATGGGTACCAGGTTTCCTACATCAATATCTGTGACCTAATGAAGAGCCTGCCCAGGTTGCCCTATATTGAAGGTCACAGTCAATAGCACCATGTTTTTAATTAGAGCTTTAAATAAACTGTTTATTTCCAAATATCTAAATATCATCAAGCATCTAAGGAAAGCATCTACTATGAATAACAGAAATCAAAATAAACAAATCAAGAATACAGACCAACTTGCTGAAAACAGACTGTACAGCCGGGAAATTTTTATATATATGTGTACACACACATACACACACACACACACACACACACACACACACACACATCTACATATACCATATGTGTGTATAAAATATCTTCAGAAAGATGGGATGCTACATCCGTAAAGCAAGGATAGGATATTTTAAAAAGAACATTCAGAAAACAAAGAATTCTTATAAATTACGAATATGTGGCAGAATAGAAAAGTCAATAGAATTACTGGATAATAAATTGAGAATTTTTTAGGAGTAGAGCAAAAAGGCAAAGAAATGATAAACAGAAGATTGAAGAAAATAAGAAGATGGATCTAGGAGGGTCAACTTCCTAATGTTAGGAGTTCCACAAAGAGAGAACAGAATAAATTAGAGGGGGAGGAAAGAATATAATCCAAGAAAATTTCTCAGAACTAAAAATCCCAATTGGGTACCCAGCATAAAGGAAGAAAAGAGACCAATACTAGTTCAACCAATAGGATATCCACATAGTCAGCTAAGATATTCAGTCTCCATAATAGTCAAGGAAATTCAGATTGAAATGAAATCCCATTTTCATCATTAGACTGGTTAGAAAATAAAGTCTGATGATATCAGGTATTGGAAAGAATATGGGGAAAATGGTTCTCTTATGCATTGCTTGTGGGAGTATGAAACAACCATATTGGCAAGCAGTTTGACAAATGGTGAGAGGAGAGGAAAATATACAACTACTGTAATTCAGAAATTCCGCTCCTGTATATTGCCACTAGAAATTCTTGCACTTGCGCATTTGAAAATATGAATAAGAAGCCATGTCCAAGAATACTCATTGAGGTATTCTCTGTAAAAATGCAAGTTTACAGGGGCTCCTGGCTTGCTCAGTTGGTTAATCATCTGACTCTTGATTTTGGCTCAGGTCATGATCTCACAGCTTGTGAGATTGAGCCCTGCATTGACCTCTATGCTGATAGTGTGGAGCCTCTTGGGATTCTCTCTCCCTCTATCTCTATTCCTCCTCTGCTTGCATGCGTACACATACGCTCTCTCTCAAATATTAAAAAAAAAAAATGAAAATTTACAGACCACTTAAATACAAGATGAAGTATATTCATATATTTGTATGAATGAAACACACATGCATGTATGCCTCAGCAAGGATAGAGCTCCAAAACAGAGTGCATAAAATCAGCAAAATGAATAATATGTGTTATATACAATTTAAACACGTATATTTAAAATCATAGAACATCAGTGTATATTGTTCATGGGTACACGCACACATACATATCCAGAAAGAGATGTACTAAATTCATAATAATGGTTATCTCTATCAAAGGGAGGGGAATGAACAGAGTGGGCTCTGTGTGAGTGTGGGGACTTTGGATTTATTGGTAGTGGTTCATTTCTTAAAAAAGAAAAAAATATAAAAAGTGTTTACTGTTGCTAATTCTGGGGCTAACTCCATAGCTATTTACTTGTAATATTTATCTATATATTTTTAATTGCTGGCTCTGTACCTCTGCCTGATTCCAGAATAACAAAGGGAGAATGTTTAATAGGTTTCCTTTTTACTCTATGTGTTAGGTACATAATATGTGCTCTTCTATCACCTGGCTTCCTCATTTGATTTTTAAATCAGATTGAATTTAAGAAATTAAATTAATAAATAAATTAAAGGAATTGAGGTGCTGTGTTACCAGAACCTGTGCCAGAATCCAGCACTGGAAGCAGGTAATAATGATAGAAAGGCCTTACCTCGGAGGGGAAAATTGGAACCCGAAATTGAAAGCCGTCAGGCATTCTCAGTAATCACGATGTTCCAGGAGGAGTTTGTAGTATCCATAAGAGATCTCCTACTCTGGATTCCTCTGGATTGTGGGGTAGGGGGCGGAAAGACTTAAGGAAAGAATTAAAATGCTGAGCTCTAGATAGCATGATAATTACATAACAATCACGGAGTATGGAATATTTGAATCACTATATTGTACACCTGCAACATGGCATGTTATATTAACTATCCTGGAATTTAAATTAAATTAAATGAAAAAAAAAAAACAATCACTGGAGAGAGGCATTTTAAGAGAACTCACTTAAAGTGAAATATTATCATTTCACAATAATAATCAAACTTCTTTTTCTTAGTACTTATTCATATTCCTCCTGTCTTCTTAGGTTCTCTGTGTCACCTATCTCTTGATTCCATATTTTTAACTTATCATTGTGTACATACCTTTGTTGTACATATCTTTTTTTAATTATTTAAATTATTTTTAAAAATTATTTTAATTGCCTTTTATTTATTTATTTTGAGAGAGAGACTCAGCACGAGTAGGGGAGAGACAGTGAGAAGGAGAGAGAGAGAGAGAACCCCACGCAGACTCCGCACTGTGGGTACAGAGCCAGATGCAGGGCTCAAACTCACGAACCGTGAGATCATGACCTGAGCTGAAATCAAGAGTCAGATGCTTAACCAATTGAGCCACCCATGTGCCCTTGTACATATTTTTTTGGAATATGGATTTATCTTGTGCTTTTCCGTTTTTTATGCAGTCCCTAAATGACTACACTCAGCTCCCCCTTAGCATTGTTCTCACATTTCCTCACATGGCTGGCCATGAATCCATTAGGACCCTAAATCCATCTGGCTTCAGTTACTGCTTGGTTTCCAAGTAGTGCCTGTGAAAACTCTCAGGTTTTATAGAAGAGAGTAGCATTATTTGGCAAAGATTATACCTGCAGGATTAAGTATGTAAGTGATTTGGGGAGTTGCTCTTCCTTGGAAGCCAAATAATGACAGAACTAAGTTTCTGGATGACTAGATAAACACTGCCATATTTGCCAATAATCAGTTACTCCTTACCAATTCCTACACAGATTTACCTAGGGAAAACTAAAAGATAAAATGCTTCACAAATGAAAGAACATACAAAATAGTATCAGGAGGATTGAAATGAATTGTTTCATTGAAGAAAATGTTCTAGAGCACTGTTTATTACAAATGCAAATAAACTAGACATATAAAGTGAGAAAAATTCAACTAAATGTAAATTGGGCTAATCTAACTGTAAATCCTTTTCTTTAATAGTTTTAACTGTAAGTCAGTGTGAAGAGCTAGCTCAAGTTTCTTTGAGTATTTGAATTGTGGATTTAAATCAGCAGAAGAAAAAATCTTGAGAATATAAAAAGCACGTAGTTCAATTTAGAGGGACTGTAAGGGGTAATAAGCACTTTTGAATCCAGGTGATAGGATAATCCAATTTTCTAACATTAAATATTGCACTTTAATATGGAATTCAGCATTGGGGGAAATCATGATTTAGAGAAAACAGTTTTTATATAAAAAGAAAAAGCCCAAAACAAGCATTAAAAAAACTATTACAAATATAAAACAAAAGAAAAAAGACTGTATTTATTGATAGTGTAACATACTAGATGTACATAAAGTAATATTTTTGAATATATGAATTAATTGGGAGGACAATTGTATTTTGGTGAACCCATAAAAATATTCAATCCCTCTGTTCTTTGAGGGGGATTTGGTCTTTTTTAGTTTCAACAGTGTTATAAAATTTAAGTATATAGGTCTTGCATATCTTTTGTTAAATTAATTCCTAAGTATTTTATGTTTTTTGATGCTATTATAAATTTGTTTTGCATTTTATTTTCCAACTGTGGTTGTATAGAAACATAGTTGATTTTGTATACTCATCTTGTATCCTACAACTTTGCCAAATCACTTATTAATTCTAGTAATTAGTTTTCAGATTCCTTAGAGTTATGTACCAAAAAATGATTTTTAAGTGAATAAAGACAATTTTTGTTCTTTCTCTCTAAATTTCCTTTTTTTTTCTTGGCTTATTGCACTGAGTAGGACCTTCAGTACATCCATTCCAATAATAAAGTGGCTGTGGGGCACCTGGCTGGCTTAGTTGGTAAAGTGTGGGACTCTTTTTTTATGTTTATTTATTTATTTTGAGAGAGAGAGCTGGGGAAGGGCAGAGGGAGAGAGGACCCACCAGGCTTCACGCTGTCAGCACAGAGTTCGACATGGGGCTTGATCTCACAAACCATGAGATTATGACCTGAGCTGAAATCAAGAGTCAAATGCTTAACCGACTGAGCCCCAAAGCTTGAGACTGTTGATCTTGGGGTTGTGGGTTTGGTCCCCCATGCTGGGTGTAGAGATTACTTAAAAATAAAATCTTTTAAAAAAATCACAGTGGCTAGAGTGAACATTCTTGCCTTGTTCCTAACATTAGGAGGAACATTATTCCAATATTTCACCATTATATAAAATACTAGATGTAGGTTTTTTCAGCCATCCTATTTATCAGATCGAAGGAATTACCTTTAATTCTTAGTTTGCTGAGAATTTTATCATGAATGGGTGCTGAATTTTCCAGATTTTTTCCTGTATCTGTTGAAATGGTTATATACTTTTTATTCTGTTAGTATGGTAAATTATATTGATATTGAACTTGAAACATTTCTTGGATAAACCACATGATCATGGTATGTTACCCTTCTTATATATTGTTGGATTCAGTTTGTTGTTTTGCATCTGTATTCATGAGGCTGATTTTCTTTCCTGGTAATAGCTTTGTCAAGTTTTGGTATTAGGAATTTGCTTATTTAATGAAACAAGTTCGGGGCGGGGGGTGCACCTGGGTTGCTCAGTTGGTTGAGCATCTGACTCTTGATTTCAGCTCAGGTCATGATTGCTCATGGTTTGTGAGTTTGAGCCCTGCATTGGGCTCTGTGCTGACACGGCAGAGCTTGCTTGGGATTCTCTCCCTCTCTTTCTGCCCCTCACCTGCTCCTCATTCTCTCTCTCTCTCTCTCTCTCTCTCTCTCAAAATAAATAAATAAAAACTTTAAATTTTTTTAAAAAAATAAAACAAATTGAGTATCTCTCTTCGGTTTTCTAGAAAGTATGTAAGATGATTATTACTTCCTTAAATGGTTGCTAGAACCCACCAGTGAAGCCATCTGGGACTAGAGTTTTATTTTGATTTTTGTGGTTTTTTGTTTTGTTTTTGTTGTGTTTTAATTATGAAATATTTTCTTTAGTAGGTAGGTTTCTATTTATTTTTGTAGTTGTTGTAGTAATTTTAAGGGATTTTTCATTTTATCTCAGTTACTGAATTGATTTGCATTATGTGAACATTGTATTTGTAGGGTCTGAAGTGATGTTTCTCCTTCCATTTCTGGTATTAGTAATTTGTGATGCCTTTTGTTTTTTTTAAACTGTTGGTTTTAATTTTTTTGAATTGTCCAGTCTTTGGATTGAGTATTGTTTTGACTTCAAGTTCACTAACTTGTTTTTGTGCCATCTCAGAGCTACTATTAATTAATTAATAGTAGATTCAGCCTATCCAGTGAATTTTTAAGTTTTGATATTGAACTACCTAGTTTTTGAAGTTTCGTTTCTTTCTTTTCTTTTGTTTCCGTTTTCTGTCAATATTTCTTATCTGTTCGCTAATTATAACATCTTGAATATACTTGTATTAATGGCTTGAGCATTCTTGTCAGTTAATTCCAACATTTTGTGATAGGTTTTTCTACTATAAGATCTATTTTCTAGATCATCTTGTGATAGGGTTTTCTCCTGTTCTTGAGTTACAGTTTTTATCTTCTTTGCATGTTTAGTAATTTTTTATTGTATATTGGATTTTGTTTATGATATTATAGATTGTTGGTTTTTTTAAGAGTATTGATTTTTGTTTCAAATTACTAGCTGGTAAATACTTACCATATAACCCAGCAATTGCAATTTCTTATCTGTTCACTAATTATAACATCTTAAGTATACTTAACAGCATGAACATCCTTTTCAGTTAATTCCAACATCTTGTAATGGTTTTTCTATTATAAGATCTATTTTCTAGATATTGGATTTTGTTTATGATACTGTAGATTGTTTTTTTTTTAAGAGTATTGATTTTTGTTCCAAATTACTAGCTGGTAAATACACACTTACCATATAACCCAGCAATTGCATTTCTGGGTATTTATCCTAGAGAAATGAAAACTTATGTTCACACAGAAACCTGTACACAAATATTTATAGCAGCTTTATTTATAATTACCCCCAAAAGAATACATCCAATTTGTACTTCGACAGGTGGGAAAAAAACTAAAAAATGAAAAACTATATTTCCAAACCATGGAGCAATGAAAAGGAACAAACTATTGACATATTCAACAAATTGAATGGATTGCAGGGATCTTATGTGAGAGAAAAAAAAGCCAATCTAAAATGTTTCCATACTATTTGATTCAATTTTTGTAAGATTCTCAAAGTGACAAAATTATAGAAATAGAGGACAGATAAGTGGTTGCTAGGAATTAAGGAAAGGGGAAGAGGGTGTGATTATAAATAACAAAAGGGAATCTAGGTTGTGGTATGATATATGGATCTCTACATGTGCTAAAATGCCACAGAATTGTAAACAAAGATACACAAAAAACCAAGAAATGATTGCATGAAAAAACTGGCAAAATCCAAGTAAAGTCTGTAGTCTAGGTAATTGTATTATGCCAGTCAGTTTCTCAGGTTATGATGATACACTGCACTTACGTAAGTTGTCACCATTGGGGGAGGTGAGTGGTGTATACATGGGATCTCTCTGTACCACTTTTACTACTTCTTGTGAAGATAAGAGGCTGTAAGGATTTCAACGTAAAAAGTAAAAAAATATTACTGACTGATCACCTTGAAATTAGGGAGGTTTGGTTTTTATATTTTGTCAAACCAGACGTTATTTCAGTTTTGCCCTTAGCCTTCAGAGAATCTTTATTCCTGGGATATAGTATTTACCCTGAGATGTGGCCCTTCTGTGGTTTTTGTGAGAAGCCATTTGTGTTCACCAGACCCTTCTAACTTGGCAGGATTCAAAATCCAAACTGTGTCTTTCCTGTGGTAGGAAGCTAAGATCTCTGTTCAGCTTTTTAGTCTTGCAGCTGTTGCCTTCTGTTGGGCTACTTGGAGTCTCCCGGTGCATGAGCAGTTCAGGGACCAGCCAAAGATCTGAGGAGCATTTGTGGACAGATTTACGCTCCCCCTGCCCTTTACTGTACCACCCTTCCTCCCATGATTTTCCCCTCCTGTTGTCAAGCTTTCTGTCAGCTCTTAGGTGCCAGTTGGGACTGTGGTTTTCTTCTTTAGCTCTAGCCTCCTGGTACTTAAGGGGGATATGCTGGGAAGAGTTCTTTTAAGGTAGAGTTATACGTATACATCTCATCAGTATGGTTGCTTTCTTTCAGAAGTCAAACCCCCTACACTTCTGCCTGCTGTTGGTCACTTTCAATATCTTTGAACAGTTACTTTTAACTTTTTTAAAATTTTTAAATGTTTATTTTTGAGAGGGAGACTCAATGTTATTTTGAGAGCGTGAGTGGGGAGGGGCAGAGAGAGAGGAAGACAGAATCTGAAGCAAGCTCCAGGCTCTTGAGCTGTCAGCACAGAGCCCTACTGGGTGGGGGGTGGGAGGGGCGGATGGGAACCTCAAACTCACAAACCACGAGATCATGACCTGAGCCGAAGTTAGAGGCTTAACCAACTGAGTCAACAGGAGACCCTGAACAGTTATTTTTAATATTTTGTCCAGAGTTGTTAATTGTTATCTGAGGGCAAATTAGTCCAATATGAGATAGTCCATTATTACTGGAATTAGAGCTCAATGAATTTTATTTTTAAGTATTGTGAATATAAAAAGTTTGTAAAGGGGCTCCTGGGTGGCTCAGTTCGTTGAGCATGCAACTTCTGCTCAGGTCATGATCTCATGGTTCATGAGTTTGAGCTTTGCTTCGGGTTCTGTGCTGACAGCGTGGAACCTAGAGCCTGCTTTGAGTTCTATGTCTCCCTTGCTCTCTACCCCTCCCCCATTCATGCTCTGTCTGTCTGACTCTATCTTTCTTTCTCTCTCAAAAAGTGAATAAATATTAATTTAAAAGTTTGTAAAGTTTTTCAGTGAAAAATTTGAAAGTGGGGTACCTGGGTGGCTCAGTCAATTAAGCCTCTGTCTCTTGCTTTCGGCTCAGGTCATGATCTCACAGTTTGTGGGTTGAGCCCTGCATGGGGCTCCACACTGACAGAGCCTTCTTGGGATTCTCTCTTTCTCTCTGCCTCTCTCCTGCTCATTCATTCTCTCTCTCTCTCTCTCTCTCTCTCTCTCTCTCTCTCTCTCTCTCTCTTTCTCTCTCTCTCTCTCTCAAAAATAAATAAATATTTTTAAAAATTTGAAAGTAAAATATGTAACTTTAATGCATAGTGAGAAGTATTACAGAAATCAAAGAAGGTATTCAATGAAAACTGAAAATATGAATAATCAGTATTTTAAGTAAAAAGAAGTATAAACATGCAACTGCAGCCAGAAAAATTTTTTAGAAGACATAAATGGCTCTTTCAGAAGATTAAGGGCAGAATGTAATTATGTATTATCTAAGCAGCAGCCTTAGATAGGAATACATGTTTAATCACCAGAAAGGACTTCAGCTGTAAAATCAGATCTTCATCCATTGTCTTTTGGAAATATTTTTCCATTTGGCTTTAAAAGTTGTATTTTCTTTCTTTATGCAGCATTTCTGGCCTTTGTCATTTCTTAGAGAATAAAACAACAATCTAACCTCCCTTTTGCTTTTATTTTTTCTTCTCCTTTTAGTTTGCGTAATTGGCCTTAAATGAGGTGAGAGTGAAGAAACTAGAGCCATCTCTGGATACATCGCTACGCCACTCCCCTGCACGCTACCCTCCGGAGTGTTAGATTTGACCATATCTGTTTTGAGGACTCATTATGAACAAAGAAGTCTCCCAGGTGGGAATTGTAGTTCTGTTTTTAAAGAGCTTTGTCTGTACAGAAGTATGGAGGGAAATGATTACCTGTTGACTCCTTTGTTTAAATGGAAATATGTTTTTAATTTATAAGTTTCAAAGTTATTATAAAACATCTGTTGACATTCCTAAATGAAAATGTTCTAGATTACACTTTATGAACCACTTTAATGCACATTGAAATGAATATAGGGTTCATATGAATATTTTACAGTGAGACCCTCCTCATTGAATTCAAAATGGCAAGCAGAAAAACTATAGTGAACCATCCCTATATTTGGCCTCTATATTTCTAACATGTATGCAGTCATTCGATCTATATTTGGTGCCCGTTTTTTGCATTTGGGCATTTTTACATAGCTGATTTCAAAGAGTTTGTGAGCTACCTGAGGGAATAGTTCTTTTGTATCCACAAACATGACCATGATCATAAAAGCCTATATTAGAAAGATAAACATGCACCAAGCCAAGACAGTATGTAAAAAGCTGAAGATTAATCAGAAAATGATAAATCAGTAAGCGGAAGACTTCTGGCAGGAAGCTTTTTAAATTAATAGACTTTTAAATTGAATGACAGCATTATACAGATAAAAGTTACACATTTTAAGTGTAGAACTCTTGAATTATCATGTGCCAAACATGTTTGTTAAACAGGTTAAGAAGTAAAACAGTATCAGCACCCCAGGAACTCCCCTCATTCCTGTCCCAGCTGCGCACCCACCTACTCATTTTTAAAGAAGACAGTTGTCACTGTGGAGTGATAGTTGTCAACTTGAAGAGTGGGGTTTAACAACCATAGATGTTAAAGGCAGTTCAATTTAGTTGGCTGACAAGCAACACTTGTGTTTGGAATAAACAATAAATTTGGGAGATGGAGGTGAGACTATCTGTTGGCAGAGTGCTTTAAAGCAGGGACTGGAGGTGCAAAATGATTTGAGAAGATATCATTTAATCCTACTACCCTCTTTAAAGTCTCAGTCAGTTAAGTGTCTGACTTCGGCTCAGATCATGATCTCGTGGTCCATGAGTTCGAACCCCACATTGGGCTCTGTGCTGACTTCTCAGAGCCTTGAGCCTGCTTTGGATTTGTGTCTCCTTCTCTGTCTCTGCCCCTCCCCCACTCACAGTTTGTCTTTTTCTCTCTCTCTCAAAATAATAAACATTTTTAAAATTTTTAATAAAAATAAAGTCTCATTGGTTTCTAGAACACACTCTAGATTTCTGTCTTTTATTAACTGATGATATATTTATTAACGTGTATTTTCTGTTATTTCAAATTAGACTGTTGATTCTCAATGGAGAGAGAGAAAGGAGTTTATGAAAGAGAAAGGGAAAGAAAATAGAATGATCTAGTGATTGAACTCTGGCTTAGGTGTGTTTTTCTTTAACTCCTTGTTCATTGAGTAACTCTAAGAAGTCTCTTTTCTTCATATCACAATGAAGATTTTTTTTATCTTTTCTATTTCTCCTTAACATTTATCAAAAATAATTTTAAACCTGCCACATAGTTGCAAGATTGGTAAGCCCTATATACTGCCCATTGCCTACTTTCACCAGTTGTGAACATTTTGTTACATTTGCTTTATCTCTCTGTATATTTACTCCTATTTCTGCTCCTCCTCTTCCAGCACCATTATTGATGATGATGAATCATCTGAGAGGAAGTTGTAGACATTTATGATCTTCCACTCCTAGATACTCAGTGTGTTTCTCCTACTTAACTACAACATAATAATGAAATTCAGGAAACAACATTTTCATCATTGTTATTATTATTATTATTTTATTTATAGTTCACATTAAAATTTTATTAGTCATCTGATCCAGAATCACACATTGTGTAGTTGTTATATCTCTTTGGTTCCTTTAACCTGGAATCGTCTGTCAACTTTTCTTTGTCTTCCATAGAACTGACATTTTGGAAGAGTACAGGTCAGTTATATTGTATAGTAGCACTCATTTTGAACTTGATATCTGTTTCCATCTGTGTTCCTTTCTAAAGAGACTATGATATGGGACTTTGGAAATTCATGGATTTGTTAACAGAGAACCTTATCTAGTAGAACAAAGCCTATAAAGATTTTTTCAGGAGAAAATCTGTTAAAATATGGTGGGAGCCCAGAATTCTAGAAGGTAGATTCCTAAAGATGATTTGGATGTTATTGAAAAGAATTTTATATGTGTGTAGATGTATATCTAGATGTACATCTAGATTTGGATGTTATTGAAAGAATTTTATATGTGTGTAGATATAATCTTAGAATCCAAGATTTATAAATTTTTAGACAAAAAATAGGGTTTGTAATGGGAAAACTTTTTGAAGGAATAACACATTTACATTTTAAGGTGAATTATATTTATAAGAAATAATTGGTTTTATAATGATGAGAGAAGTTAGGATTGGATATACAATCAATTTTATTTATTTCTTTGTGACATTTGGACTAAGAATTGAGAAGACTCTCTGTTCGTGTGTTTGAAACCTTGTAAATTCCACCCAGGATTTCTAGAGGTGGCATAATTGAATGTCAGCTTTTCTGAGAAAACTCCTAATGAAGAAGCATTTTAGTGTAGCATTTGCAAAAGCAAATATTGGGAATCTCTTGTTGGCTTTTCTACTTCTCAGTTATGTGACTGTAGGTTAGTTATATAAGTTAAAGCATAGCCAGATTCTGGAACCAAATTACCTCTGCTACTTATGATGTTAAGCAGATAAGTAATGTTTCTGTACCTCAGTTTCCTCATTTCCTATAATCCATAATTAGGTTATACTGTTACCTGTCTCATATTTTATGAGTGAATTGAATTAGTAAGGTTTATGAGTAAATAATGTAAGTTTGATGTTTAGAACAATGATTGGCACATAGTAAATCCTGTGTAAGTGTTGGTCATCATCCTTGTTCTCATCATCATCATCATTGTTGGACAGTAGTTTGTAAGATAAAACTGTTGAATTCAATCAGTAATTCTGTAGGTAGAAATAATAATAATAATACATACTTCATATGGCAGTTGTGAAGAGTAAATGAGTTTATACATACAAAACACATAAACTATATATATATATACACACACACAAATTATTATTATTACATTGTCCTATCCTGTAATTAAATGCATGTTAATAGGCTTACTGTTTTATGAACCTATTTATTATTTTGTTCCGCTCAAATTCTTTGTTACTGACTTGATACTGTGAAAATTGGAACAGGCGAGATAGGCATTTTGTATATTCTTAAGTGGCCTATAATCAAAAAGTTTGAGAAGCAGTGTACTAGATGACAATTGCTGGGGTCCCTCTGATTCTGAAATTTTGGGAATCTGAGTCTCCAGTTTAAAATTTATAAGCATTACTCTCGTAGGTGTTATTCTGTGGAGAACATTGGAAAGTGAAATTTGAGTTTAACTTGTTTCGAGTTGGCCATTTGTTGGGCATTGTACTGGAAGGGATATGACTAGAGCAATTAGTATGATCATTGAGGAAATACTAATGCTACTTAACCAGCTATTCACCTGAAATGCTTGGAGAATTTTTTTTTCACTTCCCCATGGGTATTAATAAGGTTTTTGCCAAATATAAATGAATCAAGTAGGATGACTTAAGTTTTAAGCTAGGCTTTAAAAAATGCATATTCTTCTGTAAATTTGAGTATGAAGATTGTATGTACATTTGTTTTGTGCTTTTATTCAGGCCACTTCTGCTCCAGCTGGGGGGATGACCCCAAAATTAACTGGAGGCTTACCTGACTTGATCATTGTCTAGTGCCCTCAAAATATAACTCCATTGTTTTGGCAAATTATCGACCCATGTAGTTTGGTACTTCTACTGCCTTTAACATTAAGGATCAAATTTTAGTATACTTATTTTTCTTTTACTGATTTATATTTGTACATTTAACCATTCTGTATTCTGAAATGAGTTTCTGAAATATTTAGAAGGAAATTGAACAAGTTCTGATCAGGGATTTAACTATTTTAGATATTGGAATAATTTTATGTAGCAAATGTGATTTGGGGTTTGGGTAATCATCTGTAGATGTTCTGTATCTAAAGCTGACCATCGTTCTCTTCTGGCCGCAGCTTCTAACTGATTTTCTGCTCATTAGTTTCTGAATCTGTGAAAGAGGATGGAATTGACAGAGAGAGAGGGTGAAATTTTTATCACTTAGTTTTATATTTATGATCACCATTTTCAAGGCTGTTACCTCTGCTAAAAACTATTATAAACACTTCTCCTGTGCACATGCAAGTAAATACCAAACACTTATTTTATTGTCTACACAGGTAAAGAGAGCTGTGGTCAGGAACACTGATTTTAATCTTTTTTTTTTTTTTTTAAGAAATACCAACATGGTTTCCACAAGTTAGAACGAGATAGTACTGATTTTTGGAAGTCATGTACAATATATCTATAATTACCCAATGTTATTGTAGGAAAACTGGAATCATCCAATTTCATGGATTTTCAAGGAAATGTTGAGTGTTTTTGCCCAGTTGTTTTAATAAGGTAGCTGCCACAAATATGTATTTCATATGCCAACTATTTTCCCTCAGGTACAAATTCATACAATAGGAATATTTTAGCAAGGTGAATGTATATATGTTTATTTTTTAATCTTAAAAAATTAAATTTTAAATAAAGTCAATGTGAGGAGTTTAAAATACTGGGTTTTAAAACTGATTTTTCTCTTCTTCCTATATTTTTGTTAATAGAAAGCAAAAAATAAACTTTTATAGTTTTTCCGAACTTATTCTTTCCATTTGGAAAAAAATAATGCAAAGAAAAAAAGCATTGTCTCTTAATCTAAGCATAAATTTATTAAATATATTATTTCAGACATGACACACTTTCAGAATTTAAGTTATTAAGTTCTCGATAATTTCTTTACTCTTAATATATAAAAGATTTTGCACAGGATTTTCTTTTACTAAAAAACCTTTTAAGAAAAATCTGATGTTTTATAGAACCAGTGAAATGAGAAAAACTGATGTCTTTATTTTTAAGAGTTCATTGCTTTGAATCCATTTCTTTGCCTTTGTTTTTTATTCCTGGGCGTAAGAGTTCAGATACTGGCAGGCCATTTATGGCAGAGACTTACTAGGGTAGGGGTTCTCCTCTGAGCCAAGGATAGCCACCATCTGAGTTTTGGTCTCTGGCTCTGTAGATTCAGAGAGACTTTTTTGTTTCCAGACCTTTAAGGAAATCTTTGTTTAGGCATTAGCTTTAAAATATCTGGTTTTTAACAAGAAATTGGGAGGCATTCCAAGAAATAAGAAAGAATGGTATCTACACAGTAGAAACTGTCTTGAAGGAAGTCCAGGCATTGCACTTATTAAACAAGAACAAAATAGATAAATGGGATTTCATAAAAATTAAAAACTGTTCATAAAGAAAATGTTTGCAAATAATATATCTGGTAGAGGCTTAGTAACCTAATACAAAGAACTCTCATGGCTTCACAAATAAAGACAAATAACCCAATTTAAAAATGGACAAAGGACCTGAATAGACATTTCTCCAAAGAAGTTATACAAATGGCCAATAAGCACATGAAAAGATGTCATTACTGATTAGGGAAATCAATGTAAATCAAAACTGTCATGAGATACCATTTCATACCTCCTAAGATGACCAGAATTAAAATAAAATTACAAAACATAGAATCACAATTTTTGGCGAGAATGTGGAGCAGTTGGAATGCTTGTCCATTGCTGTAGCCACTGTGGAAGACAGTTTGGCAGTTTCTCAAAAAGCTAAAGAGAGTTACATTATGACTTAGTAGTTCCACTCCAAAATACCAAGAGAATTGAAGACATGTTCACATTTATGCATATAAATGATCACAGAATCATTTTTGATAAATAGACCCCAAATGGAAAAACCTAATGGCCATCAACTGATGGATAAACAAAATGTGGTCTCTCCAAACAATGAAAAATTATTCAGCCATAAAAAGGGCGATGTAAATCCCAATACTTTATCACCTGAGGAAGATTTCAATTGACATTGCAATGAAAAGACAAGAAAAATTGAAAACTTCTTTTAGAGAACCTTGGGTGTCTGAAGATGCTAGTCTGGGAATATTTCTTTATGGCAATGGCCCACTGCAGGAGCTCATTGTTTACCATGATTTTCCTGTGTGATTCTTTTCATACAGCTCTCAGATTGGAGAGGATTGGCCCTCAGAATGTCCCTCCCAATCATGTCTGTGCTACTTTGTGCTAATTGCCTGCTAAGCATTTTAAAGTATATTATTAGAGTTGTTTACTAACATATTATTACTTAGTTTTCAAATTATGTGGTTCTCAGCTAAATCTGGGAGATGAGTGAAAAATTTCTTATGTTCTAGAACTTTGTAGTTCAACTGAAATAGAAAACACTGCCCTATTTCTTCAGCCTCACCTGTTTGGTTTGAGATAGATGTGGTGTCTAATTCCCAAAACTGTTCTCCAGATTGGATGAGGTTGTTTGAGTATAACTTAGCAACTCTTTTTAAATCAGCAGGGTACTTTGACTTAGAAACCTTACCTCTTTTTAAAAGGTGATATGCAAATTGGTTTCCTGAAACCAACATTTCTTTTCTTAAT
The DNA here is from genome assembly GCA_028646485.1 of Cryptoprocta ferox. Classification (NCBI taxonomy): domain Eukaryota; kingdom Metazoa; phylum Chordata; class Mammalia; order Carnivora; family Eupleridae; genus Cryptoprocta; species Cryptoprocta ferox. Next base: position 113,975,998 of record CM053576.1, on the reverse strand, counting down.
GAACCTTATTTAAGTGCCCTTACTGGCAAATATAAAGCCATTCCACAAATAGAACAGCTGTAATAGTTTTCACTCATCACGGGATTTGCATTCCAGTATCTGTATATTGTGTTTTGTAAATAGAAAGCAGTTAATACCAGAATCATATCATCAGCGAATTGTTGGTGACCCTCTCCTAGCTTCTCACTGTTGTCTCTTATTTTGGTAGACCTGCCTGTCTGACTGCTGTTGAGTTATTGTCTAACGTCGCCTCAGCCCCAGAATCTTGGATAAATTTAGAAGATGTCTATCTCTAGCCAGTAGTCTGAGGGGAGCACAGCATGGGGAATCTTGTTTTCAGTGTAGATTTATTTGTTGCTCAAAATTATCCAGTCTGCAAGGTTATATTATTTATGTTTATGCTTATATCACTGTAACATGACTTTATGTCTTTTATAGTACTATGAAATATTTGTTGGAGGTTTTCCCTAAATAGTATATTTTTACCTTTTCAAAATTAGAAGATCCAATTTCTGGATCAAGACGATAGGGTTTCCCCTGCCCCCCATTGAAAATAGGGTAAAAAGGATTTCAAGTAAGCTCATTCTCTCACTTAGAAGAAAGAATTCCAAAGCTTTATGAATGATTCCAGGAAATATATTGACCATAAAATATCTTAAATATCCTTTAAACTTTTACATGTCATATTAGTTAAATAACTTAATCACTTCTAATGCATCACCTATCTTAGCTTCTGTATCTTTTAGGCATTATGTTAAATACTGGATATACAGTAAAAAGATCTAGTAATTGGCGTTGAGTTCATAATCTAGAATGGGAGACAAACAAGAGAATTATAATTTATAGCATAGTATAGTATAGCATAGCATAGTATAATAAGCATAGTATATTGCCCTTTCTATTTTGAGAGTCAGTAGGATTCCAAATGGGTAAATTCTCAGGTATAACCTAATGTCTTTGGAGGTAAAAGATGAGCAGATAAGGAAGTAAGAAGTGGCCCCTGAGCATGAGGTAGGAATTAGCTAATTCCTTTCTTTTGGTTTAGCAAACTCCGAAGTCTTTTCTTTCATTGTCTTCCCCCTTCATTTTCTGCTCTCTTTTAATTCTATTTCTGTTGAAAGGTTTAGAATTAATGCTCTATTATTATAAAGGTTATTGCATAACTTCATTATTTATATTAATACATTTAAAAACACTACATTTTATTTCTATGTGAATATACAATGAGGTGGCTTCTTCCATGATATTTGGTTCTGTGATAACCTCATTTATGCCTCTGTGAGTTTCTTAGGAAAGAAGATAGCAGTTGTATTAATTACAGTACTACATCACTTAGATGATTCTTATTTTGTGTTTGGGTTTCAGAAGAGATACTAACAAACTTGTCGGGTCTTTTGACATCTGTTTTGTTGTGGTGACTGTTGTTACAAGTCTGGTCTGTTTGCCTTTGCATTGAGGTTGTCCACCTTGTAATTATTGTAATTATTTTCCTTATCATGGGTCCTTCCTGTCTCCCCACCACAACAGATTTAACAAGTATTTTTTTTATGATGACATTACTCCACAATACAGCTCATCTCATTTATTCATCATTAATAGAAGTCTGGACGTAAACGTCCAGCATATTTTATACACTCTATATTTTATACACATAGAGTTTGAGGAGTGGGATATCTGAATGAAAAAGTCCATTTAGCAGTTGGAAACTTAAATATCAAATTACTGAAATGAGAAAGATTGTACTTACCCTTTATAGCAGAAGTCTTAGAATGAAAATCAGATCTTGTCATTCCTCTGTTCTTAACCCTCCACTGATTGCCTAATTCAGTCAGAGTAAAACTAAAATCTTTAAAATGGTTTTTGTGACCTTACACAATGTAGCCTCCTGTGCTTTTTCTGAGTTCATCTGCTCCCCCACTCCCTGGTTCTAACTACACTGATCTCTTTCATGTTTTGCAGAAGAGCAGTTTTATGCTCCAGCCTTACAGCCTTACAGCCCTTCCCGTTGCCCCTGCCAGGAGCACTCTTCCTCCAGATACCTTTCCCTCTCCTTCACCTCCTTCAAGTCTCTGCTCTTATCTCACCTTCTCAGTGATGCCTTTTCTAATAACTATGCTACTTAAAATTACTGTCCCTTCCCTTCCACACACTTACACCTCTTTTTTTGCCTGATTTTTCTCTATAACACACATCACCTTCTAATATACTCTGTAATTTACTTTTTAATTTTATTTATTCTCTCTCTTCCTTACAAGAGAATGAACCTCTGTGAGGACAGTGATTTTTATAAATTTTATTCACCAGCCTGCCTAGGATTCTCTCTCTCTCCTCTCTCTCTCTCTCTCTCTCTCTCTGCCCCTCCCCCCTCATATTCTGTCTTTCTCTGTCTCGCTCTCAAAATAAATAAATAAACATTTGAAAAAAGAAAAATAGTCCAGCAAGAGGTGATGAGAGCAGAATATGAAGAAGGGTTGGATTTGGGAAATATTTAGGAAATAAAAATTGACAGATCTTGGTGTCTGCTTGCATGTGGGATATTAGAGGAGGTTAGAAGGACTCCGGCATACCAACTAAGAGAAGAAATATATGAGGTGATGTTAAGTTCAGTTTGGAAAGTTGAATTTGAAGGGCCTGTGTGACATCTGGATGGAGAAATCTAGTGAGGAATTGGATTACGGGTCTGAGACCCAGGAGGGCTGAGCTAGAGGTAGAGATTCGGGGATAATCAGTGTAGGGATATGTTTTGAAACCAAGCTGAGTGAGTAAAATCACCCCAGGATAATGTTTATAGTCTGAGGGAAAAAGAGGCCTTGGACATTAGGACCATGAGGAATTCTGACCCCCCAAAATCGGACAGAAAGTACTTGAGTAAGATTAGAAGAAAACCACACTGATTCTAGTCAGGTTTGACTTTGGAGAGGGCCCCAATTAAAATCAGGTCTCCTCTGTTGCTTCTCTCCATGCCCTATTCTTTTCCTTTGTAACTTTTATCACAGTTTAAAATTATATATTACTCGTGTGTCTTATTTGCTTATGTCTCCCGCTTCACGAGGGCAGTATCCTCTATTTTGCTGTCCATTTATTTGCTCAGCTTTTAGCACAGTGCCTGATGCATGATGGATGCCTGATTTATTTGTTAAGTAAATGAAGGAAGTGTGGGGTCACAGAAGCCAATGGGTGACAGTGTTTCAGAAGGTTAACTATTTCAAATGCTCCAGTAAAAATAATAACAACAATATTAATAATAATAATAGTTAGCTTATATTGAGCACTAACAAATGAAGGAATGAAAAGCATGCATTGTACTTATCGATAAGGAGGTTTGGAATGAGTTATCCACGAGTGAACACTAGGTCCTCATGGAGCTCTCTGTCTAAACAGAAGATAATAACAAGTCAGCATTTTCCAGGAACTACACTATGCTCTTTAAATGCAGTTTCATTCAGTCCTTACAACAAATCTGAAGGTTGGTGAAGGTAATTACTATCCTATGTTACAGATGAAGAATTAGGTTTAAGGAGATTACACACTTTGCCCAAGAATAAGCAGGTAGTGGTTAAGCCAGGACTTAAACTTAAGGCCTTTCTGACCCCACAGCCCATGCTTTCAACCACCATGCTCCAGTAGGGGGATCCATTTGATTCCTCATCAGGGAACTGAGATCTTGGAAATGACATTTGAGCAGGAATGGTTTAGGTGCTGTTTATAGGACAGATTAGAAGTGAGAGTGACTGGAATTGAGAAACCAGATACATGGATCTTGCATTAATCCAGAATGCAACATTGGATTCCAACTAGAATCATAACTATATCTGAGAATAAAAAGGAGGGGACAATCTAAGATCTTTTATTAAGGAAGAATTGACAGGACATGGCTACTGATTAGCAATGAGGAGTAAAAGAGAAAAGTAAAAAGTAATCACAAGACTGCAGTCCTAGGGGTTGGACGGTTTTTATGAACTGCACTTCTCATATGGGAGAAATTCAAAATGTGCCCCTTTTTTTGCATGACATAATAAACTCATGATTAGAATTTTACTTATTATTTATACACAGTAAAGGGGGAACCGACAGTCTCTGGTATTGAGAAAGGACAGGGCTAGAGACAGAAAGTTTCAGGACTAGAGAAAAAGGATTTATTCACACGTATTGATTAAAACCATGGGAGAGATTCTTATGGGTCTCAGCATTCTTTATAATAAGCTTTATAAGCACAGCTGTCATCGCTGTGGTTTAATCATTTTATAATTTAAGGAAAAGTTAAAGGTTTTTCCCACTTAGAAAGAATTTTCTTTCCTTTTTCAAGGGTAGATGGAGTGAAAACAAATGGAGGAGGTATGTTGTTTGACACTAATAACATACAAAAGGTGGTCATGACTGTAAGGCCAGGAATAGGACTCTGAGTTTCTTTAGGGATTCCACAGAGAATAGTAGTTGATAGGGACAAGTCAGAGTGGATCTGCAAGTGTAGTCACTACCTGGCACAACATGTGAGAGAGAGACCTGGCTGGCGTGCTCAGGGAAATGACTTTGTGTTCTCTGGCATCTATACCAAGATCCTAACATAGACTAAACATTTGATCTTTGTCGCCTGACTACATAAACACAAGGTTAGGAGTATAGAATTCAGAGTTGGTACGTACCAAATCTAATTCATTGCTTCAACTTTAATCGTATGTGTATTATTTATTTTCTTAGCAATGTAAAATCCCAAACCTTATGAGTAAAAGTTGTTTCAAGTTCTTTTCAAAGTATAATCTAAAATAAACACACATAAGAAATAATTTCTGACTCCCTGTTATGCATTCTTCTTAGAAACATCTGAAAGTGATTTTTTTCTCTGAAAAAACATTTCAGTATCTATTTCGTTACTCTAATAGTACTTTCATCCGAATTGACCTTTATGATTTCATAAGGGACTATTTATTTTGTTTTACAAATACAGAAAAGAAAGTGTAGAAACACTAAATAGCTAATGACTCCGTATAGATGGGGATACTTTTATGATGGCTGTAATTAGCTATTCACAGAGACCCAACAATGTTTAGATACCTTCTAACATAAGAGAGCTTCCTCCTCTCCTGTGATTAGAAAGGTCACCAGAGTAGATTTCCTATTGTTGTCCTTCCTTTTTAGGTGTGAAGTTTTTCAACATGAGTGGCCTCGGGGACAGTTCATCCGACCCTGCTAACCCAGACTCACATAAGAGGAAAGGATCGCCGTGTGACACACTGGCATCAAGGTAGGAACACTCTTTTCTTAGTCTATATCTAGGAGAGCTTCTTTATCATTTTCATTGCCACGTAAGAGTTCTTGTTTCATCTACTCCAAGTTTTCTGTTCTTTTTTGAGTCCCTTATACTCACCATGTTTTCTTGTTTCCCCAGGGCTTTTGCACATGCTGCTCCCACAATCTAGCTTGCTCCCTCTAGATTTCTCACATGCCAGCTTAGACATTACCACCTTAAAAGGAGCCTTCTCTTACTTCCATAACTATTATGTTAAGTCTTCCCCATTCCTGCATCTGTCTCACATGTATGTTTATAGCTCTGATCCATAATTTCAGGTTTTTACTAGTTCATGTGATTATTTCCTGAATTTCTCTACTACATGCTTAGGCTGCCATTTGCTAAGGACCTTGTCTGTTCTTACTATTTTATCCCTACTTTGTAGCATAGTGTGTGCTTATATATAGTAAGGACATAGTAAATATTAGTCAAGTGAATAAGTAAGTCCATTGTATAGCTTTAACTGCTATCTTAGAACATTATGTTAATAGAACTAAGAAATATCATTATTTTTATAATATTAGGAATTTAAAGAATGCCTATTTGTAAAATTAAATATTTGTATATCATAAGGATTATGATCACCTTAAATAGGGTAAAAGGGAATTACTGCTAAGGAGAGTCTAACAAATGCCAGATAGAGAAGGAAACTCAGTCGCATCAGAAGAGCAGCTTCCCACCTGAGAGGAGAAGCGTGGGGATCTTATTCCATTCATCTTCTAGGATCGAGAGCAAGCTTTCTCAGCCTCACACTGTTGACATTGTCAGCCAGGTAATTCTTTGTTGAGGGGAGCTATCCTGTGTGTTGCAGGAAGTGTAGCAGTATCCCTGACTTTCACACACTAGAGGCCAGTAGCATCTTTATGTCAGTTACGACAACCAAAATGTCGTATCAGTTGTGACTACTAAAAATGCCTTGAAACATTGTCAAATGTCTGTCAGTGTTTCCCAGGGATGGGGAAAGCAGTATGGCGCCCGTTGATAATCACTAATCTATAGAGTGAAGTGGCAGAAGACTTTTGTCACTGGATTACATGCTTCTTTCCCCTGGGGGATAAAGAAAGGATTTTAACAAGAGAGTAAGTGCCAGGGCTCCAGTGTGGAGAGAGAAAAGTTAAATCAATTAAAAGAACTGTCATAGAGAGATCATAACTTAAGTATTCATCACCACAGGTAAGTGTCCAAATGCTTAGAAGAATGTTGATACCAAGATACAATCCAGATTTGTGTTGTCAAAGTTAATGTTCTTGTTTTATCTGTATATAAAGTCAGTCATTTTCGAAGGAAAACTTAAGAATAAATAAACAGGGGCGTCTGGATGGCCCAGTCAGTTGGGCATCCGACTTCGGCTCTGGTCATGATCTCAGTTTGGGAATTTGAGCCCCGCTTCAGTCTCCCTGCTGTCAGTGCTCCCTCCCATGCTTGTGCTTTCACTCTCTTTCTCTCAAAAAATAAGTAAACATTAAAAAAAAAAAGAATAAATAAATAAAACTGTTGGTTTTTTTAGATTTAATTTTTTTTAATTTTTTTTTATGTTTTTTTATTTATTTTTGAGAGACAGAGAGAGACAGCGCGAGCAGGGGAGGGTCAGAGAGAGAGGGAGACACAGAATCTGAAGACAGGCTCCAGGCTCTGAGCTGTCAGCACAGAGCCTGACACGGGGCTCGACCCCACGAACCGTGAGATCATGACCTGAGCCGAAGCCGGACGCTTAACCGACTGAGCCACCCAGGCGCCCCTAGATTTAATTTTTTATTGGAGGAAATTTTTTAAATCTATATAAGAATAGAAACTAAGAAACTATGTATACCTATCACATATAATTGTTCAAATTTTGTGGTATTGTTTAGTATTTTAAAATATTTTATCATATTTTTATAGTCTTGTTTGAGTAAGGTAGTAAAATGATTAAGTATTAAATTGATTTGTCTGCAATTAATTTTTCCATTTCTTTTATTTTATTTTAAAAATTTTTTAATGTTTATTTATTATTGAGACAGCGAAACAGAGCATGAGACGGGGAGGGGCAGGGAGAGAGGGAGACACAGAATCGGAAGCAGGCTCCAGGCTCTGAGCTGTCAGCACAGAGCCTGATGCGGGCCTCAAACCCACAAACCGTGAGATCATGACCTGAGCCAAAGTTGGACGCTTAACTGACTGAGCCACCCAGATGCCCCTAATTTCTCCATTTTTAATAATTATATATATATATAAGAATTGATGAGTAATATAGAATATTTATAAATACACATATAATACTGTGTACTGTATGTATTTTTCTACAGTATACTTTTTTCAGCATGCATCTTGAGATATAAATAGGTTCATTTGTATCGCCTTTTTATTAAATGTTGTATGACAGGAATGTACCCCCATTTGAAAAATCCTTTTCCCTACAGGTTGACATTCCCTGTAGATAAACAACCTTTCTGTTAGAAATTTTTGCTCTTACAGCTAGCACTGCAGGGAACGAACATCCTCATATGTACCTCCTTACTTTATTTTTGTTTGTTTGTTTTTTATTTAAATTCAGGTTAGTTAACATGCAGTGTAGTATCAGTTTCCACACCTCCTACTTGATACATCAGAGTTTATGTTAACTAGGTCACTACCACATTGCTCTTCAAATAACAAGCATTGAGAGTTCTTTTTTTCTCACACCCTTACCCACACTGTCCTCTCCTCACTTTAAGTCTGCCAATCTGACGAGTGTGAGGTTATGGTTTTAACTATATTTCACTGGTAACTAGATAAATTGATTTTGATTTTTGTTTTCCTCTTCTGTGAATTTCCTGGGTATATCTTTTGCCTGTATTCCTGCTGGGTTGTTTTCCTTTTCCTTTTTATTTATGAGTTATTTTTAATTTTCTACATACTACTCTTTTTTGCTTGTATTTGATGTAAATATCTTCTCCTGGTCTGTTTAACTGTCTTTGAAATCTGTTGACATACCTTGGAACCTTCAGTTCTCATGTGTCAAGCTCTTGGGGGTCTTGTTTGACTTTTTCCCCTCTACTTCAAGGCCTTCCACGTATTTTTACGTATTTTCTTTTAATATGTATTTAGAATTTTAATTAATCTAGAATTTATTTTAGTGTATGATATAATGTGGGGACCTAATTTTATTTTTTCCCATGTAGAACTAAGTGGTTATGGCCCTATCCTATGGCCCTTTGCTTTTGTGCTATTACCTTTATCATAGATCAAGTTCCTATATAGATAAATTCTGAACTTTCTTACGATAATCACCTTGATACCTAATGGGGCAAGTCATTCTTTGTTATTTTTCAAAATTGTTTCCCCTGTTCTTGTCCCTTTATCTGTCCATTCAGATTTAAATATATATATATATATATATCTTTTTAATGTTTATTTTCGAGAGAGAGAGAGAGAGAGAGACAGAATGTGAGTGGGGGAGGGGCAGAGAGAGAGAAGGAGACACAGAATGTGAAGCAGGCTCTAGGCTCCCAGCTGTCAGCACAGAGCCTGATGTGGGGCTTGAACCCACAAACCGTGAGATCATGACCTGAGCCGAAGTCAGACACTTAACCGACTGAGCTACCCCGGTGCTCCATTGTCCATTCAGATTTTTAAATCAGATTTTTAAGTTTCCCCTAAAGAAAAATATTCCTGGAATTTGGATTAGAATGTCACTTATGTTTATAGATTAAATTGGAGGAGAATTGACATTTTTTATTTTCCGGACTCCAGATTCCTGAATGTTCTTATTTATGAATATAAAGGCTGTTCACTTATTCAGGTCTTCGCTATGCTTCAGTAGTCATTCATAATTTTCCCCTTTGAACAATTACCCCATCTTTAGTTAGATATATTCCAGGGTACCACAGAATTTTGATTGCTTTTAGAAGTGGTATCATTTTATCTATTGCATCTTCCAACTGACAGCTTTTAATAGGAATGCTAATGATTTGGGATTATTGATCTCATATACATCCCTTGTTCTAAACTCTCTTATTTGTTTTATGGTTTATCTGTAGATCTTTGATTTTTTTATACATCCATAATCATGTCATTACAAATTGCAAGAAGTTAATCTATTTTTTCTTCTTAGATGTTTTAGAGATAATAATCTTTGTATGTTTGCTTTCAAAATATTTGAAAACATTCCCTCCTTCAGGTTTGTAAGTATGGGCTTCAGTTTCAATTGGTATTTTTGATATAGTAAAGTAAAACTGTGATTTTGAAACTGAGTTTGTGCATAAATACCACCATGTAATACTTCTTTTGGTTTTGTTATTATCTGCTGTCTCTTTAAACAGATTGTGAAGTCATTAATCATAAAGAAAATGTTAGACTTCAGGGTATTGCCAGCCCTTTGTACAAGAGCCCTGATAGAGTTTCTTAGTAATTGATGCCTCCTATCTCTTCCTATTACCACTTCTCCATTCCTTAACTCTACTAGGAGAATGGGGATTAAAATGCCAGTCTCATAATGCTGGGTAGCTATGCCTTGTGCTTGTTTAACATTTCTAATTCAGCTCAACAAGTGCTTTATTTAGTGCCTACCATTCAACCGGCATGGTGTGCATGACGTTATAAGGATATAAGCAAAGTGAGTCATGTTTTCTATCTTCAGGGAGCTTACAAATCTGGTCATGCCACTCATTCTACTTCTTAAACCCTTCTGGGCTTCCCCTTGCCCTGGAAAAATAAGCATAGCCAAGACGATGACACTAGGTAACATTTATTAAACTAATAGTATGTATAAGCCGGTAACTTTGCCAAACATTTTACCTATAACATCTTTTTTAATCCTCAGAGAATTCTAAGAGATAATTAATGTCATCACCCCTCTTGTGCGGATAAAGAAATTGAAGCTTAGAGAAAGAAGTTAAATAGCTGTGAAGTAATTTGTCCAGGGTTACATAGCTAATAAATGACTGAGGAAATTTGAACTTGTGCTTTTGAGCAATACATCGGGCTCTTTATCATGGTGTATGGAAGAGCCCTCGTGATGTGGCTTGGAACTCATCTCTTGCCCTTCTGTTTCTTATCTATATAGTTCAGCCATACTGAACTACTTATAGATCCTTTAATTTGATCTTTTCATTCTCATTTTACACCTTTGAAAAAACTGTGTTGGTTTGTCTGCCTTCCCTGCCCCTAGGTTTGGTCATCTCATTCCCTAGGTGTAGGTGCAGTCTGGATGAACTTCTGCGGTATTACAGTCTTGTCACATAGTGTCGTAATGACTCCTTTTCTTTATTCTCACACTAATTAGGACTACATCTAATTTACCCCTGGATTCCCAGGACATAGTACGTGGCTATCTGGCATATAATAACTTTAGGGCCATTTTTTGAAAAACTACTAAGCTGAAGAAAAAAAATACATGAGTTAATTCATAGCATGATTAACTAGCATGTGTGCAATGTCCATGGAAGTCAAGTGGGCTGGTGAGAAGAGAAATGTAGGTGGCCCGAGTAATAAAGGAAGCCTTCTTTTCCATTAAGGTAGAATGTTTTTTGTCATGTCCACCCCTCCTTCAGTTTTGGCTTTATTTGAATATGTCTGCTCACATTTTCTGTCCTTGCTTATTAGTTGCTTTGTTTTGTGGTGCTTTTCCTAGTCTCCTTCTTAAGTCATTTTATAGATACCTCAGCATTTCATTATTTTTAGCTTCTTGCTTCCTCTGTCACCTCTCTGTCTATCCTGCCATTCTAGCACTTTCTTTAACTCTACAGTGGTGTCAGGCACTTCAGTTTTATGTAAAACTTAATGTCAGAAGCAGATTTTGGAGTTCCACTGCGTGAATCCAATTTACTCATGTTAGAGTCTAGACCCCTAGATTTAAACAGATCATATTTTAGACTGAATCTCCAAAATAAGTCTAGTATGACTTAGTTTCTCTAAGGTAAAATCAGGTGTCCTCTAAAACACTAGCAAGTTGCAGAGATGGAGTTCTCTGAAACCTTGCATATATCAAAATGTGTGTTTTACTCATTTTCTTCATGCCTTGTTTTCAATGCCTTTGTGTGAAGTTTGTCAAAATATCTTGCTGTGTGTACTTTCTGTGGAAATAGTAAGATAAAGTTTTACTAAGTAAAATGGGACTAACTCCTTAATAATGAAAGATTTTAAAGATAAAGACAAAGGGTGATTGTTAAAGTTTCAAAATTTGGTTTTGTTCTGAGATGTGTACCATTTTGTAGTATTTTGTTTTATGTGGTTAAATACATTTGATTGGTTGACTTGGTTCTTTTCAACTGACTGTGTTGTTATGGAAATGCTATTGCTTTTATAGTTTTGTATTATGAAAAGTAAGTGGTATTTTAATTGTTGCCAATTATGAGCTTTTTAAAAAGCAACTGATCTTTCCCTCTTTTCACCTCTTTTTTCTACCACTTTTCTACCACTATACCAGATGATTTTGATTGCTGCTTATAAAACAAAGAGTTATTTGTGACCAATCTTTCTTATTATGTTAATTTGATAATGGAAAAATTCATTTCAAAGTAATATTTCACTATCTTTGTATGTATTACCTAAAACAAGTGGCCTGATGATCTGGCTAATTAAAACCAGGGGTAAAGATTGGAAAATAAAACTGAACAATATTCATTTAGTACACCTGAATGAATGTAAAGTGCTAGCTGGTTGCACGGTTATCCTTTGTTCTCTAGGATAGGTTATCCTTTGTTGCTTCTAGATCAGTCAAAATTGATTTTATTTATCACATTTATGAGAACTTATAAATAGAGATCTTTTTTGTAGAATGAAGTTGTATACAAAAGACATTGTTCTCTGTACCTTTGTCTCTAATAATTATTATTCTTTTACTTTTTGGATGGATGCTCTTTTCTTTTTGATGAGGACCAACCAATGGTCTAATTATGATAAGAATCAAGTGTTTATCAGATTTCTTTCAATACCAAAAAAATTACGATAAGAAAGTTTATCAGATTTCCAAGTATAACTTATTTGATCTCTAGTATAGTCTGCACTGCTTAGTTTATAGCAAAGTTATTTGAAAAATCAGATTTTCTATTTCAGGGAATTATTGTTTAGAATATAAAGTAAATTCCAAATGCAACTAGTATAAGTACTGTCTGCTTCCTTTTAAAATCCATAAAATATTTTATGTATTTATATCATTGAGGAAATGCATATATGATGGCAATCAGTCTTTTTATGTATTTTTGGCCAGAATTGTTTTCTGCACTTTAGTATTGTGAATTTAAGTTGTTTTCAAATTCTGACTTTATGTTCTGGATAAAATTACGGATCTCTATAAATATGTAAATATTAAGTATTTGATCAAAGAAGAAAGTATAGTGGTAGAGGTGTACACTAACTGGTTTTTGTTTGTGTAACAGCACTGAAAAGAGACGCAGGGAACAAGAAAATAAATATTTAGAAGAGCTAGCTGAATTACTGTCTGCCAACATCAGTGACATTGACAGTTTGAGTGTAAAGCCAGACAAATGCAAGATTTTGAAGAAGACAGTCGATCAGATACAGCTAATGAAGAGAATGGAACAAGGTAAAAAAAAAAAAAAAGCAAAAAACCAAAAACCATGGCTGTGTGCTTTGTTATGAAGACCTTTATAATATGTGATTTTATTATTTTTATTATTAAGAAATTGCATTGAATTTCATAATATTATTAAAGGACATTTTTGTTTAGTTGGTCTTTATTTTAGAAAGTGAATCTGAGAGGCTTCTTGTTACAAAAACATGGCTTATTAATTTAACTTGAACACTTGTTGCCTTGGGGGAGGTTATGGAACCTGGTATCTAAGGGAATTGAGTCAGGAGACCTAGGTTGTGGGGTCAGACCTAAAGCTATGGCATGGTGTGGAAAGACAGTAGCTCAGTTGTAGGAAAATCCCTCCGTCTGAATAATAAGCTTGTCTCTGCCTGGGCTCTGGGCGTGGGAAACAGTCTCCTCTGAGAACACCCTGACTTTGTTTTATGATTCTTATTTATACTGTCCATATTTACTGGGGACCCCACACCACAAAACCCCTGGCAAAGAATTAAAGCAGACACAAAGGCAGAGTACTTTGGAGGAAAACTCTCACACCTGGCCCCTTGGCGTTCCCAAAGGAAAAGTGCTTCTAAGGGTGATTTTATGCTGAAAAAATTACATAACATATGAGGAAACGATCTACAGTAAGTAGGAACACAAATAACAAACGGAAGGAATAGACCCGAAAGAACTTCAGATGAATAGCAGCAATGTGAAAAGATTATTAACAAATATATTTACAATGATTAAAGTCGTAGGATTTTAAGATTTTATAAGCTGGAAAGTGGATAGTCTAGTGACAGCTGATGGGGCAGACAGGAGAAACTGGTATTTTAAGTCTCCAAAGGGGAGAGCCAGCAAGAGGCTATATGTCTCCTCGCTGCTTGCTGCTAGAGGCGGGAAGACCCCTCTGGGGACACTGAGGGCCCAAAGGAAAAGATACACAGACACTGACGGTTGGGAATGATCCCCACATGACAGAATCCATTCCCTGTCTTGCCCCCTCTATTCACACAGCTGCCAGTCAGCATTTTAGTACCTCACTCTTTAATATGAACAAAAACCCAGATATTTGAGGAAAGGCTGTAAAGTAAAAGAAAACAAATCAAGCAAACAGGAAAAAAGGGAACTCAGAAAAAGTAGAGACAGTGCAGGGAGCAGAAGAAAATTTCAAACCATCAAACGGTCTCTCAGAGACAAAAAGGAAGATATTTCAAGTATGAAACCATAATAAGATGCTTTAAAATAAAACATTCAAAACACCAAATAACTTTTGGAACTTAAAATCAGGATAGCTGAAATAAACTTTACCTCTTTATTTTGTTTTCTACTCTGCCTACCCACACCCTCTGACCATTTTAGGCACATTCTGCTTCAGGTCATTACACTTTCTGTTACCTTTGTCTGGAATATTCTTTCCCAAATGTACACAAGGCTCATTCCCTCAACCTCGTTAATGTCTTTGTTCAAATATTTCTTCTCAATGAACTTGTCCGTAACTATCCTATCTAATACACATTCTCTACAACTTCCTTGATTTATTTTCTCCACAGTGTTTTTTTACATCTAACATATTACATGTTTTATTTGTTTATTGTCTGCTTATTCCCACTAGACCTCCATGAGGGTGAGGATTTTTGTTTGTTCATCATTGTGTCCTCATACCTGAAACAGTTCCTGGCTACACAGCAGACTTTCAGTGAATATTTGTTGAATAAATATTTTAAGGGTTTAAAGATAATGTGAAGAAATCCCTTAGAAAATAAAATAAAAAGACAAGTAGTGGAAGACAAGGGAAAGATGGGAAGTGTATAGGAGTAGTTCAGGAAGTGTTACATATGATTAATTTCAGAAAAAGAGAACAGACCAAATAGAAGGGAGGAAATTATTAGAGTAGTGATACAAAACCAAAACAAAACACTTCTCAGAATTAGAAAGATGTGGGTTTCCAGATTGAAAGCACTTATATGCCCAGCACAATGAATAAAAAAGAAAGGGAAAAAAAGCCTCACACCAATGCACAATTTTCAGACACCAGAGAGAAAAAAAACAAGGGAAAGAAAAAATAGACCTACACCATATTCAGAGTGTATCCAGATTTCTGAATAACAATACTGAGTGGGAATTCTTTTCGTAAAAAATGTTTATTTATCTATTTTGAGAGAGAAAGGGAGAGTGCACACGAGCAGGGGAGGGGTAGAAAGAAGGAGGGGGTGAGAGAATCTCAAGCAGGCTTCATGCCACCCACAGAACCCGATGTGGGGATCAAACTCACAAACTGTGAGATCATGACCTGAGCCAAAACCAAGAGTCAGACGCTTAACCAACTGAGCCACCCAGGTGCCCTGAGAATGCTAAACCTGGAATTCCGTGTGAATCGAAATGAAGTATGAGTGCAAAATAAAGACATTTTCAAACACTCGAAGCTTCAGTTCAAATGTTACCTTCTGTGTACTTTTTTCAGAAATATCTTTCAAAACCATGGTAGCAAACCAAGAAAGAAAGGCATAGCATCTTACTTAATCCAGGGAAACCATGGAATTTTAACAGAAGAAAAGCATATACTTGTGCATCAACCTAAAAATGTAGCCAGTCCCAGTTGGAGCAAGTGGATAGAGGTCTCCAAGAGGAATATTTCCATGGGGGAAAAAGAAATGGAACAGAGACTCAGAGGACTGACTCAACTGAGAGCAAGTTTTCAGCTCTGGGGGGCAGTTTAGGGATGAGATAAACTAAAAAAAGCTAAAACACAGAATATGAGAAATGTAAACATGAGGGCACACACCTTGTCTCATTTGTGAACTATATGTAGCCACAGTAACATAGATATTAAATACTGATTGCTCTAAAAATTGTATCTATATTGGGAGGAGGGGAGAGGGAGAAATGTGTGGGTAGAAGGTTAATGTGAGTTAAGTTAAAGTCTTACTTTTCATGATAGCGTGCCAGTAAATTATGTCTATCATGCACATAATCAAGATCCAGCAGATAAACACGGGATTGAGAAATACAGAATGTATTAGTTAAGATACAGGCTAGGCTACTATAACGAGATCCAAAGTACAGTGGCTTTAACAAGATAATCTAGGTATGTGTCAGAGGTTGTGATTGCTTTCATCTTTTTTGCTGTGCCATTGCTAGTGTATTGCCATTTTCCATCTGGCTAAACATGGCTCACCGTTCCATACCCCTGCTGACAAGAAGGGGAAAGAAGAAAGTGGGAAGGCATGCTTCTTTCCTTTTAAGGACAAGACCCAGAAATTGCATGTCGCTTCTTTTCACATTCCTCGAGTCAGAAACTAGGTCACATAGCCACTCCCACCTTAGGTTTTGCCTGAAATTTTAGATGTTTTGCTTTTCACACATAGTTATTTATTTGGACTTGATGGTTTGTGTTTTTTGACAAACTTGTTTAAAAAACAAAAACCTGTCTTAATGTTATAAACACATGAATTGATGAAGGAAGTACCTCTTAGAACTAAATGAGAAACTTCTATACCATAATAAAATGGTAAATAACCCAGTTAGTAAATGGGCAAAGGCTCTGACTGAATACTTCTCAAAGACATATAAATGACTAATAAGCAAAGGAAAAATATATCAGTATCATTAGCCATCAGAGAAATGTAAATCAAAACCACAGTGAGGTACCAGGATGGCTGTACTCAAAAAGACAGATAAGTGTTGGTAAGAATGGGAGAAATTGGAACCCCCATACACTGCTGGTAGGAATGTGAAATAGAATTGTGCAGCCACTTTGGAAAACAGTCCAGTAGTTCCACAGAATGTTAAACATTGAGGCACAGTATCATCCAGCAATTCCATTTGTAGGTATATACCCAAGACAAATGAAAACCTATGTCCACACAAAAACTTGCACACAAATGTTCGTAGCAGCATTATTCATATATAGCTGAAAAGTGGAAACAACTCATATATCTATCAGCTGACCAATGGATAAGTTAAACGAGGTATATATACTTACATAATGGAATAGTATCTGGCAGGAAAAAAAGGAATGCAGTACTGATAAATGCTTCAATATGGATGAACCTTGAGAGCATACTAAGTAAAAGAAGCCAGTCACAAAGGACCACATACTGCATGACTCCATTTATATTAAATGTCCAGAATAGGCAGATCCATAGAGACGGAAAGTAGATTGGTGGTTGCCTAGGGTTTGGGAGTATTAGGAAAATGGTGAGTGACTGCTCAAGGGTACAAGGTTTCTTTTTGGATTGATGAATACGTTCAAAAATTTATTATATAGGTGGTTGTATAACTCTGTGAGTATAGTAAAAACCATTGAATTGAATTCTTTATCTTTTTTAATGTTTATTTTTGAGGGGGGGAAGGGGCATAAAGAGAGGGGGACAGCGAGCTCTGGGCTGACAGCAGACAGCCCAATGCGGGGCTTGAACTCACAAACCATCAGATCATGACCTGTGCTGAAGGACACTTAACCTCCTTGAGCTACCCAGGCGCCCCTGAATTGTGTGCTTGAAGTTCATGAATAGCATGCTATGTGAATTGTAAATCAGTAAAGCTGTTGTTATAAATACTATTTGAAATGACACTTTACACTCAATAGATTCACAAAAAAAAATTTTTTTAAATTGTGATATCAATTGTCAGTGAGGATGCATAAAAACAAAAATGCTTGAACATTGCTGGTGGTACATTTTCTTTAGAGAGCAATTTGTCAAACTTAGTAATGTCGAAAATACATAGACCCTATGATCCAGCAACTTCACTTTTAGTATTTACCCTAAGGAAACTGTCACACATGTACAAAAGAGGAAGTACTAAAAATAGTTTATTACAGCACTGTGTGTGGTAGTCAAAGGTCTGTCAGTAGTGGATTAGGAAATCTATTAACTGTGGGTTATTCACATGATATGAACCACTTTAAATGAATAAATCAGATCTACATCAGTGTGCTCAAATCTTAAACATAATATTGAGTGGAAAAAGTAAGTTGGAGAAGTCTATATATACTTATGTAAACGTTAAAACACAAAACAGTAGGAGTGTCTGGGTGGCTCAGTCAGTTGCGTATCCGACTTCGGCTCAGGTCATGGTTTCACAGTCCTTGCCGCTGTCAGCGGGAAGCCCTCTTTGGGTCCTCTGTCCCCCTCTCTCTCTACCATTCCCCCACTGGTGCTTTCTATCTCAAAAATAAACATTTAAAAAATAAACAAAGCATAATATATTGTTCATGAAATCATACACATATACTTAAATAATTAAAACAGGCATAGATATTGTACTGACCTCAGAATACTGGTTATTTCTGAAAAGAGACAGAGAAGGAACGGTAGCAGAGTGTTCTGTTTGCAACATTTTATTTTTTAAAAAAGAAAGGACCTGGAGCAAATGTTAACATGCATGAAAAATGAATGGTGGCTATGTGAATGTCTGCTGTGTCATTTTCTGTATTTTTTGGACTATATGAAATATTTCATATTTTATTTTTTTAAGATTTTTTATTTTTCAGTAGTCTCTACACCCACCATGGGGCTCAAACTTACAACCCCTAGATCGAGTCGCATGCTCCACTGACTGAGCCAGCCAGGTGCCCCTGAGATATTTTATATGTTAAAGTAAAAAAATGAGTCTCTGTATTCAATGATACCATATTTGGTTTTTGGCTAACTAACTAACTAGTTTGACAGATTGGAAACTTACTTAAGTATGGTGCTGCTTTAAGATAATGGATGGCTTTTCCAACATCACTGCACAAAAGAATTTCAGATCATTTAGCAGTTACACAGTTTTATCAATCAGATCATCATGACATGAATGTGAAAGGTTAGCTAATTCATGCAGGCTCACAAAAGGAAAAAGCAGAAAAAGCATTTTTCACTCTCTTTTCAATGGCAGTTGATCAAATCAGAAAAGGAAAAAGAAAAATGGAGTAAATCATCATTCTTTTACAGTTTATTCATTTCTTAAAAACTTTTGGTGTAGACGTTTTCAAAAGGCTTTATGTTTATACCGTGTTCCCCGTTGTTAGAACACTGGACTTGATACGTCAGAATTCAAATTCTCCTGCTGCCACTTATTAGTTATATGATCTGGGACGCATTGCTTAATCTTTGTGACCCTCAACTTTGTCATCCATAAAGTGAATATAAATAAGATTAAATAATGTTATCAATAAATATCACTTAGATAATAAAGTAAATGTTATTTGAATCTTAAATTAGTTGAATTTGTGTCTTTGTAACTTGCCAATATGGAAATGAGCCCTTTTTGGAGCATGACTTTTTGTTTCTTTATTATAGAGAAATCAACAACTGATGATGAAGTGCAGAAATCAGACATCTCTTCAAGCAGTCAAGGAGTGATAGAAAAGGAATCCTTGGGACCCCTTCTATTAGAGGTAGCCGTTCTCATTGGTTTAGAAAGTGATCAAAATCTTTGTTCTAAGACAGTTTGGTTTTTTCTTTATCTTTTATACCTTACATCCAATTAATAAGTTATAAAACAAAGTAAGTTTTAAAGAACCTTTAATAATTATTTTGTATCCTATTTTGTTTGACAGTTGTTGCTATTTCAGAATGAAATGTGAATTATGAATATGAGAAATTTTCATAAAGGCATTCTACATAGTCAGATGGAAAACTGAAGCCTACTGTATGGCTTTGTCATTCATTTCTGGGGTGGTTTGGACTAGTTGGAAATATGAAACATTAGAATTATTTAGCTCACTAGTGCTATCTATATGTCTGTAGAATTTCACTTTTGAGTAAGGGATGCCTCACTTTATTTCAGTAGGGGTTTTCCTGAAAAGATTCCTGAGCAAAATGTTTAATTATTTATGTAAACATTGTGTGAGAACTTACTATTTTAATAACCCTCGACCAAACTTCCTGAAGAACTTTTAAACTTGAATTATTTTGTAATTACTGTGTAATTTTCACCCCAGCTTCTCCTATCTAATCTTCACCCCCTTTCTCTTCAACACAGATGTCTTGTTTCCAAGCAGGCTCATCACCTTAAGTGATCCCTCTCACACATGAATGTTTAAGAACATACGTGTATGGACACACTCATTCCCCACAGAGTAAATGGAAACTGGGTAGAATCGACTACCAGCTGGGCGTGTGTATACGCATGTAACTGGGGAAGGGGAGGCTAACCACATGTGGGAGAGTCTGATGTTTTTTTATGCCCTGTTCATAACCTCTTAGATCGACTGCATGACACATGATCATGTTTTGGAAACAGTGCTGTAACAAGTAGAGTAAAAATGTTTATGACGGAATCTAGGTGGCACACATACAGGTGTTAACTACAGAATTCTTTCAACTTTTCTGTATTCTGAAATTTTAAAATATAAGCTATTAGAGGAAAATACATTAAAGAAAGAAAACACTTGCAGCTCATTTCCAACTTCCACCCCATCTCTTCCCCCTGCTTGGCACCTGTCACCACCCCACCGCTTGGTACACTTGGGCCGTTCCTGGAGACCTGACCTGTGGCAGCATTTACTGCTCATCTTCTCCACCCTGCAGGGGGCTAGTCTTTTCATAACTTGTAGTTTCTCTGTGTGGGTTCTGTCTGCCTTCTTAGTGCCCTAGCCTCAGAACTCCCTTCAATCCATTAAATATTTTATTAAATTTATTTTCTGCATATAATGTCTTTTGAGATACTGATAAGTACAAGATACACAGGTTCTTGAGATTTGTGGGGTTCCTGTAGCAAAATGGTGATCATTGAAATCCTAGCTTCACCTCACATTCTTCAGAAACCACAGAGATCAACAAGGAGAGCAAGTGGATTATTAACAAACTCGAACATAGCGCAACTCGAAACAGAGACTATTACTACTGCTACTTTAATTTATTTAAACATTCACCATTGCTGTGTGAGAAAAGTCCATGACGCTTTAACATGAAGAGAAAATGACAGGAAAACATCCATTCAAGACTAGTATAAAAAGAAAACAAAGTAGGAATATTTCTTTTAGCTTTTGAAATTACCCTGAAAATCACCGTGAATCAAAGGAAAACTGTAACATAGCATCACACATGAATTAGATGTCATTAGGCCAGCATTTTCAAATATGAAAAAGCATATCAAGTTAGAAATTCCAGAACCTCAGAATAGAAATATATTTAGGTTTTGACTTCAAGGAGCTAATAATATTTTTATTTATGGGCTACAGATAATGTGAAACAGACTGCAAAATAGAATTACTGACTTTTACAGACTTCAAGGTCACCTCCATTGACAGTCTTTTCTGTGCCTTCTTTTATATCCCCCGACCCCTTCCTCATCACCTCAAACTTTATAGAGTCTAGTCCAGGGCAGCTAAGAGAAATGGTGAAAAGCCACCATAAGGCTGTCTATTGATTCATTCAGGCTGAGCCTAGAGCTGCACTATTTGGTTAGATAGCTGTTAATGATGGCTATTTAGTGCTAAATAAAATTAAAAATTCAGTGCTTCAGGAGCACCTGGGTGGCTCAGTCTGTTGAGCA
Source organism: Cryptoprocta ferox (assembly GCA_028646485.1). Taxonomy (NCBI): domain Eukaryota; kingdom Metazoa; phylum Chordata; class Mammalia; order Carnivora; family Eupleridae; genus Cryptoprocta; species Cryptoprocta ferox. The sequence goes on along the minus strand of CM053576.1, from coordinate 113,954,732 downwards.
TCCACCTCTTGATTTGGGCTCAGCTCATGATGTCAGGGTCATGGGACTGAGCCTTTTGTTGGGCTACGCGCTGAGCGTGGACCCTACTTAAGATTCTCTCTCTCTCTCTCTCTCTCTCTCTCTCTCTCTTTCTCTCTCTCTCTCTCTGTCTCTATCTCTTCCTTCCTCTCTCTCCTACCCTCCCTCTCTCTCTCTCTCCCTTTGCCCCTCTTTTTTGGTTGCCTGTTCTCTCTCCCTCAAAAAAAAAAAAGTATATATATGCTTCAGTCTCACCAGCCACAGTTATTTTTTATGTTTATTTATTTTTGAGAGAGAGAGAGCGCAAGTGGGGGAGGGGCAGAGACAGAGGGCGACACAGAATCTGGAAGCACTCTGAGCTGTCAGCACAGAGCCTGACGTGAGGCTCGAACTCATGAACTGTGAGATCATGACCTGAGCCCAAGTCGGACACTTAAATGATTATGCCACCCAGGTGCCCCATCACCAGCCAGAATTAAAGTGCTCAGTGCCCATATGTGGTTAATGACTATTGTATTGGACACACAGATATAGAACATTTCTGTCATTACAGAAAGTTCTCTTTGGCAACATTGGTCTGGAGGGACTTGCTTAGAGGAAGGTGTGCAGATCTAAAAAGTAACCGAATATCTACCATCTATTAGGAGCTATCGCCATACTGTTATTCCCTCCTTGTCCACTCCCCCTTTTAAATGTAAAGGAGCATGAATTAAGAAGGAAGATACTGGAGGTGATTTCTTCACATTTAAAGGGAGAGTGGTATTAGACTTTATTAATTCAAATCTTTGTTGTTTTGAATTACCACACAGTAAGTACTCCTCCGTTTTTTGCTGTCCTCATTGTCCATTCCCTTTGCTATCTAAGTTCCTCTCCCTCCTGTTCACAGCTCTGCGTTATGTGACTGTAGCTTCTTATCTCCCGCTGCTTCCCAAGAAAACTTCTGTTTTAGCCATGGAGGCCTTCCTATGCCTTACCCCTGCACTCAGGCCTCCTTCCCTTACTTTGTGCTGTTCCCTACATTGCCGTGTGCCTCTTGACACCGTTCAGCACCCAGTCCCACTTTTCCTGTTGCCTCCTTGACAGAACTATCTCCGCTCCTCTCCGGCTACTCCTCAGCCTCTTCCTCAGGTTTCTCTTTCTTAGCCTGCCTCTTAAATGTTAGCATCCTTCAAGGTTCTGGCCTTGGCTCTTTTCCCTTTTTTATTCTGTGCACATTTCCTGAGCAGTTTCATCTACGCCTGTGTCTGTGTGTCCATGTGATGTATTCATGTATGTGTGCACACCCATGTAAGTATGTGTAAATTATCAATTAGGGTTCTCTGATTTCAAGCAAGAGACCCCAATTCTGACCAAATGAAGCAAATGTGAATTTATCAGGTGCTATTTGGGTATCCCAAAATGATGCTTGGCAATGAGATGACACCAACTCATCTTGAGGCTAAAACTCAGATACTGTATGAGTGGTCTCCTAGAAAGACCCATCTGGGCAGTGCCCTGCTGGTACAGTGAATGCATTCCAGCTATATTCGATCTTCCTGTAATTCTCCTCAAGGCTCCCATTTAGGTTGGAAGTCTCCCAATGGCCTGATTAAGAATCTCACAGGATTTTGTTTAATTGGGAAGAAGTAACTCCCCAAAGGAAATCAGATAGTGTGTGGAAGGGGAAAAGATGATTATAGTTAAAAAATAAACAAAAAGCCAAATGATACTGCATGTTCCCGTAAATTGCCAATGTCTGCCTTAAGCTCAGATCTCTCTTTGGTTTCTCTTACATTCTATCTTGCTGCCTTTTGAACATCACCATCTGAATGTTCCTTAGTCATTTCAAATATAACATCTCTGGGGCACCTGGGGTAGCTCAGTCGGGTAAGCATCTGACTCTTGATTTTAGCTCAGGTCATGATCTCATGGTTTGTGGGATCGAGCCTTGCATCAGGCTCTGTGCTGACAGCATGGAGCCTGCTTGGGATTCTCTCTCCCCCTCTCCCTGCCCCTCCCCAACTCGTGTACATTCTCTGTCTCAAAATAAATAAACTTAGAAAAAAGGAAAATATTTTTGTTAAAGAAACAAATATAATACTTCTAAAACTAAATTTATGACCTCTCCCTTAAAATTCCTGCCTAAAAATAAGGGGGGGGGGGAGTCAATAATAAAGACCAATTTCTTTACTCCTTGAGTCCACTGCCTCAGGGAAAGGCACCTATCTACCAGAGCCCTCACCTCATTAATGAAGGATCACCCAGAATGCTCGTTCCCACAGCTGTTAGAGGTCTCCAAATGCTGTTTGTTCTGCCTGTGTCATTCTTTTCTATCACTTCCACTGCCATTGCCTTAATTCAGGCTCTGGTTTGAACTGGAGTATCACAATAGCACTGCAACTGTTCTTGCTTTCAATCTGCATGCCACATCCACTTCCAGAAGGATCTTTGTAAAAGCAGACCACGTCACTCTCATGCTTAAAACATTGCATTGCCTTCAAGAAAATGCCCATTGCCTTTAGAATAAATCCTTTCTTTTTGTTTTCTTTGAAGATTAAAAAAAAGTTTTATTGTTAATACATAACGCAAATATAACAAGTGCATACAGGTGATTTTTTTTTTAACCTCTGAGCTGTTTCCTGTGTTTTGAATGTCCTTTCCACCTGAGTTACTACTCTGTGTCTTTGAAGACTTTGCTCAGGTGTAAGTGTGGACTTCTCCCTGGAAACCATACCAGTGACACTCGTCCCTTTGCCCCATTTCGGGTGCTTCAATCTGTGCTTAACCTTTATGAATTCCTGTACTGTGCTATTCATAACTATGCATACTTGTCTTTTTCCCTTCAGAGACTGTAAAATTGTTGAGAGTTCTGTGTTTTATTCCCAGAATTGTGTCTATTAACTGGCACTTAGGTGATAGTCAGTGAAGCTAGTGGAGTCATTTAAAGCCAAGGCCCTGTGAGAAGCCTTGGCCACTGTGGACCCTGCTGTGAGACACAAGGTGGTCAGGAGAAAAAAACCTCAGATGGACGACGTTGTACCGAATGGACAGGCACTTGTTGTCTCCTATGTGCAGCTCAGTGCAAGACCAGCTGTCAGGGCTTGGAGAAGCAGGAAAGTTCCTTTCCAGAAGAACACTTGGAAGTTAATTATATGCACAACATATGAGGAAAACTTGTAGAATAAGTATTAGCACATTATATTAGTCAGACATACTTGAAGAAAATAGAGATGTTTGTATATTCATAGGAATAGTCTCAAAGAATATTCCCTGAAACATTACCAATCTCTTGGGGGTGAGATTTTGACAGATCGTCTACTGTTTCATTTTCATACTTAAACAATTTTTATAAGCATATGTATGTCATTTATAATTTAAAAAAAACAACAACAAAAAATAGGCATTTCCAGCAAGAGACAGGCTGTCTGTATTTCAGGAGTAGGGTCAGCAGGACAACTCCGGAAGCACGAGGGAGGCTTTGTAGACCTGTTTTCCACGCCAGCCTTTTCTGGGGAAGCTCAAAAGTAATATGATGCCCCAGACTTCACAGAGGAAATGACGAGTCCATGTAACTGAGGCCAAGCAGGGACCTGGTGAAAGTTCTACACTCCCCGAAGGCTGATCAGCTGCATATTCCAGAGGCCAGTTACTAGAATAACTTCCCAGCCTGGCAGTGGAGTCAGGTACAGTCAGCGGGAGGGGAACTTGGAGAAGCCCCAGTAGGTCTGTGGAAAAGAATACTGCAGGGACTCCAGGCCTGCTACAATGAAGGCGAACTTTTGAGTCCTTTGGATTTTGCAGTTACTTTAAAAATAATTGCACCAGATAGTCCTGGTGAATCCCTAGGCCTTGCTGAGGCTGGATGCGGAGGCCACCATTGGCTAGTGTTCAGATTGGACAGAGGTGATCCCAGGAGTGGCTTGGTCTCTCCCATTATCTCTGCACATAACAGGCAACGTGCAAAGATATCCAAAGACAGACATGGAAAGTGAAGAAAGCAAGGGAGAAAGGAGCTGTGGCTTTGAAGATAGACAGGGACATCAAGGAGGCAGGGAGGGAGGAGCCATGAAGAATGCCCTGAAAACTAGGTGAAAAAAGGAGAAGATAGTGCTGAGGAGGCGAGGTACTGTGGCCCTTGGATTCGGTTCACCATGAAAAACCAGATTTTATTGCCTGTCTTTTTCTTGCTCTAAATTATGACACTTAGTTATACCTAAACTGTTCTTGATTGAACTCTTTGGAGAGATCAAAAATAAGATAAAGTAAGTGAAATTGTATTTACACTTAATCAGTTAATAGCTAAGAACATTTTAAGTAATTTTTATACCTACTTTTTAAAAATTGATATATCTGTATTTCCATTGTTCTGTTTTCATATCACCTGCTATGAAATGTATACCTAAGCTTTAAAAAAGGTTAGGTAGAAATGAGGGTGCTTTCCTATGCTCTTGTAAACAAAAATAGTTTAGCAAAGGGTTTTTCTGGTGTTGAGGTGTTTAGATCACTAATCACATCCCAAGGTTTTATTGACATTCTATCTTCCTTGATCTCAAACAGTGATTCTTCCAGAGTAATCAAAGGATACTGCATTATCACATTAAAAAATTAGTTTAAAGCACACTGAAACTGGAAGATTTTTGAACAGGTAAAAAGTTCTGTTTGTAAATGTTTAAACTGAGAAGAGAAGTTTTACAAGTACATGACTGGGGTCATTTTGACAACAAAGTCACAACTATGGTACATTTCAAAACATCTCAAAACAGTCTCATATGCAGTCTCTATAGCACAGGTGTCTTTTTGAAAGGCACTTTACTTCTTATTCATTGTTTAAATTTCATCTTTATCCAGGAGGGACAAAATTAAGTGTGTTTATTATTTGGAAAACATCTGCTAGGTAACATATTATCATTACCACTTGTCATCCTAGAAAAGGTCAGCAAATTTGGGACACTTGCCTTTTTAAAAAAGAAAAATGAATAGCCCGTAACGTTGGCAGCTCTTTTAAGAATTTTGCCACAGAGAACTAGACGCTTCTGGGTGATAACAACAGATTTTCATTGTCATTTTACATCTTGTTACAAAATCCTCTAAATGTTCTCCTTTTTAAAGGTCTTGTTTTTACTCCTTGTATATATCCTATAGCAAGTAAACTGCAATATATTGCAATAAATGGAAAGATTTTAAGTAAGTAAGGTGCCACCCTGCTCAACCTCTGCTTTCTGGATCTTCTCTCAGGGTTCCATGGTTGCGATATGTGACTGTCTAGACTGAGTTGAGCTATCAGGGTTTTCAGTATGTTTATTAAGCTGAATTTCTTCTTTATATTTTAGATTATACTAGAAATAGAGGTTCCAACTTTTTTCCTACACCTCTGTGGATATAATGCTCCCCTTAGGGCATATATATCTCCCCTTTTGAAGACCTCTAGCTCTGTCTCAGAGTGTAGGAGGCCCTCTGTGATTTGGCTCCTGTCTACCGCTCCAGACTTATTTCCTGCCGTGAGCCTGGCTTGTACCACATACTCCAACAACTCCAAACTGCTTTTTTGTACCTTAATGTACCACATTCTCCCCTCTGCCTAGAATGTTCTTCCTTCATTCCTCTTCTTCTCCTCCACTATGCCCTGTAAAACTCAGGTAGGGGTCTGTAAATAGCCTTTCTGTACCCTTTCCACCCCAACCCCAGATTAGGTATTTTTTCTTGTGCTCACAGAATACTTGGTGTATGTCCCTGACACTGCATTGCTGATATTTTATTATGTTTATGTCTCTCTCTACCTTTGTACCACAAGTTCCTTGAGGGTAGAGACGGTGCCTTACTTAACCTGTAGTTTAGAGATGTTTATTACTGAGTGAGTATCAGTTACTTACTTCACATCTGCTACCATGAAGTTTCTCTCTAAGAAAGAGGGTTGGTATATTCATGCCCGCTGTACATGCTGTATATTCCTGAACAGTCTGTTTCAAAATCCTGGCCCTTCCATGGAGAATATTCAATTTTAAATCTTCTCAGTCTCCCCCTTTTCTTAACTTGCCATATATTTCTGATCTCTTTTTCAATAGAGAAATGTATATGTTTATTTTTCTTTTATTTTTTAACCTCCCAACCTCTTAATCGTTTTTTTTTTTTCTTTTTCTTTTTTTTTTCTTTTTTTTTGGCTTTACAGGCTTTGGATGGGTTTTTCTTTGTTGTGAACTGTGAAGGGAGAATTGTGTTTGTGTCGGAGAATGTGACCAGCTACTTGGGTTACAACCAGGAGGAATTGATGAATACCAGTGTCTACAGCATTCTGCATGTCGGGGATCATGCAGAATTTGTGAAGAATCTGCTACCCAAATCACTAGGTACAAAGCGATGTGTTTTTCAAAAGAATATGAATTCTCTGTAGCTATTTCTTACATTATATAGTTATTATATTATATTACATAGCATTATTCTGAAATAAGTTCTAACACGTTAAAAATATTTTTAAATTTAATTTCAGCCTGATATGTAAATATGAAGGGGGAGTATCATCAACTCACTGGTAGAGAGCATTCCTTTTATCCTATTCCTCCAGCTTATGACCTAGTCATATGATAGTGGTGAGAAGCAGAGCAGCCAGTGCCTTGCCACTAGAAGCTTCTGCTTGAAATTCTTTGTATTCAGTTTCGATTATGTCCAAGAAAGAGACAAATATATATCCTTCCCACCACCGTGCTCAAAAGGGAAAAAAAGGAGGAAGGGAGGGAGAAATGTACTATCCTATTACGTATGTATTAAAATGAATATTTTTGGATGTAAGTGGTTTCAACTCAGATGTTCCAAGTATGGTTGGACAGGTTGTTTGCTGACAAAGGAGCTTAGCTGAGAGGACGGATGGGGTCTGATTTCCAACCTCTGTTCCATTTGCTATACTGTGTGCCTATTCTGTAACCACTATGTGGGTTTGAGCCCTGTATTGGGCTCTGGACTGATAATGTTGAGCCTGCTTGGGATTCTCTCTTTCCCGGTTTCTCTGCCCCTTCCCCATGTGCTCGAGTGCACGTGCACGCACTCTCTTTCAAAATAAATAAATAAATAAATAAATAAATAAATAAATAAATAAATAAATAATAAAGATGGTGCAGAGATAAAATAATTAACCTAAACCTCACAGCTAGCTCAGAGCAGAACCAAGACTCCTTCCTCCAGTACAGGTTTGTTTCTGTGATTTTCTGTAATACTCTAACAGTTACAAGGTGATGAGATAGTAAAAAGGAAGGTCAATGAAGAGGATAAAGTAAACTGTTGGGAATGGTGAGGTAAGAGCCTTAAAAACCTCCAACTGCCACCATGGTTTGAATAGAACGTTGTAACTGGGAAATGATGTCCCATCACACAGTGATTATCATTCGAAATGTACAGACCTGTTTTCTGTAACTGAATTCAGTTTTCTTATACCCAATCAGGTAACATTTATGTTTAACAATCATTTTTATGTCATAACTTATTGATTATGCACTATATTTGAGGCAGTGTTGCATATAAACTGTGCAATAAAATAAAGTATAAGAAGAATGGGTATAAGAAGCCAAGGTTAGTCTCTGTCCATTGTAAATATTTTTTTGAGTCACAGTCTCCCTTGAGAAACTTTGAATCCTTTCCCCAAAAAAGGTGCACATGTACACAGGCCCATCCTTAAGAAGACATGCTTGCCAGGTTAAAACTCCTGCTTACCAATGGATCTGTGGTTTCCAATCAGTTTTTCATTTCCAGGATGCAACTGGAAACAAATGGAAAAGTATACTAATTAACTGCTTGTAAAAATCTCAGCAAAAGAGCTAGGAAGGTATAATTTTTAAGTTTTGTCTTTAACTATTTATAAAGACTGTTAATGAATTAGGAATTTGTAAGGCATTATTTTTGCGGGGGGGGGGAGTCCTATATAATCTCTTAGAAAATTTTACAATTTTCTAATTGGTAGACTTGCTAACGAAGATAAGCATACTTTTGCCTCAGGACAATGTGAGACCTGAAGAGATCTTTTTATCCGAGTATCTGACAAAGCAGATGGCTGAAGGTATGTCTTTTGTATCTTCCGAGTTTTTCACCTTATTCACGGACATATAATCAATTTTTCTTCCACAGTAAATGGAGTTCCTTGGCCTCAAGAGGCAACACGACGAAATAGCCATACCTTTAACTGCAGGATGCTAATTCACCCTCCAGATGAGCCAGGCACTGAGAACCAAGAAGCTTGCCAGCGGTATGAAGTAATGCAGTGTTTTACTGTGTCACAGCCAAAATCAATTCAAGAGGATGGAGAAGGTAAAACAAAGGGTGATTTTAAGGTGTTTGATCGCTTTTTCCATGGCTTTAAAGATCAAGGAGGTAATTGATTATAAATAGCCTTTTTCAGATAGTATTTTTGGTCGCTATATTATGTATCATGGTGGCTATTCAGTTTACTATGTATTTCTTAATACTTAAGAAAAAAAATTGCCAACATCTAGACTCACCCCTTTAAAATGCCCCCAAACTCTCAGTTTTAAGCTGGCATTCCCACTAAAATGTCAAATTCAAACCAACTTGCTGCCTAGAAATAAGAGACGTAGCTAACTGCTGCCAGTTGGAAATGTACCAGATATAGCAGGCTGTTGAACAGCTCTGATTTTTAGAAAGTTTCAAGTTTAGAGTGTGGGGAACATTGGAGAATAGAGTTAGCATTTTTGAGGCCATACAAGGTAATTTATGAGGAGAAAGCTTATGAACAGATGAAAACACAGCTGAAGCTCTAATATGATCATGGTATCAACATGGCATTGATTAAAATCTGTGACAGTGGATGAGTTTTCCATGTGAACTAGGCTGAGCTAAGTTAAGAACACCACAAATTGGAAACTGGAGTAAGGACTAGGGAAAGTAGTAGATGAGAAGTTAATCAGATGCAAAAAAAGGCCATGCATGCAGGCTTCAGTCGTGAATGGGTGCCACAGTCAACTGAGGAGTTTTTGTAAAATACGGATGCCAGTGCCAGCCTGTCTTATAAGACTGAAGTTCATGTTTAGCTATGGGATGTTGTGTGTAGCACTCAAAAAAATTGGAAATGGGACTTCGAAAAAATTATGGGTCCTAACAACATAAAGTCCTTTATCGGGGCAAAATAATGTTTCTTCAGAAAGGGTTAAATGTTTTTGTCGTATGGCAATTATTATTTGCACAGTGGTTATAAGAATAATCTTTGTGGCCATTAAGTACTTATAAGTAAAGGAAATTGGCTAAGGATTGTATTTTAAAAAATCACTGTGTTGCTTAAATCTAGTGAAAACTACTTCTTCAAGTTGTTATCATGCAAGTACACAGATGCACCTGTCTCCTCTGGTTTATGTCAGAACATTCAACGTGAAGGGATAATGAACGCTAACTAGATCTCTACCTGGAGCTGCCAGTTTTTGGGTGCCAGCAATTTGATCTCTAATATATTATTGGATCAGAGTGGCTCTGATATTGTGTCAGATCCCGTAATGTGTTGTTTTTATAAAAACCATGAATGGCAAATGATAGATGTGAACTGTTTCCTGCCCTCTTTTCTTCACCTTCCCCTTCTTGTTTTGGGCAGATTTCCAGTCGTGTTTGATTTGTATTGCACGGCGATTACCTCGGCCTCCAGCTATGACAGGTGTAGAATCCTTTATGACCAAGCAAGATACTACAGGTACTAATTGCAAAGTTTAGAATTACTTTCAAAATTTTGTGTCCTTCTGTTCTCTGCTATTCAGCTTCTGTTCACTGGTCTTATACAAAAAATACTTTAAATGATAGTCTTGATCTTGTGCGTTTTATTTTTATTTTATTTTTTATTTTTTTAAGATTTTACTTTTCAGCAAACTCCACATCCATTGTGGGGCTCGAACTCATAACCTCAAGATCAAGAGTCTCATGCTTCATCGACCGAGCCAGTCACATGCCCCATTGATCTGGTGCATTTTGGATGCTATAATCATTGTCATGGGCAGGGTGCTGGGGAGAATATTATAACTATTCACATATTGTTTTGGTTATAAATTATTTTTCATAATCATGGAATAAAATTTTCAAAGAAACTTGGCAATGTAGATGTAAATATATTTATTTATAAATGGTGCCTTTAAAATCATGCTTAAATGTAGCTAGCTATTTCTTTTTCCTGTCTTCTTTTTCTTTAATGTATTCAGCACATACTGATCACATGCCTAGAAGTGCCTGTCACAGTGTGTGACTATTCAGGGTATACACAGCTAAGCCAAAAGTCAATAACGTAACTACAAATCGTGGTACATTTTATGATGGAAAAGGTGTGAGATGGCAAAAGGGAAACTAATAGGGAGAACCTATTTTTAAATTAGCTGCTTAACTGGCGCCTGTCTGAGGAGCTGATACAGAGCCCTAAGCTCCAAAGGATGAGGTGGTGCAAGCTCCGCACAGGGTTGGGAGGTGGCAAGGAGGGTCCCGGTGCGGCCAGAGCACTCCTGATCGAGGAAGGAGAGCTGCGAAATCCCTGGGTGTGTCAGGGGAGCCGAGAGAGGGGCAGCGGAGCCCAGACTGAGTAATGGCAGGACTGCCAGAAAGTAAGGCCGTCTTTGTAAAGGCCTGTTTCAGATTTGATTTTCAGCAAAAACAAACCTTTGTTGTTCTTTACAATTTTACATAGCATTTTCCGTATGTTATGTGATCTTCACTTTGAACACATCAAGTTTCATACTTTTACATCAGAGTGAGGTATGTATCACTTGCCTCTCTCACTTGAAAATAGGGATAAGATACTACAGATACTTTTTTTTAGCAGGCCACGATTTAAACAGTCATTTCCGCGGAATTTTATTCTTTGTGAAAATTAAGGTTTAATGTACTTTTTGACCTTACCGTTATTTATAACATTTATTAATATTTGTTACAATACTTATTAATTTTTTAGTCCCAGAAATCAAATATTCCTGTTGTGTGCTTTATTCTTGTGTTTTTAAAGATAAGCTTCCAGCTGCTCTTACTAAAGAGTAGGTGGGGATAAATTAGCACAAATAATAGACTATAGTAAAGAGAATATCTGGGACTTGGAGATACAGAATCTGAGTGTAGTAATTATCACTTACCTTAACTTTCTTCGTTCCCTTTTTGAGTCTGCCATCTACATGTCCTTTTCCATTTGACACCAATGAACAGCTCTGGAAAAATTTAATAACCCTTATTGAGAACCAAAACCACTAAGGTGTGGAGGAAAAATAGGGCCCTTTGAAAAATATAACTGGTCTTTTGTGTCAGTAAAACCAAGTAAGGGCTGGTGAGATAGCAGAATAAAAGCTTGCTGGAAAGGCTACAGGATAAATGTGGGAGACAAAGGGCGCCTAAAAATTATGAGGATAAGTTGTATTTCAGCTTTTCCTCATATTGCATTTCTACAAATTGAATCATTAATTGTTTTAAAGAAGACTGTATTATCCCATAGGAACACTGCTTTATAGGTAGTTTTGTTTCTGGCCAAGGACTCAGCATTAATACCTTAGATATACCTGATTTAAAAATAAATGTATAAAAGTTTAAAAATTGAGCTCTGAATCATAAAATAATTATAAACCTACAGGGAACCTCAGGGATCACAGACTCTAGTCTACCCATTTTACAAATGATGAAATGGTAACTTTTCCAAAACAATACAGCTAGTTTTGAGAACAGACATCCTTAGGCCTCTTCATTTGTATTGCATTGCTTTCCACCAAAGCACTATTAAAAGGATATCACTGTACTGTATATACTTACTATGTAAAAAATACCAGAGTAAATGTAAAGTCGAAGGAAAATAAAAAGGTACCAAAGAAATATAAGTGTTCTCAAAATGTAAAACTAACATTTTATTATATCATCAAATTGATTTAGATTAAAAAAATAATAACTAGCTCTAATAAGTTTTAGATATTTAATTCCTTAAATTTTAGTAGTAGTTTTAACTCTACATGTGGTGGTTATCATGTCCCTTAAAAAAAGAAACAGTCTTCTACCAGGAAGTGTTGAACAGGGACTTATTGGTTGGTTGGTTGGTTGGTTTGTTGAACAGCAGCTTATTGGTTTGTCTGGTTGGTTGGTTGCTTGCTTGCTTGGTTGGTTACTCTAAATCAACCTGTTCATGATTCTCTTCCTAGATAGTCACTGTATTACCTAATCATTTGTTACCATTGCTAATAATCTAATCACTTTCTCCCTTCTAGTCCTGCAGTTGTAGACTCTTGCTCTTTTGTGGTTAATACTGACATGAACACACACACACCTCCCTTAGTCATTGCCTGTTACAAGCATTGTTACATGTGAAGATCATGCTATAACCAACTCTTGACCTCTGATGCAGTAAAAGGCAAAGATTAGATAATTATAATTCTTAGAAAATCCAGAATTGTCTATAGTTGCAATCAAGTGTTTATCAGGCTTTGCCCAAACTGTTCTTAAATAACAAAATTTTCTTATTTATGTTTAAATGAAAAATACTCAACCTTATTAATTGGGAGGTACAAATTTAGAGCATAAACATTTTTCACCTACTAATTATGAAAAATAAAGAAGTAACCCAAGTGATGGAGAGGATGTTGGATTAACAATAACTCCTATATAAGTTCCTAGAAAACAGTTTAATATTATAAAGTAGAACATTCGCATAACCTGTGACTCAACAGTTTTGTTCCTACATATATACCCTAGAGAAACTCACACACATGTACCATGGAAAATGTAGATGATGCTCACAGAAGCACTGATTGTAATATCAAAAAAAAAAAAAAAACCCAGGAAACAATTTAGATGTTGCTTGACAGGAGAATGTACAAACAGAGGGATATGGCAAGTGGGGAGTACACACATGATGGGATGGTATAGATGATGTTCAAGTTCTGAAGTTGGATGGTGGGCTTGCAGGTGTCCATGTTATTAATCTAATATATATTATATATTCAAGTTATTAATCATATATATGCAATCTAATATATGTTATATAACTTATATTATTTTGTGTTAATATAAGATTGTACCATGAAATAAAACAGATCTGAACAATCCCAAACTGGATCAATTGGCCCCTGATTAACTAAGGAATAATTTACCTGAATTCTTCCATAGCCATCTAGGAAATTTGTTCAAATGGGATAACAATAGCAAACCATCACTACATTTTATAAAGCATATGTTCTTTGTGCAGAATGTCTAGCAAATCTTATGTTCTGACATATCTTTTTCTGATGTAATTTTTATTGCCTTCAGTCTTTGTTTACTCTCAAATGCCCAAGAAGAGGTAGAAAAGGAAGGTCTTGCCTACTTTCTCATATTCTCTTCACTTAGTTATTGGAAATTAATTTAAACCAAAATAAAATATTTCATTTCTGCCTCTCCTTCCCCAGTAAGTGTTCCAGTTGTTAGGATATAGAGAGTAGGATCCAAAGAGCAAGTGGGAGCAGTTGGACCTGCATTAGCCTCTGCAGCTTTAGGCCTTTATGGTATGGCTTTAATGCTTGACTGGAATGGAATCTTAGAGTATGATGTACTAATATACAACACTCGCAAGGCCAAAACAATTTTTTATTTTCATGTAAGTGACAGACTCTGTTACCATATGTAATAAAAACTAATAGGTTATTAATTTGTTTGTCCATTAAGCATTTAGGAGTGGCAGCATATTTCTTAGATGTAGTTGTTAATTTTGAAATATGGATGACTTCTATCAAGAAGCTATCACAAACGTAAACTTTCATTCTTCATGTAGGCAAAATCATCTCTATTGATACCAGTTCCCTGAGAGCTGCTGGCAGAACTGGCTGGGAAGATTTAGTGAGGAAGTGCATTTATGCTTTTTTCCAACCTCAGGGCAGAGAACCATCTTATGCCAGACAACTATTTCAAGAAGGTAAAGTTTTTTCTTTGTTAATTATTCTCATTAACCTTGCTTTCTATTAATATCAAGTAATTTATATAAAACTTATGGCTTGATAAGTATTTTCTCCAAATTACAGTTTTTGTAATAATCAGTTTTAGGAAAGGAAGAAATGGGTAAGCAAAGTAATTCATGAGTGGATCCTGAATTTGGGATGCACATTTTAAAGAAGAGGATATCATGTGGTGGTCACTCACTCATTCATTCATTCATTCATTCAGCAGACATGTATCAAGTTCTTCACATACGTAGGACACTATTTCAGATGGCAGGGATGCAGTGATGACTAATAAGCAGGGTTTTGCCCTCAAGGAACTAAAAATGTATGAGGAGAATATATGGCAACTTTAAAGATCAGTGTGACATGGGCTCATACCTAGAGGTATAACCAAAGAAGAAAAAAATTAATTCTGACTTGGAGAATCAGAGATGGCTTCAGAATCAGAGAGAAAGTGATAATTTCATCTGGCTTTTGAAGATCATTCCCAGCAGAAGAGGCATGTGAAAGGGCTTCTAATTAATACAGAAGTCTGTATCATACATGTTTACTTCATTACTGTTATGGTACCTGCATCACCTGAGTCATGTTGAAGTTTCAAGTTAAAAATATCTCATATGGAATTAATAATTGTATATATGCTGTGTCATAGTACTATGGGAGAGAAAACAAGTATATTCCTTGCCCTTAAGGGACTTAACAATTTTTTATTATCATGTAAGTGTTACAGGAAACAGAGAAAATTATTTGAGAAAGTTCATAGAGTTTCAGAGGTGAGGGTTTTGATACACTTTAAAAATATCACATGATTACGGTAGCCTAATACTCCATTCCCAGTATAATTTATTCTCTATTCTCTAATAGTTTCTTTGCAAAGAGACACTTTGTATGGTTCTTCCTAAAAAGCAATTTAAAAATATTTTTCATTATTCTATCAACCTTCTTAATTTTAATATTTCCCCATAATAGGTTTCCTAACTTTACAGATGATTTGCCATTCATTACATTGTAGGTCAGCTGCTTCCAGATGGTATGTGGAGAGGAAGCAGCCTAATTTTTTTGTTTTTTTTCAGGAACCCATCTATATGAATCTCACTAGTTTGGTTACTATTGGGACACTTCCTGCAGACTAATAGTTCCCCAGTGGGACTCTTACTAGACTGATACGTTCCCAGAGATGGTATTTCAGTGGATAAAACCAAGAATCTATATATTTTTTAAATTTTTTTAAAGTTTATTTATTTTTTAGAGAGACAGAGTGAGTGAGCGGGGGAGGGGCAGAGAGAGAGAGAATCCCAAGCAGGCTCTGCTCTGTCAGCATGGAGCCCGATGTGGGGCCTGAGCTCACAAACCATGAGATCATGAGCTGAGCTGAAACCAAGAGTCGGACGCTTAACCAACTGAGCCACCCAGGCACCCCAAGAATCTATATTTTTTTAAAGTCCCCAGGCAGTTCTGAAGTGCAGTCAGGTTTGGAAACCATTGCAACAAGCAACTATGATGCCATTTACTGGTTGCAAACTTCGTGACTCTCTCCACCAAGAATGGCACTTGACTTTTGCATACGTTTGAGTCTCGGAGCACTATCTCCATTCACTGCCTAATGTTGAAGTATATGATACTCTAAGTTTTTACCTTAACTTTTAAGTTGGGCCTTCCAAGACTTTACTTGAAAGACTTAATTTTATTTTCCTGTAATTTATATATACTTCCACCAAGGCAGAGCAGGTCCAGATTATTGTCTCATTGTCTAAATGACTGGGTTCCATGTAGATGTGACTGAACCACAGTTTATGTGTTCCTAAACCATTAAGAATTCTCTATAAAACACAGATTGATTAAAGTGTAACAAGTAACTGTTATTCACATATGAAGTAAAACAATTTAGAGTAATGTAAAGAAATATGAATTCAACACCTTTTCCCCATTAGTCATTTCTTTATGTCCTTTTCTTCCACTTCTTTTGGGAGAAAAACATTCCTCAATAGAGATAACTTGTATTTTTCTCAGCACTGGTGTCCAGAGTTCACATGACTGTGATTATATAGTGTTTTGGAGATTCTGGACAACTTGCCAGTGTTCATGGATTCAACACATCGTCTTCTGATATTTTGTATTCAGATTATCTAACCTGGTAAGAAAACAGGTTCATGAAATACTCACATGGGGATCATCTGTTAAAGATGTTGGCCTGCTGAATGAAATCTGTGAGGGCCTAGGTATCTTAAACTCCCAAGGCCGTGCTTAAGTACCTCAAGTTTGAGGTCTGTCCAGAGTCAGAAGAGGTGTATATTTGCATTTGCTCCCTATTTACTTAAGGACGGTGTGAAAGAGTGAAATTATGCCACTGTGTGAAACTTGACTTTTTTTGAGACTTTCAAAAAGTTAAAAGTTTGTAAAACTCCATAGTGATTCATATGTAAGCATGTTTGTTTTTTTCTGCCCATTAGCTTACTCTTTGAAGGTAGTGGCTGGTAGAAAATCCTAATATGCATTAAACTTTAAATTAGGTCTTAGTTTAGTTTTCCAGCTGCTTTTGACAGAGATAGCTCATGGACTACTTTTTTTTTTTTTTTAACATTTATTCATTTTTGAGAGACAGAGACAGAGCGTGAACAGGGGAGGGGCAGAGAGAGAGAGAGGGAGACACTGAGCTGTCAGCACAGGGCCTGATGCGGGGCTCGAACTCACAAACCATGAGATCATGACCTGAGCCAAAGTCGGATACTCAACTGACTGAGCCACCCAGGTGCCCCCCACTCATGGACTGCTTTTTTTATTTTTTATTTTTTTAATGTTTACTTATTTTTGAGAGAGAGAGACAGAGACAGAGACAGAGACAGAGCATGAACGGGGGAGGGGCAGAGAGAGAGGGACACACAGAATCTGAAGCTGGCCTCAGGCTCTGAGCTGTCAGCACAGAGCCCAATGTGGGGCTTGAACTCACAGACCGTGAGATCTTGACCTGAGCTGAAGTTGGACGCTCAACCAATTGAGCTACCCAGGTGCCCCTCATGGACTGCTTTTAAAGGGGGGGTTGCCATTTTATTTTCCAGAATCAAATTTGAAAGAAAACAACAACAACAACAACAACAACAACACATTTCAGCCAAAGAAATGTGGGAACATTCAGCATGAGCTAGATTACACCACTGGTTCTCCACTGAGATTAGGAAGAAATGGGGATCACAATCACCTTCGGAACTTTTTAAACTAGGTCCTTGTAGGTGTATATGGTTTGAAAAGGTTTTCCAGATTTGGTTGAATTGAGAACCATTCCTTTAAAGAAAGGTTTGGGTTAAATGCTTCCCGAAGGTTCTTGATAAGATTCATCGAAGGAAGTTGTTAAACCAGATTTCTGGACTCCACCCACACTACTGAATCAGAGTGTATAGTCTAAGATGTTTTCTTACAGAGAAGTTTGGAAAACGTAAACCTGCGTTCCACAAGATATTAATAGCTGTAACTAAGAAATGATGTTTCATGCTGAATTAAGTTTGGGGAATGTTTCAGTCCCCTGCTCTGGGGGATTCATAAGACATAATTAAGGTATTTAAGTTTCTGGGAGGTTCCACCTTAAAGATACCTGTTTGACTTTGTTATCCAGACTTATTTTTCCTCAGAATACTTCTTCCTGTAGCACATCTATCAGCATTTAGGGAGAGTAGCATTCATGGGAATGTTGGTCTAGATAACCTAGGTAAGTTTTATGAAAGTTCTGCTTATTATCAGTGATGTAATGGATCATCATTTCTTGGCTTTGAAAGATGCCCATGATATATTGTTATATTGAAAAATAGGCAATATATAGTAGCATATATAGTAGGACCTCACTCTTGTATGTTTATTTATCCAATTCTAGAAGGTTTACAGAATGTTAACATTGGTTATCTCTGAGTGATGGGATTACAAATGACTTTATCTTATTCCTTGTTCATTTCTCTATCAATGTTATAATCAGAAAGTTATTTTAATTTTAAAAATCATAAGACAATTGGAAGGAGTTTATAGTATCAAGAAGTTTGGAAGCATTGCTATAAAACATAAGCTCCTATGTGAATGATTAACCAGAATGTTCTCTGAGACTTGTATAATGTGGTTACTTCCATAGTCCGTATCACAGAGTTAACTGAAAATCTTTTTTTGTCAGGCTTGTTGAAAGTCTTTAAAATAGGAATTTATTTTTCTTTTTTAGAAATTTTGATATACTGAATAGGGTTTGCTCATTGGTGATTGAATATCTTAGAGCATCAAGGGATAATTTTTTTCTTTATCTTCATAACGGTTTTTTAAATTGCGTTCTTTCTGCACATATCTAGGGAAATACCAAAAGGAAAAAGGAATCTCTCCCAGCGTTGGCCTGTAGTACCCTGTCTCACATTTTATACCTGCCCATACAGTTACCGTCAGTAGCACAGGCTCATTGTGGTGATCTCAGCACCAGATTGGTAGAGTCACAAGCCCAAATAGCTATAGTTTTACAGCTGCTATGACCAGACAGAATGGTTTCCTTTGCCTCATAGCTCTGTTGAGGCCTATTTTGGAGGGGGGATTAAAACTGTTATTATTTTAAAGCTCCTAGGAGAGTTTCTGGGGTGTCAATAATACCACATCAATAGTATCCCTCCCCACTAAGTGTTCTAAAAATTTTAGAAATGGACACAGTGGTCAGGGAGCACAATAGTAGTTAGCTATATACCTGGCAAACCTAGATGAGAAAACAAGGCCAGGACCTGTGATCAAAGTGACATTCCATATAGTTTTGTCTAGTTGTAAACCTTGAAACCCACTTAAAGTGAAAATTTGGTGTCCAGAGCAAATGTTTATCCAGCCAGGTCTGTAAAGCTGTAAAATCATGTCTTAATTCAAAATATTAATGATTGTTATATAGGATTGAAGCTATTGGTGTGAATGGTATCTAGGGATTGGTTGAATGTGTATGACCCAGGACGTATGTACTTTGTGTGTGTGTGTTTTTTCTTTGGTGTTTATTCAGGAAATATTCATTCAGTGCCTGCTATGTACTAAGCTCCATACTAGATATTATCTCACAACTTTACTGGCTCTGTTTTAGTGATAATGGGCGAAGGTTAATTTGCATTATGAAGTCCTAAATTTATAAATGACAAAGTCAGAGTTCAAGCCTAAATCTGACTTCTAGGCTCTTATTCTTTTCATTGATCCATGTTACTGTTCTCTTTACCTTTCCGTCTGAACAATTGAGTACCAGAAGAATTTTAGTTAACTGGATATAGTCTTAATTAAGTTCTAATAGTTAAAGCTTTACTATATTTAATATTACCTTTTTTCTTTTCAGAGAATGACTGTGTGAATTATGTGTGCTAAGTTTTTTTCCTACACACTGTCATCTAAAATAAATAATCTAACTTGAAAATTTTAAGTGTAGTGATTTCCTTGAGTAAAGTTACAGGGGTTCCCCAATTTTGGAATTTTTACTAGTTTAGATAGATATAGTCTGACAAGTTAAGGCAGGCTACTTAACCAAAGGACCAATGATGTTTCTGTAATCCTCATTAGGTATCTTAGTGTTCCCATGCTGGTCTGAGTTTTAGTTCTTTCTCACTTTATACAGCTTACCAACAAATCAAGAAATTTCTCTCCATTAATTTTCATTACAAATGTTAAGTCCAGATTCATATAAGAGCAAGAACATAAACTGAGATATAAGCATTTGAGAACACAGCTAAGATTAAAATCTTTCCCTTTAAAGAAAAGTTATAGTAGTTGATCACAAGTCAATATTAATATATTTAGGTGAGATTCAAGTTGAGGGTCAATCAGCAAGTACTTGCTGGGTGATTTTATATGCAAAGCATTGTACACAATTCAAGGAGAGTGGAAAACAAGAATGGGACACAGTACTAGCCCTTATTTTATTTTAGCTGATGAAGAAAAATAAATGTCTGAAGGTATCTGTCTCTTATTTAAAGAGATATAGAAGTAACTTCACTCATATGTGGAATGTAAGATACAAAACAGATGAACATAAAGGAAGAGAGCAAAAATAACTTAAAAGCAGAGAGGGGGACAAAACATAAAAGACTCTTAAATACAGAGAACAAACTGAGGGTTACCGGAGGGGTTGTGGGTGGGGGGTGGGCTAAATGGGCAACGGGCAGTAAGGAAGACACTTGTTGGGATGAGCACTGGGTGTTATATGGAGGGGATGAATCATTGGATTCTACTCCTGAAATCATTATTTTACTATATGCTAACTTGGATGTAGATTGAAAAATAAATAAATATATTAATAAAAAAGATATAGAAGAAATGTTTAGGAAACAATGAAAAATAAGATTGGAAATGTGTGTGGTAGTCCAATTGTATATAGCCGTACTGTCCAGTATGGGAGACACTAGCTTCATGTAGCTATTAAGTAGTTGACATGCGGCTAATGTGACTGAGGAACTGAGGAATTTTAAATAAAATTTTAAATTTAAATAGCCACATGTGGCTAGTGGCTACCATGTTGGACAGCGCAGCTCAGTAGTGAAGAGCCTGTGTTTTCCAGCAGAACGAGGAGATCCTAAGGTCAATAGACAATGATGAAGAAATAGAAAAATGGCATAAGCAAAATAACATGAAATATATCTTTCTTGGCCCTTATATAGCTATAGCTTTATCATTATCCCAAGTTAATAATATATCTTAAACCGCTACTTTTCTGTTGTAGATATATTTTCCAAAATATATTGGTAAAATGACTTAACAGTTTGGGGTTTAGGTATAGCAAACATTTACTTATATCCTTATACAAAAATTATTCATTTCCTTTAAGACTCTCTTTCATTAGATGTTATTTCATAAAGTACTAAATTTCTCCATATGTTATATTTGGTAAATGTACCAGTGATTTGGGTGAAATTGCCAGATGGGTAAGGACTGTGGTTGGTTGGACGTAAATCTTAATCCTTTCAATTAAGTTTATATCCTAATACTGGTACTTAGTTTGATTTGTGTATGGTAAAGATTTACAATGGATTATGCCCGCTTCAGTATATAAAGTATACCCAAGGCAATTAAAGAGAGTGTGTCTTCTTTTTACTTAAAGTAATATGTATCTTCAAAAAACATTTATTAATTGGTCATTTTAAGTTTTTTAACATGTCTTTAAAATGTAATAGAAGGGCTTTCAGAAATGTCTTTGAAGAATAGGACTAACATTTATTACAGGCTAAATTGTGATAGTGATTTG
Source organism: Cryptoprocta ferox (assembly GCA_028646485.1). Lineage (NCBI taxonomy): Eukaryota > Metazoa > Chordata > Mammalia > Carnivora > Eupleridae > Cryptoprocta > Cryptoprocta ferox. The sequence goes on along the minus strand of CM053576.1, from coordinate 113,933,615 downwards.
TGGTAGTAATTCTTGTGTTTCAGTGAATATGGTTTTTGACCTTGATATAGCTGAATCTACCTACTAAATCTTTCTAAAAATAGAATTTTATTATATTGCTAAAATACCAATGACATTTTCTTACTTAGTATGGTATAGCCTTTACATATTTAATAAATACTTACCAATATGGGTAGAATTTGCTATTAATAAAGCTTTATGTTATTTATATAGTGATTTGACTGTCTTAACCTAGTTTTTGTTTTTTATATTAGTAACCATTGGCTTTATCTTAATTTGCTTACACACTAAATTCAAACATCAAAAACAATACATTATGTGAATATAATAATTTGTCAGATGGAACCTTAGTAATTTACATTCCTGAGGGAAAAATTAAATTTGAATTTCAGTTAAGTAACTCTGCATACTAATAAAAACATAGAGAGGGTGAATTTGTGGTATATGAATTACATCTCAGTAAAGCTGTCATTAAAAAATCAGCCAGCAAAGGGAAGGAAAAAAAAATTGTTTGAGGTAATACTGAAAGGGAAAGGAGAGAAGATTACTTCCTGGTATTTTTAACGGACTCTTAATGAAGAGCTGTCCCATTATGGGGAAAGATTAAGGTTGATTTTTTGCCTGGTTTGAAGTTTCTTGATAATCTTAACTTCTGTGAGGAGGCTCTCGTTCAAGTAGTACTAAATGAAAACTTGTCATCGACTGGTCTATTTCAACCAGAATCCTTTTTCCCCCCTCAGATCTCTGCTTTGTCTGAACTATTCTTTATTTTGACTCTGAGCAGGCAGCAGTTGGGAGGGCATTTAAAATGAGGTTCGAGGTAGAAGTAAGGCGTGGTAACTCTCCTCCACCCAAAGTGCAAGTGTCAGAATTTTAACTAGGTTTTTCTTTTGTTTGAAACAGTGATGACTCGTGGCACTGCCTCCAGCCCATCCTATAGATTCATATTGAATGATGGGACAATGCTTAGCGCCCACACCAAGTGTAAACTTTGCTACCCTCAAAGTCCAGACATGCAACCTTTCATCATGGGAATTCATATCATCGACAGGTACTACTTATTTGGACAGCTTCATATGAAATAAGTCAGTTCACATATCTCTTCTTAGAGAAGAATTTTTTTATACTCTTAATGGCTAGAAAACAAAAGTTATAAATTAGGCATAAAACTAGAGTGATGACTATATAATCAGTATATCCATACTGGGTTTTATAGTTTTGTCACGTAACAGTAGCCTTATTGTTTTTGTTTTTGTTTTTGTTTTTGTTTTTAAAGGGGGACACAGGGAAGGTTAGGTTGAAAATATGTGTTTCAAGAGTAAAAACTGAAAAGGTGGCTAAAAATATCCAACTTTCCACATGTGAACTTTGGTCTTATAAAAGATTTCAGAGTTTGTTAATATTGTTATTTTTATTTTTAGAAGTGTTATCTTTTCGTTAGTGCAGACTCGATGGCTCCTGAGTTCAAGTTGACAGTTTCTGAAACTACAAGTCATTAAACTATCAACTTGAGATTTTTGAGTGTCATTGCCTCCAATTTGTTCCCCTCTCTAAATACATTTTACATTGGTATATATGGTAAATTCATGGAACCATTCTTTTATCCTATGAATTATTCAAAACCCTACATTTGCAACTATTTAAAATGTAGCATTAAACAAAAACAAAGACATTTCCCCTCACTTCATCTTTTCCTCATCTGATATATTTGCTTATTGGAACATGGTAATACCAGTCACAAATCTGTTGTCATAATTATGGATTTGAGTAAAGAGCTCGATGAAAATCTGAATTCAGTATTCTGTTTTTTTCTAATTTTAGTTTAATTTATGCTTGTGAGTGGAATTAGCACAGTTCTTTTTTTCATATTGTGATTTCTCTTTCAAAACATCTGCTATGTCTGCATATCACCCTTTTTAATTTTTACATCAGTGACACAGTATTTTCCTTACCCAGTCTTCCTCTTTGGAGTTGAAATACTTAAAAGCTGTAACAAGGGAGTCATGAATAAAGACTTTGTAAACAGAGGTGTGGGAAGTTTCTCTCTCAACCAAAAATATTATTGTAATGTTAAGTATTTGTATTACATTTTGAAAAGTTTAAAAGTACGTATACTGGATTTTTTCCAAGGCCAAGAAAGATTTCTTTCCCATATAACTGAACCCATTATCAAATTTATGGAACCTTGAGCAGTATTTCCTATTAAGTGGTGCTAATATTTCACAGAAGTACTAATAGTCCTCTGTTTTTCTTTAGTTTAAAGTGATACAGAAGCTCTTTTCTTGATGGCTTGCAGTATTAATGAGGTTAATGGTCTTAGTTTATAATACGCATCATAAAAATATTTTAATGGAAACCAGTGAAGATGTTTGAATAATGTCTTTTCCCCTCCTAGGGAACACAGTGGTCTTTCTCCTCAAGAAGACACTAATTCTGGAATGTCAATTTCCCGAGTAAACCCCTCCGTCAATTCTAGTATCTCTCCAGCCCATGGTGTGGCTCGTTCATCCACATTGCCACCATCCAGCAACAACATGGTATCCCCCAGAGTAAACCGCCAGCAGAGCTCAGACCTCCATAGCAGCAGTCATAGCAATTCTAGCAACAGCCAAGGGAGTTTTGGATGCTCACCTGGAAATCAGATTGTAGCCAGTGTTGCCTTAAACCAGGGACAGGCCAGTTCCCAGAGCACTAACCCCTCTCTAAACCTCAATAATTCTCCTATGGAAGGTACAGGAATATCTCTCGCACAGTTCATGTCTCCAAGGAGACAAGTTAGTTCTGGATTGGCAACAAGGCCCAGGATGCCAAACAGTTCGTTTCCTCCTAATATTCCGACATTAAGCTCCCCCGTTGGCATGACAGGTACTGCCTGTAATAATAGTAACCGATCTTATTCAAACATCCCAGTAACATCTTTACAGAGTATGAATGAAGGACCCAATAACTCCGTTGGCTTCTCTGCCAGTTCTCCAGTCCTCAGGCAGATGAGCTCGCAGAATTCACCTAGCAGATTAAATATACAGCCCGCAAAAGCTGAGTCCAAAGATAACAAAGAGATTGCATCCATTTTAAACGAAATGATTCAGTCCGACAACAGCTCTAGTGATGGCAAACCTCTGGACTCTGGGCTTCTGCACAACAATGACCGACTCTCAGACGGAGACAATAAATACTCCCAAACCAGTCACAAACTAGTGCAGCTTCTGACGACAACTGCAGAGCAGCAGTTGCGACATGCTGATATAGACACAAGTTGCAAAGAGGTACTGTCTTGCTCAGGCACTTCCGGCTCAGCCTCGGCTAACTCTTCAAGCGGCTCTTGCCCCTCCTCTCATAGCTCGCTGACAGAGCGGCACAAGATTCTGCACAGGCTCTTACAGGAGGGCAGCCCCTCGGATATCACCACTTTATCTGTCGAGCCTGATAAAAAGGACAGTGCATCTACTTCTGTGTCAGTGACTGGACAGGTACAAGGGAACTCAAGCGTAAAACTAGAACTGGATGCTTCAAAGAAAAAAGAATCAAAAGACCATCAGCTCCTACGATATCTTTTAGATAAAGATGAAAAAGACTTAAGATCAACTCCAAACCTGAGCCTGGATGATGTAAAGGTGAAAGTGGAAAAGAAAGAACAGATGGATCCTTGTAATACAAACCCACCCCCAATGACCAAACCTGCTCCTGAGGAAATTAAACTGGAGTCCCAGAGCCAGGTATGTAATTCCTCTCTTTAGAGAATGAAATTTCGTAGTTATTTTTCCCTTTTCATTTATTTTCCTCCAACCGTAAGCCAGATTGGATTCAGGCTGTGTTTTGTCCGACCCATTGGGCATATATTGAAAGGTTAGTATCAATGGTTGAAAAGTCACAGGATGCCCTTAAAAGTTCTCTTTGGAACTTTGGAGGGCTACAATTTTAGTGTGGCGGTCTAAGCAAGTAGATGTTTTCTTCTTTCTATAAAAACAGTTTACAACTTTGGAGATTTTTAAGCATACCTTTCCTACCCCCTCCTCCCAACCCGACCTGTTGAATCCAACTCTGAAAATAGAACCCAGAAATCTGTATTTTAAAGAAGCTCACCAGGGAACTCTGATATGTAGCTAAGTTTGGGAAGCTCCAATGTAAGTGAAATGGTAGAGAAGTAAGTGTGAGTCGGTGGACAAGACTGCCTCGTCTGGCTCACTTTGCTATTTAATTTCCTTCGAAGCATTTTCTGAGGCTGTTTTTCTTCTCCACCTTCAGCCCTTATCGGAAGGGGGACTTCAAGTATTCTGGGAAGTAGCATACATAACAGGCCCTGAAACAGAAGTAAACACAAATAAACCTTTGCATAAATTGTTACAGATTAGGAACCTCTATGTTTAGGCTGAAGTGGGGGTGTAGTGAAATTAACAGCCAGCTTCATTTATTGAATAGTTGCAGTGGACTCCAAAGGAATTTAAGAAAAACTGAAAATATAGTCTCTTCCCGCCCAGGAGCTTACAACTTATTTAGATGGAATATAGACAAGGATGAGATAGCTGGAAATATAGTTACAAAGCAGCTTGTTAATGACACTCTCCATTGTGAAACAAGAGTCACCCTTAGTGTGCATAGGTCTTTTCATTTCTTGAGCCAGCTTTATGTTCTACCCTCGTCTCACAGAGATCTATCTCTTTCCTCAGTCATACTCCATTCTAGGCTCATGGAAGTCCTTCCCATTCCTGGGATAAGCCATGTCTCTTCTAAGCATCTTCAGCCTTCCTCTCCTTTCTGTGTCTCATCCTTCGCAAAAACAGTTCAGACATCATCTCTGTAAAGCCTTCCCCTCTAGCCCTCGTTAGACATTTCTTTCCTCTCTGCATTCATAGTGCTCCATATTGTCTCTGTACTATTTGCAATAACACTATTGTGGTTAATTTTTCATTGTGCTCTTTGAGGATGAGGCTATCCCTCATGTTTTTGGGGACAAGTAAACTAATACTGGGTTTTTTAAGCTGAAAAACAGCTTTAAATAATGACTATATTAAAACTCTCACCGGTTAAAATTAACTGTACAATCCTGACACATCTGTTTTAGTTTACGTGTACGTGCATTTCTGCTGAGTTTATACTAAGAGTGGAATTGCTGGATTATAAGATATGTGTATGTTCATCTTTAGTAGATAATGCTAGTTTTCCTAGTGTGTACAAAGAATTCCTTCTCGTTGTTCCATGTCCTTGCTGATAGTTGGTATTGTCAGTCTTTTAAATTTTAGACATTACGGGGTCTGTGGTAGTGGTACTTCATAGTTTTAATTTGCATTTCTTTAAACGCTTATTGGTCATTTGGATATCTTCTTTTGTGAATTGCCTATTCAAGTGTCTTGCCCATTTTCCCAATCTGTTGTCTTTTTCTTAGTGACTTATTAGAGTTCTTTACATTTTTTGGATGAGTCCTTTATTGGTTATATATTTGCAAACATCTTCTCTATGCCTTGACTTACCTTTTCTTTGTTTTAATGACACTTTTGATGAAGTGATGTTTTTCATTTTAATGTAGTCCAATTTGCCAGTCTTTTCCTTTATGATTAGTACTTTTTACACATGTGTAACAAAAGACATGTGCAAAAATGTTCATAGTAGCTTTATTTGTGTTAGCCACAAACTGAAAACACCCACAAATCTATCACAGTAAAATGGATATGTATATAGTGTGGTATGTTCATGCAGTGGGATACTATTCAGCAGTGAAAACAAATTAACCACTCCTACATGTGATAAGATCTCTGAACTTCAGAAATGTAATGTTAAGTGAAAGATGTCAGACATTTAAAAAATACATGTATGTAGTTCTGTGTATACAGTTTATACAACAAGTTTTGGTTGCATTAAATAGTGAAACCCTGTTTTATGTTGATGAATTATCTCAAAGTAATCCTAGTAGAACAATATTGTAAAATAAAGGCCAGTTTCCTTCTATGTATAACCTCAGACAGATGTAGGGATACCCTGTCTAGTCTAGAAGATATGTTTCTTTTTTTTAAATAACTTATTTTTTAATGTTTATTTATTTTTGAGAGAGAGAGAGAGAGACAGAGTGCGAGCGGGGGAGGGGCAGAGAGAGAGGGAAACACAGAATCTGAAGCAGGCTCCAGGCTCTGAGCTGTCAGCACAGAGCCCAATGCGGAGCTCAAACTCAAGAACCGTGAGATCATGAGCTGAGCCAAAGTCAGACGCTTAAACAACTGAACCACCCAGGAGCCCCTAGAAGATATGTTTCTTATTTTATTAAACCCTCAAGTGGGAAGTGACCTTCTTAGAATCTTTGAAGCTGATGTACTATTTTTTAAGATGTTTCCCAAACTATTTTAAATGATAAAGTTCCATCAGTGTGAATTTATTTTTCATTCCATCATATAGTAAGTCATTTTACAAGACTTAAAAAAAAACATGACAGCAAAAATCATCCATGATCAATGTAACACAGTACCTTTGATACTTCTTTCCAGTCCAGTCTTTGTCCAATGCATAAATTTTGTACCAAAATATAGTAGACACATAGTATGTGTATATTATCTTATATCCTGTGGTATGTTAATATCATAAGCATCCACATTTTTTCTAGTGGCTCATGTAATTTCAGTGAGGCCCCAATGTTTCTAATTGTTTCTTCTTTCTTCATTCCCTCATAGTCACACTTAACTCCTAGAGTATAAAAGAGCAACTTTTTTTCTACATTGATTCAGGTCAAGTATAGAATGTATTTTCTCTAACTTTCGTTTTCATTCTTAGTTTACAGCTGACCTTGACCAGTTTGATCAGTTACTACCAACGCTGGAGAAGGCAGCCCAGTTGCCAGGCCTGTGTGAGCCAGAGAGGATGGACGGTGCGGTCACCAATGTAACCATCAAATCAGAGACCCTGCCAGCCTCACTTCAGTCCACCACTGCCAGACCCACTTCCAGGCTGAATAGTATGTGTTGAGGAGAAAATCTCTTATTAAATGTTTAATGATAATATGGGTTAGTGCTTTTGTCTCTCACAATAACTGCACAGACCATTTGTTTGTTGAGAGTAAACTATTTTTTTTTAAGTTTATTGATGTGTGTGTGAGAGAGAGAGAGAGTGCGTGTGCGCAGGGGAGGGGCAGAGAGAGAGAGGGAGGGGCAGAGAGAGAGAGAGAGAGGGAGAGAGAGAATCCCAAGCAGGCTTCACGCTGTCAGCATTGTCATGAGATCATGAATGAGCCGAAATCCAGAGTCATATGCTTAACTGACTGAGCCACCAGCCGCCCAGAGAGTGAACTGTCTTTTTATTATTGCCACTCTAAATAATATACAGTTAGTTTTAAACATATGAACTTCACTCATCATGTGTATTTTAAATATAGTATAACTTTTATCCTTTTGTAATTAATGTTGAAGCAAATAATTTTGTGTTCTTACCCAAAATATTCCATAGCAGGACTTTCACAAATATAATATTGGTCAGATTATATTTCCCAAAGTGTCTTCATTGAGTACTGGTCCGAGGAGTTGGAAAAAAGGGATTTTGTGCTAAAATCCACTGGGAAGATGCTACATGCCACATATACCGTTCCTCAGTGCATATTAAAGGTTTTAAATATCCCGTGTTAAAGATACCAGTTTAGATTTCTGTAACCCAGCATTGACCATACTTTCTTAATTATGGAATTCCTTTTCTCAAGTAATGCATATTTTCCCATGGAGCACCATTTAGGAGACAGCTGTGTTGAAATAGGTCACTGCTACTCTAGCCCAAAGAGACACTTTGATAGTATAATACTTCATAAAGATAGGGCTGTCAAGTTTTTTTCACCCATCAAATTCTGAAGTTAAAATAACAGTGGTGGTAATTCCATTGTGTAATCTGGAAACTAACCAGCTCACTTTCAAAATGTGCCTATGTTCCTGACCAGTCTTGTCTTTCTTCTGATGGGATCAGATGTGGGACTCATTTTGTTTCAGTCTTACTGCAGCTTTTAACTGTCATGACACACCTCCTAAAAGTCTGCCAGGATTTCCAGGAAGCTGGAAAGAAAAGTCTTGAGTCATTTCTGACATTTTTGGAAGCAGTTTTTCAGCTGACCAGAGCACTGGTTGTAAGCAGGAGCCCAGATTCAAGTCTCCCGTTCTCCATCTACTAACAATGTTACTTCGGACAGATAAATTTTTTGAGCTTTATTCTCTTTATCTGTAAAAGGAGAATTAGATGAAATGACTCCAAAAGCCTCTTCTAATTGGAACTGAGAGGCTCCAGACTCTGGGATGGCAGACACAGTTGGGGAAGCAAGAAGGTGCAAGGCTAAAAGGCAGTAAAATGAGAGTCTGCAAACTGATTGCTTTGATCCTGGTCCCATTCCGCATCCAATATGGGAGACTGGAGGAGTTATCTCAGGAGACACTGAATGACCAGAAAGAAGATGACTGGCTATGGCTATGTAAGGGGAGCTCCCTAAAGTGCAAAGATCCTCCTGCCATCTAATTATCCAACAGAAGGCTCCCAGAAGACAGACCTCACACTTAGCTCTCAGAGTCAGTGTTTTAGAACGCTGAACATACGCAGCCAGACATCACCAGGATTTTGAGGGAAGTCTGCAACTTGAAAGAGAGTAAAAGAAACAAACAGAAAAAGAGTATGCGGTAGAGCTATACAATAAGTCCATGGGCTAAAAAAAAAAATACTAAACTTTTTGAAAAGATATTTTATCCATGAATAATATGGGAAGGAAAAAGGGGGCAACGAACAAGAAGGAACCTTTGGAAATTAGATATCCAAAAATTTTAAGTTTCAAGATAAATGTTACAAGAAAAGCTGAGAAAAACTTTCAGAAAGAACAAAAAAGACCAAAAGACAAGTAGAAAGTTTGGAAGAAAAATTTAAGATCAACATAGGAGGGCCAGTAATGATTGATAAGAATTCCAGAAACAGACAATGAAGAGGGAGGAAACATGGAAGAGAAGATATTTTCAAACAAATGAACAAAAAATCATGTGAAATCGCTGTTAGGGAATTGTGGACAAAGGACGTAGGAGAGGTAGATATGGGAGAAATAAGACTTCCTCTACCATGATGGACATCAGTAATCTAAAATTGAGATACCAAGGAATAGCGGCACATGCATATTTAGAAATAAATAGGTAAATGCCAAAGAAAACACCTACAAAAATCGAGAATGGTTGCCTCTATTAAAAGGGAAATAACCAATAGATTAGAAAGGAGTAAGGCTTAGAACTGCTTTTCTTTATAATGGACCTTTTGGTTCTGACTTTAAAAATTCTGTATATGTATTACATAAAAATAAAAACTAATAAAGATTAAAGGTGATATAAACTGTTTTCTAGCTCTATAGGCCTGTGAAAATGGAGTGTTTTTCCTTCATATTCTGTCCTGAGGCAAATAGCTCTTTTTTTTTCTCTCTTTGAGATTTCCTCCCCTGAATATAGCTCCGTATATAAAAGTATATAAATAGGCCAGAATCTGTTAAACCTTGTGTTATAGTGTTGGCAAAGGCCAAAAGTATAGAAGGGAAGATACTGAGGTAAACGAGGGCAAGGATGATAGATGCAGACAGCCGGTCGATAAGGTTTCAATATAGACAAGAAGGAAAATAAGACTTTAGGAGGCATAAGGCTAAGGAAACAAGTTGGGCAGAATAAAGGAAAGGAGAATAAAGGATTGAAGAAGGAAAAAGAAGATGGAAATCCATCTTTTCATAGGAGTCCATTACTTTTTATGGATATGATGGACTCTTTAGTCTGTGTGATGACACATCGATTATACTTACTCTAGGCCCATCCATTTTCTGCAAGAATCTTTGTTTTCTCCAAAGTTACTTTCTTTGTTAAATTTGCTATCTCTCTTTCCTGCCATTGACTTTTCTGGAATTTGAGATCTCTGTCCCTCTACACTGACAAGGACCTAGAATGAACAATCTTGGTAGCTAGAGTATGTTTTTAGCTAAAGTGAGAAAGCCTTTTGCTCTGGCAGTGAATGTAGATTCTGATTATAGAAGCCCTATTTCTTTGTTGCTGTTGTGAGAGAGTGGGGCTTGGTGCTGGGGAAATCCTAGTGGCAGCCCAAGCACCCACTCTGGGAGATTCCCTGGGCAGAACTCCCACCTTGAGTCATGCACTTACCCTTTAATCCCAGGGGCAGACGCCTGAGTCCTCTGCAGTTGGGGCAGGGCCTGCTGCAGCTCTTCTGTGGCCCAGTCTCCCATGGCTTGTTCCTGTACCCAGTCCATTGACCACTGAGCTCGGGGGTGTTCTGGTCTTCTTTTGGAAAAACTCCGCTTCTTGGAGAATCTTCTCTTTTCCCATTGCAGATTTTTTTTTTAGTTTCGTTCCAGTTTTACCATCAGTTTGTCCCTTCTGTTTTATCTTTCAGAAACTCTGTCGTTCAGGTCAGCTGCCATACTTCTTCTGCCTTTCCTTCAGCTGGAGATTTATTTTTCCTTTTTTATTTCTTTTGTTATTTCAGAGATAATTTTGGAGGGAAAATAAAATATAAGGATAAATCTGCCACATTGAACCAGAAAACTTCTTTAGGTCTCTTTACATATGAGAAAAGTAAGGTCCAGAGAATGAAAAGAAAGAAAAAATACAGACAAAAACTTGCCTGAAGTTACCACTTAGTACATGCAGAATCAGGATTTAAATCTGTCTGCCTCGTTTCAAAATATCCTGTTGATAGGCACACCACACACCCATGCAGTGTGACCAAGTGATTTAAATAATGTTTTTAGAAATGTACTATAAGAGCATATCAAGAGACAACGTAGGAGGGTATTATTGATCAAAATATGTACAATGTGCCCTCTTTGGCAGTACCTCCAAAACCTCAGCTATGTCCTTTGACTGTCTTCAGCTCCCTGTCCTTTGAGGGTAGATTTAACTTCTGAAATTTTCTGGAGTTATTTGGAGCCAAATTTGTTGATCCAAAAAACAATACTTTTTTTAAACCAGAAACAAAATTAGACTAACTAAAAGGAGGTACATTTTTTTGAGGGACCTGTATACTGTTTTAGATAGATCTAGAAGAATTCCAAAAATATTTGAACACTGATAACATCATTGGAATAAGTGAATGATCTTGTGAGGTGGTTGATCTTATGTTTGATGGACATACACATTCTGAGATTATTATTTTTCAAATCTCATTAATTTGTAGCACATTAAAATAATTATATAACTCTAAAAATAGAGTTTTACATAAAGCATTTTTTCAATAATTAAAAAAATCCATTTTAATTTCCCTTTTTGAGTGTCTTGCGCCTGTTGGTATCTTTTGCTGTTTTATAAAGCTGTAATGTATCGTCTTATTTAGAGAGAATTCATCACATATAAGAGTATTCTGAAGTAGAAATTATAAATAGAATTGCTTGGTCAAAGGATAGATAGATTTTGTCAAATGGCCCTTCTCAGATATTACACCAGTTTACACTCTAACTGGGAATGTTCTTCTTTCTACACATCCTTTCGAAGACATCGAGTTACACACTTCCTCATCTCTGCCAGTCTGATAGTTTGTTTTTTTAAAGTATCACAATACAGCTTTAATCTGTATTGCTTTTATTGTGAATTAGGCTGGTCATTTTTCAGTGATTCAGTGTGACCAGTTCATATTCTTTCACCATTTATCTATTGGATTTTTCCATTTTTATCTTATGATTTATAGGAGGGTTTTTTTTTAACACAAGTTAATCCTTTGTCTACATCACATTTAGAAAAATAAAACACTGTAACTGCTATGCATTGTCACAACCAAATGTAACACAAAACTGAACCAGAAACCTCCTATCCAATGGCTGAAGAAAGTGGCTAACCATCAGAACCACTAGATGGGGAATGGTTTGTTAAGGAGTAGAATGTGCAGAAGCCACTACCATGGTTAGACAATGGTTTCTACTTATGTGCAGAAATTTTTAAATTTTTTAGTAATGTAACTCTTTTGTGGCTAATGAAGATATAAAGCTTGCCTTTTAACCAGATTTTAGATGGAGAAAATATGATGTTGAGCCCTTTGCAAAGAGAATAAGAAAGATTAATGCCTGATCAGGGATGGGGCACTTGGGTGGCTAAGTAAGTTAAACATCTGATTTTTGGTTTTGGCTCAGGTCATGATCTCATGATTTGTGAGATTGAGCCCATGTCAGGCTCTGCACCGACAGCATGGAGTCTGCTTAGGATTCCCTCTCTCTTCTCTCTGTGCCCCTCTCCCACTCACATGCACTCACACTTACTCTCTCTCTCTCAAAATAAACAAATAAACATTTAAAACAAATAGCTTGATCAGGGATCCCTAAGGGCTTGTTTTCTAACCCCACTTCGTATCTGTCCCTCTCCAACAAAGAGATGCATTGAAGCTTCCCTCTGCAAATCACATTGCCTGTCTTACGTTACATATGTACATACTTACTCATGTGTGAGATAGGGACACAAACATGACGAAAAATAATAGATTTATTCCCCAAAGAGAGATACCTTGTGTTTTTCTTCCTCTTTTTTTTTTTTAAATTTTATTTATTTTTGAGAGAGCAAGCGGGGGAAGGGCAGTGAGAGAGGGGGACAGAGGATCCAAAGCAGCCTCAGCGCTGACAGCAGTAAGCCTGATGCAGGACTCGAACTCACGAACCGTGAGATCATTACCTGAGCCGAAGTCAGATGCTTAACCTACTCAGCCACCCAGGCGCCCATATTTGTGTATTTCTTAAAGCATTCCAGCAAATCCTCAAATTTTTTGTAGAAATAAATTTCTAAAGGAAACCTTAAAAGGTTGAAGTGACTTTTAGAATAAAAACCAGCTTCTTTTAAGCATAAAGCCTATGCAAACAGAACTTTTACTTGAATCAAAGATTGATTTGTTTGGGTTTATTTTCCTAGTCCTCAAACTTAGCATATGAATCTTATTTCATTTTGAGAATTTTTATCCAACTTATTAATATTTTCCCCACCAGGACACCAGTGAGGTACTGTGTCCTGTTACTGAGTCAAATAAACTATCTTTTAATATTCAGTATTGATGGTAGATAGCCATGTAAATTTTCTTTGACTCTTAAATATAATTAATTTTGTCTAGGTTAGATTTCTGAAATAGAATAGGATTGAGGAATTAATGTGTGGAATAGAGCAATGGGACAGCTTTTGATAATCTCTGACTAACTTCCTGATTTAAGTAATGATATGAATTAAGTGATTACTTTCCCATCATCATTTGTGGTTGGTGTTGTTTGGTGGTTTTTGTTTGTTTTGTTTTTCAGAATCTACAGAATTTGATTTTTCTATCATTTGTCATGACAGAGAAGACAGATTTAATTGAAAGCTATAGTTATTTGCTTTTAGAAGTGAATGTGTTTATTCGGACTCCTATACTTCATTAAGACTAAATATTGAATATATTTCACATAAAAGTGAGCCTAACATGGTTTAGTTAATAATGATCAATATCTACCATTAAACACATTTTTTCAAGCATGCTTTAATCTACTAATTCTCCATTCATTAGAATGAGAAATTCTACCTAATTATGACTTCTATTAAAACTCCAAGGCACGGGGGCGCCTGAGTGGCTCGGTTAGTTGAGCCTCTGACTTCAGCTCAGGTCACAGTCGCACATTTCATGAGTTCGAGCCCCACATTGGGCTCTGCGCTGGCAGTGTGGAGCCTGCTTGGGATTCTCTCTCTCTCTCTCTCTCTCTCTCTCTCTCTCTCTCTCTGCCTCTCCCCAACTTGCACTTTCCCTAAATAAATAAATAAACTTAAAAAGAAACTAACAACCTCCATTGCATTTTTAGTTGTGTTTTTAAAAATCGTATTAGTTTGTTAGGGCTGCCATAATAAAATACCACAGAGCAGGTGGCTTAAACAACAGAATTTAATTTTCTCACAGTTCTGGAGGCTAGAAGTCCAAGGTGAGGGGGGTTGGTAGGTTTGGTTTCTTCTGAGGCCTCTCCCAGGCTTGTGGATGGCTTCCTCCTTGTCGTGGCCTCGTGGTCATCCCTCTCTCTGTGTTGTCTATGTCCTAATCTCTTCTTATAAGAACGCCAGTCATAGAACCCCCTCTAACTGCCCTATTTTAACTTCAGCCTGTCTCTGAAGACTCTGTCTCCACATATAGTCACATTCTGAGCTACTAGGAGTTAGACCTTCATCATATGAACTTTGGGGGAATACAGTTCAGCCCATAACAACGATTAATTAATATATGTCCATTTCAGAAATTACAAGTAACCATTAGAAGCATTAAAAGAAAATTAAAGTCATCCTTAATCTTACAACCTTAAATCTACCAAAGATAAATTCCCTTCCAGAATATTTTTCTACTTATATATACTAAATAATTCGTAAAACCAGAATCATTCTGGACATAATGTCTTGGTTTATGGGGTCTTTTTCTTTTTCATTTAATTGCACATTATAAATATCCAAACCATGGTTTATTAATCATTCCTTGAGTTTCTGGAATTTAGGTTATGTACAGTTTTTCCTAGAATAAACAGTACAGAAAAAATCAAGCTTTCAAAAAAAAAGGCCTAACCAAAACATTTCTAAGAAGCATATACTATTTTCTTCCATTACAAGATACAATTTAACGTCTTTTTTCATTTGTCATCGTTAAAAGCATCGATTGTTCTACTGTCATTATACAGGTGCATTCTTAGTTGACAGCTACAGAGCTTTGCCCATTTTCTAAACGACCCCAGACTGTTGTGCCCTTTAGTTTCTGTTACTGCCTTTTATAGAACATGTTTTGTCTTTTGTTTGCCGCTCTCATTTCATGATAATACTGTCCCTACCTATAGTGTATTAAAATGTCCTGTAGACTAGAAAAGCAATTAACCAAAATTTTTATAATTATCTTTAAAAAAATAATGTCTGGGGTGCATGCAACTCTTGACCTCAGGATTGCGAGTTCAAGCCCCATATTGGGTATAGAGATTGTTTAAAAATAAAAAAAAAGAAAACAAAAAGAAATAAAAGAAATAATTTTTGGCAAAGTTCTTAGTGACTCTCCTATGATAACGTCAACTTACGTGCAAACTTTTTTACATCAGATTGTCTTTGATTCAGAGACTTTTTCTTTCTCACTGGTTATTATGTGGCCACATTCTAGATAGTTAAAGTTTCTGAATAAGTGACCTTTGTATCATTGAAATAATATTCTATAGGGGAAATCTCATTCCATTATACAATATGTTACTTCTGAAAAATACCGCCCTTTTATCTTCCACTGTGATCCTGACTTCTTGTTTTTTCCAGGATTACCGGAGCTGGAGTTGGAAGCAATCGATAACCAGTTTGGACAGCCAGGAACAGGTGATCAGATTCCATGGGCAAATAATACAGTGACTAC
The DNA here is from genome assembly GCA_028646485.1 of Cryptoprocta ferox. Lineage (NCBI taxonomy): Eukaryota > Metazoa > Chordata > Mammalia > Carnivora > Eupleridae > Cryptoprocta > Cryptoprocta ferox. The sequence goes on along the minus strand of CM053576.1, from coordinate 113,918,276 downwards.
CGTAAATCAGAATAAACCAGAAGAGTGAGTAATACATTTCCTACTTTAAAAAATTCAGATACCAACTTCTACAACAAACAACTACTTTTCCCACACTGGATTCCAGCCTACATTGGTATTTTGTGAGATAGTAGTAGAAGTGAATGTTTAATGAAAAAAAGGGGATGGAGAAGATACCAAGTTAAACAGATTTATTGACTGTGTGACTGCAAGGCTGGTATGTATTGTAATTACCAAAAGATTGACATAGTATGCAGTGGCTGTTTTATTTTTCATCTCTTGCTTTGCTTTGATTGATTTTTATATAGTTTCTGAGACCTGTAGATGAAGTGAGCTCAGTATAACAATCATTATGAAAGCTCTTGAGCTTTTAGTTATATAATTATTTTGTCCAGAGTTTCTCTCTGGAGCAAGATGGTTGAGAAGGGAAGGTACTTTTTACATCTACTCAGTGTCCCATCTTGATTAGAATTTAATTTCTTTAATTGACGTAAGTAGCTCTATTCCAAAACATTAGAGAAGAGTACATTTCATGCGTAGCAACCAAAGGATGACTAGACAGTATCGAGTGTGGCTTAGAGCTTTAATTATGAACTGCATTCCCACTTACCCTCCCCCAAAAAGAATCCTTTTAATTATGTCATTATATTTGTATTATTAATATTATTTTCTATATATTTCTAAGTTATATGCATCAGTTGGTATCCTTTTGGATTAGACTATGTATTTCCTTCATGTAATCAACATTTTCTTTGTTGCTTAACACTGAGCACGTTTCATTTGTCTAGTTTGATTTCTTTGGTATATGGTCATCATGTCATAGTATCAATATGATCTGATCATCTTTGAGAGTTAAGTATAAATAGAATAAATCTTACTATAGGCTAGATGATTTTTTCTGAGATTTTGATTGATTTTTATTTTTGAGTTTCACCAAAAATTCTTTTCCCTTTCTTAACCATGTTTAGTTAATTTTTTAGGCTATTTCTATAAACAGGAAGAATATGGAAGCCAAGTTCAGTGATTAGCAAAATAGTGAAAATATACTCCAGCTACATACAGAACATTTATAAGTTTCTGCACAGAAGTGTAGAACATTTCTTTGTGTAAGAATTGGTTGAAAAAGCATTTCAACAGAGAATTTTTTTTAAATATTTATTTTTTGGGAGAGCGCAAGCAGGGGAAGGTCCAAGAGAGGGGGACAGAGAATCTGAAGTGGGTTCTGTGCTGACATGCTGACAGCAGGAGCCTGATGTGGGGCTCAAACTCATGAACCACGAGATCATGACCTGAGCCGAAATCGGTCGCTCAAGCGACTGAGCCACCCAGGTGCCCCTCAACAGAGAATTTTCTAGAACAAGATTTGCATATGTGTTTGCTATCATATATACATATATATTTGCATTACTGAGATTGAATACTTATTTGCTGTACCAATCTTAAACATTTTTATCTTTTGATTCTATAGCCAGTGTATTAGTTCACAATTAGATGAGCTTCTCTGTCCACCAACAACGGTAGAAGGAAGAAACGATGAGAAGGCTCTTCTTGAACAGCTGGTGTCCTTCCTCAGCGGCAAAGATGAAACTGAGCTAGCTGAACTAGATAGAGCTCTGGGAATTGACAAACTTGTCCAGGTATTTATTAAGCTTGGCATTATATAAATGATACAATCCTCAGAAGCTAGGAAATTATTTTTAAACAAGATTTTTCAATTCTGTTCTCACTGTTTTAGTGGCTTTATAATTTATTCTCGTGAAAATTATCAAAATATATAATAGCTAACTAATGAGTTTTTTAAACAAACAAAAAAATCATAATAATTAGAAATAGTTAGAAATTCTTAGCATTTCACTATGGAAGAGAATCTTAGGAGCTCCCCCTAGAATAGAATCCAGCATTATATCATCACTTCTTATTCTAGGACTTTATCCTTCATTCACGCTAGACCTGAACCTCTATATTCCATGATGTTTCAGCTTCCAGGTATTTGCCACACTGTGAGGTTAAAAAAACTTTTTTTTAAGGAGTAGAATATAAGATATCAGAATGCATAGCCCACAAAAAGGACACATTATGTTTCATAAAATTTTCCTTTCAGTTATACACACACACCGGGTCACAATTTAAATTAGATTTTTTACAATGAATAACAGTATAAATTTTGAAAGCCATAGCTATGGCATTCTGTTAGGCCAGCTGTCAATTTTTTTTCAAATAAGAGAAAAGCATGACTTCTGTATTTGAAATAGAAAAATGCCTAATTAATCCCTCCTTTAGGAATCTACTTCTCATGGTAAATTATTACAGGTAAAGTTCGTTCTCTCTTAGGCTTTGCAGTGTGGTTCTTTTTAAACCTTTGAGCTTTATCTCACTGATTTTAGGGCCTTTGTTTTAACCATGTTTTTATCTCTTTTTTGAGATTTTAAACATCTCAGTTCATCTGTTACTCCACTTTAAAAGTTATCTTTCCTAAGTGGTTCCTTTAAGTAGCAAACTCCTAGAGAGCTTCATGAATTCAGCATGAATATTTTATAATAAAACTTTCTAGAGGTAAATGTTCTCAGATCCAAGATTATATACAGAAGCATGTCATTTATTGGCAATAACTTATTTGTAAAATGTTCTGGCTTACTCTCCAACAGGGAGGTGGATTAGATGTGTTATCAGAGAGATTTCCACCACAACAAGCAACACCACCTTTGATGATGGACGAGAGACCCAGCCTTTATTCCCAGCCTTACTCTTCTCCTTCACCTACTGCCAATCTCTCCAGCCCTTTCCAAGGCATGGTCAGGCAAAAACCTTCACTGGGGACTATGCCTGTTCAAGTAACACCTCCCCGAGGTGCTTTTTCACCCGGCATGGGCATGCAGCCCAGGCAGACTCTGAGCAGACCTCCCGCTGCCCCCAATCAGCTGCGGCTTCAGCTTCAGCAGCGCTTGCAGGGACAGCAGCAGGTGAGCACTCTTTTAGCAGGTGATACTTTTAAAGGCATGCACTGGCTCCCTCTCTGTAATAAGACAGCCCGATTGCTACAAGAAAGGTGTCAAGTGGGAGTAGTCCCACAACCTTTATGAAAGACTCAGAAAATCATCCTTGGTCTACTAGGATAAAATAAAGAACACATTCATTCAGTTAAAGGCAGCTGGCTCATAACACAGTACCGTGAGACTTAAAATTTTAAAGCGATTGGATTTTGTTTTTTTAGACAAAAAAATATTTAGGATGAACATTATATCATTATTAAATTAATAAAGAGAAATATGTAGCTTAATTTGTAAAGTAGAGCATCAAAAGATACTGTTGTGATTATTGGAACAGAAAATGAAATCTATGTTGTTTGAAGTTGGAGAGTGGAGGAAAGGATAGTTTGGGGGTCTGGGGAGTTGTGGGTGAGTTAAATCTTCTCTCTCATGACAGGTAATGAGTGGGTATAATGGCATAAATATTTAAGATTGTATGAGCAGCAAATACAGAGATAAGCATCAAGACCAAAAAAGCAAATGGTTAAAAGTATTGTCTCTGGGAAGTGGGACCAACACTGTAGATTGTTACTTCTTCTTATTTATCTTTTTGTAGTTTTTTTAACCATTTGTATGTATTGCTTCAGATTTTCTTTAAAGGATTTAAAGCAATTTCCTAGAGTGTTACAAATTCGGAAAGAAGAGAAAGAAAGAACTAAATTATGTTAGAAAGGCAATATTAAATAATGTGATAGGAGCTCTAGATTCAAGTCCAAGTTCTGACCTTAATTTAGGTGTGTTGGCAATCAAATGATTTACTCTTTGAAGGCCTCTGATTTCTCATTATATCCATAAAAGGAGTCTAATAAGTAATTCCTCTACCTCATCAGTGATGTGTACATTAGATGAGATAGTACAATACAAAGATCTCAACACAGTGCCAGGCTTGCAGTAACACTGAACACTCAGTGCTGACTATTATTTTGAAGTTATATTCAGTAAATACAATAAATAATATAAAATGAGTTTCCATTCCACTTAAGAAGACGATGAAAGGGACTAAGAGAAAGGGAGAGATGAGGTGGGAAAAAATTGTTAATGGTAGAATAACAAAGAAAAGAATAATTTTTAAAATGCTAGGGTGGAATAAAGAACTCAGGAATTAGAGGAAGAGAGGGAGGAAAAGAGAAACATAGAAAGGAAATAGTAATATGTTCTGAGTATTAGTTGAAGGTAAATTACCTCTTGCTATAACGTGTCATTCATTATTCAGTAGAGAGCCCAAGAATAGGGAATGCTTATTGGTTCACAAAATATATTATTCACAAAACATATTTAGGGAGACTACTAGGTACTATGAGGAATACAAAGAATTAAAGAGATACAGGCAACTTTTAGAACTTGCCATCGGCTTGGAGTATTCCAAACATACACACCTGGAAAGCTAAATAACAGTGCAAGTAGTGATTAAGGCTTAACCCAAAAAGTAGAGAAAAACCTAGGTGTGCTGATTTTCATTTTACAGGATAGAGTCAGTAAATACTGTTTAAAGGCAAGGGTTTATTGAGCAAGACCAGATCAACAGTCCAGGTCAGGTTTGTGAATGGATGAAATAATAATTCACACGTAGTTTGGAAAAACGTCACTTTTACTTTGATTTCTTCCTAAAACAGCTGATAAGCAGAGGTAGCAATGCAGAGGATATACACGAAATAAGGATGCAAATAGGCAAACGTGGCTTCTTGTTGCTTTCTTTAAATATCAGGGAGACATGTCCATACTTTGGTGGTCTTGGTAGCCCAACAGAGGGAAATATCCATCAAGCGAGAGGAATACAAAATCTAGGGCACACTAACACAAAATTTTGAGCCCCGAGCTATGTCAGTACACAAAACAACCTATACTGCCATGTAAGACCGTACTCTGCTACCAAATAAACCTCATCATCCAGACCCACTTTTTGAGTTCTGGACCATAAGTTCTTCTGTCTAACAGTGGGACACCCCAGTCCACAGTCTGCAAATGCTTGGAGTCTTCTGTATGAGTTAAGGGCTCTCTGTGAGGTCTGGCCTTGGCTTATCTCAGTCATTATTTCAGTTAAGATGCTTTCAGCAACATGGAAAGAAAAAACATCAACTCAAAGTAGTGAAACCATTTTTAAAAAGTATTTTGACTCAGATAATTAGATGATACAAAGTAGAGATGGGTCGAGGTGTGGTTACTTCAGAGGCTCAAGAATGTTATCAAGGACCTAGGTTCTTTCTATCTTTTTACTCTCTAATCCCTGGCAACTAGAAAAAATGGCTCTAGTGGTTACAAACATCACATGCACCTGTGCCTCTTTTTTCAAAAGCCAAGAAACTTCTTCCAGTTTCTTGCCCTTCTTTCCTCTCTACCACTCCAAAAAAAGAAAAAGGGGGAAAAATTTTTTCCCACATGTCTGGCCAGCCAGAACTCAGTCACATGTACACCCTTAACCACCTGATGGCAAGGATTGGCTTAGAGCATACATAGTTTACCCCTTGTGATGTGTGATTTGGGATAGTCAGCTGAACAAACTCCCGAGTTTGTTATCGAGGAAGAAGAGGAGGGTAAATGTCCGTGAGTTGGCAATAACAACACCTGATAAAATCAAGAAATTGAGGTTTATTTAAAGTTATACGTGTTGGGGTCAAATTGGTGAACTGAGGTGGAACATCTATTCTTTCTCCTGCCTGAATCCCATTAGATGACAGTTTGTGTATTTTAAATGAATAAGTTCATGTTAATGCAGAAAAAAAGAGAAACATTATTGGCAC